>OY757191.1:34394813-35088385 GCA_963583895.1 Melanophora roralis | reverse complement strand
TTCGGCAGTTTTAACAACATCAAAGCTTGTTAGTGAGCTAGATCATAAATCTGAGAACATTTCCAAATCAATGAGAGTGTGCCTTAATAAATGGAATATATTTCACAAAGTTTCGTGCATCGTGACAGACAACGCATCTTCAATGATTAAGGCTTGTGAACTACTTCAGAAAAAAAATCTTCCTTGCTTCGCTCATTCAATCAACCTTGTTGTGCAAGATGTTATATCAATGGAAAAAGTTAAAACATTAATGACTAAATGCAAAACCATAGTTACATATTTTAAAAAGAGCACTATTGCATATGCAAAATTCAGAATGGAACAGAGCGAAGATAAACAATACAGTCTTATCCAAGAAGTAGGCACTAGGTGGAATAGCGCATTTGCAATGGTGAAGCGAATCCTGCTTACTAAAGATGCCATCTTTTTAGTTTTATTAAGCACTCCTAAGTCCCCTCAGATTCTAACGGCAAAAGAAATAGAGCAATTGGAAGACTTATGTTCATTGCTGGAACCATTCGACACAAATACAAATATTATATCCGGAAATCAATATGTTACTATTTCACAAGTGATTCCCGTAGCTTTAGGTTTATATTACGCGATGATGAAACTTCAACCAAATATGAAAACTGAACTTGGATTGGAATCGTGCACCTATTTGGTTGGAAAAATACAACAACGACTTTTCATTTACGAATCTAGAAGTGTCACAAGATTTGCAACTATTTTGGATCCTAGGTTCAAAAAAGAAGGCTTTCGGACTACTCAGAATGCAACACAAGGATACAACATGCTTGAAAATGAACTGGCTTCCATCAGGAGAGTTATTGAGTCAAGAGAAAACAGGAAGGAATCGCCAGCAGCAGAGTACAACGAGGTACCTGACATTTTCCAATTTATAAAGGAAAAAATTTCAACTAAAGCCGTATCTAAACGGGCAGATGCAATTATTTCCTTGCGCGAATATGCTGAAAAGCCAAATCAACCCATAAGTATGGACCCTTTGGAGTACTGGAAGGCAATTCTTTTTTATGAACTTATATTCTTTACATTATTTATTTGCTTTAATTGCAGACCCGATCCACCGATATGAAAGAGATGCAAGTACTTGCACTTATGTATTTGTGCATCCCGGCCACATCAACTGAGTCTGAAAGAATGTTGAGCAAAGCTGGGCAAATAATTTCAGAAAGGCGTACAAAATTAAAGGACGCAAATGTTGATATGCTGCTTTTTATAAACAAAAATAACTGGCTGACTGACTATTGATCTCACATTTTACATTTTTATTTAAAATAAAAATGGATATACTTTTTGTTTTGATTTGTTATTTAATGAAGAAAGAAATATATTTTTGTTTTGTTGGAAAAAGGTGTATAATATGACATTTTTACATAATTGATGTATGTATACAGTGAACTCGCGGAAACGTGAACTAATTTTTCCTAATTTTTTTTTCCTAATTTTCCTAATTTTTCATGTTTTCGATTTTGTTCACGTTTCTGATTGGATATGTTTTATTTGTTTTCTAATGAATTTAATTTTTTTTTATCAATTTATTGTTACTAGTTCAAAAACATCCAAATCTAGTCAAAACTTAACAACGCTTTAACCCGAAAAGTCCAATTTAAAAATTTTAAAACCTAAGTTTTTTGGGTAATACATAATTGTCTTATTAATCTGACCACAAAAATCAACCTTTTGCAAATAAAACTATGTATATCGCTTATAGATCCTTTTTTTGCATAATTCAAGGATTCCCAAAACTAATAAAATTAATGTAAACAAAAAAAACCTCAGAAAAAACTGTTCACGTTTTAAAGCTTTCAATGTTTGTTCACGTTTAAGAGTAGTTAATGTTAAGTAAAAAGTGTTCACGTTTCTGGATGTTCACGATTCTGGATATTTACGTTTCCGCGAGTTCACTGTATATTTTCTTCTTGAATTTTTAAATCCGATAGTATCACGATAGTATCGTCGATATATCGATAGTTTTTTCAAGTTTTGATAGTTGGGATTCGACGTATCGATAGTTTCTTTTAAACTATCAAGAAATATCGATGGTGGCACTATCGATAGTTTGACACCTCTAGCCTGGAAGCCGTAATTGACAATATGGTCAAACAGTTTACGCAGTTAATAGCGCAAATGGCCGGCATGATGCTAGAAGTGCAAAAAATGCAGTCTGCACTTTTGCAGGCCATGCTTAAAAGGCCATGAACGCAAACGGCATCTGCCAACACAAAACTGAGCTCGAATACTTTTTAACACACCAAAAATTCGATGCCATGTTGATTTCCAAAACTTATATGACATATAGAAGCACTTTCAAAATAAGTGGCTATACTTTTTATGATTCAAAAGATCCCAGAGATAGGTCATGTGGTGGTTCAGCAATATTAATTAAATTAAGAATCAAACACCAATGGATGGGTGGTCTCTCCGAAAGTTATATACAAGCAACAAACGTCTGCATCGATGAATTTTACCATAATCTCGTTATTTCGTCAGTTTATTGTCCACCCAGATTCTCAATAACGAAGGATCAGTACAACAGTTTTTACAAATCTTTAGGTCCTCACTTTATAGCTGCTGGAGACTATAACGCAAAACACACATACTGGGGCTCCCGCCCAATAAGTCCCAGAGGTCGTGTCTTGTATGGTTCTGTATCGGAAATGAGACTTCACGTTATTTCAACTGAGCAACCAACATATTGGCCAACTGACCACAGTAAAATACCAGACGAAATAGATTTTGGCGTAGCAAAAGGCATATCCCCTGAGCTTATTGAGGCTCAACCTTCCTTGGATTAATCTTCTGATCACTCACCCACAATTTTCACTATTTGTAGTCCTCACCAAATTGCAACTAGTGATATTTTTCTGTCAAAAAGAATAAACTGGTTAAAATACAAAAAAATTATCAGCACGCACTGTTCGGAACACCAATCCTTAAAAACTTCCGAAGAAATCGATGAGTGCCTGAGTAGCCTCAATGAAAATATTAAAGAAGCCGTTGAAAATGCTTCTTCTACCTACCGTCAGGCCAGATACAACAAAATTTACTCAACCGATGTTGAAAAGCTTTAATCTGAAAAAAGGAGAGCCCGCAGAGAATGGCAAAAGTATAGATCGCCCCTACTTAAAAATAAGCTGAAGGAATGTACAAACCGATTAAAAAACTTGCTAGAAGTACATAGAATGTCATCAATGAAGGAATACCTGGAAGGTCTAGACGCGACTCCTCAAACAAACTATTCTCTATGGCGAACAGCCAGACGTCTTAAAAGACCCGTAATCGCAAAACCACCACTGCGTAACCTGAGAGGATCCTAGGCTAGAAATGACAAAGAAAAATGCGATCTTTTCGCAAGCCATTTAAGGAACGTCTTCACTCCCAATTCATGCACTGACGTGAGAGAATTACCGCCTGTTGTAGCTAGACGTGCTATAGAAATACGTTTCCGATTTTCAGATGTTATAGAGGCAATCGCTAACCTAAATGACAAACAAGCTCCTGGCGTTGATAAGATAAGCAACAAAATGCTTTTAGAGCTACTCTTCACTGGTAAAAGAATTATTCTTTTTGTTTTTAATGCCATAATTCGGCTTGAACACTTTCCGCCAGTATGGAAAGTTGCCTTAGTAAAGATGATTCCCAAGCCTGGTAAAGATCCTTCGAAGGTGGAGTCTTATAGGCCTATAAGTTTGTTACCAACTTTGGCGAAACTATTCGAAAAGCTGCTTAAAAACAAGCTAAGTCCGATCCTGAATGACAACAACTGCATCCCAGAAGTCAACATAGTACAATCGAACAAACTCACAGACTGGTGCAGGTTATAAGAAAAGCCTTTGAGGAAAAGAAATACTGCTCCGCGCTTTTTATCGATGTCTCTCAAGCATTCGATAAAGTATGGCACGAAGGCCTGTTAATCAAACTAAAACTCTATCTACCAGCTAATATTTCAAGCCTGCTAGAAAAATACTTAACCGGCAGACAATTTATGATCAAAGAGGGAAACTAAATAAATTGTTCCCAACCAATAGGTTCTGGTGTACCTCCAGGGAGTATACTAGGTCCAATTTTGTACTTGCTTTACACAGCAGATATGCCAACCAACTGTTTTACGCACACGTCCACATTTGCTGATGATACCGCTTTTCTCAGTATTCATAAAGACCCTAAAGAGGCTTCGAGTTAACTGCAACAACACGTAAGCCAAGTTGAGAAATGAGCAAGGTTATGGGGAATAAAAATAAATGAACAAAATGTACTCACATAACTTTTACCTTACGCAAAGAAACGTGCCCTCCAATCACTATTAACAACCATTTGGTGTCTCAACGATCCGAGACAAAATATCTTGGTATTCACCTGGATCGACGCCTCACATGGAAGCCTCATATAGATGCAAAGTTGACACAGATGAAACTTAAAGCGGCCCAAATCCACTGGCTAATTAGTAGAAACTCTGTGCTACGTCTTGTTTGTAAACTTTTACTCTACAACTCGATATTAAAACCAATTTGGTGCTACGGTATACAATTATGGAGCACTGCTTCTGCCTCTAACGTAGAAAAAATACAACGCCGTCAAAATAAAATCCTAAGAATGATAACTGGTGCTCCATGGTATGTCAAAAACAGCAACATCCATTAGGATCTAGAAGTTCCACTTGTTAAATTCGAAATCCTGAAATATGTGGACAAGTATTTAAATAAGCTGGAATAACATCCAAACCCGCTCGCTCGACGTATCTTGCAACATAGTGGACACTCCCGTCTGAAAAGGAGGGATACTATGGCGCTTAGATGAAGATAACTATTTATTTTATGAGAACTTAAATTTTAGTCTGGCACTGGCTGGACTAATATTATTTCCTTAGTCTTAAGATTTGAAAACTTATTGTTAGTTCGCTAAAGCGAAGATTAAAAAAAAAAAAAAAAAAAAAATATATATATATATATATATATATATATATATATATATATATATATATATATATATATATATGTATATAGATTCTAAGTCAACAACGCGTTCTTACAAAAAAAAAACTAGGAAGTGGTCCATGAAAGCGGGGTATAATGTGTTTACGTAATATATTAATTTAAAAAAGTCCAAACAGGCCTGTTACCCTGTAAAGGAGTACATTGCTATAACAGAAACTCGTGCTGAAATAAATTTGCAATCCTAATATAACCTACCGTATAACATTCAATGTTAGCACAGAATGAAGTTTTTAGCAGTGTACTCCCAACATGTTCATCATTTACACTTGTTAGTAAATGGGGATGTGATGGAGGTTCTGGGCACAGCACACACAAGCAGAGATTTTAATTTAAGCGTAACAAAAGTTACATTCCCGGAACTTAAAGAAACTCAAACCTCGCTGGATTTATCTTCAGACCACTATAATCACTATTTTCAGTCCTCACCGAACTTCAACTAGTGAAATTTTTTTGTTTAAAAAAGTAATTGGTTAAAATACAAAAAAATTGTCAGCACCCACTGCTTGGAAAACAAACCAGCCCGAAGACATCGATGAACAGCCTTAATGAAAACACAAACCATATATAACAATTTTTTTTTTTTCTGATATGCAACAGCTTTTATCTAAAAATCCAAAAGCCCGAAGAAAATTGCAAAAGCACAGATCACCGCAACCTCAAGCATAACAAAATAATTTTACTGGCCTTTACAAAAGAACTCACTAGATAGAGATACATATTTAATAATGGCATATGAATGGCATTTATTTTTTATTATTATTTTTTTTGAATTTTGAAATATGAATATGAAGTTATATGGATTAAAAACATTTGTGTCAGAAATATTTGCCTATTTAACTTACATGTAACATATACATGTATTAAAAACAATTAGTTCAACACTATATAACAATATGCATATCAACATTTTTATCTTTTTTTGTGTTGTAAAGGATTGCACCTCCGTAGGAAACTTCTTAAAAAAATGCTTTGAAAGTTCTACCTCTTGGGTGATGTAGAAACGGGCATATAAGGGCGACCTTTTCAAAAAGTGCACCAGGTGACAAAAAGTATAGCGCCGGCGCTGCCTATGGAAATACGTTTCCAACTGTTAGATGTCGTAATAATTTAATGGCTAAAAAAGCTCCTGGCTTTGATGAAATTAGCAACAAAATGCTTTTAGAGCTGCCTTGCACAGCAAAAAAAAATAATTCTTGCTATTTTTAACGCCATATTACGGCTCGAACATTTCCCGCCAGTATGGAAAGTTGCCTTGGTAAAGATGATTCCTAAGACGGGAACAAGATCCTTCAAAAGTGGACACTTACAGGACTACAAGTCTGATACCAACTATGCCCAAATTGTCCGAGAAGTTGCTTTAAAACAAGCTTAACCCGCTTTTGAATGACAACAGCTGTATTCCAAATCATCTATTTGGATTTCGGAGTCAACATAGTACCATCGAATAAACCCACAGAAATACTGCTCCGCGCTCTTTATTGATGTCTCTCAAGCCTTTGATAAAGTTTGGCATGAAGCCCCGTTAAACAAGTTAAGGATGAACTTACCAGTATTTATCGTTAACCTTCTGAAAAAGTACATAGCTGGCCGACGATTTATGAGAAAAGAAGGAAACTGCTTAAGCTGTCCTAAGCCTATAGGGGCGGGGGTACCTCAATTCAGTATTTGCTTTACACAGCAGATAAGCTCACAAACAATCTTACTTACACGACGACATTTGCTGATGATACCGCCTTTCTCAGTAATCATAAAGACCTTAAGGAGGCCTCAAAACAACTTCAACATCACATATCCCAAGTAGAGAAATGGGCAAAGTTATGGGGTATAAAAATAAATTAACAAAAATGCACCCACGTAACTTTTACTTTACGCATGGAAACATGCCCCCCAATTCTTATTAAAAACCATAACGTGCCTAAATGAATTGAGACGAAATATCTGGCATTCACCTGGATCTTAATCTCGTAGTGTACGGGCATGTCTACGCGAGTGTAATATTGGTAATAGGTGATATTAGCAATAAGTGGCAAACGAATTTATTAATATACATATATTCACATAATAGTGAGAAAGGAAAAACCAAAACAACAAAGTAAATAAAAAAAAGCGAACTGTTTATGAGTAACAGTAAACGTAGTGACAGTGGGCCTGATAGCCGAAATGCTTACATTGTGTTAAGCTCCACAAATGTTAGCAATGAGAACATAAGAGACCCTGAATACAATCGAAATTATTAAATGCAAGACCAAAAATAATTGCAAATAATCTAAGTTCAAGTGCGCCTAATTTAAATGAATGTACTGAACAAGGGACTAATTTAGCCCAATCGGCAGAAGCATCTCAACCTGCAAAAATTTTAAAAGACGACGAAAGGCCAACCTCATCGCAAAATCGTTTTGCAATTTTGCAAGAGGATAATGAGGCCCCCTTAGTGAAAGAAAGTCCTTTAAACCACCTCCCATTTATTTGAGGGAAAAAAACTCAAATGATCTCGTCAAGCTTTTAGTCGGTTTGATTGGGGAAAACAACTTTTATGTATCAAACGTTAAACGCTGTACATATTTTAGACAAAAATTCAAGTGAACCACGAAAACGCCTACCGCGCTACGGTTTCGGAGCTCGAAAAACTCAGCAAAAACTTCCATACCTACCAACTCAAGACCGAAAAAGGCCTCCAGGTAGTCATTAAAGGCATTGATTCTAATGTTGACCCAGAAGAGTTCAATACCAGTTTTTTAAGCAAAGGGTTTATGGTTAGGACGGTATCCAATATAAGAAACAGGGAAAAACACCCCCAAACATTATTCCGAGTGGAGCTTGAGCCTGGTGATATCAAATTAAAAAAGAAAAGAAACTCACCCCATCTATGATTTAAAATATATTATGACGACGAGTTACTGTGGACGTGCCACATAAGCGATCTGGTTTGCACGTTCTTTAAGCTTGGTTTTAAGTTGGGGTGATCTGAAGCTTTGCCAATCTCTACGGGCTCTTCTTTTTTCAGATAAAAGCTGTTGGACATCGACTGAAAAAATTCTGTTGTATTTATTCTGGCAATAGTTAAAAGAAGCATGTTCAACCGCTTTTTAATGTTCTCATTAAGACTTTTAGACAATCATCAATGTCTGCGGGAAGTTTAAGCGGAAGGTTT
This sequence comes from Melanophora roralis, assembly GCA_963583895.1. Lineage (NCBI taxonomy): Eukaryota > Metazoa > Arthropoda > Insecta > Diptera > Rhinophoridae > Melanophora > Melanophora roralis. Next base: position 35,080,216 of record OY757191.1, on the reverse strand, counting down.
TCCGAGCAGTGGGTGCTAATAAATTTTTTATAGCTTAACTAATTTTTGTTTAGACAAAAAAAAACATCACTTGATGATCCGTTTTTCCATTCAAGTCGCTTTCAACTTGATAGTCAAGTAAACAGTTGATTATAGTTTTTTTTTCTTATAAATTTTCGTTTTTTACGTGTTTGTTTATACAAATATTATACCGCAAAATATTTTAACTACATTTTCTTATTTTAACATATATAAATAAATTATTGTAAATATTTTGTGAGTCGTTGTACCACAATTCAGTCGCAAATAAATAAAAATGTAATAAATATATATAAATTTTTTTTCATAGTGTTTATTATTGAATCTTCGCCTTTGGCGAACTAACAATAAGTTCTCAAGTCTTAAAACTAAGTAGTTAATATTAGTCCAGCCAGTGCCAGACTAAAATTTAGGTTCTCATAATAATTAATAAGTTTCATATAAGCGCAATAGTATCCTTTCTTTTCAGACGGGCGCACAGTGTCGTGTTTTCATATAACGAGCGGCCATAAATAGGAGAAGTTATTGTAAAGAGTTGAAATTTGGCACAAATATTTGAATTAATTAAAGATAACAAAATTTTAAGTTTCTTAGTTTTCGGAGCAAGGATTCATGTCCTTCCCATATATCCTTTATTAATTAAATTTAATTTACTATTAACTATATCCAGCATTTTCTTCTATAATGAAATTATTTATCTCTTCATTGCTCCTTTTATTATAACTTCCATTTTCTTTTGTGTATATAGATAAATTTGGTTCAGATTAAAAAATCATTCGTTCTATTATGTCTTTATTAGTATTCACACGATTGTTTTTTCGAGTATGGTTCGAACAAATTTTTCTAAAAACTTTGTGAGTGGCTTCTATAGCTTCCTCAGACAACATTCCTACTGGAATCCTAAAGTTTATTATAAATTTTGCTCAATGCACAAGTATTTTGTGAACAGTAACAGGCATAAAATAGCAGAATTATTTTTCAGCATATAAAGTCCTTATTTCTCTAAGCAGTTTTTTAAAATTTGAAATATTTATTGTTTTACAGATCGAAATTGTCTTTAAAATCAAAGAGAATCTGCATATATATTGTTGAAAATCAATATTAGATTATATATTTAGATTGAATATGTGTTCTTCTTTAATATTGAAAAATGAATTAAGCAACGAACTGTTTTTTTTTCAAACAGCTCCTTCTTTCTAGAGCACTTTACCCATTTACGTTTTATGTTTACCCATTGACGTTTTAAATTTGCTAAAATAAAATTAAGTCTTTTATTTATTTTCCACTTTAGTCTTGAATTTCTTTTCCAAAAAGTTAATTATTTCCTTATGGGCTGCTCTGTAAGAAGTATGTTTGAGCCAAATATTGAAAAATTCTTTAATTTGTACCTTTGATGACACTGAAAAAAATGAAAAAAGTCGTATTTTCGCAACGTTTCGCAAATGTCACATACTTTTTTATAATATACATACTTGTATTAATATTATACTAGATTATAAAAAAAATAGTTTTTGATAGTTTTTTTTAATTGCCAGGCAAACTTGCAAGTTGTTAATAATTATTACTATTTTTTGGTTCACATTCAGAACAACGGCGAAACACATATGAGAGCTAAATGGATAAAAAAAAGTGCGTTACCATATTTTAGTAATATCACACTATAATATAAATGCAAATACTGCAGGCTTTATCGACAATTTATATTATTTTAACTCCTTAGAATATTTGCATTATTTTTCATTTTTCTTTGCATTCCTCACATTCACCTTAAACATTCAACTTTGATTAGCTCTAACTTTTGTATATATTAACATATTTTTAAATTTATGTTTGATTATTGTGATTTGAAAACTATGTAATAAAACTGTATCAATCAGGTTCTAAAATTATAAAAAATATTATTTTCATTTTTGGCCACACACACCACACTGTGGGGCGTGTCCACTATGTTGCAAGATGTTTCGAGCAAACGGATTTGGGTGATTTTCCACCATATTTAAATACGTGTTCACATAGTTCAGGATTACACATTTACGATTCAAAGGATCCCAGAAATAGATCATGTGGTGGCTCGGCTATTCTAATCAAATCAAGAATTAAACACCAATGGTTAGGTGGTCTCTCGGAATGTTATATCCAAGCAACGAACGTCTGCATTGATGAATTTTTCCATAACCTAGTTATTTCATCAGTTTACTGTCCATCCAGATTCTTCAAAACGAAGGATCAGTACAACAGTTTCTACAAATCATTAGGTCCCCGCTTCATAGCTGCTGTACACTATAACGCTAGGCACACGTACTGAGGCTCCCTCCTAATAAGTCCCAGAAGTCGTGTCTTGTATGATTCCGTGTCGGAAATCGGACTTATTCAACTGGGCAACCAACCTATTAGCTAACGAACCATAATAAAATTCCAGACGTAATAGATTTTGGCGTAGCAAAAGGTATATACCCCTGAGCTTATTGAGGCTCTAGCTTCCTTGGATTTATCCTCTGACCACTCACCCACAACAATCACTATTTGCAGTCCTCACCAAATAGCAACTAGTGATTTTTTCTTATGTAAAAGAGTAAATTGAAAATATAAAAAATATATCTGATAGGATCCTAAGCTAAAAATGACGAAGAAAAACGCGATCTGTTCGCAAATCATTTCAAAAACGTGTTCACTCCCAATACATGCACAGACGTGAGGGAATTACCGCCAGTTGCTGCTAGACATCCTTTAGAAATACGTTTCCGATTTACAGATGTTGTAGAGGCTATTGCTAACCTTAATGGTGAAGAAGCTTCTGGCAACAAAAAGAGCTAAAAGAAAAATTCTTTTTATTTTTAACGCGATAATTCAGCTAGAAAATTTCCCGCCTATACGGAAAGTTGTCTTGGTAAAGATGATTCGTAAGCCTGGTAAAGATCATTCGAAGGTGGAGTTCTATAGGCCTATAAGTTTGTTACCCAGAATGTCAAAATTGTTCGAAAAACTGCTTAAAAACAAGCTGAATCCGATCTTGAATGACAACAACTGCATTCCAAATCACCAATTCGGATTTAAAAGTCAATAGAGTACCATCGAACAAATTTACAGGTTGGTACAGGTAATACGAAAAGCCTTTAAGGAAAAGAAGTACTGCTCCGCGCTTTTTATTGATGTCTCACAAGCGTTCGACAAAGTATGGCATCAAGGCCTGTTAAACAAACTAAAGCTCAACCTTCCAGTTAATATTTTCAACTTTTTGGAAAAATAAATAACCGGCCGACAATTTATGATCAAAGAGGTAAACCAAATAAGTTCTTCTTAAAAAATAGGGGCTGGTGTACCTCAAGGGAGTATACTAGGTCCAATTCTGTACTTTCTTTACACAGCAGATATGCCAACCAATAGTTTTACACACACGTCGAGATTTGCTGATGATACTGCTTTCCTTAGTATTCACAAAGACTCTAAAGAGGCTTCAAAACCAACTGCAACAACACGCAACCCAAGTTGAGAAATGGGCAAAGTTATGGGGAATAAAAATAAAAGAACAGAAATGTACCCACGTACACAATCACTATTAACAACCACATGGTGCCTCAACGATCCGAGACAAAATATCTCGGTTTTCACCTGGATATATATAGATGCGAAGCTGACGCATACGAAACTTAAAGCTGCTCAAATCCACTGGCTAATGGGTAGAAACTCTGCGATTCATCTGGATTGTAAACTTTTGCTCTACAAATCGATTTTGAAACCAATTCTGTGCTACGGTATACAATTATAGGGCACTGCCTCCGCCTCTAACATAGAAAAAATTCAATGCCGTCAAAACAAAATTTTAACAATGATAGCTGGTGCTCCCTGGTATATCAAAAACAGCAACATCCACAAGGATCTAGAATCTGTGAGTTTGTAACATTGTACTATGTTGACTTCTAAAGCCAAATTGGTGATTTGGTGCCATTCATGATTGGAGTCAGCTTGTTTTTATAGAGCTTTTCGAACAATTATGACAAAGTTGGTAACAAACTTATAGGCCAATAAGACTCCACTTTCAAAGGATCTTTACCAGGCTTAGGAATCATCTTTACTAAGGCAACTTTCCGAATTAACGGGAAATGTTCAAGCTGAATTATGGCATTAAGAATAAAAAAATAGTTCTTTTAGCGGTAAAAGGTAGCTCTAAAAGCATTTTGTTGCTTATTTTATCAACGCCAGGAGCTTTTTTTATCATTTAGGTTAACGATAGCCTCAACATCTGAGAATCGGAAACGTACTTCTATAGGACGTATATCAACAACAGGCGGCAATTCCCTCACGTCAGTGCACGTGTTAGGAGTGAAAACGTCCCTTAAGTGACTTGCAAACAGATCGCATTTTTCTTTCTCATTGATAGCCCAGGATCCCCTTAGATTAGGAGAGGAGTCGCGTCTATGTTTTCTAAATATTTATTTAGTGATACCACTTTGTGCACCTTCAGCAAGTTTTGCAATTGGTTTGTGCATTCTTTCAGCTTAGTTTTAAATTGAGGCTATGCTATTGCCATTCTCTTCGGGTTCTTCTTTTTTCAGATAAAAGCTTTTCCACATCGGCAGAAAAAAGTTTGTTGTACTTGACCTGACGGTAAGTAGAAGAACCATGTTCAACGGATTTTATAATATTTTCGTTAAGGCTGTTCAGACAATCATCAACGTCTCCGGGTGTTTTTAGTAGTTGGTTTTCCGAGCAGTGGGTGATGATATATTTTTTATATTTCAACCACCCTACATTAAATTATATGGACCGTACTATCGATTCAAATAAAGATTTTATGCATTTTTCTGAATTTTATGTGTTTTTATTTTTAACTTTTCTATAGCTTTTACAAAATCACCCTTTATATTACACAATTTTTGTGTTTCGTTAAACAAATATAATAAGCAAAGTGAGCTTTTTTAAATAATTTCTTGACGACGGAATCTGAAGAAATGAAATTGATAATCAAGTTAATTATTAATTTGCGTGCAGATCGAAGTTCGTCACCGATTCCCCGGTCGTCCGGCACCGACTGCGCAAACACTGCGCCGTTTGGCCACCAGCGTTAAAAGGTATTTCCGTGTGGAGTCTTGGCTCCTTTTCACTCCCATCGGACGCGATCCCGTGAGCGTATTGTACAAGGCTGGACAGTAATGGTCGACCCCTGTACACTACACGCAGCCCTAAGGTGCAAACACCCTCGTGGACCAACTGAAATGGGGCTACACTTTTAATGACAAGCTAGTTGGTAGGAGTACCGAGGCCATGAATGGTTAATAAGTTTCAAAAGAAATACGCCTTTAAGAGCTCCCCTCCGACGCACATAGGGGTATTTTGCCAACCTAGCCGGACATTAAGCCAAAATGGAAATTTATAAAATGTGAAAATTTAAGTGCACAGCTCGACAGAGAACAAAATTCTGTATCGGATAGTGAATTTTCAAATCTTTTTCTTGCAATTTGTCGTTTAGAGGCACTGTCAAAGTCAGGAATGTTAAGTAAATTTGCCTGCAATTTATTAACTTTTGATGGTTTTGCGAGGCTTACAATATATTTTTTTGTAGGTAAACAAAAAAAGATTTTTTTCTTTACGAAAGATTATATAAGCAACTAGCTTATTTTATTTTATTTATTTTAAGTTTTATTTAAAAAAAATCCTTCGAATTTAAAAAAAGAGGTTTTTTTGTTCACTTTTTGATTAAAAAATTAAATCAAAAGGTTTTTGAAAGTGATGGCACTCATTATCCTAAAAATTTTTTCCATCACAATAAAACCTGAAATCTCTACTTTTAGACGAAAAAAGAAAACGTTGCGCGTTTTTGCGCCATTTTTTTTTGGCGAATTTTCGAAAATTTCACTTTTTTCCTGTTTTTTCTCATCTTGTGTGTTTACATATGAGTAAGAAACTTTTTTGTGGGTCAAAAAAGTGTTGATAATTAATTGTTTTTTAATTTAATTATTACAGGTAAATTGAAATTAATTTTTAACAGGTTAAATTGGATTTTACACTGACATTGCATGTATAAAAAGGAATGTGCGAGGCAGTCGTTTTTACCCGCCCCTAAGCTGGTAATATATACCTGTGCGACAGCTTTGTTAATGACGCTATTTTATGCAACAAAAAAAATGTACCTGTCTTAAAAACCTTTGAAAATTGTTAAAACAGAATTATTCTTTAAAGAGAAACAAATCTATGCTTCAAGTACTAATTTTTTTGGTGTATCTATATTGTGGTTATTGCACAAATAGTACATGAATGTAAAGATAAATCTGTTAAGAAGAAATTGCGATTTTTAGAAAAAAATTGTGTGAATTGTGAAATTTTTATATATAAATTACTTATTTTCAGATAAATTTAATACATTAAATTACAAAAAAAGCGACAAACAAGCTTAAAAATAAATTTTTTGTGAAAATTAGCAATATTTATAAAAAATAAACAAAAATTTGAACAGGTCCGTTCCGGGGGTGGGGTTTGGGGGCATTTCTGCCCCTACCTATAAAAGCTTAAAAATTTTACTATTATAGTATTTGGGCGAAAGTTTTCCATTATTTTTATTTTATACATTATTTTTGCAAAATTTACTTTATGCCGCCGCCCACGAAAGGGGAGAGAACGACACTGTCCAAGTATAGATTTTTTTAGCTTTTACTTACGTTTAAAGTTAAATTTACCCAACAAAAGTATTGAAAACTTAAAAAAAATTTTTATTTTTCAGAGGTGGTATTAGTTGTTCTAAGGGAAACTTTTTCCCCTTGGGGAAAAAGTATTGTATTGTAGTCTATGACTACAATACATGCTTCTGCCAAGTTTCATCAATTTAAGAGCACTCAGTAGTTTTTAAGAAGCTTTATTGTAAAAAATAAAAAGTAATGCCCGGCTAGAATGGCAAAATACCCCTATGTGCGACGCTAGGGCACGGGTCGGTTGTAATATTCTTCAGCTGCCTTGTCCGCTTACGGTATCACTGCGCGCGAAGATCCCTCCTGCGTACTCGTGGGACTTTTATGGAAAAATTAAAATTCAGAAAATACATAATGCTTTTAGAGCCATATTACGGTTCGAACATTTCCCGCCAGTATGAAAAGTTGCTTTGGTAAAGATGATTCCTAAGCCGGGAAAAGATCCTTCAAAGGTGGAGTCTTACAGGGCTATAAGTCTGTTACCAACTATGTCTAAATTGTTCGAAAAATTGCTTAATACCAAGATAACTCCGATCCAATATGACAACTGCATTCCAAATCATCAATTTGGATTTAAAAGTCAACATAGTACTATCGAACAAACCCACAGATTGGTACAGGTTATAAGAGCCTTTAAGGAAAAGAAATAGTGCTCCGCGCTCTTTATAGATGTTTCTCAAGCCTTTGATAAAGTTTGGCATGAAGCCCTGTAAAACAAGTGAACTTACCAGTGAGTATCTTTAACCTTTTGAAAAAGTACATAACTGGGCGACAATTTTTAATAAAAGGAAATTGCTTAAGCTGTGCTAAATCAAAAGGGGCGGGGGTATCTCAAGGGAGTTCAATTCCCTATTTGCTTTACACAGCAGATATGCCCACAAACAATCTTACTCATACGTCGACATTTGCTGATGATACCACCTTTCTCAGTATTCACAAAGATCCTAAAGAGTCCTCAAAACAACTTCAACATCACGTATCCGACGAAAAGAAATGGGAAAAGTTATGGGATATTAAAATAAATAAACAAAAATGCACTCACGTTACTTTAACTTTACGCAAGAAAACGTTCCCCCCAATTCTCCTTAACAACCATACGGTGCCTCAACGAATTGAGACGAAATACCTTGCCATTCACCTGGATCGCCGCCTCACATGGAAGTCACATATAAATGCGAAGTTGACACAGATGATACTTAAAGCGGCCCAAATCCACTGGCTAATTAGTAGAAACTCTGTGCTACGTCTTGTTTGTAAACTTTTACTCTACAACTCGATATTAAAACCAATTTGGTGCTACGGTATACAATTATGGGGCACTGCTTCCGCCTCCAACGTAGAAAAATTCAACGCCGTCAAAATAAAATCCTAAGAATGATAACTGGTGCTCCCTGGTGCATTAAAAACAGTAACATCCACAAAGATCTGCAAGTTCCACTAGTTATATGCGAAATCCTTAACTATGTGGACAAGTACTTAAACAAGCTGGAAACACATCCAAATCCACTCGCTCGAAACATTTTTCAACATAGTGGACACACTCGTCATCAGGAATACTATTGCACTTAGATAAAACTACTGAATTAATTAATTTTATTATGAAAACGTAAATTTTAGTCTGGCACTGTCTGGACTAAAATATAAATTAAAATATAAAATAAAAAATAATAAAAATATGAAAAAATCGTACAGCTTTAACGCGGACATATCAGACTCTTCCGATTCTAATTCCTTCGCACCAAACGAACTGTTTACGGTCATTGATGACAGAATTAATGACTAAGCAGAGGATTAACGGACGCAACTAGTGATGGATGGGCATCTGCACTTGTTGAAAGCTTCCCCGGAAGTGACGGGTGTCACGCAGAGTCTGAGACATCTGCCACTGGGTTCTGACGGGGAGTTAGATATCACCATGATATCAGCCAGGCGCCAGGGACTGCTGCTCCTAACGAGAGTATTTGCTGCTGGAATCACACTCGGATACATAACCTTGAGGTGGAGAGAGGTTAGGGTAATTATTATACCAATTAAAGCCAGGGGTTTTTAGACCGATCAGCCTATCGTCTTTTCTACTGAAGACGTTGGAACGGCTGATCGATCTTTATTTAAGGAACACGATTGATACGAATGTTATTAGTAATGCTCAGCATGCTTAACTGAGGTGTAAATCTGCTGAGAGTGTGCCTCATAAAGTGGTGAGATTCACAGAGCGCGGGTTGAACAGAAAAGAGTACACACTGGGCGCGTTCTTTGAAATTGAGGGAGCCTTTACAATGTTTCGATAGAGGCTATTGAAAACGCACTGTGGATCCATTATGCGCTTGGAAGCAAGATAATCAACTCTGAGTGGGAAAATGAACATCGGAAAAGAGATGCGGTTAGGGAAACACCACAGGGACGGGTATTGTCGCCACTACTGTGGATTTTGGTAGCCAACGGTATATTGAGGCGGTTTGACTCTAAGGGAAAAAAGTAGTGGCTTATGCAGACAACATCGTGGTTTTAGTGGAGCAGAGTGCATTATTTGTTTGCTTGCTTGGGCCAGGGACAAGGGACTGAAAGTAAGCCAAGGGAAGACTAAGCTAGATCTCTTTACCAGAAAGTATAAGGTGGCAAGTTTTATGCCTTAAGTTTTATGCTCTTAATGTTTTTATGCCTTACGTACGGTAGCCTTGCATCGTGGAGGGCCCTAGAGAGGGGCGACATAGGGAAGCTTTTTACAGAGATGTGTAGTAATAGGCTTTATAGGGGCCAGGAATAGTACAATGTGCAGCATCAACAGGCATCTTCTTCCCATTAAAAATTTTGTTGCTGGAATGGCGGCTAGGAGCTTGTTATGACTTAGTGAGTCAGGTATGCGTGTGTTGGTTGGCCACGCCGCACAGTGGTGTTTTGTGGCAAAAAAAAGGCAATTTTCGACATATACTTTTTAAAAATCTAATGATGCTGTTTCATAGAAAAGTGTTTTACTAAAAAAAATCAATAATTTTATTTAATAAAAAGTTATATTTTGTTTAAAAAAAAGTTTAGTGAAGTCACTTTAGTATTGTTAAACGAAAATAGGTGAAAATGTTCAGGAAACTCAGTAGCTTATGCGTGAAAGATATTTTATTGCTAATATTTTAATGCCGTTTTTATTGAAATACACAGACTTCTTTTTAATTTAAAAAAATATTTATTTGAATTGAATATGTAGTTTAGTAAATATAAGCTTTATAAAATTCGGTGTTTGCAGTTTTCTTTGGAAAAAAAGAAGTTGGCTCCGTCTACCTCCGCCCTCTTACTGCAACAAAATAAAGTGTAAGGGTCTATTCTTTAAATTCACCAAAAAATTCACCGACTTTTGCCGATCGTTGAACAAACTTGTAAATTTTCTACAAAAAAAAGTCAAAAATGATGCTGCTCATGTTTTTAATAAAATGTGTTGCATACGTTAAGGCTTACACTATTTTAAAGATATATCAATTATTACATTTTATGGTTATTTATTTGAACTTTTTCTATATATCTTATAATTATGTCTACTTATTCGGCTTAAGTTCATTATTAAAAATGTGATAGCTAAGAATGGAAATTTTTATTAAAAATTAAGTAATTCCGATACTAGCCGAGTGTAATGCATTTTCGAAAGCAGCTACGATTTCTCGTCAGCACTCTTTCTATTCGGTACTACTGTAAGTTGAATGTTGATTTGTTCTATTTAAACAAACTCGAATCGAATGCGACGATTTGGCCCCTAATGTTTTGCATCATTTGCTTGCACCATCTGATTCGTACATAAGTAGTATAAGACGTCAACCTCACAAACAATTTTATAACTAGATGATGTAGTAAAAGAAATGTTAGTTGACGAATAAATTTAAAATGTTTTACTATTTTAGACTCATTTTGTTTATACTTATATGTGAATATTAGGGTGGTTTTATTAAAATCTATTTGGTATAAAAATATGATTCTAAAAAATTTACCTAATTTGGACTTTGCCTTCCCGTGCCAAAAAATCCCAGAAATTTTAAAAACGGATTACTTTAGTTTATTTTATTAAACATTTTTATATTTTAAATTAAGTTTGAATTAAGATGATAAAAAATTTGTAATATACAGTAAAATAAGTAAGGCTATAAAAAGTAAAATAGGCTAAAAACTGCAAAGTTATTTTGATTTCCCCAGAGAACTCATGTGTTGTAGACCATCAATCACTTGGGGCCAATTTTTTTAATTTATTGAAATTATCTACAACAACATCGTTTTTGTAATCTTTTAATTTCAAAATACTCGTATAAAAATTTTTCCGTCTGGAGTTTGGCTAACTCGTTTTAACTAATTACCAAACTAAGTCAAAAATTGATTCAGATTGCATGGGTGGTGGGCGTGGGGAGGGGCTGTTGTCATTGAAAGTCTGCACACAGGATTCGTTCTTATATGTATGGGAGGTGGGCGCGGCTGATGTAAATAAAACTCTGCACATAGGTTTCGCAGGTTGATATATGGGAGGTGGGCGGGGGGCGGTGGGCGTGGACAATTTAGACAAAATTAGTTTTTTTCTTAATTTAGTCAATACAATGCTCGGTGCCAACTTTCAATAGTTTAGGACCACTCCTTATATTTTTTGCACAAAAATGTATGAAGAAATACCACTATGCGCCGGCATTCTAGGAAGGACTGTGGATGATCGACTCCTGCAACGGTCAGGTGTGACGGACTATATGGTAGCGAAACTTGACTTTGGGATCCCGCTCCAAGTAGCGTTTCCGAATAAGGAGGCATGGAAGGGGTCAGAGGCAGGAGGCATGTAAGGGGTGTGCATTATTTACGGATGGATATAAGATGGAAGTAGGCACTGGGGCTGGTGTCTATATAATGGACACGGGGGTAGGAATGTCCTAGACTCCCAGACGAGTGCAGCGTTTAAAATTCTGGCGGTGATGAAGGCCCCGGATTTCATAGGGGAGGATGGGGATGGGAGAGGGGACGTGACAATCTACGTTGATATTCAGGGCTCGCTTAAGGCTCTAGAGGGACAATATGTCCAGTCTAGACTATTTGGGTGCTGCAAACGTACTGTAAGGGCGATCCTGGTGACACTCAGGATTAGAGTCTGTTGGGTTCGGGGTCATTGTGATGTTTCCGGCAAGGAAGGGATCGGCCCGGGATATAGGGCTTGATTATGAGCCGGTGAGGCCACTACTGGGTTTCTATCATGGGCTGCTAGCGACTTGCATAGTTGACAAGGAGGGCCAAACCTGGAGGATCAGGACTGATAGCAGCACCTCTAGGATTTTATGGCCCAAGCTGGACGGGATGGACACTGCCGAGCTGGTCAAGGAGAGCAGAGGGGTTATGAGGTGAATTATTGGGACTCTCACAGGGCACTGCGATGTGAGATATATGACAAACAAATGGGACAGCAACTCTTCAGATTTCTGCAGGGTACGCAGGGATGAGGAGATAGAGAAGGAAGAACATCTTGTCTGCCACTACACTGTGCTGCAGATCTCCAGACAGAGGTGGCTAGGAGGGCGCTTCTGGGATGAACTTGGTGAGTTTGCTGGCTGTGGAGCATCATAGGTTCTATCAAGGTGGTTGGGTGTCTGTCTGGGTAGATAGGTGATTCAGCGCCTAAGACCGCTTACTTCCTTGGACTTTTTGCTCTTTTTTCGTTTTACCTATGAAATGCTTGGTTTAATCTTTTCTATTTTTCTTTTCTTGACTCTTTTGAAGGGACTTACAATGAGCCCAAGGGCCTCCGGGTGGAGGTGGCGAGTTAGACTTGCCACTACCCTTCGTAACCTAACCTAACCTTGAAGAGTATGGGACTACCCGAGACACTGCCAAGAGTGACCGGCCCCGGAGCGCCCGTTCTGCCGAGAATAACACCGCTGTCGGCGAGGACGTCGAGCTGTCGCTAGAAACATCGACCAGGCGTCGCACATAGGGGCATTTTGCCAATCTAGCCGGACATTAAGCCAAAATGGAAATTTAAGATATGTAAAAATTTTCGTGCGCAGCTCGATAGATAACAAAATTCTGTCTCGGATAGTGAATTTTCAAATCTTTTGCTTGCAATTTGTCATTTTTAGGCACTGTCAAAGTCAGGAAAGTTAAGTAAATTGCCTGCAATTTATTAACTTTTAATGGTTTTGAGAGGTTTACAATATATTTTTTTGTAGCTAAACAAAGATTTTACATTGATTTTTTTCTCTGCGAAAGATTATATAAGCAACTAACTTATCTTATTTTTTTTTATTTTTTATTTTAAGTTTAATTTAAAAAAATTCCTTCGAAATTAAAACAAGAGGTTTTTTTGTTCACTTTTTGATTAAAAAAACTAAAATAAAATAATTTTTGAAAGTGATGGCAGTCATTGTCCTAAAAATCTTTTTCATCACAATAAAACCTGAAATCTCTACATTTAGACAAAAAAGAAAACGTTGCGCGTTTTTGCGCCATTTTTTGTGGAAATTTTACTTTATTTCTGTTTTTTCTCAGTTTCGATTTTTAGATAGAAAATTGTGTGAACTTACAAAATGTCAAGGAGGTGGCGACATGTCAGCGGCGAAACAGTGCTTATACAGTTTCAGAAAATTTTTTAATATACAATGCACAGGATTGTAATACATGGTTCAATTGCCTATTGGGATGTTATCAGAAGAAGCGGCTGAGGCACGAAACAAACATTTTCCGATTTACAGGCAAAATTTTGCAAGAAAGTTTTCAAGAGTTCAGTGTAATGTAGATAATTTATAATAGACTTTTGCTCAGTTCTGAACCACTGATGACTAGCATAAGACAAACTCCAAAAAAGAAGTCATTGCCATTTAAAAAAGAAGCAGTTTCTTTAATGCTCCCCGCTGTACTTAATTTTGAAGAGAATTCAGATTTAGAAGAGGTCTTTGAAGAAACAAGCACTCCTGTTCTAAGTGGAAAAGGATATTTTTTAAATACATTAGTTTTTGTTTTCATACCTTAAATTAATTGTTACTTTTGGAAATAAGTTATTGTTATACATATATAAATTACTTATTCTCAAATAAATTTAACACATTGAAATAAAAAAAAAAGCGATAAACAAGCTTAAAAATAAATTTTTTGTGAAAACTAGCAAAATATATAAAAAAAAATTGTTTGTACAGGGCCGTTTCGGGGGGTAGGGTTTGGAGGTATTTCTGCCCATACCCATAAAAGCTGAAAAATTTTACTTTTATAGTATTTGAGCGTAATTTTTCCATTATTTTTATTATATACATTATTTTTGAAAGTTTTACACTATGCCGCCGCCCACGAAAGGGGAGAGGACGACACTGTCCAAGTGCAGATTTTTTTAGCTTTCGCTTACGTTTAAAGTTGCATTTGCATAACAATAGTATTGAAAATTTAAAAAAAATTTAAATTTTCAGAGGTGGTATTAGCTCTTCTAGGGGGAACTTTCCCCCCTTGGCTCGATTTTTATAAATTTTTAATATTTAAATGGTTATAACTACAATACATGTTTCTACAAAGTTTCATCGATCTAGGCATTCAGTAATTTTTAAGAAGCTTTATTGGAAAAAATAAAAAGTAATGTCCGACTAGAATGGCAAAATACCCCTATGTGCGTCGTGCCGGTCGTTCCTAATGCGAATTTTGATCAAAGTCCTGCGCATTTTTTTTTTTTTTTGTTTTAATAGTTTTATTATTGAATCTTCGCCTTTGGCGAACTAACAATAAGTATTCAAATCGGAAAATAATAATATCTTCTAATAAAAAAGAAATTATATGAACTTAAGCCAAACTAAAAAGCAAAAATTGGTATTAAAACAATTAGTTCAACAATAAATAAAAATTAGCATATAACTCACACATGGCACGGTGCAAAATTATCTTTAGTAATTGCTGTCCATTTGTCGTTGACAAAAAAAAGAAATTAAAAATGATTTACCCCCCTTGTATATAATATACAAGAATAAAAAGCGTTTCATTCCATCTGGAAGATGGATGATGCTCAACCGTTAGTTAAGTGTTGCCGAAGAGACTTTTAATGGAAAAAAGCATGGTGTATATGAAAAGTAAACTTCGTCCTAACTTACAAAGTAAAAAAACAAAGAAAAACGGTCATGCCGTATCCCTTTCTCTGTTACGTGTAAGTTAAATAGGTGATGTTTACAACCAAATACACTACTACCGTTCAAAGAGTACTGTTGATGAAATTGCGTAGCTGCTTTCGAAAAAGCGTTCTACACGGCTAGTAGCGGTAGAAAAATCTGCTTTTTTTTTTAATTAAAAGTTTCTTTAAACATTAACGGAAAATAAAAATTAATAAATTAATAAAATTAATTAATTCAGTAGTTTCAGCTAAGTTCAATAGTATTCCTTCTTTTCAGACGAGTGTGTCCACTATGTTGCAAAATGTTTTGAGCGAGCGGGTTTGGATGTATTTCCAGCTTGTTTAAATACTTGTCCACATAATTAAAAATTTCGCATTTAACTAGTGGAACTTGCAGATCTTTGTGGATGTTGCTGTTTTTAACATACCAAGGAGCACCAGTTATCATTCTTAGGATTTTATTTGTATTTTTTCTATGTTGGAGGCAAAGCAGTTCCCCATAATTGTATACCGTAGTACCAAATTGGTTTTAAAATCGAGTTGTAGAGTAGAAGTTTACAATCCAGACGTAGCACAGAGTTTCTACCCATTAGCCAGTGGATTTGAGCAGCTTTAAGTTTCATTTGAGTCAACTTCGAATCTATACGAGGCTTCCATGTGAGGCGGCGATCCAGGTGAATGCCAAGATATTTCGTCTCAATTCGTTGAGGCACCGTATGGTTAATAAGAATTGGGGGGCACGTTTTCTTGCGTAACGTAAAAGTAACGTGGGTGCATTTTTGTTCATTTATTTTAATACCCCCTAACTTTGCCCATTTTTAAACTTGGGATACGTGATGTTGAAGTTGTTTTGTGGCCTCTTTAGGGTCTTTATGAATACTGAGAAAGGCGGTATCATCAGCAAATGTCGACGTATGAGTAAGATTGTTTGTGGGCATATCTGCTGTGTAAAGAAAGTACATAATTGGACCAAGTATACTCCCTTGAGGTACACCAGCCCCTATTGGTTGAGAAGAACTTATTCGGTTTCCCTCTTTAATCATAAATTGTCGGCCGGTTGAGCTTTAATTTCTTTAACAGGCCTTCATCCCATATTTTGTCGAACGCTTGAGAGACATCTATGAAGAGTGCGGAGCAGTATTTCTTTTCCTCAAAGGCTTTTCTTATAACCTGTACCAATCTGTGGGTTTGTTCGATGGTACTATGTTGATTTCTAAATCCAAATTGGTGATTTTTTTTTTAGAATGGAAAACACCATAAGTGTTTTAAAGAAAATTGTAAATAAGTATACGACAGTGTGTTTAAGCAAATAAAGATTTTGTACTGTTAAAATAAAATTTCAAGTGTTTATTATTAATCTGGCAATGAAAAGAACCACGGTTTATTTAAAGGAAATAAACCAACGTTTATAAAAGGTATAAACGTAATAATATGTATATATATACGAAGCACACAGTTTAAAATCTAGCTTAAGCGTTTTATTAAAACAAAAACTTAAGACAATTTTATTTTCTTTATCAGGCTCAAGTTCAATACTTTACTAAATTCTCATTTAATTGCAAATAAAGAAATTAATAATTTTAGTTTTTACTACTTTATTAGCGTTAGTTAGGAAAGGAAAATTTTATTGAAAAACAAGTAAGAGCGCTATATTCGGCTGTGCCGAATCTTATACACCCTTCACATTGGTCTTAAAATATATCCAGCCGAGTAATTTTGTACTGCAAATAATATAATAAAAAACCTTGTGCAAGTTTTAAAGTCCATAGAAAAATATACAGAATTTTAACGTTCGTATGAATAATAGAAATATATGAAGAAGGTTTGAGGTCGAGAGTTTTAAAAGTTTTCGGCATTATTCATATTTAAAGGTTTATAAAACTTGTTAAATGTTATGGGATGTTCTAGCCCCCCTGCTCTTCTTCAACTTTTTCTCCAAAATGTATGAATTATTTGATTATTACTTTTTGTAGAATATTCGAAGTCGATAGCTGTAATAGTTTTCCAGATGTAGCGTATCGAAAATTTTATAAAAATTGTGATTTTGTATGGGAGCTACCCTTTTTTTTTGCCCCACTCAAAAAATTTTTTCTTAAGAGCGTAGCCCTTGATGTCCAATTACTTTTTGCACAACATTTGATTTCGATATCGGTTATAATTTCCGAGATATAGCGTACCGAAAATTTCATACAAATCGTTAATTTGTATGGGAGCTACCCCTTTTTTTGCCCCCACTCAAAACTTTTTTTCTTACGAGCGTAGCCCTTGATGTCCAATTACTTTTTGTAAAACATTCATTTCGATATCTGGTATAGTTTCCGAGATATAGCGTATCGAAAATTTAATACAAATCGTTAATTTGTATGGGAGCTACCCCTTTTTTTGCCCCCACTCAAAAAATTGTTTCTTAATAGCATAGCCCTTGATGTTCAATTACTTTTTGTGGAACATTTGATTTCGATTTCTGTTATAGTTTCTAAAATATAGCGTATCGAAAATTTTATAAAAACTGTTAATTTGTATGGGAGCTACCCCTTCTTTGGCCCCCACTCAAAAAATTTTTTCTAAAGAGCATAGCCCTTGATGTCCAATTACTTTTTGTAGAACATTTGATTTCGATATCTGTTATAGTTTCCGAGATATAGCGTATTGAATATTTCATACAAATCGTTAATTTGTATGGGAGCTACCCCTTTTTTTGCCCCCACTCAAAAAATTTTTTCTTTAAAGTGTAGCCCTTAGCGTACAATTACTTTTTGTAGAACATCTTAAGTCGATAGCTGTTATAGTTTACGAGATATGGCGCATAAAATATTTCACCAAATTTGTGCAATTGTAGGAAAAATACCCCTTCTTTTCCTGGTCCTATCAGAAAAACCTTTTTCCATTATTTAGGTTTCTTCTGTAGGAGTATCCGTGCCAAGTTTTGTGGCAAAATTGACTATACTTACTGAGATATATAGGGATATATGAACGGATTTTGTCCTTAAAAAAATGGGTTACTTTGGGTTTTCGCTTATATCTCGGTCAATAGTAAACCGATTTTGCTGATTTTAAATAGCGATTGTTAGCGGGATATTTCTAATCGTTTGACACCATTAACTGGTCTGTATCTTTTTATTTGACTCCGGAAACTTGACTTCAACAGACGGACAGACGGACATGGCTATATCAACTTCCCTATCTATAAGGATCCAGAATATACCTAGTAGGGACATAAATACTGTTACTAATATGTTTGGCTATAAAACAAAAACTAACGAATGGTTTTGGACCAAATTTTGTTTATACATTTATTGATATGTATTGTATACAAAAATCTTTGTTTTATTCAAAATGTTCGCCCTTGGCTTTTACACACGCCTTAAGTCGCATTGGCCAGTCATCAATAGCTGCACGCACCTTATCCATCGGAAAATTGGCTACAGCACGAACCAGAGCTTTCTTAAGAGATTCAATGTTATGGTATCTTTTGTGGCAGACCATATCCTCTAAAACCATCCACAATTTGTAATCAAAAGGATTCAAATCAGGGCTACCAGATGGCCAATCTTCAGAGCATATAAAAGCTGGCAAATTGTTTCGAAGCCAGGTCTGTGTTGTTTTAGCCTTATGAGCTGGTGCAGAATCTTGTTGGAAAGTCCAAAGTTGGTTTTGGAACAGGGAATTGTTAAGCGGTTTCACAACTGTTTCCAAAATGGTTTCTTGGTAAACTTTGGCCGATGTTTTGACCCCTTGTTCGCAGAAATGCAAGTCAGTAACCCCATCATAAGAGACACCCCACCAAACCATGACTGCAGCTGGATGATGACCCTTTTCGACACGTGGAATGAGTTCTGATGCTTCTTTAGATGACCGGGCATAAACCCTATCATTTTGTTTGTTAAATTTTTCCTGTACGGTAAAAATTTTTTCATCCGTAAACAAGATTTTTTTGTAGAAGTTATCAGCGTACTTCACCAAAAGGCGTTTGGATTTTTCTATCCTATCAGAGGTTACTTTTCAAAAAACATTGGATAATAAAAGGGTATGTTCAATTTTACTATTCTAATGGGTATGTTCAAAGTAGTAACAATATTTATGTCCCTACTAGGTATATACTTTATGGGGCCGCAAATGAATAATAAAGAAATTAAAAACGGAATGACAAACTGATATATACCCTTATCACTATGTGAAGGGTATAACAAGATTTTTACCGATACTAGCCGAGTAGAATGCATTTTCGAAAAACAGCTACGATTTTCATCATCAGTACTCTTTGTTCGGTTGTTAGTTATTAATTTGGTTGTAAACAACAGCCGTTTAACCCACTGATCCATGTGGCGAGGTGAGTCGGCACGAAGTTTTTTCCACTTAAACCAACTAAACCAAAGCTTTTTCTTTTTTCCATTTCCTATTACTATACTAACGCAATCTGTATCTTAGTTACAACACTAAGTTAGCGTAGCGTAGCCTTAACCATCCATCAGATGGTATTAAGAGGCTACCATATTTTTCATATGTACAATTTTTCAAATTGTTATATATCACCGTGCCATGTGTGCTTTATGTGTTTTCGTTTATTTTATTAGTTGAACTATTTGTTTTAAGACAATTTTATTTTCTTTATCAGGCTCAAGTTCAATACTTTACTAAATTCTCATTCAATTGCAAATGAAGAAATTAATAATTTTAGTTTTTACTACTTTATTAGCGTTAGTTAGGAAAGGAAAATTTTATTTGAAAAAACAAGATTTTTACTGATACTAGCCGAGTAGAATGCATTTTCGAAAAACAGCTACGATTTTCATCATCAGTACTCTTTGTTCGGTTGTTAGTTATTAATTTGGTTGTAAACATCAGCCGTTTAACCCACTGATCCATGTGGCGAGGTGAGCGGCACGAAGTTTTTTCCACTTAAACCAACTAAACCAAAGCTTTTTCTTTTTTCCCATTTCCTGTTACTATACTAACGCCATCTATATCTTAGTTACAACACTAAGTTAGCGTAGCGTAGCCTTAACCCTGCATCAGATGGTATTAAGAGGCTACCATATTTTTTATATGTAAAATTTTTCAAATTGTTATATATCACCGTGCCATGTGTGCTTTATGTGTTTTCGTTTATTTTATTAGTTGAACTATTTGTTTTAAGACAATTTTATTTTCTTTATCAGGCTCAAGTTTAATACTTTACTAAATTCTAATTTAATTGCAAATGAAGATATTAATAATTTTAGTTTTTACTACTTTATTAGCGTTAGTTAGGAAAGGAAAATTTTATTGAAAAAAAAGATTTTTACCGATACTAGAAGAGTAGAATGCATTTTCGAAAAACAGCTACGATTTTCATCATCAGTACTCTTTGTTCGGTTTTTAGTTATTAATTTGGTTGTAAACATCAGCCGTTTAACCCACTGATCCATGCGGCGAGGTGAGTCGGCCCGAAGTTTTTTCCACTTAAACAATTTTATTTTCTTTATCAGGCTGAAGTTCAATACTTTACTAAATTCTCATTCAATTGCAAGTGAAGAAATTAATAATTTTAGTTTTTACTACTTTATTAGCGTTAGTTAGGAAAGGAAAATTTTATTGAAAAAACAAGATTTTTACTTTTACTAGCCGAGTAGAATGCATTTTCGAAAAACAGCTACGATTTTCATCATCAGTACTCTTTGTTCGGTTGTTAGTTAGTAATTTGGTTGTAAACATCAGCCGTTTAACACCCTGATCCATGTGGCGAGGTGAGCGGCACGAAGTTTTTTCCACTTAAACCAACTAAACCAAAGCTTTTTCTTTTTTCCATTTTCTATTACTATACTAACGCTATCTATATCTTAGTTACAACACTAAGTTAGCGTAGCGTAGCCTTAACAATCTATTAGATGGTATTAAGAGGCTACCATATATTTTATATGTACAATTTTTCAAATTGTTATATATCACCGTGCCATGTGTGCTTTATGTGTTTTCGTTTATTTTATTAGTTGAACTATTTGTTTTAAGACAATTTTATTTTCTTTATCAGGCTCAAGTTCAATACTTTACTAAATTCTCATTTAATTGCAAATGAAGAAATTAATAATTTTAGTTTTTACTACTTTATTAGCGTTAGTTAGGAAAGGAAAATTTTATTGAAAAAACAAGATTTTTACCGATAATAGCCGAGTAGAATGCATTTTCGAAAAACAGCTACCTGATAAAGAAAATAAAATTGTCTTAAAACAAATAGTAACACTAATAAAATAAACGAAAACACATAAAGCACACATGGCACGGTGATATATAACAATTTGAAAAAATTGTACATATAAAAAAAAAATTTGGTAGCCTCTTAATACCATCTGTTAGATGGTTAAGGCTACGCTACGCTAACTTAGTGTTGAAATTAAGTTATAGATGGCATTAGTATAGTAATAGGAAAAGGAAAAAAGAAAAAGCTTTAGTTTAGTTGGTTTAAGTGGTAAAAACTTCGTGCCGACTCACCTCGCCACATGGATCAGTGGGCGAATGGCTGATGTTTACAACCAACTTAATAACTAACAACCGAACAAAGAGTACTGATGATGAAAAACGTAGCTGTTTTTCGAAAATGCATTTTACTCGGCTAGTATCGGTAAAAATCTTGTTTTTTCAATAAAATTTTCCTTTCCTAACTAACGCTAATAAAGTAGTAAAAACTAAAATTATTAATATCTTCATTTGCAATGAAATTAGAATTTAGTAAAGTATTGAACTTGAGCCTGATAAAGAAAATAAAATTGTCTTAAAACAAATAGTTCAACTAATAAAATAAACGAAAACACATAAAGCACACATGGCACGGTGATATATAACAATTTGAAAAATTTTACATATAAAAAATATGGTAGCCTCTTAATACCATCTGATGCAGGGTTAAGGCTACGCTACGCTAACTTAGTGTTGTAACTAAGATATAGATGGCGTTAGTATAGTAATAGGAAATGGGAAAAGAGAAAAAGCGTTGGTTTAGTTGGTTTAAGTGGAAAAAACTTCGTGCCGCTCACCTCGCCACATGGATCAGTGGGTTAAACGGCTGATGTTTACAACCAAATTAATAACTAACAACCGAACAAAGAGTACTGATGATGAAAATCGTAGCTGTTTTTCGAAAATGCATTCTACTCGGCTAGTATCAGTAAAAATCTTGTTTTTTCAATAAAATTTCCCTTTCCTAACTAACGCTAATAAAGTAGTAAAAACTAAAATTATTAATTTCTTCATTTGCAATTGAATGAGAATTTAGTAAAGCATTGAACTTGAGCCTGATAAAGAAAATAAAATTGTCTTAAAACAAATAGTTCAACTAATAAAATAAACGAAAACACATAAAGCACACATGGCACGGTGATATATAACAATTTGAAAAATTGTACATATAAAAAATATGGTAGCCTCTTAATACCATCTGATGGATGGCTAAGGCTACGCTACGCTAACTTAGTGTTGTAACTAAGATACAGATTGCGTTAGTATAGTAATAGGAAATGGAAAAAAGAAAAAGCTTTGGTTTAGTTGGTTTAAGTGGAAAAAACTTCGTGCCGACTCACCTCGCCACATGGATCAGTGGGTTAAACGGCTGATGTTTACAACCAAATTAATAACTAACGACCGAACAAAGAGTACTGATGATGAAAATCGTAGCTGTTTTTCGAAAATGCATTCTACTCGGCTAGTATCAGTAAAAATCTTGTTTTTTCAATAAAATTTTCCTTTCCTAACTAACGCTAATAAAGTAGTAACAACTAAAATTTTTAATTTCTTCATTTGCAATTAAATGAGAATTTAGTAAAGTATTGAACTTGAGCCTGATAAAGAAAATGAAATTGTCTTAAAACAAATAGTTCAACTAATAAAATAAACAATTAAATGAGAATTTAGTAAAGTATTGAACTTGAGCCTGATAAAGAAAATAAAATTGTCTTAAAACAAATAGTTCAACTAAAAAAATAAACGAAAACAAATAAAGCACACATGGCACGGTGATATATAACAATTTGAAAAAATTGTACATATAAAAAAAAATATGGTAGCCTCTTAATACCATCTGTTAGATGGTTAAGGCTACGCTACGCTAACTTAGTGTTGAAATTAAGTTATAGATGGCATTAGTATAGTAATAGGAAATGGAAAAAAGAAAAAGCTTTAGTTTAGTTGGTTTAGGTGGTAAAAACTTCGTGCCGACTCACCTCGCCACATGGATCAGTGGGCGAATGGCTGATGTTTACAACCAACTTAATACCTAACAACCGAACAAAGAGTACTGATGATGAAAAACGTAGCTGTTTTTCGAAAATGCATTCTACTCGGCTAGTATCGGTAAAAATCTTGTTTTTTCAATAAAATTTTCCTTTCCTAACTAACGCTAATAAAGTAGTAAAAACTAAAATTATTAATATCTTCATTTGCAATTAAATTAGAATTTAGTAAAGTATTGAACTTGAGCCTGATAAAGAAAATAAAATTGTCTTAAAACAAATAGTTCAACTAATAAAATAAACGAAAACACATAAAGCACACATGGCACGGTGATATATAACAATTTGAAAAATTTTACATATAAAAAATATGGTAGCCTCTTAATACCATCTGATGGATGGTTAAGGCTACGCTACGCTAACTTAGTGTTGTAACTAAGATACAGATTGCGTTAGTATAGTAATAGGAAATGGGAAAAAAGAAAAAGCGTTGGTTTAGTTGGTTTAAGTGGAAAAAACTTCGTGCCGCTCACCTCGCCACATGGATCAGTGGGTTAAACGGCTGATGTTTACAACCAAATTAATAACTAACAACCGAACAAAGAGTACTGATGATGAAAATCGTAGCTGTTTTTCGAAAATGCATTCTACTCGGCTAGTATCAGTAAAAATCTTGTTTTTTTCAATAAAATTTTCCTTTCCTAACTAACGCTAATAAAGTAATAAAAACTAAAATTATTAATTTCTTCATTTGCAATTGAATGAGAATTTAGTAAAGTATTGAACTTGAGCCTGATAAAGAAAATAAAATTGTCTTAAAACAAATAGTTCAACTAATAAAATAAACGAAAACACATAAAGCACACATGGCACGGTGATATATAACAATTTGAAAAATTGTACATATAAAAAATATGGTAGCGTCTTAATACCATCTGATGGATGGTTAAGGCTACGCTACGCTAACTTAGTGTTGTAACTAAGATACAGATTGCGTTAGTATAGTAATAGGAAATGGAAAAAAGAAAAAGCTTTGGTTTAGTTGGTTTAAGTGGAAAAAACTTCGTGCCGACTCACCTCGCCACATGGATCAGTGGGTTAAACGGCTGATGTTTACAACCAAATTAATAACTAACAACCGAACAAAGAGTACTGATGATGAAAATCGTAGCTGTTTTTCGAAAATGCATTCTACTCGGCTAGTATCAGTAAAAATCTTGTTTTTTCAATAAAATTTTCCTTTCCTAACTAACGCTAATAAAGTAGTAAAAACTAAAATTTTTAATTTCTTCATTTGCAATTAAATGAGAATTTAGTAAAGTATTGAACTTGAGCCTGATAAAGAAAATGAAATTGTCTTAAAACAAATAGTTCAACTAATAAAATAAACGAAAACACACAAAAACTTAATAAAAAAAGGTAATTCATTTAAAATAATAATAATTGGTAAATATCTGGACCACACCTTACAAAAACATCTGAGAATCGGAAACGTATTTCTATAGGACGTATAGCAACAACAGGCGGTAATTCCCTCACGTCAGTGCACGTGTTAGGAGTGAAAACGTCCCTTAAGTGACTTGCAAACAGATCGCATTTTTCTTTGTCATTTATAGCCCAGGATCCTCTCAGATTATGCCATAGAGAATAAATTGTCTGGGGAATCGCGTCTAGGTTTTCTAAATATTTATTTAGTGATGCCACTTTGTGCACCTTCAGCAAGTTTTGCAACTGGTTTATGCATTCTTTCAGCTCAGTTTTAAGTTGAGGCTATGCTATTGCCATTCTCTTCGGGTTCTTCTCTTTTCAGATAAAAGGTTTTCCACATCGGCAGAAAAAATTTTGTTGTACTTGACCTGACGGTAAGTAGAAGAACCATGTTCAACGGCTTTTATAATGTTTTCATTAAGGCTGTTCAGACAATCATCGACGTCTCCGGGTGTTTTCAGTAGTTGGTTTTCCGAGCAGTGGGTGCTGATATATTTTTTATATTTCAACCGCCCTACTCGTTAAGTTAAGAAAAATCACTAGTTGCTATTTGGTGAGGACTGCATATGGTAATTATTGTGGGAATCATACAAGACACGACCTCTCGGACTTATTAGGCGTGAGCCCCAGTACGTGTGCTTAGCGTTATAGTCTCCAGCAGCTATGAAACGGGGACCTAATTATGGAAAATCTGGGTGGAGAATAAACCCACGAAATAACAAGGTTATGGTAAAATTCATTTGTTGCTTGTATATAACATTCGTAGAGACCACCTATCCATTGGTGTTTGATTCTTAATATACCTATATATATATATATACATATATATATGCGTACTTTTATGGAAAAATTTAAGTTAGGAAAATCGGACAGCTTTAACGCGGACATATCAGACTCTTCAGATACTGATTCGTTCGCACTAAACGAACTGTGTGCGGTCATTGATGATAGAATTAATGACTAAACAGAGGAAAATCGGACGCAACTAGTGATGGATGGGCATCTGCACTTGTTGAAAGCTTCCCCGGAAGTGACGGATGTCACACAGAGCCTGGGACATCTGCCACTGGGTTCTGACGGGGAGTTAGATGTTACCATGATATCAGCTCCGGACTAGGGCCTAGGACCAGATTCTAAGGGTGCTGGACAGGGGTCTTCAGGGGAGCAGACAGGGGAAGAAGCCCGTCCATCAATTTTAGTTCAGTAAGACGCCTCCGAATAAAGTATCATTATTTTTGGGCACAAGAAGCCGAACAAGGATGAGCGGCCCTAAATTTTTCTTGGCCTATCTACATAAGATGACCAAAAGGGATCCAAGGTTGTTCACCGGTAAGTAGAGGCGAAAGATCGCAGGAGGGAAAAAAGGGATTAATGGTGGAAGTAATGTGAGTCTATTGACTCCGTCAGCGAGATGTTAAGGTTCAGGAGGATACTATCCAAGGATCCTAGTGGATTTGAATACATCCAGAGAACTAATGACTCGAGGACGAAGTCTACCTCGGAGACCCTTGAATTGTTGATGGGTACACACTTCCCAGGGTGCAGGGTACCCGACTGCAGTGGAGGGATAGCGGATGTGACAGGGGTGACAGAGGACCTGGTAACGCTTGACATGGTAAGATGGGCTGTGGATACCTTCCATCCCTATAAGTCACCGGGACTGGACGGTATTTACCCGTGTATGCTATTGAATCTCTCGACGCAGGGGCTGTTGCTTCTAACGAGAGTATTTGCTGCTGGAATCAACTCAAGGTGGAGAGAGGTTAGGGTAATTATTACACCAATTAAATCCAGGGGATTTTAGACCGATCAGCCTATCGTCTTTCCTACTGAAGACGTTGGAACTGCTTATCGATCTTTATTTTAGGAACACGATTGATACGAATGTCATTAGTAATGCTCAGCATGCTTAACTGAGGTGTAAATCTGCTAAGAGTGCGCCACATAATGTGAGGTGAGTTTCATAGAGTGCGGGTTGAACAGGAGAGAGTACACACTGGGCGCGTTCTTTGACATTAAGGGAGCCTTTAACAATGTTTCGATAGAGGTTATTGAAAACACACTGAGGGAAGTAGGAGTTCAGGGCATCTTTATGTAGTGGATCCATTCTGCGCTTGGAAGCAAGATTATCAACTCTGAGTGGGAAAATGAACATCTGAAAAGAGATGCGGTTAGGGAAACACCACAGGGAGGGGTATTGTCGCCACTTTTGCGGATTTTGGTAGTCAACGGGATATTCAGGCGGTTTGACTCGAAGGAAAAAAAAGTAGTGGCTTATGCAGACAACATCGTGGTTTTAGTGGCGGGAAAATTCTTGTCCATTATGAGCGAGGTAATGCAGAGTGCATTATTCGATTTGCCCGTTGGTCCAGGGACAAGGGACTGGAAGTAAGCCAAGGGGAGACTAAGCTAGTTTTCTTTACCAGAAAGTATAAGGTGGCAAGTTATCTTGGAGGGCGAACGCAAAGTAGAGGGTTAGGAAGGCTCTCAATGTTGTTATGCCTGTAGAAACTGGTAGGAACTGGGGGTTGCAACCGGCTATGGTAAACTGGATTTACCCATCCGTTGTAAGACCAATTCTTACGTACGGTAGCCCTGTATCGTGGGGGGCCCTAGAGATGGGCGACATAAGGAAGCTCTTGACAGGGCTGTGGGTGATCGACTCCTGCAACCGTCAGGTGTGACGGACTATATGGTAGCAAAACTTGACTTTAAGATCCTGCCCCAAGTAGTGTTTCCAAATAGGAAGGTATGGAAGGGATCAGAGAAGCTGTAAAGGGTGTGCACTCTTTACTGATGGATCGAAGATGGAAGTAGGCACTGGGGCTAATGTTTATATAATGGACACGGGGGTAGGAATGTCCTACGCTCCCGGACGAGTGCAACGTTTGAAATTCTGGCGGTGATGAAGGCCCCGGATTTGAAAGAGGTGGATGGGGATGGGAGAGGGGACGTGACAATTTACGTTGATATTAAGAGCTAGAGGGACAATATGTCCGGTCTATACTATTTGGCTGCTGCAAACGTATTCTTAAGGCGATAATGGTCACACGCAGGATTAGACTCTCTTGGATTCGGAGTCATTGTGACGTTTCGGGCAAGGAAGAAATCGGCCCGGGATATAGGGCTTGGTTGTAAGCCGGTGAGGCCACCACTGGGTTTCTATTATAGGCTGCTGGGAACTTGGATAATAGACAAGGAGGGCCAAACCTGGAGGAACAGGACTGATAGCAGGTTCTCTTGGATTTTATGGCCCAGGGTGGACAGGATGGACACTGACCAGCTGCTCAAGGAGAGCAGGGGGTTCTGAGGTGAATTATTGGGACTCTCACAGGGCACTGCGTTGTGAGATATATGACAAACAAATAGGACAGCAACTCTCCAGATTTCTGCAGGGTATACGGGGATGAGGAGGAGATAGAGACGGTAGAACATCTTGTCTGCCACTTTAATTTTTTTTATTTTTCTTCTCTTGACTTGATCCTAGATATTTTAGCAAAACTGAATTCAGCTTAGAATGATGTTTTTTTTAATTTGCTAGTTTCTTTAACAAACGTTAAATTTTTTTGTATTATTGGTAACTTGTTGCCTTTTGAGATCGAAATGTTAAATTTATGGAAATAGTTAGGCGTTGATTTTGCATTTTTTGCGGTTTCTTGTATTTTTAGACGTGTTCTTCCCTCCCCCAAATCCGCGCCTGATATATATGTACATATTACAAAAATATAGTAATTGTAATGAGTTTTTTTACATCTTCATAGTACTTATACTTCGCTGTCAGTGAACTAATTCACAATTGTTAATTTACAATTGGTTTCAGTCACTAAACAACTTTTTCACTTTTTAAATACATGCATATATTGCATAACTACAGGTTGTGAAGGGTATTAGATTCGTCACAGTCGAATATAGCGCTCTTACTTGTTTTTTATTAAGCTCTTTCCCCAATCCTATTTATTTTATTAGTTTGTTGTTGGTTTAGGTATGGCTGTACTTCTAAACGCAGTTTGTTTTGCATTACAAAAATTCAATTTCTTCCAGACAGCAAAGCTCAAGGTTTTGATAACATCTTCTCTCAAATGAGTGTTAATTGTCATATGAACTCCTCGGAAACAAAGAATATTGGTAAAATTGTAGGGGAAGGAGGTAAAAATTCAAATTTAGCATATGAACACAATTTTGGCTGCAGTGAATGCTTTTTATCGATAAACTCTTCTTTGATGACCTTTAAAAGATCAAGGAGGATTGATAAACTTCAGTTATTTTTGAAACATAAGAAGTTTCTATATGTATATATATTGTACATTAAAAAAAGTCTCATACCAAAAATTTATGTCTACCCTGGTAGACACCATGATCCCGCGGTACAAAATTCGTCATGTAATAAAAGTTAAATAACAATAGATAGTATCATATTACACTAAAAAAGGGTCTGCGAGTCACCCTGTAGAATAAAGATGGAGATGATGATTCTATCTTACAACAAAACCTTCTTTAACCTTTAAGAAAAGAGCTGATTTTTAAATTTATATGTTCTCATTTTATACCAATTTTAAATGGTATATATAGCTGTACTTTTTATTGTTTTTTGCCCGTCCCCAAAATCTAGACAGTTTTATACTTTCGATTTCTGTAATAAGTAAATATAGCCTGTTAAAACATTTCTTGTTTGCTTTTTATTTTTTCATGGATGACGTACGTTGCCATGTAAAATAGCTTACTAAATTTAACTTATTACATTACTTCCGACAGTTTCATGTTTTTTGGCCCACTACTCATTTTTTTCTTCGCTGTATTAAGGAAAAAACAAACAAAAATATCTACAAATTTTTGTATTGACAAAATCAATTGAACCATTAATAGTAGTCTGGGACGAGCTAGAGCTCGATCAATGTATTAACTTACTGAGCTTCGCGTTTCTGTAAAATTACTCAAATCTGGTGTAACTCCAGCGCGTCCTCTTTTGCCACGGCCCTTAAGAGTCCGGGCATCTAATTCATCCGTTGGAGAGTCACAAAATCTAAAATAGAATAACATTTTATATAAGTATAAATTTTTATTCATGGTTATATTGATATGTGTATAAGTTAATGTCCGTTATAACGTCCGTCGTTATTTAGTAGAGTCAAACCTCTGTATTATCACCCAAATGTTAAAAATATTCTTTGAAAACCATTGCAATAAATGCTAACGCGGCATTTTAAATCGCGTTGCAAACTGATTTTGTTTGATTGGCCAATTGGCTGAAAATTTTTTATATGCCGATTTTTGCTGGTTCTGCAAGTAGCTTTCGGTTTCCTTCGATAACATTAAATATTTAAAAAAAACAACAAAATAAGTTAGTTGGCTCACAAAGTGAGATTAAGCAAGCTAACATTTAATAAATGTACTTGATTAATATTATTAAACAAAATTATTTGAAATTATAATAAATAAATGCTTAATGTAATTAAATTAAAATAACAAAATAATTAATGTAATTGACTAAAAATGATTAATAAAATTTGTTCTATCTGATTTACCTATTCAATGAGTATTAAAATTATTAAATAAATAATTTATAGTACATATGCATCAATATGATCGCATGTCATAAAAACAAAAATTATTGAAAGAATTTAAACTTTTACCGTGACGTTTGGTGACCATTGTTTGGGGTTTTTAAAATCATAATATTATTAAAGAAGCGGAAAAAATAGATGGAACATTTTATAGAAAGTGACAATTTCTTAAGTCCTTACAACATAGAATTAGGATTATCTTTTTTTAACCTGATATATTTCTGGATGTTTTTCTAAGCGGTATAAAATTTAAACATATTCCTTATGAAACTCTTGAAAGGTCATAAATATAATATAACGGCATTTTTATAATTATTTATTATAAATTTTATTTGTTTATTTACGAAATTATAAAAAATATCACAATGTTGTTCTTAATCTCATAGTGTACGGACGTGTCTACGCGAGTGTAATATTTGTAATAGGTGATTTTTGTAATAAGTAACATAAAAAAATTGTTAATATACATACAATACATAAGTGAGAATTGAGAACAAAAACAAACTAAATAAAAAAAACGGTTAATGAGTAACAGTAATCGTCGTGACAGTGGGCCTAATAGTCGAAATTCTTACATTGTGTTAAGCTCCGCAAGCGTTAGCAATGAAAATATAAGAGACCCTGATTATAATAGAAACTATTTAAGTGCAAAACCAAAAACAATTACTAACAATTTGGGTGCAAGTGCTCCTTACTAAAATAAATGTACTGAACAAGGAACAAACTTAGCCCAATCTATTAAAAAAAAAAAAAAACCGAGGTGCCATCCTCACCGCTCTCATTTTTTTCAAGTATTGCAGTTGTACCAACAGCTGATAAAGGCGCATTAAGCCCGATTTCTGCGTGTGCTCCTAAGATCCAGGTAGGGATGGACCGCTACGTAACCGTTCTTAGAAGGGGAAGAAGCCCTAAGTCGGCAGAAGCATCTTAACCTGCGAAAATCTTGAAGGATGATGAAAGGTCAACCTCTCGCAAAATCGTTGTGCCATTTTAAAAGAGGATAATGAAGGTCCCGTTACTAAAAAAAGACCTTTAAGCCACCTCCAATTTATTTGAGAGAAAAAAACTCCAATAAAATCATTAAGTTCTTAGTTGGTTTAATTGGGAAAAACAACTTTTACGTAACGAACATTAAACGTGGTAATATATCCAAAACAAAAATTCAAGTAAAAACGCTTACCGCACCACTGTTTCGGAGCTTGAAAAACTTAAAAAAATTTCTATACCTACCAACTTAAAAACGCTAAAGGCATCCAGGTAATTATAAAAGGTATTGACTTAAATGTTGACCCGGAAGAGGTAAAGACCAGTTTGTGCTGCAAAGGATTTAAAGTGTCGGGACCTGCATGCTACGACCAACTGCGACAAACCAAAAGATAATCCTTGGGTGAAGAAGTGCAGCAATTGCGGTGGAAGCCACACTGCCAACTATAGAGGTTACCCGGTTTTTGTTCTATTTAGGCGCTCATCTAATCCTAAACTAGTTTCTGCCCCTCCCCAGCAGTAAAATAAACCAAGTATTACTATGCCAACAACAAGTCAAATTTCTAATGCTTATTCATTAAAGTCTAATCAGCCTAACACAAGTAAAATCAATCAGCCAACAGAACCACAAGAAGTGCCAACAAATGAATAGACCAGTCCACAGTGGGGCCAAATGGTTTTTTGCAAATGTCTGCAATTGTAGTTATGCTAAAAATATTTTTAAAAACATTTTCGTATTTTTAAAAATTTTTAATTATCTTTATTCGTCTAGCTGTGAAAAATATTCAAAGTCAAAATTTTCAAAGTAAGCAAAATTGATTAACTTTTTTTGCAAATATTTGTGAAAATAATTTTTTACTTCTTTACATTTTTTTAAAAAGTTGGCTTCAAGAATTATTAGTAGTATATTTTAGAAAGGATTTAGACTTGCATCCTACGCCAGGCATTGGTCAAAAATATGGAATTTTTTAACGAAATTCCAAATTTATCGGCCGAGAAAAAAACTCAAGGCAGTTTTTGAAAAATGAATTAAAAATTAAAATAACTAATCTTTTGAGGTTTCATTTACCGCCCGGCCAAAAATGGGGTCACGGGGGTAAATGTTATTAATATAGGAAAATTTAAGAGGCGTGTTATATAAGTTTACTTATTTCTTCTTTTTAAATAAAAAATAACATAACACTTTTGTAAAGTTTTAAAATCCATTACGTTATCATATATCAACAATATTTTATAAACTTTCAAATACAAAAAATCTTTACAAAAAAAAAACTGTATATATAACATTTTAGATTTTTTTGTAATCAGACCCCTTATTTTTATTTTTTGATAGGTAAAAAATATGATATGTATGCGAATCTCCATCTGTTTACCTTTTCAATGATACATAATATTTGTATATTATTAGTTAT
This sequence comes from Melanophora roralis, assembly GCA_963583895.1. Classification (NCBI taxonomy): domain Eukaryota; kingdom Metazoa; phylum Arthropoda; class Insecta; order Diptera; family Rhinophoridae; genus Melanophora; species Melanophora roralis. The sequence goes on along the minus strand of OY757191.1, from coordinate 35,047,786 downwards.
TTAATACTATATTAACTGCAATTAAACCAGCTATCTTGCGTCAAATTTGTTAAAAGTTCATTATTTTGTAGTGTGTGTATTTACATAGTAGCATATAAAGTACATATTACACAATTTTCATCCCCTACATACATACAAAAATACATACATACGTACATATGTATGTAATGTTTATAAAATTTTCCTCTATATATTTATTTTATTATTGATATAAGAATTTGGGATTTCTAAATTTTTATTTAGAGCTGTGTTCAATATAATAGGAGTGTGGCTACCCAATTTGCAATGCTCAAAAATTGCTAGTATGTCAGCTTCCAAAGCGCGCAATTTTTTAACGGTGTTTGCAATGGAATGTGTTGAGTAATATTTGAGTGATAATGTGATGGAAAATTGTGTTGCTATTGTTATTTATTTTCGTTTATGGTCGAACAATTTCAACTGTTCAAAAAAATAGGAGTAGGGTTGATTTTTTTAAAATAAAATTGGTTCTGAAGTAAGATATATAAAAGTTAGTTTGAAAAAGTTTCGTTATGTCTTTTTTTATAGTTTTAAAATAAAATTTGTCAATTAGTGGCATAAGAAAAACACTGTTCTGGAGAGAAGCGAGCCCTCATAAAAAATTTAAGACAAAAAGGAAAAACTTACAAGGAAATTGAAGAAACCCTCGGATGTTCAGACCATATGATAGCCAATGCCGTTAACTACAAAAAAAGGCTGAAACTCGTGGCCGAAAACAAAAAACATCTAGTGTAGATGACCGCCTTATAGTTAGATTCAGAAAGAGTTAGCTTTCGACGTCATCAAAAAAAGATAAAACAGGAGCTTAACCTTCCTGTTAGTACTGTAACCATCCAAAGACGACTAATAGAAAACAAATTGTTTGCAAGAAGTCCACAAAAGGTTCCTTTGTTAACAAATAAGCAGGCTACTGCACTGTTAAAGTTCGCCCAAGAGCACGACGTCGGAAAAATGGAGAAATATTTTATGGACAGACGAAATTAAAATTGTTTTATTTGGTGGAACCGGCTCCCGACAGTATGTTCGACGTCCTCATAACACTGAATATGAAGGAATATGAACCAAAAAAACTGTCAAAAATTATGATTTGGGGATGCTTCTCCAACAATGGAGTTGGTGCAATTCATCAATTAAAAGGAATAATGGACAAGGATGTCTACGTAAAAATATTAGACGAAGTGATGCTGCCATACTCAGAGTAGAATATGACATTAAAATGGGTCTTCCAACAAGACAACGACCCAAAACACACCAGTATATTTGGCAAAATAGTAGTTTCGTAACAATATGGTTGAGGTTATGTCGTGGCCTGCTCAGTCTTCTGACCTTAATCCTATTGGGCATTAATGGGGAGACGTTAGAAAATATGTGGCAGAAAAAATGCCAACAAATGCAAACGAACTGTGGAGTACAGTTCGAGATGCGTGGCGGCAAATCCCATTGAAAAGTTGCCAGAACCTTATTGACTCCATGCCCCGAAGATGCCCCTCACAAATTAAAAAGCAAAGAATACTCAACAAAATATTATTAGTTATCCATGTTTTCCTAAATAATTCTTTACAATAACGACATTTAAGTTACGAATTTTGAACCAATAGTAAATACTCCTATTATTTTGAACAATTAATTTTACGTAATTTTTTCTTTATTTGGATTTTTTTTATATATTTTTACCATAAATGAACATTTGATTTTCCCACACATTAAATTACTAGTCATTTAATAATATTATAGTCAAAAAACTAAAACAAAATAATAATTTTTAAAAACACGGAGATTTAGTTTTTCATTAAATAGCACTTTAATTTTTTTGAACACAACTGTATGTGCCATATATCCATAATTCTTGTAGGCGAAAGCAGGGCACAATATTGCACTAATGTATTTCTGAAAACTTAAATTCCCAATTGCATTTTAATTCATTTGAATCAAAATTTCAGCTTATGAAGATAATTGTATATTCAATAACTTAAAATGCTTTTTTAAAATCACTCAATTTTTTGTAAAAGTATTTAATATTATTTTGTTTGATTACTCTAGTAGTTGATACAATTACAAAAGTAATTAAAACTTACAAATAAACTTCACATTATTTGTATAATTAAAAATTTTTACAAAATATTGTTTTCTGTGTATGTATATGCATATTAAAACTATTATATATAAATATGTTTTATTTTAGCCTTTTCTAGTTAATCCCAAATTAAAAATTAATGCTAACCCATCTTCATTGGTGAATAATGATGTTGATTTTGGTGTGGTTATACTTTCAATTATCCTCTTTAGTCGCTTAGGTGATGCAGTTGGTAGGACATCAACAACCGTGTCTGCTTTTTTAAGCTGCGTACGTGTCAGCAATGCCCTAAATTAATCCTTGATTTCATTGCCATTACGTGTGCTTAACACTTGTTCCGGTTTTTTTCTTTTGTCCTTACCTTGAGTTCATCATAGTTTTTTTGGGGTCTTCCTCTTTTATTCCCAATAAATATTGCTATTTCCTTCGTCATCCAGTCTTTATTTTTATTCATACACTTTTTTATTGAAAAATGTGAAGCTATGAACCTTGCTTTGTACCCTGTATACAAATTTTCAATTTTTAAATGTTCTTCTGTGTTGAGGCCATTGTTTCAATAAGTTTTTCTATTTTATCCGATTGATAAGCAACACCAGAAATATCCCAGATCACCTTACGGAAAAGACTATTTTAACGTTATCTCCATGAAATCAAATAATTGAATTGCATCAGTGGTATAAATACCTCAAAATACGAACTATTAGGTTCATGTTATGTCAGCTAGTAAAGACCAATGCAATACAAATATATTCTTTCCTCTAAAGTGTGAGAAAACCCACAATTATCATAACAAAATTTAAAAAAGCAATGAGATACATCTTATATTACCCAGAAAAATATGATTTTAGGAAGGTGAATAACTGCAGTCGAATAATGAGAAAACAAAAGGCTAATATAAAACATATTTATACATAATAATTTTAATATACCTATACAAAAATTTCTAATTATAGAAATAATGTGAAGTTTATAAGTTTTAATTACTTTTGTAATTGTATAAACTACTAGAGTAATCAAACACAATATTATTGAATACTTTAAAAAAAAAATTGAGTGATTTTAAAAAAGCATTTTTAGTTATTGAATATACAACTTTCTTCATGGGCTGAAATTTTGATAACTAAAATGAGTCAATATGCAGTTGGAAATTAAAGTTGTCGGAAATACATCAGTAAATTAGTGCAATATTGTGTCCTGCTTTCTCCTACAAGAATTATAGATATATGGCACATATATAAAAATCAGAAATCCCAAACTCTTATATCAATAATAAAATAATAATTTAGAGGAAAAATTTATAAACATTACATACATATGTACGTATGCATGTAGGCGATGAAAATTGTATGATATGTACTTTATGTGCTACTATGTAAATACACACACACCCTACAAAATAATGAACTTTTAACAAATTTGACGCAAGATAGCTGTTTTAAGGGCAGTTAATATAGTATTAAATAACTAATAATATACAAATATTATGTATCATTGAAAAGGTAAGCAGATGGAGATTCGTATACATATCATATTTTTTACCTATCAAAAAATAAAAAATAAGGGGTCTGATTAAAAAAAAAACCTAAAATGTTATATATACAGTTTTTTTTTTGTAAAGTTTTTTTATATTTGAAAGTTTATAAAATATTGTTGATTTACGATAACGTAATGAATTCTAAAACTTAAAAAAGTTGTATGTTATTTATTATTGAAAGAAAAACAAAAAGAAATAAGTAAACATTGTCAGACACAGCGAAAATAGATTTCCTTCAGTATGTTTATCATGCTAAACTTAACACCACAAGTAAGAACGTCTATTGGTAGTAAACTGCTGCATAAACAACTCTATACACCATCATGTTTATGTGTCTATAAATAAACAACCGACATCGAACACAAACTGTCTTACTGAGTACAAGATTGGCCGAGTTTAACATCAGGGGGCTTATTCTGAATTGCGATTCGATAGTCAATGCGATGCGAAAACATGTAAGTGCGAATAATTGGTATTATATGTTACGATGTTCGCAAAGTATGTAACTGTTTACGCATTTAAATGCGAAAGGTATCTGTAATGCGAAAAAAAATGTCAAATGTACAGCAAATTCGCAAAATTTATTCGACAGCTAAACATCAATCGCAAAGCTCTAAAATGTGGGTAAAAATTAAATTTGAGTTATGTAATCTATTATACAATTAAATAATTTAATATGATGTAGTATATTCCAAAAAAACGAAATTATATAAAACTATAAATTTATAAACAAAATAAATAGTGATGGAGTTTTTTCAGGGGAAAAAGTTGTAAAATTATGACCATTATTATTCTCTATTAGTACTCATAATACTTTTAACAGCTCATAATTATAATAAATTTTACAAATATTTACAATACAGTAAAGCCAAGAAATACCGCCAGTTTGAAATAATGGTGGAATTTATAAATTATCACAGCCAACTTTTTCATTTAATCTAACATTTTTTATAAAGTTAGAAAAAGAAATATTGCACGTAAGTAAACACTTATATAAAAAAAAGTTCAAAAATAAATAACATACCTTTTGTCATTCAAGCTTTGAATATCGGATTCGATTCTGAGCAACTTTCTTTGAACTCGTTCGTAAACTTTTTCGTCGTCCTCAAACCATAGTGCCACAAAATCCATTTTTTAACAAAACTAAACAATTTAATAAATAAATGCACTTACATACTTATGTATGTTTGTATACTATTACCAAAATCACAACTTTTTTAATCTTTAATTTGACAATTACACCATGTTTTTAACAGTGATACATACTTAAAAAAAAAATGCGAAAGACTTGCAGGATACCAATTTTCTTTCGCATCGCATTTGATTTTCGCATCGCATTGACTTTCGCATCGCAATTCATAATAAGCCCTCAGCAATCAAATGTTGGTTTATGTTGCAATCGCAACGAATACTGTTTGGTGTTCAACGAAATTGTTCGATTGTTCATAAACAGACGACATTGTTCGAACAGAAGCAAGTTGTTCGAATACCCGAACAAATCGTATTGTGGTTTACATGCTTTTTGTGTTTCTATGTATTATTAGTATGTAATAAATTTTGTTTGGTGTTTTCGTTAGCCAAAATCAAATTTTAAATCGTATGGAATTTACGGATTTTGTAATTCATTTTAGGAAAAAACCTTAAAATTAGCGTAAGTAAAAATTAAAAATAATAGTTTAATTAGTTTTTAGGGAAATTTAAAACAAGTTTTTGTGTTTTTACAAGTTGAAAAACTTTTTTTTTTTTGTAGAATTTAACAGAAAATTTGATGCCATTGACCACTGATCTTTCAAATATTTAAGCTAAGATAATCAGCGGTGAATACAAAATTGTCCCATAAATAGGAAAGAGCAAGGTTAAGGAAGTTTTTGGGGAAGTAGTTATCAATGGAGTAGTAGCATGCAAATCTTGCAACACAGTGTATAAATTTGTTAATTATGTTCTCATTTCTTCAACTCGTTGTGTGCGGACGGGTTACGCGAGTGTTAATAAGAGCGAATATTTGTAATAGATGGCATACAGTTTTTATTAATATACATACATATTGTATACATAAGTGAAAAAAAAAACAAAACAAACTTAATAAAAAAAAGCAAACGGTAAATGAGTTACAGTAATCGTCGTGACAGTGGGCCTAATAGCAGAAATGCTTACATTGTGTTAAGCTCCACAAGCATGAGCAATTAAAACATTAGAGACCCTGAATACAATAGAAACTATTTGAGTGAGAAACCAAAAATAATTGCAAACAATTAAAGTGTAAGTGCACCAAATTTAAATCTCTTTTTAAAAATTATAAAAAAAATATCGAGGTACCATCCTCATCGAATTTAAAAATTGAACCTACAGTTGCTAAAGACGGTCAGTCATTTTTCTTCACAAGCTGCAAAGGTCCAGGTAGTAATGTACCGTTATATAACAGTTCTTAAGAGGGGAAGAAGCCTCAAATCGGCAGAGGTTACCAACCAAGCAAACATTTTGAAAGATGAAGAAAAGCCAACCTCATCGCAAAACCGTTTTGCCATTTTGCGGGAGGAAAATGATGCCCCATTACCCGAAAGGAAGTCATTTAAGCCTCCCCCAATATATTTGAGAGAGAAAAACTCAAATGACCTTATAAAATTTTTAGTTGGAATAATCGGTGAAAACAACTTTTGTGTTTCGAACATAAAACATGGTAGCATTTATGAAACTAAAACTCAAGTGAACCACGAAAACGCTTACCGCACCACAGTTTCCGAACTTGAAAAACATAAGAAAAGCTTCTACACCTACTAACTTAAGAACGCAAAAGGCCTCCAGGTTGTTATCAAAGGTATTGATTCAAATGTTGACTAAGAGGAGATTAAGACCAGTTTGTGCAGCAAAGGCTTTAAAGCCAAGTTTGTATCAAATAATAGAAACAGGAAAAGGTATCCTCAAGCATTATTCCGAGTGGAGCTTGAGCCTGATGTAAATTTAAAAAAAAATGAGAATCACCCTATTTATAACCTAAAATGTATTTTGCACAGTAGAGTTGTAGTTGAAGCGCCACATAAGCGATCTGGGCCCGTACAGTGCTTGAACTGCCAGGAATATGGTCACACCAAAGCTTGTTGCAAGTTGCCTCCTGTATGTGTTGGTGTGGGGACCTGCACTTCTATTCTGTAATTCTCTTAGCTAAAGCTAAATGTCGATCGCTTAAATGCTAAAAATAAACTACAGCGAATATTTTAGCTACTTTGCGTAATTGGTTTATCGCTTAGCTAAAATTTTAATTTTTCGCCATAGCTAATTTACTATCAGCAGACTTTTTCTTGTCCTCTGCTTTGATAATATGATGCTGAAAAGAGACAAACACATGTGGGAGCTTTTGATACTTTATATAAGTCCAGTTGGATCTATAGAAGGTGGTAGCGTTTGTACTACAAATTCAACACCAACAATCATATGGAATTTGTACATTTTAAGTCCGGGGACAAACACCTAAGCGATAACAAATACAAACAAATGAAATAAATGAAATAAACGTAAAGTATGCAGCCTTTAATGTCTAGGTGTTGGAGTTAGGCAAAATAAAAAATAATCTGCTGACGCAATAGCACCACCTTTTGTTATAAGTGTTGCCTTACATTATTATTAGAGCTTGTTAAAAAATGTTATGCGTTTGCTTACAACAATAATATAAAATATATGTATATGTATTAGAAAATATTTGGTTTTAAATAATTTTAAAATATATGCTTAAACATTTCTTAATTTTTGCTACATACAGACTTAAATATTTACGTATTTAAATAAAAAGTATATAACTGAAATGAAGTAGTACCATATGTAACGAAAAGTCGGGGAAATTATGGCGACATATTTATATGATGGCAGCTTTAATTGTTTGCACATATGTATGTATGTTTGCAATTAGTAAACAATTATGTAGCAGGGTCATTAAATGTATGTACGAATGTATTGTGTTTTAAAGAATTAATGTTATACCTACATACATATATCATTACAAAAAGGTGCCCAAAAATATTTTTTATTTTATATTGCTGTAAAACGACTTAAAATAGCCAATCAATTTATATTACAAGATATTTCATATAATTAGAGAAATGATTTATATTTTAAACAATTAAATAAGTTAAGCAATTGTTTGGGATCTCTAGACAATTTTACAAAATATAATTACAAAAATTATATTCCTTAAATATCAAAATTAAAAATCTACTCAAGACAAGCAATATGTTTTTGATTGTCTACCTGTTATTAAAAATTTAAAGTCGTTTTATTGAAAACGGGTTTAAAGTTTAATGTTAGTAAAATTACCCTACCCATCAAATTTTTTTTTTATTCTATTAGCTTGAAGTAGAAACAACTTTAATCCTCTCATGAAGAAATTACTACAAATATTGAATGAATTGAACTTTTTGCAATTTGGTGGGTTTTTACTTTAATTTTCTTGCTTAAATAAAAAATATTTTTCATAAAAAGCATTAAATAAACAAATATTATCCTCTACTCACATTTTAGCACAAAAAAATATTTGATGCTAAAATTTTAAATTTTTTAGAGATCGAATCGCTAATTTTATACTAGAGAATTCGATATTAGAAAATTTAAGCGATGGAAATAAAAACTTTATTTGCGGCGAATTCAAATTAAGGACGATGTTAAATTAAGCGATATATATAACAGGATTTGCAATTGTAGCTAAAAATTGCCAAAAAGCTTTTTTAGATTTTTGGCGATAGAGATATAGCTTTAGCGAATCACAGAATAGGACGGCTGCATGCTACGATCAAGTGCGACAAACCAAAAAATGATCCTCGGGTGAAGAAATGCAGCAATTTCGGAGGAAACCACGCGGCCAACTATAGAGGTTGTCCCGTTCTTGATTCAGTTTAGCGCTTATCTAAGCCGATAGCAGTTCCTGCTCCTCCGCAGCCTTTTAATATACCAACTACAAGCATGCCTCCATCAGCACAGCCAACTACAAGTCAAGTTTCCTACGCCAACGCATTAAAGTATAACCAACCCAATGCACGTAAGCCTACCCAGCCTTAAACACAACAAGAGGTGCCAACAAACGAACCAACCGGGTCCAATTTTAGCCGCCTCGAAGCCGTAATTGAAAATATGGGTAAACATTTTACGTAGATCATGGCACAAATGGCTGGCATGAAGCAAGAAATGGCAAAAATGCAGTCTGCACTTTTTCAGGCCATGAACTGACTCAGGGTTTGTTTCTGGAACGCTAGCGGCATCCGCCAACACACAAACGAACTCGAATATTTTTTAATAAACCAAAAAATTAATGTCATATTGATTTCTGAGACGCATATGACATCTAGAAGTAATTTCAAAATTAGAGGCTATTCTTTTTACGATTCAAAGGATCCCAGAGATAGATCATGTGGTGGCTCGGCTATAATAATCAAAACGAGAATCAAACACCAATGGATGGGTGGTCTCTCCGAATGTTACATACAAGCAACAAAAGTTTGCGTTAATGAATTTTTCCATGGCCTAGTATTTCATCAGTATATTGTCCACCCACCTTCTCCATAACAATGGATCAGTTCACCAGTTTTTACAAATCTTTGGGTCACCGCTTCATAGCTGCTGGAGATTTTAACGCTAAGAAAACGTACTGGGATTCTCGCCTTATAAGTGCCGGGGGTCGTGTTTTGTATGATTCCGTATCTGAAATGGGACTGAACGTCATTTCCTTTGGACAACCGACATAATGGCCAACTGATCACAATTAAATTCCAGACGTTATCGATTTTGGCGTAACAAAAGGTATATCCCCGAAACTTATCGAAGTTCAAGCCTCGTTGGATTTATCTTCAGACCACTCTCCCACTATAATCACTATTTGCAGTCCTCAACAAATTTAACTAGTGATATTTTTTTATTTAAAAGAGTGAAAAGTAAAGTAAAGAGCAGCCACTGCTCGGAAAACCAACCGGTACAAGCTCCCGCAAACATCGATGACTGTCTGAACATCCTTAATGAGAACATAAAAAAGCCGTTGATCATGCTTCTTCTTACTATCGTCAGACTAAATACAACAAAATTTTTTCAGTCAATGTGCAACAGCTTTTATCTGAAAAAAGAAGAGCCCGAAGAGAATAGCAAAAGCACAGATCACCACAACTTAAAGACAAGTTGAAAGATTGTACAAACCAATTTAAAAATTTGCTAGAGGTTTACAGAATGGCATCTCTTAAGGAACACCTCGAAAGTCTAGACTCGACTCCTCAGACGAATTATCTTAAAAGAACCGTTATCGCGAACCACCACTACGTAATCCGAGAGGATCCTGGGCAAGAAATGATGAAGAAAAATGTGATTTGCTCGCAGATCATTTAACAAATGTCTTAACTCCAAATACATGCACTGACATGAGTAAATTACCGCCTGTTGTTGCTATATGTCCTATGGAAATACGTTTTCAGTTGTCAGATGTCGTAGACGCCATCAATAATTTAAATGCTAAAAAAGCTCCTGGCATTGATGAAATCAGCAACCAAATGCTTTTGGAGCTGCCTTGCACAGCAAAAAGAATAATTCTTTTTATTTTTAACGCCATATTACGGCTCGAACATTTCCCGCTAGTATGGAAAGTTGCCTTGGTAAATATGATTCTTAAGCCGGGAAAAGATCCTTCGAAGGTGGAGTCTTACAGGCCTATAAGTCTGTTACCATATTTAATCCATTAAATTCCTAGAACGAACATAAGGCAGGAAACCAGCACTCAACATCTCTGCTTAGAAGTACCACGAACACAGATCTCTATCTGGTGGCCTTAGCTGGCACCGCCAGCACCAGTCTAGGGTGCTTGAGCCAATCACTCACTCACCTGAACATCAACGATAACTGAAACTGGATAAATCTGTTACAAACTATGTCCAAATTGTTTGAGAATGAATGAAAACAACTGCATTCCAGATCAGCAATTTGGATTTAGAAATCAACATAGTAACATCGAACAAATCCACAGCTTGGTACAGGTTATAAGAAAAGCCTTTGAGGAAAAGAAATACTGCTCCGCGATTTTTATCGATGTCTCTCAAGCTGTCGATAAAGTATGACATGAAGGCCTTTTAAACAAACTAAAGCTAAACCTTCCAGCTAATATTTTCAACCTACTAGAAAAGTACATAACCGGTCGACAGTTTAAAATCAAAGAGGGAAACCAAATAAGTTGTTACATACCAATAGGGGCTGGTGTACCTCAAGAGAGTATCCTAGGTCCAATTTTGTACTTGCTTTACACGGCAGATATGCCAACAAGCTGTTTTACGCACACGTCTACATTTGCTGACGATACCGCTTATCTCAGTATTCATAAAGACCCTAAAGAGGCTTTGTGCCAATTGCAACAACACGTAACCCAAGTAGAGAAATGGGCAAAATTATGGGGAATAAAAATTAATGAGCAAAAATGTTCCCACGTAACGTTTACTTTACGCAAAGAAACGTGCTCTCCAATCCTTATTAACAACCATATGGTGCCTCAACGATTTGAGACGAAATACCTTGGACCGTCGCCTTACATGGAAGACGCATATAGATGCGAAGTTGACGCAAATGAAACCTTAAGCTACACAACTTCATTGGCTAATTGGCAGAAACTCTGTGCTTCGTCTTGATTGTAAACTTCTACTCTACAAATCGATTTTGAAACCAATTTGGTGCTACGGTATACAATTATGGGGCACTGCTTCCGCCTCTAACATAGAAAAAATACAACGTCGTCAAAATCCTAAGAATGATAACTGGTGCTCCTTGGCATATTAAAAACAGCAACATCCATAAGGATCTAAAATTCCACTAGTTAAATGCGAAATCCTGAACTATGTGGACAAGTATTTAAACAAGCTAGAAACGCATCCAAATCCGCTCGCTTGAAACATAGTGGGCATACCCGCCTAAAAAGAAGGGATACTATTGCTCTTAGATGAAACTTTTAAAATTAATTAACTTTATTATGAGAACTTAAATTTTAGTTTGGTACTGACTGGACTAATATAAATTACTTAGTTTTAAGATTTGAATACTTATTGTTAGTTCGCATTAGCGAAGATTCAATAATAAAAATATGAGAAAAAAAAGCTAAGAATTCATTTTTTATAAAATATAAGATTCAACACCCAACTAAACTAACTTAGAAGTTATGGTTCACAAAACATCAAAAATATGCCAATTGTAGACCTTTTTTGAAGAAATCGTCAAAAATATTTTCAAAAACACCACATCATTTTTGTACACTTAAATACCTGAAGTTGAAGGTTCCATTCTTAAGATAACATTTTGTTAACGTTATATTTGGAAATTACAGACTCGTTTAATGCAAAATTTTACTTTTTTTCGCTTTTTAAAAAAATTGTCAGCTGACAAGATAGATGCTTGAAAATTTACATGGTGATGTAGAATTTTATCTAGTTTTATCCGATGCCAAATATTAACACAAAAACTTAATTTTAAAAATTCAATTAAGCGTCACTTTCGAACCATTTCAACCCAACGTGCGGTGCCTTAACGAATTGAGACGAAATATCTTGGCATTCACCTGGATCGCTGCCTCACCTGGAAGTCACATACAGTAGTTGACACAGATGAAACTTAAAACGGCCAAAATCCACTGGCTAATCGGTAGAAACTCTGTGCTACGTCTCGATTGTAAATTTTTACTTTACAACTTCATTTTGAAATCAATTTTGAACTATGGGATACAATTATGGGGCACTGCTTCCGCCTCCAACATTGAAAAAATTCAACGCCGTCAAAGTAAAATCCTAAGAATGATAACTGGTGCTCCTTGGTCCATTAAAAACAGCAACATCCACAAAGACCTACAAGTTTTACTAGTTAAATGCGAAACCCTTAATTATGTGGACAAGTATTTAAACAAGCTGGAAACAAATCCAAATCCGCTCGCTCAAAACATTTTGCATAGTGGACACACTCGTCTGAAAAGAAGGGATATTATTTCGCTTAGATGACACTACTGAAATTAATTTATTTCATTATGAGAACCTAAATTTTAGTCTGGCACTGGCTGCTCTAATATAAATACATATAATAGTTTTAAGATTTGAATACTTATTGTTAGTTCGCCAAAGGCGAAAATTCAATAATAAAATATGAAAAAAATTATGTTCTAACTTTGAATTTCTTATTTTTAATTTAATGTATACATATGTATAGGTATGTATATACTCTTTTGACCTCCTTATTTTTTAATTCCTTTTATTAAATAAGTAACTGTACGATGAACATACCTGATTAATTGCTTTATTTTGTATTAATCACCCCTATCGGGTAAAAAATGCGAACATTTTATTCGGCCGGAATTTTTTTTCGCCCGAACAACAATTTGCTATCGTGAATGTCACATGAATTATTTTTCCCTTCGAATCACATGTGTTTGTTTGAAATTAAAGAAACTGTTAAAAAATATAAAATAAATTTGTCAAAACTTAAATCAAATTTTCAAAAGTGATGAAAAATGTTTAGCATCGGGCAAGTTTTGTTACTGTAATTGCCATGTGTTCGGGTGAACAAAATTCATGATACAAATTTTGTGAACCAGGGAAAAAATTCGGGCGAAATTTTTTTCCCGATAAGGGTGAATATTTGACTTACGTATGTAAATAGATATACATAGCTTAAACAATACATACATACATACTGTAGTGAATTTTTTATTTTAAAAAAATTTTAGTTTAAAAATTTTAAATTATGCATTTTAGTTTCTACTAGATCTTTACATTAACTTTTTAGATGCATCTATAAATCAATTAAGACAGTATTAGTTAAAGTTTTCCTGGATAACTGCTCTGAAATATGCATATTTTTAAACAAAAAGTTGAGCACAAACTACTCTATTAATTTAGTTTTTTTTTTAAATTTTTTTTAATGTGTTCGAACTCTGTTTGAATTCACAGATCTTTAAGATTACGAGCTTTATGATTGTAAACACATCTAATCGGTCGTATTTATGTTCATGACCTACATGCTATCTAGTGTTTGTTGTTTATACTTTTCGACTCATCGGAACTTGTCGGCAATAAGCACAAACGAGTTAAATATAAAAAATAAAGCAAACGTCTTCAAACACAGTATTTTTCTGTTCATGCAATAGTATTATTGGTAGCTATACTAAGCCAGAAAATTTCGAGGCACTCAGAAAATTATTAGAACAACGCTACAGAAGTAACAGAACGATTCCGGAACTAAACTGAATAAATTAGGCCAGGGAAGAATGTCGATTAACACATATAAAGAAAAAATAACAGGCATTATAGATAACCTAAATAAGTTAGGAATAGAAGAATAAGGTAATGAATCTTCACAAGGGGAAAAAAGCGTAAAAATTTTATTGAATAATAAGCTTGCTTTAGAAACATTTAAAATAGGATTAAACGAGTGTTTTAAAACGACCATATATGCTGCTTGACCAACAACGTTGCAAGAAGCATCAGAGCTTGCAATTGAACTTGAAAATGAGAAAAAACAACAACCCATAACGAAGTTCTACATATCAAAAGAGATGGGCCACAGTTTCAACCACGAAATAACATCTAAAATAACACATTTCCTAGAAACAACAATAACTGGACACATAACAACCAAAACTTTAACAATTACTATATTAACTAATATTATATATTAACTTTTATTATATTAACTAATAACTATAAAAATAATGGCAGTAATTTAATAACAATTTTAATAGAAGTAATACCTATAATAACAACAAAAACCGCAACAACAGTAGGTCAAACAGATTTAACAATGGTTACAACAATAGGAATAACTTACCCAATACAAACACTAGGGAAAGATATCAGAATACGTATAGGAACAATGGAAATATACACATGGTACAAGATGAGGGAAACGCAATAGGCCAGGAATACCAAAATACCAAAATGTGTGTGAAGATAAATATGCCAAGTTTAATATGTATGTTTTTGATGTAACGACTAGAAAGTTAAATACGTGATGCCGTAAGATGAAAAACATATTTAACTTAAATATGTTTTTGTCGTAACAAGAAAAACATATTTAACTTAAAAACGTATTTAACTAGTAGAGCCAAAAGCCAACATATTTAGCAGAGCCAATTTGTCAGTTAAGTTTTGGTTACACATATGAGATTTCTGTGAGGGATATTGTTTGTTGTGGGAAAACTAAGGGTCAATACCACTTAGTTGTATTAACAGAATGTCCAAATTGTATTTGTGAAATATGTTATAAATGATTAAAAATCAATTTGGCTGCACATATGAGATTTCTGTGAGGGATGATGTTCAACGCGGGAAAACGAGGTAGAGGCCCGGAACGCCACTATATGGAAATAGTAGCTAAGGGTGAATACACAGAAATCTCATATGTGCAGCAAATTCTTCTCTAGGAAGAGATTTCTTCAAGAAATATCTTCTAAACCTGACTGAAGATTGCGTAATATTTAATAATGAAATAAAAGAAGGCATTTTTTAAAGCAACTTCATAGCAGCAAAAAATGGTATGACTCACATTAAAATGCTAAACACAACGAACGAATCAATAACACTAGAAGGCATTAAACTACATACTGACCCACTTTCAAATTACGAAAAATTAAACTACAATGACAATAAAAATAGAAAAACACTGACGAACGTTTTAAAGTGCTTAATGAACTGAAACTAAACACCAATGACGAATATGCAAAAACGGCATTAATAGAAATATTTAAAAATTATCAAATTATTACATCAAAAATTATAGACCACCACATGCACATGCAGACATAATTAATGAACAAGTACGGAAGATGTTTAATGACGATATAATAGTCATCGGTCAGCACATACAATGCTCCACTCCTTTTGGTACCAAAAAAAAGGAACTGAGGATAGAAAGAAATGGAGACTTGTAGTAGACTTTCGCAAATAAAATGACAAAATAATAGGTATTAACTTTCCTTAAACAAGATTAGAAGACATTTTGGAAAACCTAGGCAGAGCCAAATGGTTTTCAACACTTGACATGACGAGTTCTTTCCATCAGATTGAATTGAACAAAGAATCTAGACCACTAACAGCATTTTCAACACCTAATGGACATTTTCAATTCAAACGACTACCGTTCAGTTTAAAAATTTCTTCAAATAGTTTTCAAAGAATGCTAACAATAGCACTTGCAGGACTATAAACAGAAGCATTTCTATACGTTGACGATATAATTGTATACGGATGTAGCCTGAACCACCACAATCAGAACTTAATCACAGTACTAAACAGACTAGAAATATATAATTTAAAACTAAATCCGAAGAAACGTTGTTTGCTACAACCAGAAGTTATTTAATTAGAACACTTGATTACTAAAGATGATGTAAGGACAGACCCATCCAAATACGAAGTGATAAAAAATTATCCGGCACAAAAAACTGCGAAGTAAGACGATTTGTTGCATTCTGCAATTTCTACAAAAAATTCATGCCAAATTTTGCTGACATCGACAAAGAACTATTAAAAAAATCAACAAGATTCATATGGACAGAAAATTGCCAAAACGCTTTCGATAAACTTAAGGAAGGATTAATAAATCCTCCGGTATTACAATGTCCAAATTTTGACAAAACTTTCATTCTAACAACTGACGCTTCCCATAGAAACGCCTCGTCAAAAATGACTATAAAAAATAGGAATAGTCTAAGTAATAATGATAATGAGGCAAACTATGAAATACATAAAAATAATGAGGCAAGTGATACAAGAAATAATAATAGTGTCGCGACAAAAGAACTGGATAAACCCATACCTCAGAAGATTGACCAACTTCAGATATGGGAAGGCACATCCATTAATAATATAAACAATATGAAGAAATTCCAATTTAATAATTTTGAAAACAAGGAAAATATCGATATAATTATAGATAATAACATTGTGCAAATTGGAAGTAAGGATAATTCATCGAAACCAGATTCGATTATGAAGAAATAACATACCAGAAATATTGAAAATGGAAAAGGAGAAAATATGCTAACAAGATTCAGCGATAATTCAGCGAAACTAGATTCGATTCTGAGAAAATTGATCTAAAATAAAGGAAAATGATATAAACGAATAAGCGCTAACAGAAAAAAAATAATAAAAGTATATACGAAAAGGGAATTTAAGGAAACGTACGGAAAAATAAGGATAGATAATAAAGGTCCTCAACTAAAAATATTTATGTACAATGCACCAAAGAGGGTGTCAGATGACATTTAAAAATACAAACTAATTGACGAATGAATACAACTATAGACTATAATGGATTGGAAAAAATATACCACAATAATCTTAAGCCTTACAAACATTTTTAACTACCACTTAAAAAATACTTTCTACTTTAATCTAATAAACACTTTTGTAATTATTTTAGAAACACGTTAAGTTGCTTTCCGGTGGTACTACGGAAACAAAGAAAAATCACTTTTTTTCTTATGGGTAAGGGTGTGGTGTACCTCGTAAATGAACACCCTTTACGACACCTCTTATGCCAGTATATGTGCAATGCATGCATGCCGAATGTATGGAAGACTCATACACCGATATACGCTGACCAAACAAATATTGAGTGGCAAACTTCTTAGTGTAAAATTAACATTGAGTGTAAACCAATTACAACGTAATGTAATTGGTTGATACCAAAATACTTTGACGTTTCCGTAATGCAGACAGAATTAATAAATAATTATAATAAGTGTAAGTTAGAGAAAGTAAGAATTAGATTTAAAAGTAGTATATAAGAATGAATTTAACGAAATAAAAACAGACTTTAATTTACTACACAAACCAGCTCTTTAGCCTTGTTTTATTTTATAGTCTCACCAACTTTTGGCAGTTCCTTTAAACGCCTTAAAGCTGGTAACCTACAGCTGTATAAATATATATTGGACCATAGGGAATTGAAAAATAAACACACTACAAATGTCTTCACTGAATAACTATTTAGAAGGCCAAGATGCGACTCCCCAGATCAATTATTCTCTATGGCAATCCGCCAGACGTCTCAAAAGACCTGTTATCGCAAAACCACCACTACGTAACCTGAAAGAATCCTAGGCCAGAAGTGATGAATGTGAAAAATGTGTTTTGCTCCCAAGTCATATGAGATATGTATTCGCTCCAAATACATGCACTGATATAAATAAGTCACCGCCGGTTGTTGCTAGATGCCCTATGAAAATACGTTTCCAACTTTTAGATGTCGTAGAGGCTATCGATAAAGTATGACATGAAGGCCTTTTAAGCTCAACCTTCCAGCCAATATTTTTAACCTATTAGAAAAGTACATAACCGGTCGACAATTTATGATCAAAGAGGATAACCATTTAAGCTGTTCTCAACCAATAGGGGCTGTTGTACCTCAAGGGAGTATATTAGGTCCGATTCTGTACTTGATTTACACAGCATATATGCCAACAAACAATCTTGCACACACGTCAATATTTGCTGATGATAACGCCTTTCTCAGTATTTATAAAGACCCTAAAGAGGCCTCGAAACAGCTGCAACACCACGTAGCTGAAGTAGAAAAATAGGATAATTTATGGGGTATTAAAAAAAACTAACACCCACGCTAGTTTAACTTTACGCAAGAGCACGTGCCCCCCAATTTTTATTAGCAACAATACGGTGCCTCAACGAATTGAGACGAAATATCTTGGCATTCACATGGATCGCCGCCTCACATGGAAGCCCCACATATGTAGATGCAAAGTTGACACAGTTGAACTTAAAACGGGCCGAATACACTGGCTTATTAGTAAAAACGCTATGTCTTGATTGTAAACTTCTGCTCTACAACTCAATTTTAAAACCAATTTGTTGCTACGGGATACAATTAAGGGGCACCGCTTCCGCCTCCAATATAGAAAAAATTCAACGCCGTCAAAACAAGATCCTTAGAATGTTAACTGGTGCTCCTTGGTATATTAAAAACAGCAACATCCACAAGAATTTCCAAGTTCCGCTAGTTAAATACGAAACTATGTGGAAAAGTACTTAAATAAGCTTGAAACTCATCTAAATACGCTTACTCGAAACATCTTGAAACATAGTGGGCACACTCGTCTAAAAAGAAGGGATACTATTGCGCTTAGATAAAGTTAATTAATTCTATTTTAAGAACTTAAATTAAAGTCTAGCACTGGCTGAACAAATATTAACTACTTAGTTTTAAGATTTGAATACTTATTGTTAGTTCGCCAAAGGCGAAGATTCAATGATAAAAATTTGGGGGAATACTTTATTTGCTCCGCCTTTTCGATAACTTGGTAACTTATTTTAAAATGCATTTTTCGAAAATGCATTCTACTCGGCTAGTATCGGTAAAAATCTTGTTTTTTCAATAAAATTTTCCTTTCTTAACTAACGCTAATAAAGTAGTAAAAACTAAATATATTAATTTCTTCATTTGCAATTAAATGAGAATTTAGTAAAGTATTGAACTTGAGCCTGATAAAGAAAATAAAATTGTCTTAAAACAAATAATTCAACTAATAAAATAAACGAAAACACATTAAGCACACATGGCACGGTGATATATAACAATTTGAAAAAATTGTACATATAAAAAAAATAAAAAATATGGTAGCCTCTTAATACCATCTGATAGATGGTTAAGGCTACGCTACGCTAACTTAATGTTGAAATTAGAGTTATAGATGGCGTTAGTATAGTAATAGGAAATGGAAAAAAGAAAAAGCTTTGGGTTAGTTGGTTTAAGTGAAAAAAACTTCGTGCCGCTCACCTCGCCACATGGATCAGTGTGTTAAACGGCTGATGTTTACAACCAAATTACTAACTAACAACCGAACAAAGAGTACTGATGATGAAAATCGTAGCTGTTTTTCGAAAATGCATTCTACTCGGCTAGTATCGGTAAAAATCTTGTTTTTTCAATAAAATTTTCCTTTCTTAACTAACGCTAATAAAGTAGTAAAAAGTAAAAATATTAATTTCTTCATTTGAAAATAAATGAGAATTTAGTATAGTGTTGAACTTGAGCCTGATAAAGAAAATAAAAATTGTCTTAAAACAAATAGTTCAACTAATAAATAAAACGAAAACATATAAAGCACACATGGCACGGTGATATATGGGGGATTTCATGTCAAGTGACCCAACTTTTAAAACCGATGTCTTTCGATTGGAAAGAAATTTGGACCAAAGTAAGTTCTTGCAGAAAGTAGCTTAGACACAATTTTTTAGCACGATCGGTCAAGAACTCTCTGAGCTAGAGGGGTTCAAAATTTGACGTTTTCGGCATATATATGTTTTTTCTCATACATGTAGTTTATTACCTTTTGCTTTTAACAAAATTCGTCCAAAATACTTTCGATAGTTTTTTTTTTCAATCTTTCAGAAAAAAATATTTTTAAAATTAAAAAAAATTTTTTTTAATTTTTTTTTATAAAATAATTAGAAAAAAATTTTTTTTTTCCAAAAGTGCCCATTTTTTTTTTTTTTTTTTTTTTTTTGCTCAAAAGAAAGCTTAGGTCTTTTGCTTGAAGAACTTGGAGGTCGCTTAGTGGGATGCGAGTGGGATATCTATAAAAAATAATGTTTTGTAACTCAAGGTAGGGATTTTCCAATTTTCGCGTATATTCTATTTTGATTTTTATCCTATTTATGTAAAATTATCTCTTAAGCAAAAAAAAAAAAATATTTTATGCTAAGAAACAAAACAATTTAACCTTTCCGACGGTATGTATTGAAAATATTAACAAAATGTGTTCAGACATTGCCATATAAAAGTGATTTTATTCCAAAGGACTACCATTTTGTTGGTAATACAGTGTCGAGTGTATGAGACTTTATTTGGTACTTGCATACCAACGGAAAGGTTAAATTATTTTGTTTCTTAGCATAAATAATTTTTTTTTTTTGCTTAAGAGATAATTTTACATAAATAGGATAAAAATCAAAATAGAATATACGCGAAAATTGGAAAATCCCTACCTTGAGTTACAAAACATTAATTTTTATAGATATCCCACTCGCATCCCACTAAGCGACCTCCAAGTTCTTCAAGCAAAAGACCTAAGCTTTCTTTTGAGCAAAAAAAAAAAAAAAAAAATTGGGCACTTTTGGAAAAAAAAATTTTTTTCTAATTATTTAAAAAAAAAATTAAAAAAATTTTTTTTTTAATTTTAAAAATATTTTTTTCTGAAAGATTGAAAAAAAAACTATCGAAAGTATTTGGGACGAATTTTGTTAAAAGCAAAAGGTAATAAACTACATGTATGAGAAAAAACACCTATATGCCGAAAACGTCAAATTTTGAACCCCTCTAGCTCAGAGAGTTCTTGACCGATCGTGCTAAAAAATTGTGTCTAAACTACTCTCTGCAAGAACTTACTTTGGTCCAAATTTCTTTCCAATCGAAAAAAAAAGTTGGGTCACTTGACATGAAATCCCCCATATATATAACAATTTCAAAAAATTGTACATATAAAAAATATGGTAGCCTTCTAAATACCATCTGACAGATGGTTAAGGCTACGCTACGCTCTAACTTAGTGTTACAACTTAGATAGAGATGGCGTTAGTAATAAGAAATGGAAAAAAGAAAAAGCTTTGGTTTAGTTGGTTTAAGTGGAAAAAACTTCGTGCCGACTCACCTCGCCACATGGATCAGTGGGTTAAATGGCTGATGTTTTACAACCAAATTAATAACTAACAACCGAACAAAGAGTACTGATGATGAAAATCGTAGCTGTTTTTCGAAAATGCATTCTACTCGGCTAGTATCGGTAAAAATCTTGTTTTTTCAATAAAATTTTCCTTTTAAGTAACGCTAATAAAGTAGTAAAAAGTAAAAATATTAATTTCTTCATTTGAAAATAAATGAGAATTTAGTATAGTATTGAACTTGAGCCTGATAAAGAAAATAAAAATTGTCGTAAATTAAAAATATTAATATAAATATGGGATATTGATGTAACTACATACCTATTTAAAATTGATATTTCTTATTCATAAATATTTATTTATTTATCATTTAAATTATTTTTCCAATGCGTTGTTCAGGAGTTCGTTAAAAAGAACTAAAATCGCATAACCAGTATCATAATAACTGCTTAAAATAACATTATTATTATTAATTTAACAGATATTAAAATAACTCTTTTACAAGAAGTGAAAAATGCTAAACAGTCATCACCGTCACTGTTTAAATAACCGGTGATTTTAAAATCGCATTCACTATTAACGATATTCCTTAAAAATCACGGGATCGCTCACCTCTATTTGGAATATTAAGGACCACTTTCGAATAATTTATTTTAGAGGTATAATTTTTTAGAACTCTGTTGAAACTGCTTCTAATCCTTATTATTCATACGAGTATAAAAAAAATATTCTAACTATAATCTTGTTTAATAGTGTTATATAAACAAACAATGGCTAATATATTTTAAAATATATTTTTCTTTTATTAAAAAAATTAAAAGAAAGCCGAAAATATTAGTTTTAAAAAATCGTCAAATTCAGTGCGAAAATCGTCCAATCGTCAAAAGCCTATTTTTGGAACCAAAAACCGTCAAAAATACGATTTATTGTCAAAGACGACTTATCGTCAAATCTGGCAGCTATCGACACAGAATATAACAAAAATTATTTAAGTGAAAAACCAAAAATATTCGCAAACAATTAAGAGTGCAAGTGCGCCAAATTTTAATGAGTTTTTTGAACAGGGGACAAACTTAGACCAATCTCTATATTAAAATTAGGAACAAAACAAAAATTCTACGGTACCTCCCTCATAGCCGGCAACATTATTAAGTTTTGGAGCAGTACCTTTAGTCGGTAAAAACGCACCAAAGCCAATTTTCCAGTGGCTTCTGAAAAAAAATCCAAGTAGGATCCAAGTAGTTACATTTTAGTTCATAAGAGGGTCAGAAATCCAAATGCGGCAGAAACTTCACAGCCTACAAAAAATATAAAAGGTGATGAAAAGCCAAACTCATTGAAAAATTCATTTGCTTTACTTTAAAAAGAAAACGAGCTCCTGTTACTGAGCAAAAGACCTCTACGCCACCTCCAATTTGTTTGAGAGAGAAAACTCAAACGAAGTAATTAGTTTTTTTTAATACGAAATATGTTGAAAACTGTTAAAACTTTCGACCTCAAACGTAAAACTTTTGTAAAGTTCTCTATTTCAAAAACTAGGATAGCTATAGACTTCAAACCTGTTACAAAGTATTTTTATTATAATATTTTTGCGGAGTATGCAAAAAGACCAATTTGAAGGGTATATAAGATTCGGCACAGCCAAATTAAAGCTCTCACTTGTTTTTATTTTCAATATAAGCTGGTTATGATTTTTGAGGGTTTCCATGTTTATGCGTTTAATGCAGAAACATATGTACAGTGGTTCAAACGTATAATTGGACACTAGGTGTACGATTATTCAAAGGCAATTTTTTTTACTTACATGACAATAATTCTAAAAAACTTTGATACAGAGTTATAGGTTATTGAAAGACCTTTAAAACAATGTATAATACTTAACACATTTTATCCAAAAACATTTTTAAAAATAAAAAAGAAAACAAAACCATTAGATTTTATGTCAAACGTATAATTGGACAGTCTGTAGTTTTTGGTCTTGGAAGCAAAACCTTTTGCTTTTATTACTGTTTTTAACCGCCTCGGTATCGACTGCACGAGTTTGATGAAAAAATCCGAAGATATGTTGTTCCACTCACGCCTTATTCCCTGCTTCAACTGCTCCACTGTGTTGAAAGTTGACTTATAGAGTTAACGGGCAAGTTCTTCCCAAACATGCTCAATAATGTTAGATCTGGGGACTGTGCTGGTGTTTGCAGTAATTTTGGACAATTATGTATGAGCCACATTTTCGCAACGTGTAAGTGTGCTTCGGATCCTTGTCCTGATAGAAAGCAAATGTGTCCAATATGTTCAATTTATCGGCACTTTGCTTCACATTTTGTTTTAAAATGTCCAATAATTGGAATCGATTCATTTTTCCCTCTATAAAATGAATATTCCCTACTCCTGCACTGGAAACACATCCCCACACCATCACCTACCCTACCCCATGCTTGACCATAGCCCGAGTGGTAGTAGGCAAAAACTCAGTATTTAGCTTACGCCAAACGTATTGTTTTACATCTAAGCCATGCAGGTTAAATTTACTCTTATCAGTAAAGAGTACCAATAAGATAATTAACAAGGTTTAAAATAATTAAATTAAACAAGTTTTTCCAACTAAACATTTGACTGCATGAATCTAGAAAATATAAGCGTATATATGTAGATAAATCGTTCAATTGTTGCTCTCAGGGTTGGGCAGTATTTCAAATACTTGTATTTGAAATACAAATACGTATTTTGTATTCCACCTTCTAATGTATTTTGTATTTCAAATACCTAACACGGAAGTATTTTGTATTTCAAATACTTGTGATGTCAAAATACATTTTTGCAAAATACATTTTTTTGTTATACAAAAAGTTGTCACTAGCAAAATTGAAAAATGTTACAATTTCCAAAAAAAAAAACAATGAAAACTTTGTCTTCCTATTTATTCATGTCTTCGCCTTATCAAGGCACGTTCTTTTCCACGGCTCACTCATTCAGGTAATATCAAAAGCTCAGCGGATATTTGGAAATGTGAATGTCAAAAAAATCAATAATAACATTATCTATCGTATCTCAAATTTTTTAATAATACTTATAAACTACTTATTGAAGTTATCGGCAATAGTGCATTTCTCCTTACATTCTACTTGATTGAATATCACAATTTCATTACGAGATTTTTTCTTAAATAAGTCTTTTTATTTCTCTCCACATTTACTTTTGATCTTTCACCTCATTAATTCTGTCTTTCATGTATTTCCTTTTTTTAATTTCATTTTTAATCTTATATAAAATCAGTGTTTTCTATTTTTGCTGCTAGGTATTTAAAGATTTTCTGTCCTTTTAATTGGCTATATATGAGAGTATCACATAAGCATCACACGGTATTTTCCACTATCTAATAGTATCAATAAAAGTAAGATCGTATCAACTTTTTCATCACAGACTGCGTTGTGAGTAATAACAGTTAAAAAGATTCATGTCGCGTGAAGGATATTTTCGGAAAATAAATATTCAGTCGATGCAAATATTTATGTGTTTCCTTCTTGCGTAAGCCGGTTCTTATTCACCACACAGGTTGCCCATTAATCTAAAACAAGAAAACTTTCCCCTTAATTTGCGCTAAATAACTTTTCCCTCCTTCTTTTTAATATTTTATCCCTAATTTTTCGTCTTTTAATATTCCTTTTGGTATTTTAAGTATGTTTGTAAGCAACTTCCTTTTATTCAATAATAATTTTTTTAATTTAAAAAAAATTGTATGCCTACAAAAATGTTATTACATCTTTTGCTTAAGCTTTTAAAATTGTGAAGTATTCTCTTATAGCAGAAAAACAAAAGGTATTTCCTAAAGAGCTAACTTGTTCTGTATGTATGAAAAGTAAAAGTACGGTTAAGGCGTTTGTGCATTCTGACAGCAGAGCTTAAAGCTGGAGGTCCATACCACACGTTCTATGCGCGGCTGCGCTCTATGCGTATCATATTTCTGTACGTTTTATATGTTTGTTTTTGTCAAGTGACTTGTAACACATTTTATGTGTTTTGGTCAGGTGTTGTGTAACACAACAGAAATGACACTTAAGATATAAAAGAAACCGATAACAACAATGTAAATTTTGGGTATATAAGAGTTGTGTTAAAAATTAGTTTTAAAGTATTTTATTCTTGAAAGTTATAAAAAGGTATTTATTTAAATACTGTTTTTAACACAAAATATTACAAACATAGTATTTACCGCACACACATATTTTTTGATTTCATTGAAAATTTATCATCATTAGATAACGAAAACATTTTTTCATTGCGTATGCGAAGTATGCAAAAGAAGAAAGTAAAATTACTTTATGCGTTCTATTCAATTTGTTACGTTTCTTGTCACATACAACTACACTGCGAATAGAACGTGTGGTATGGACCTCCAACTTAAGAATTGTTGGAATTAATACATACTGACATAAGTAAGCGGCCTAATAAATACAACTTTACTTAGTGGTGCGCGTTACATTTTAACATTCATTGACGATAATTCCTGTTTTGTTTTTGTGTAATTCTTAAAAAACAAAGACAAAACATTTAAAGAGTTTAAGGAAATGGTTGAGCGTCTAAGCAGGCAGCAAAATAAAAGCGCTGCCTTCTCATAACGAAACAGAGTTCGTTAAACAACGAAAGCCCCTAATAATACAGCGCCTTATAAAGTTTGGAATAACTGTAAACCAAATGTGAGTCATTTAAAAATCTTTTGTTTGTTAGCAATAGTTTAAAGTAATAATAACGGAGCCTTGTGTTCTGCGCCACACGCTGCAGTAAACTTGGTTCACTTGAGCTGGTTTCTTGACGAATATTTTCCTTAAAAGCTGCAAGAAATTGGGGATTGTCATTATAAGCCCTCTCTTTAAGGTAGCCCCATAAAAAATTCCATTGGAAATAGATAGGGTGACCTTGGTGTCGCCAAAGCGACTGATCAGTTTTAAGGGGAAATTTTCCTGAAGCAAATTCATCGAAGTATTGGCTGTGTGTGCAGTCGCCCCATCCGGTTGAAACCACGTGGGTGAAGAGTACGATGGATGAGCTCGCAGGTTTGGCAAAAAGCCTTCCGTAATCATGCGTCGATAATTTTTACCGCTGACATTTGCGATGGTCTAATTATCTTATGCGTAGATAAGGCAGACCAAACAGTTACTCTAGAGCAATGCAATGGGTTTTAATGTTTTAATCAAGCGTTGCGGGTTCTTGGAGACGAGTAACTCAGAGGATGGCGCTTATACCTGCACCGCAACGTGATAGGTTAGGTTGCGAAGGGTAGTGGCGAGTCCAACTCGCCACCTCCACTCGGAGGTCCTCAGGCCCATTGTGAATCACTTCAGAAAAGTCGAGAAGAAAAATAGAAGTAAGACAAGCATTTTAAGGGTGAGGATAAAGAAAGCAGGAGTACCGACTGCAAGATGTCTAAGAAAGTCAATAGTCATAGGCCCTGAATCACCTATCTGCCCAGCCCACTGCCAGGAAACTCACTAGTCCATCTAAGAAGCGTCCTCCAAACCACCTCTGTCGGCGAATCTGCAGCCCAGGGCAGTGGCAGACAAGATTTTCTACCGTCTCTATGTCCTCCTGGTCCCCGCATACCCTGCAGAAATCTGGAGAGTTCCTGTCCCATTTGTTCGTCCTATATCTCACATTACAGTGCCCTGTGAGAGTCCCAATAATGCACCTCAGAACCCCCCTGCTCTCCTTGAGCAGCAGGTCAGAGCCCATCCTGTCCAGCCTGGGCCATAAAAGTCTAGAGATCTTGCAGTCAGCGCTGTCCCTCCAGGTTTAGCCCACCTTGTCCATTATCCAAGTCCCTATCAGTCCATAACATAAACTCAGTGGTGGCCTCACCGGCTCACAACTAAGTTCAATACCCCGGGCCGATCCCTTCCTTGCCAGTTCATCGGCAATCTCGTTGCCGGAAACGTCATAATGACCCGGAACCGCGACGTGTGGGTATCACAAAAATAGGTTATGGGAAGGAGAATATAGGGAAGTGTTTGTAGACATTTGATTTAAATTTTTCGATATTTACTGTGACAGGAAAGGCATATGTATTTAGGTAATTTTTTTCACATACGGACTGTGCAACTAAAGAATTAATTCTCTCTGTAATGCGTAGTGCGATTCACTGGTCAGTTGACTACAAATGGGCGTGCTCTTCTTGAAGGACGTGTATCACGCAATATAGTATCGATAGAAAAGTGAAATTCATTCCACATTGCGGCGATGGTCAAGAAAATCTAGACGGTTAGATACCCCAACGTCACCCATGAGTACCTTCGCCCATTCCTATACGCGTTCAAGTAGCTCTAAAATAGACTTTGGAGCACCTGCCCATACATGAGAATTGTATTGCCTCTTCGGTCGGATAAACATAGGTGATATAAATATTTAGAATACTAGATGACGTAAAGTAATTCCCACCCTGTTTCAGGAAACCAAGACACTTGAATGCTTCCTTTGACACAAAAAAAAGTGTTCCAGCTAGCGGACATCGCACTGGATTTTCATGCCCAGAACATCAAGAGTTTCTGTCTTCCCAATACTCATACCATCAATTATGCAGATGATGCAGTGTGGTCCAACATACGCGTATATGTCAAAAGACAACATTGGGTTTTACGGGCATTAACATTGACCCTATTCGCATGGCTACAATCAGAGATAAGCCCCAGATCACTGTTGAGGGTGTCATTTATACTCTGTGTTATGGTTTAAACCAAAAAAAATTTACAAAAGAATAGAAAATTGTATTTTAATTCACAAAAAAGTTTAAACAAGAAAAATTAAAATGTTCACATTTAAAACATTTAAAAACTAAAATACCAAATACTCCTTGGTTCTGATATCACTAAGGTAAACAAGTATGAAAGTTGCAAGTGTTCCTAATACAATATCTCATTTTCTTTATAAAGGAACAGTTGCAACTTTCAAACCAAAAACTACTTGATTCTGATATTACTAAGGTAACCAAGTATGAAAGCTGAAAGTGTTCCTAATGCAATATCTTCTCTTCTTTAAAAAGTACTGTAGTTCTTCAACCAACCGGGAGGTTTGCAATTTCTTTTAGGTCCACAAGGATCTACTAGTTCCACTAGTTAAATGCGAAATCCTGAACTATGTGGACAAGTATTTAAATAAGCTGGAAGCTCACCCAAATCCGCTCGCCCGAAACATCCTGCAACATAGTGGGCACACCCGCCTGAAAAGGAGGGATACTATTGCGCTTATATGAAGCTTGATAATTAATATGAGAACTTAAATTTTAGTCTGGCACTGGCTGGACTTATATTAACTACCTAGTTTTAAGATTTGAACACTTATTGTTAGTTCGCCACAGGCGAAGATTCAATAATAAATATATGAAACAAAAAAAAAAGGTCGTTAAACTTCAGCATGCTCAGGTGATAATGATATCACTTCTGCTACTGTTGAATTACATGCTGAATGAAACGAAACATCAGGATCAATATAATAATTTGAATTAGAATCCATTTTTCTATCTCCGACTGTTTTAGCTACTTGACCATGCTCCACATTGCCTGGTGTTTTATATAAATCAAACAATTTAAATAACATAAATTTTGCATCTATCTCTTCCTTCGTATCTGATACAAATCTTTTTTTAATTTGATTTGCATGCAAACGAACTAACATTTGCTTATTTTGACCTTTTACTAGTACATTGTAATTAACAGTTCCCACACGTTCTACTATTGAACCAGGCATCCACATTAACTTGTTATTCTTGAAAATTTTTACAAATACCTTTTCTTTGGTTCGAAACCTTTTTGCTTTCGCACCATGCTTCTTGTAAAAAATTTCTTCTTGTTCAACATTACGCTTAATAGGTGTTGCTTCTTGTGGTTTTAGTAAATCAAAAGTTGTTTTGATTTTTCTGGTTGAGGAATAGCTCTGCGGGGGGATTTAAAATCAAATTTTGAAGTCGACCTATAAGTTTGAAGAAAATTTTACAAGTTTTTATGAAAAGTTTTCCTTACTTGTTCCCTCTTTTTGAAATTTTCCAGAGCATGTTTCAAACTTCCAACTAATTGTTCGCCCTGCCCGTTCGATTGTGGATGATGAGCCGCTGTTCTCAGGTGTGTGATTCCTCGTTCTGTCACAAACTTGTTGAAATAAGCATTAAAAATTGAGTGTCATTATCCGATAAAATGCGTCTTCATGCCTGGCAAGCATTTCAGCTGCTGTAGTTATATTAAAAATATCAAAAATTTCAGGCCATTTTGAATATGCATCAATAACAACAAAACAGTATAGCCCATTGAAAGTCTATGTGGATGCGTTTCATAGGTCTATTGGTAAGAGGCTACGATTTAAAGTATGCTTCACTGGTGCGGAACATATTACAGCGCATTGATGGCAATTACGTAAATAGGCAAGAATATCTTCACCAATACCAGGCCAATAAACATGGCTTCTTGTTAGAGCTTTCATTCTTTCCTGGATGACCAAGATGAAGTAACTTTAAAACACGGGTTCTAAATTTGGATGGTATCACTATTTTTCCGTTAAACATGAGACATCCTTGAACCACACTGAGTTGATTTATTCTAGCATAAAATGGTTTGTGTTCCGAATATAGATTTTTGTCCCAATTATCGTTTAAAGCTGACATGACTGACTGTAGTTTCTTACATTTAAGTCAATTCCCGATAATTCGTGCACCGATAAATCGTAATTCCGGATAATTCGTAATAAACTGTCGGTCCCTTGAAAAAATTTCGTTAAGTCGTGAAATTTCCATACATTGTGGTTCCCTCGCTAATTCGTATTTTTTTTTTCCAATTAAAATCTCCTTTACCTCTTATAAATCGTAATTTTTTGCTAACTACAACAACAGAAACATGGAAAGATAAATTTTTTGTTTACCGTATTTATGCATTTTACGCTAAATAAATAAATTTGCTATTTTATTTTATGTATTTATTTTGAATTTTATTTTCAAAGTTTGTTTTTTGTTTCTTTTTATTCGTTTTAGTAAATAAATTGAAAACCCTCGTTAATTCTTATCTATTTTAATTTAACCCCGTTAAATCGAAAACCCCTATAATTCGTAAGAAATGCCCGGTCCTTTGCGATTACAAATTATCGGGATTTGACTGTATTTATTGATCGTTAAACCATGTTAAATGTGATTGGAAGTGAGCTAAGGTGATCAATTCGAGCTGCCGAAAATGTTCTTCCAACCTTGTGCAGGCAATTACTATATCTTCTTCGGGTTTCATATTCGTATATATGAGCCTTAAAACAACATCCACACATCCAAAATTTTTGGTATTAACGTATTTAATTTCAAAATCGTACATCATGAGTGTTAACTCCTAACGTTGAAGCTCGTAGAACGTCGTCTACGAAAGCTGTACTGGTGGTTGCTTAATAAACCGTTGGACTCTAGATAGTTGACAAGGTGAATATTAACCATACTCTCCATAACCTTGGAGAGAGCTGAACAAATAGCTATTGGGCGGTAGTATTCAAGGTTTTTGGCCTTTCTCTTTTTAGGGATCGGCGTAGCATTAGCTACCTTTCAGCATATGGGGAATACCCCGGCACGGTATATGGTATATACTGCCAAAAAGGCTAGCTAATGGGCGCGCTAGAGTCAAAGAGAATTGTTTGAGACCAGTGCTGGTATACCATCCCGCCCAAAATGTTGGCTTAACCAACCAGGTCAGTGATTAGTGTGTCATTTTTAATATCGTAGGGATTGAAGAACCAGTGTTATACCTTACTCTTTTAACAAATGACCAAAAGCTCTTACTACTTTGGGGGCAGCGAGAACCTTGGCACGCTGATGCTGCTCGAATAGAGCCTTCTCACACCTGAGTACTTTGGCACTCGAAGATCTCGTATCGGCGTTTTTGTTAGCATGCCAAATACGGAATGCTTTTTCTCTGTTGACGCGGCCATTGAAGTGAAAATAAGTCGCTTCAAATAATGGGATTTACAGTGCGAAAACTCTCCAATATCATTTCACAAAAATTTTTGCGTAAATCAAAGTCATTTTCTTTTAGTTCTTGACCGATTTGAATTTAAAAAGGATGGAACTTCAAATCCTTTTTTTAGAATTTTATGAACAATCGCTCTTAAAAGTCCCAGTGAGGCTACTCTTTTCCGTGTTAAAAGACGTCGATTTTTACTTAAACTGCTTTCAACCAGTTCAACGTTTTTGGGAGTCGTTGAAGATTGACTGGACCCTGGCCGTGGGTCATTCATAGCCGAAGTAGTTGCGCGGAATCTCTGCACCCACGAACGAATTAAATTTGCACTCGTTCAATCACGTATTACCGAAGTTTGAACAAAATTGTCGACGAACAATTACGGAAGAATCATTACTCTTAAAAAATGCCTCCACAGCGAACGCGCAAAGCTCACTCGACCACTGCGACATCGAGACTTTGAACTTTTCATGATTATCAATTGCTTGCATTTGTTAGTAAGAAGAAAATACAAGTGCCAAATGGGTCTTTAAATATTTAAAAACATAACTTTTTAGTACTTCATTCAAGCAAAAACAAAAAATGATAACACGCAATATCTTAATTTTTCTTAATTCGGCATAGCCGAATAAAGCGCTCTTACTTATTTTAGTCCAAGAATCACCTTCAATTAGAGCGATCCAAATAAAACCACTTTCTGAGTCAGTTAAAGACATTCCATCAGTCTTGTAAGAAAATATTTGATTCAGAAAATAAATTTTCAATAAAATTTCAAAAAAATAAAATTTTGGTGATTAAAATAATTTTAATACACTTTTGGCTCCTATTAACATATTTAACTATTTAGTTTACTACAATTTAACAAATTTTTTGAGGAAAAAAATCAAAATTTCAATTTATCTTGAGAAATCAGTACATTCAGTACATTTTCTGAAAAATCAGTACACAAATTTTTAATCAGTACATGAACTGATAAAACCAGTACGAATGGTCACCCTACACATAGGGGTATTTTGCCAATCTAGCCGGACATTAAGCCAAAATGGCAATTTAAGAAATGTAAAAATTTAAGTGCGCAGCTCGACAGATAACAAAATCCTGTATCGGATAGTGAATCTTTTGCTTGCAATTTGTCGTTTAAAGGCACTGTCAAAGTCAGGAAAGTTAAGTAAATTTGCCTTCAATTTATTAACTTTTGATGGTTTTAAGAGGTTTACAATTAAATTTTTTGTAGCTAAACAAATAATGATTTTACATTGATTTTTTTGTGCGAAAGACTATATAAGCAGCTGCCTTATTTTATTTATTTTTTATTTTAAGTTTTATCATAAAAAAATCCTTCGAAATTTTTCATTTTTTGATTAAAAAAAATTAAATCAAAAGATTTTTTAAAAAGTGATGGCAGTATTTATCCTAAAAATCTTATTCATCACAATAAAACCTGAAATCTCTACTTTTAGACAAAAAAAACGTTGCGCCATTTTTTTGGCGATTTTTTTAAAATTTAACTTTTTTCTGTTTTTCTCAACTTGTGTGTTTACATATGAGTAAGAAACTTTTTTGTGGGTCACAAAACGTTTTGATAAATAATTGTTTTTTAATGTTTTTTATTTAAATTATTACAGGTAATGTACCTGTCTTAAAAACCTTTGAAAATTGGTAAAACAAAATTATTCTTTAAAGAGAAACAAATGTGTGTGTTAGTTAACACAGAAAACATTTAAACTTCAAAAATATAAAAATAATTCACACGTTAACAAAGCTTACGTTGTATCTTCAATTACAACCCGTTTCAACAGCAACGTAGCTTTGTTCCCATTAATATAGCTGACTATGCTGTTCCCATCGATATTGCTGAGTATGCGTCTGGCGAGTAAACGAGCCAACATGAAGAGGTGGCGTGATCAGCTGAATGTAAGCGTAGCTTAAGTAAAATGTACTTAAAAATATTCACTTGTAATTTTACTTTGAATTAATAAAGACGTATTGTGTGCTTAAAGAATACACAACCAAAAAAATATTTTTTTTTATAAAAATTCCTAACGCGAATTTAATTTATATATTGTGGTTATTGCACGAAATTGTTTTCAAAACCCTTTTGAAACTACGAGAGTAAAATGACAAAAGTTTATACAGAATAAGAGTTATTACAAATAGTACGGATATGTTAAGATAAATCTGTTAAAGAGAAATTGCGATTATTAGATAGACAATTGTGTGACCCTTTAAAATATCAAAGAGATGGCGACATGTCAGCGGTGACACAGTGATACAGTTTCAGAAAATCTTTTAGTATACAATGCACAAGATTTTAATACATGAATCAATTGCCTATTGGGCTGTTATCAGAAGAAGCGGCTAAGACACGAAACAAACATTTTCGGATTTACAGGCAGAATTTTGCAAGAAAATTTTTAAGAGTTCAGTGTAACGTAGATATTATTAATAGACTTTTGCTCAGTTCTGACCCACTGATGACTAGCATAAGACCAACTCCAAAAAAGAAGTCATTGCCCTTTACGAAAGAAGCAGTCTCTTTAATGCTTCCTCCTGTACTGGATTTGGAAGAGGATTCAGATACAGAAGAGGTCTTTGAAGAAACAGACGAAGAAAAACAGTAGCACTCTTGTTCTTAGTGCAAAAGGATATTTTTTTAAATTAATTAGTTTTTGTTTTCATACTTTAAATGAATTGTAACTTCTATAAATAAGTTATTGTTATATATAAATTACTTATTTTCAGATAAATTTAATACATTAAATTACAAAATAAGCGACAAACAAGCTTAAAAATAATTTTTTTTGTGAAAATTAGCAATATATAAAAAAAAAATTTGTACAGGGCCTCCTATCCATAAAAGCTTAAAAATTGTACTTTTATAGTATTTGGGCGTAAGTTATCCATTATTTTTATTATATTCATTTTTTTTGCAAATTTTACTTTATGCCACCGCCCACAAAAGGGGGAAAGGACGACACTGTCTAAGTGTATATTTTTTAGCTTTCGCTTACGTTCAAAGTATTGAAAACTTAAAAAAAAAATTTTTGAGATGTGGTATTACTTCTTATAAGGGGAACTTTTTCCCCCTTTGGTCCGATTTTAAATATATTTAATCCTTAAATGCCTATGTCTACAATACATGTTTTTGCCAAGTTTCATCAATCTAGGAGCACTCAGTAATTTTTAAGAAGCTTTATTATAAAAAATAATGTCCGGCTAGAATGGCAAAAATTTCCTAAGTGCGCCGCACAGTGCTTTGATCCCATATAGTGATGGGACAAAAATAGAAGGAGTGGTCCCAGAGCTTTGAAATTTGGTACACTAGTATAAAATGCTTAAATTAAGAAAAATTCAATTTTTTGAAAAAATCGGACACGCCTACTGCCCATATATAGAAAGGACGAAATTTTCAATTATGACTACATAACTGCACAGAAAGTAACAATAGTCCGTAGATCATTTACATCCCGTGCTAGTAACTTGTGGGATAATTTTTATTGAGATTGGCGCAAGGACTCTAGGTCCTGTCATATATCCTTGTTCTCAAAAATGCCAAGACTGTTACAAAAGTTATCCGATTCTCATTAAATTGGGTGGTATGGTTATTATTTTATTACATTAAAATTTATTTATAAAAAATTAAAATAAAAAACAAATTAGCTAAAAATCTTCTACATTATGATTTTGACGACAACGTGAAAGTACAAAATTACAATCTTTCTAAATTAAAATTATATTTAAAATACGTATAAGTGCGTTTTTTAATAACAATTTTTATGTTTTTAATAATTTATATAAATTTTAATTTACAAAAAATCATCTTCAGTATTCGACTCTTCCCAAAAAATATTGCCGCTCAATGAAACATTTGTCTCGTCGTCTTCAACTGGCTCATTAGCATTTTCTTTTAAGTAAATTTTTTTTTTTTTCATATTTTTATTATTGAATCTTCGCTTTTGCGAACTAACAATAAGTATTCAAATCTTAAAACTAAGTAATTTATATTAGTCCAGTCAGTACCAGACCAAAATTTAAGTTCTCATAACAAAGTAAATTAATTTAAACAGTTTCATCTAAGTTAAATAGTGTCCCTTCTTTTCAGACGAGTGTGTCCACTATGCTGCAAGATGTTTCGAGCGAGCGGATTTGGATGCGTTTCCAGCTTGTTTAAATACTTGTCCACATAGTTCAGGATTTCGCATTTGACTAGTGGAACTTGTGGATCCTTATGGATGTTGCTGTTTTTAATATACCAAGGAGCACCAGTTATCATTCTTAGGATTTTGTTTTGCCGGCGTTGAATTTTTTCTATGTTAGAGGCGGAAGCAGTGCCCCATAATTGTACACCGTAGCACCAAATTGGTTTCAAAATCGATTTGTAGAGTAGAAGTTTACAATCAAGACGAAGCACAGAGTTTCTGCCAATTAGCCAATGAAGTTGTGTAGCTTTAAGTTCCATTTGCGTCAACTTCGCATCTATATGCGTCTTCCATGTAAGGCGACGGTCCAGGTGAATGCCAAGGTATTTCGTCTCAAATCGTTGAGGCACCATATGGTTGTTAATAAGGATTGGAGAGCACGTTTCTTTGCGTAAAGTAAATGTAACATGGGTACATTTTTGCTCATTAATTTTTATTCCCCATAATTTTGCCCATTTTTCAACTTGGGTTACGTGTTGTTGCAGCTGGTTCGAAGCCTCTTTAGGGTCTTTGTGAATACTAAGAAAAGCGGTATCGTCAGCAAATGTAGACGTGAGCGTAAAACTGTTTGTTGGCATATCTGCCGTGTAAAGCAAGTACAAAATTGGACCTAGGATACTCCCTTGAGGTACACCAGCCCCTATTGGTTGGTAACAACTTATTTGGTTTCCCTCTTTGATTTTAAATTGTCGACCGGTTATGTACTTTTCTAGTAGGTTGAAAATATTAGCTGGAAGGTTAAGCTTTAGTTTGTTTAACAGGCCTTCGTGCCATACTTTATCGAAAGCTTGAGAGACGTCTATAAAAAGTGCGGAGCAGTACATTTTTTCCTCGAAAGTTTTTCTTATAACCTGCACCAGTCTGTGAGTTTGTTCTATTGTGCTATGTTGACTTCTAAAGCCAAATTGGTGATCTGGAATGCAGTTGTTTTTATTCAAGATCGGAGTAAGCTTGTTTTTAAGCAGCTTTTCAAACAGTTTGGACAAAGTTGGTAACAAACTTATAGGCCTATACGCCACCTTCGAAGGATCTTTACCAGGCTTAGGAATCATCTTTACTAAGGCAACTTTCCATATTGGTGGAAAATGTTCAAGCCGTATTATGGCATTAAAAATGAAAAGAATTATTCTTTTTGCTGTAAAAGGTAGCTCAATGAGCATTTTGTTGCTTATTGTATCAACGCCAGGAGCTTTTTTATCATTAAGGTTAGCTATAGCTTCTACCACATCTAAATATCGGAAACGTATTTCTACAGGACGTCTAGAAACAACAGGCGATAATTCCCTCACGTCAGTGCATGTATTAGGAGTGAACACGTTTCTTAAATGGCTTGCGAGCAGATCGCATTTTTCTTCATCATTTCTAGCCCAGGATCCTCTTAGATTGCGCAGTGGTGGTTTTGCGATAACGGGTCTTTTGAGACGACTGGCTGATCGCCATAAGAATAATTTGTTTGAGGAGTCGCGTCTAGACCTTCCAAATACTTCTTAATTGATGCAATTCTGTGTACCTCCAGCAAGTTTTTTAAGCGATTTGTACACTCTTTTAGCTTCGTTTTAAGTTGGGGCGATCTATGATGTTGCCATTCTCTTCGCGCTCTCCTTTTTTTAGATAAAAGCTCCTCAACATCGACAGAAAAAATTTTGTTGTATTTGACCTGACGGTATGTTGAAGAAGCAGGTTCAACGGCTTCTTTAATGTTTTCATTTAGGATATTTAGGCAATCATCGATTTCTTGGGGAGTTTTTAGTGGTATGTGTTCCGAGCAGTGAGAGCTGATATATTTTTTATATTTCAACTAATTTACTCTTTTGGATAAGAAAAAATCACTAGTTGCGATTTGGTCAGGACTGCAAATAGTGATAATTGTGGGTGAGTGGTCAGAAGATAAATCCAGAGAGGCTTGCGCCTCAATAAGCTCCGGGGATATACCTTTTGCTACGCCAAAATCTATTACGTCTGGAATTTTATTGTGGTCGGTTGGCCAATAGGTTGGTTGTCCGGTAGAAATAACACAAAGACCCATTTCAGATACGGAATCATACAAGATACGACCTCTGGGACTAATTAAGCGGGAACCCCAGTAGGTGTGTTTAGCGTTATAGTCTTCAGCAGCTATGAAGCGGGAACCTAAAGATTTGTAAAAACTGTTGTACTGATCCTTCGTTATGGAGAACCTGGGTGGAAAATACACTGACGAAATAACTAGGTTAGCGAAAAATTCATCAATGCAGACGTTTGTTGCTTGAATATAGCATTCGGAGATGCCACCTAACCATTGTTGTTTAATTCTTGATTTGATTAGTATGGCCGAGCCACCACATGATCTATCTCTGGGATCCTTCGAATCATAAAAATTGTATCCACTTATTTTAAAAGTGCTCCTAGATGTCATATGAGTCTCGGAACTTTACATGACGTCAATTTTATGGTGTATTAAAAAATATTCGAGCTCGTTTTCGTGTTGGCGGATGCCGTTTGCGTTCCAGAAACAAACCCTGAGGCAGTTCATGGTCTTTTAAGCATGGCCTGCAGAAGAGCAGACTACATTTTCTGCATCTCCTGCATCATGCCAGCCATTTGCGCCATTATCTGCGTAAATTGTTTGACCATATTGTCAATTACGGCTTCCAGGCGGCTAAAATTGGGACCAGTTGGTTCACTTGTTGGCACTTGTTGTTGTGTGGTTAGTTGGTTTGGCCTTTGTGCATTGGCGTAAGAAATTTGACTAGTAGTTGGCTGTGCTAACTGGGGAATGTTTGTTGTTGGTATATTTAACGGCTGGGGAGGGGCAGGAACTACCTTCGGCTTGGATGAGCGTTTAACCAAGTCAAAAACAGGGCAACCTCTATAGTTGGCGGTGTGGTTTCCCCCGCAATTACTGCATTTCTTCACCCTAGGATCTTCTTTTGGCTTATCGCAGTTGGTCGTATCGTGCATATCCCCACACACAACACAAACAGAAGGCAATTTACAATATGCTTTGGTGTGGCCATATTCCTGGCAGTTTAAGCACTGTACGGGCCCAGATCGCTTATGTGGCACCTCCACTATAACTCTACGGTGCATAATATATCTAAGATCATATATCGGATGTGTTTCATTTTTTTTCAATTTAATGTCACTGGGCTCAAGCTCCACCCGGAATAATGGTTGAGGGTGTTTTTCCCTGTTCCTTATATTTGATACATATTTGACTCTAAAGCCCTTCATGCACAAATTGGTTTTAATTTCCTCCGGGTCAACATTAGAGTCAATACCTTTTATAACTACCTGGAGGCCCTTATCGTTCTTAAGTTGGTAAGTATAGAAATTTTTCTTAAGTTTTTTGAGCTCCGAAATAGTGGTGCGGTAAGCGTTTTCGTCATTCACCTGAATTTTTGTCTCGTATATGTTACCTCGTTTAATGTTAGTAACGTAAAAGTTGTTTTCTCCAATCAAACCTACTAAAAACTTTACAAGATCAGTCGAATTCCTTTCCCTCAAATAAATCGGAGGTGGCTTAAAGGACTTTTTTTCAGTAACGGGGGCATCATTATCTTCTTGCAGAATGGCAAAACGATTTTGCGATGAGGTTGGCCTTTCATCGTCTTTCAACATTTTTGCAGGTTGAGATGTTTTTGCCGATTTTGGACTTCTCCCCCTTTTAAGAACTGTTACGTACCTGTCCATCCCTACCTGGATCTTAGGAGCACACGCAGTAATTGGGCCTGGGGCGCCTTTAGCAGCTGTAGGTGCGACACCAGAACTTGACAAAGAAGACCGCGATGAAGATGGCACCTCGGTATTTTTTTTATAATTTTTAAACAGAGATTGGGCTAAATTTGTCCCTTGTTCAGTACATTTATTCAAATTAGGCACACTTGCACTTAAATTATTTGTATTTGTTTTCGGTTTTGCACTTAAATAGTTTCTATTATATTCAGGGTCTCTAATGTTTTCATTGCTAACGCTTTCTGAGCTTAACACAATGTAAGCATTTCGGCTATTAGGCCCACTGTCACTACGATTACTGTTACTCATTAACCGTTTGGTTTTGTTTAGTTTGTTTTTATTTTCGATTCTCACTTATGTCTTGTAGGTATGTATATTAACAATTTTTTTTTGTAACTTATTACAAATATCACCTATTACAAATATACACTCGCGTAGACACGTCCGTAGACTACGAGATTAAGAGAGCAACGGCAAATAATAATTTTTTTTTGGTCTTTGGATTCCTTTTTGAAGTCAAAAACGGATCTAAAGATAGTATTTAATAAGTCATAAAATCTTTTTGAGTGTATTTTCGTGACGTTTTCCTCGTATGGGACAGTCTTGTTTTTTTTCACGATTTTGTGGTTGGCTTCCAATGTTTATTCAGACAAGCACCCTGAAATTTATTTTCAGATACCACAATAGACGGAATAAATTTTTTTTCAGTTTGTAACGCATACAGAGATGAAAAACAATTTGGGGGTATTTCATTTATTGTGTTACGTAGCACACTATATTTTCATTCGGTCAAATCTACATTCATATATAGCGCTAAAGGTTTTGTTGCTGGTAAGCATTTAAATTCGACATTGGGCTTGGAAAACAGAATGAGATTCCCGTTTTAAATTTTCCACTGCAAATTCTACTTTCTCAAGGGAACATTTTAATACTAACTTTGCCACTCTTCGGTGTCTAGTTTTGACTGTAGTGCTACTAAAATCTTTTGTCGGTCTACCACGTTTTTTACATGAAGTTTCTGTTGCATGTAAAGCCACTGTTGTATCACATTCTGTAGTTGGAAGCAGCAAATTTTCATAAACAATTTTACTCTTGCTTGGTTGCTAAGAATTTATATTAAATATGTATATTTAATAATATCTTTATTTTAGAATAGCAATTAAAAATTATAAAACTTACATCATCAGCATCAAAAAAAGTATTGTTTACCCACGAAGAATGTTTCTTTTTTAAATGCATTAAGTTGCCCCTGCTTTCTCTCCAAAAATTTATTTAAGTTGCCCCTGCTTTCTCTCCAAAAATTTATCATTTTGTTGTAGAAAAAATAAACACTCTGTTGTTGCCCCTGCTTTCTCTCCAAAAATTTATCATTTTGTTGTAGAAAAAATAAACACTCTGTAATAACTTATTTTTGTCAAAATATGACTCGCATATTTTTCTTCCAACATATTTATATACCTCTGGTTCTTTATCTTCAGAAGTTGCTTTTATCCATCAGTCAACTCTATCTGAGTTACATAAAATAAAAGCCATCACTTTAATTTATTGGTTTTGACCAATTATGATTTATTAAAATCTTTGTTTACACTTTGATTAGAGATTTGCACGTTAATTAAGTGAACCACGCGCCCTTACTTTTACTCGTTTGTAAAAGTAAGTAATTATCAAGCATATAAATTTATTGAACATTTTATTAGAAAATTTTAATTTTTTCTTTAACTGAAATGTCTGTGTGCAATATTTGCGAACACTCCACCAAACAGTTATGCTTACTACAATTAAAGGATGTTGCAGAAAAAAAACTTCTGTCACGTACCCATCTCCAATTTAAATAAAAAATAACGGTAAATAATATTTGTAGGTGGGAGTCAAATCTAGCGATTTTCAATTGCTTTATTAGCTTGTTGTGATGCAAGGTTTTATAAGATTTACGAAAGACACTAAATTTTCGTCATATTTTTATCAAGTTTTTGTTATAAGTAGTCACAACCGAACTGGAAAAAACAAATTTTTTGGCAATTCATAGCTCACATTTTAAATACTTAAGAAACTTATCTAACTTCTAGCGATTTTTTATACTAACTTATCTATATTTTTGGGAAAAACGTTTGCACCAGTGGTGGGAGGTAAACTACACAAAGTCACATTTTGAAAACATTCTTGAAACAATGAAACACCAACGTCAATCTGTTAATTTAGCAGCATCTTGAGCGTCAAAAAGAGGCAAACACAATTTTATACTTATTTTTTTTAATTTATCTCGTTAATTAATATAATCTAATGGTATCAATTTGTTTTTATATGTTATTATATTGTAAGTTTTTCTTTTGTTTTTAGTTCCAGAAAACTGTAGAAATTTGAGAAAAAATCACGAAAATAGCCATTTAAAAAAAAAAAATTTTTAAAGTTGTGGTTAATTTTTAAAATTTTTTTTCTTGTAGTTATTAGAAAAAAGTATGAATTTTTGAAAACAGAAAAAAACCCATAGACCATATTTTTCTTTTTTTTTAATTTTCCATCAAAGTTAAAAAATTTTTAGAGCTTAAGTGAATATAAAGCATTTTTCAAAGCAATAAGAAATACTTATAAAAAAGAAATCACAGAAAATTTATTTACTACAGAAAAAAATTTCAATCTCATACTTCAAAAAATAATTTTTTTACAACTGTTTTCCTGGAGCATGTAAGACGCGGGTATTTGTTTAGCCATTTTTACTTCAAATTCTTTGACTTTGGCGCCCCCTAGCGCCACCAAAAAGAGCTAAATTGAAAAAATTCTTTAAAATTTATTTAAAAATTATTGTTATCTGTCGACCTATATATTTTTATCTACAATATAAAACATTTTTTTTTATTGTATTTTTGTCTATGGGACACAGCACTGTGCGCCGTTTTGTTTTAGAATTCCAACACTTAGTGATACGTCATTTTGAATTTCCTTTATAACTTGGTAATTTTTTATATTAGAAGTTTGAAATTTTGTTCACATACATATTTACTGTGATGTAGTGAACAGCAATCAAAGAAAAAGTAAATTGCGAATTTTTTGGTGATATGTTGTTTCGCATTTTAGTTGACGATATAACAAATACGCTGTAAACGAATTAATAAGAACATCGCTAAGAAAATTAACACATAAGTTATAAGTCTTTTAATGTAAATATTGTTCTTCATATTCCAGTCGTAATAATGATTTTAAACTAAGCGATCGTTATTGTTATTTGATAACATCTCAACTACGTAAAATGTATTTTTTTTAAATTTAGAATGTTTTAATTTGGCAATAATTGTATACCTACCGTGGAGGAGCCCAATCATGTCGAGTGCAATCCAGTAGAGTTCCTACATATGTTTTACCGCGCCAAGTTACATTGACAACAAGTACACCACCCTCAGTTTCATGCCATACTATTCCCTCAAGTGTGACTGAAGTGCCAGGTTCACAAGGCCCTAAACAGTCTGGTTCTGTGATGGTACCAACAGAAGTTCCTATGCATATATCCACCATTTTTTTATTATTAAAAGTATCTGCAGCATGGTTATCTATTTGCTTGGCCCGTTTTGCTGGAGGAGAATCGGAATTTTTGTTTACTGATATAAAATCTGTTATTGAATTTTCTGCAGCTTTTGTACAGGAAACGGGTGAAGGTTTATGACTTGGTACGGAAATTGTGTGATGAATTGTAGAGGAAATTAAACCTGGTGCTTCCTCTTCGAGTTGATTTTGAACAATGGATGACGATGATTTTATATCGTAATTTGAAATTATAGGAGCGGTAACACATGTTGCCTTAGCCGTACTATTTGTAGATGTAGCCGCTGCTAGTTGTGCGGCAATATGTGATGAAATTTTTGCGCTACCACTGTTGCTGGCAGATACTTCCTTACTTGGAGGTCCTGGGGAGTTAACATTAAATTTACTGGACATGGTTTGTGGTGAAACAGTTGCACTTTTCGCGGCACTAACTGTTAAAAGACTGGAAGCTATAGTTAAACTTGAAGCATCACTTGAGGGGGTAAACACACCAGGTGGGACGGTACTTTCTGCTTGTAAACGTTGTCCAGTCGAATTATTTTCAGTCTTTTTTATACAAAGAATAGAACAGGCGGAAACATTGCCTTCCACGCTAACACAGTTGCATTTTCGTCTCTCTGTTAATTCTTTTTCTGGAATAACTGGTGGATTTTTTTCAGTTCCCAACCTATTAGAATGTGATGGTTTTTCTTTCGTTTTTTCTCGTCGGTGCGCAGAGTTCCCTCGTTTTGTCCCCTGTACAATAGGTTTAGAAATACTATTTGAAGTGCTGGCATTATTTAAAACCTTATTTCCATTATTACTTGATGATATACTATTTTGACTACTGCCTGACCCCACGGTTTTCTTGTTTCCTTGAAAATTCAAATTCCCTTGTAAATTACTTATTGGTAACGAAACATTAGAATTATGAGAACTGAGAAGTGTGGGTTGACTGGGCACTAAAAGTGCACATGTAATATCTTCCTGATTTGAAGAACAAACGCTATTTCCGCTTAAAGTTATTCCATTTTGTTGTTCCGTAGCTTTGACAATTTCATGCTTGGCTTCTGAACTTTTCGTACCCGACTTTGTACGTTTTATTTTCATTTTAAGACCTTTGTCCAATGTAGCTTGATGGTCAATGGACATTTTATTGCTAGAGTGGGAAACAGATTGTCCACGGATAATATTGCTTATTCCCGTTCCACTTATATTACAATTATTACCATTATTTCCAGATTGTGATGACATACTGATCGTGCAGTGTTTTCTTTTTTAATATTTCTTATAACTATTCTCTTCAAAGTTTTTAGTTTAGAAAAAAAAGTTTAATAAAGTGGAAATAACATATTCATCACTGAAAAACGCGCAAATACAGACGTGGAATTATTTAAAGGTGAAAACCCTAACGAGTTTAAAAGTAGTGTGTTAGAAATAACGTTTTTCCTGATATATTTTCTGGATTTGTTTAATAAAGTGTTGTACACTTTTAATGCAACGAAATAAAAAGGTCCAAAAGTTTAGTTATATTGTAAAGATTTCATTATTCTTCATATACAA
Organism: Melanophora roralis; assembly: GCA_963583895.1. Classification (NCBI taxonomy): domain Eukaryota; kingdom Metazoa; phylum Arthropoda; class Insecta; order Diptera; family Rhinophoridae; genus Melanophora; species Melanophora roralis. The sequence continues at coordinate 35,003,540 of OY757191.1, read as the reverse complement.
AATTTGGGTGTATTGTTATTGAAATTAGTTGATGTACCCGAAATTTCGTATCCATGCTGCTTGAATTAAACTCTGTAAAAAATTAACATATTAAATAATTTATTAGAAACAGTGAAAAGTTATTATTTTTAAGTAATACATTAAATAAGTATTTTTATTATACATGTAATTTACGAATATTATTTTCTGCTTTGTATTGTATTTATTGCTCTAAGGCCCACTCTAAAGAAGTTGTGGGCATTTTCATATCATTTTTGTAAATTTTGTATGGCAACCCCGTTAGGGCATGGAGATAGGGGGTTAGTATGTTCTAGGAATATGTTTGGGAGAAGAAACTAATGGGGGTCGGTCGTACACCTTATTGCTCTTAGGCCAACTCTGAAGAAGTTGTGGGCATTTTCATATCATTTTTGTAAATTTTGTATGGAAACCCCTTAGGGCGCGGAGATAGGGGGTAATTATGTTCTAGGAACAAGTTTGGGTGAAGAAACTAATGAGGGTCCGTGTTACACTTTATTACTCTAAGGCCAACTCTGAAGAAGTTGTGGGCATTTTCATATCATTTTTATAAATTTTGTATGGCAACCCCTTTTGGGCGTGGAGATAGGGGGTAAGTATATTCCAGGAATATGTTTGGGAGGGCAAACTAATGGGGGTCGGTCGTACACTTTATTGCTCTAAGGCCAACTCTGAAGAAGTTGTGGGCATTTGCATATCATTTTTGTAAATTTTGTATGGCAACCCCCTTTGGCCGTGGAGATAGGGAGTAAGTATGTTCTAGGAATATGTTTGGGATTGGAAACTAAGGAGGGTTTGTCATACACTTTATTTCTCTAAGGCCAACTCTGAAGAAGTTTGGGGCATCTTCATATAATTTTTTTAAGTTTTGTATGGCAACCCCGTTAGGGCGTGGAGATAGTATGTTTTAGGAATATGTTTGGGAAAAGAAACTAATGGGGGTCGGTCGTACACTTTATTGCTCTAAGGCCAACTCTGAAGAAGTTTTGGGCATCTTCACATAATTTTTTTAAGTTTTTTATGGCAACCCCGTTAGGGCGTGGAGATAGTATGTTTTAGAAATATGTTTGGGAAAAGAAACTAATGGGGGTCGGTCGTACACTTTATTGCTCTAAGGCCAACTCTGAAGAAGTTTTGGGCATTTTTATATCATTTTTGTAAATTTTGTATAGCAACCCCTTTTGGGCGTGGAGATAGGCGGTTAGTATGTTCTAGGAATATGTTTGGGAGAAGAAACTAATGGGGGTCCGTGCTACACTTTATTGCTCTAAGGCCAACTCTGAAGAAGTTGTGGGCATTTTCATATCATTTTTGTAAATTTTTTAAATTTTAGGGCGTGGAGATAGGAGTAAGTATATTCTAGGAATATGTTTGGGAAGAAAAACTAAGGGGGGTCGGTCGTACACTTTATTGCTATAAAGCTAACTCTAAAGAAGTTGTGGGCATTTGAAAATCATTTTTATAAATATTGTATGGCAACCCCCTTAGGGCGCGGAGATAGGGGGTAAGTATGTTCTAGGAATATGTTTAGGAGAAAAAATTAATGGGGGTCCGTGGTACACTTTATTGCTCTAAGGCCAACTCTGAAGAAGTTTTGGGCATTTTTATATCATTTTTGTAAATTTTGTATGGCAACCCCCTTAGGGCTTGGAGATAGGGGGAAAGTATATTCTAGGAATATGTTTGGGAGGGAAAACTAATGGGGGACTGTGATACATATTTTTCCTCTGCGGGCAACTCCGGGGAAGTTGTAGCGGTTTTTACCTTATTTTTTAAAATTTTGTATGGCAACCATGTTAGGGGCTGGAGATAGAGAGTAAGTATGTTCCACAAAATTGTTTGGATGGATAAAATAATTCGGGTCGGTCTGACATTTTACCTTTGTAGGAGAACCCTGGAAGCCGTAGGAGCGATTTTAAAAATGTTTAAATTAAGTTTTGTATGGCAACCCTGTTATATGTATGAACACTGTTAAGAATTTATAACCAAACAATAGCCTAAATAAATAAATTAGTGTAGTGTACACGTTTGTCTAGACTGGGTAAACGGTCATTAACAGGATTAAATACTGATAATACAAAAAGATCTGTTTGTTTAGTCTGGACAAAGGATCACTGATCATGTTGAATTTTAGTGATAAGGTTTTTAGAAAATATATTGTTATTGATTAGTGATAAGAATTGTAGTATATAAGGAGATAATATTAGAAAATAAAATTAATCATTTTTAAAGATTCAAAATGTAAAGGTGTTTTAGTTCCTGCAAAGATTAACAAACACTAATACTAATAAAATTTTGGTTTTGTGTGTGTTTCAATAATATCAACATGACTGATTCTGTTTTTTTTTATTTGTTTGTTGTTTTTTTATTATAACATGCAAAAGTATGTTCTTAGTTGTTGTTGTAGACTCAAAAAAACGAGGTAGTCTTGGTTTTTTGCTTATATCTCGGTCATTTATCGCGCGATTTTGCTGAATTTCAATACCGATTTTTTTCGACTATCTCTGACAGTTTGATACCTCATTCGGGTCTATGCGATATAGGGGGACTTCAGAAAGTTGATTTCAAACATAACACGGACAGACGGACATCGCTAAATCGGCTTCCCTATCTATAAGCATCCAGAATATGTAGGCTTTATGGGGTCCCAAATGAATAATAAAGAAATTACAAACGGAATGACAAACTTATATATACCCTTCTCCCCTTCTCACTTATGTGAAGGGTATAAAAAAGGATCTGAAGTTCCATCCTTTTAAATTCAAATCGTTCAAAAACTGAAAGAAAGTGGCTTTGATTTACCCAAAACTTTTTGTGAAACGATGTTGGAGCGTTTTCGCACTGTAAATCCCATTTTTTGGAGCGACGAGGCTCATTTTCACTTTAACGGCCGTTACTGGTCTACAAACACCTGCAACCCTCGATTGAAACACCAAAATTCATTGCATTGCCCCAGGGTAACTTTTCGGTGTGCTTTATGAACGCATGAGATAATTGGATCATTTTCTTTCGAAAATCATCGAGGCCAGGCGAGGGATGTCAGCGGTGAAAATTATCGACGCATGATTACGGAATTCTCTTTGCCAAACCTGCGAGCTAACCAATCGTACTCTTCATACACGTGGCTTCAACAGGATGGGGTGACTGCACACACAGTCTCTTTGGGGACATCCAATGGCCACCGAGGTAGCCCAATCTAACTCCCATGGATTTTTTTGTGGGGCTACCTCAAATAGAGAGTTTACAATAACAATCCATAATTTGTTGTGGCTTTTAAGGAAAATATTCGTCGAGAAATTTGCTCAATTTCACCAAGTTTACTGCAGCGCAGAACACTGCTTTTTGAACAGTGTGTTCAATCTCATATGTGTAGCCAAATTGATTTTTGATCATTTATAACAAATTTCACAAATACAATTCGGATATTCTATTCATATAGTTATGAAGTATTAACCCTTAGCTACTATTTCCATATAGTGGCATTCCGGGCCTTTTGTTTTCCCACAATGGCGATAATCCCTCACAGAAATTTTTTTTGTGTAGCCAAAATTTATTTTTGATCATTTAAAACAAATTTCACAAGCACAATTCGGATATTCTATTTATACAGCTATGTAGTGTTGACCCTTAGCTGCTATGGCCATATAGTGGAATTCCGGGCCTTTACCTCGTTGTCCCACAATGGCCATAATCCCTCACAGAAATCTCATATGTGTAGCCAAATTAATTTTTGATCATTTATAACAAATTTCACAAATACAATTTGGATATTCTGTTTACACAGTTAAGTAGTATTAACCCTTAGCTACTATTTCCATAAAGTGGCATGCCGGGCCTCTATCCCATTTTCCCACAATGGCCATAACCCACACAGAATTCTTATTGTGTAGCCAATTTGATTTTTGAACATTTATAACAAATTTCACAAACACAATTCGTTTATTCTATTTATACAGCTATGTAGTATTGACCCTTAGCTACTATTTCCATATAGTGGCATTCCGGGCCTTACCTCGTGTTCCCACAATGGCCATAATCCCTCACAAAAATCTTATACATATGTGTAGCGAAATTGATTTTTGATCATTTATAACATATTTCACAAATACAATTTGGATATTCTTTTTATACAGTTAAGTATTACTGACCCTTAGCTACTATTTCCATATAGTGGCATTCCGGGCCTCTGCCTCCTTTTTTCCATAATGGCCATATTCCCGCACAGAAATCTCATATGTGTAGTCAAAACTTAACTGCAAAATAAGCTCTGCTAAATATGTTGGTTCTTGTCTTTGATGGTTAAATAAGTTTGAACTTCAAAAACATATTTCAGTTAAATGTGTTTTTCTTGTTACGTCAAAAACATACATAAGTTAAATATGTTTTCTTGTTACGTCATCACGTATTTAACTTTTTAGTCCTAACGTCAGAACATATGTATTTAACTCGGCATATTTATTTTCACACATAAATAAAAAGGTATAGTTTTAAACAACGGGTGATTCGTGTAAAGATACTTTATTTAATTGGCTTTTTTTTGACAGATCACGTGTGAGTCGTGTCATGCTGTCATGTTATTTATGTTAAGTATTGTTTGGCATTTGATAATAGAATGACTTAGGCCTAAACAACGTTTACAAATCGTTTAACTTTATTGCGAAAATAAATTTACGTTTTGTGAGGAATGTGTTTCGTGCACTTCGCTCAACTTATGGTCAACATAATTGGCCTACTGAGCGTACTTTTCGCAACACCATCACCGATTTTGAAACTCAGCATTCATTATGGGATAATATTCGACAGAATAGACTATGTCCAGCAAACTGTGAAGAAAATATGGCTAAGAGTGTACGCGAAGACCATGGAGAGTCAATTCGGCACTGTTCGCAGCAACTCAGACTGACGTATCAAACGACTTGGCGTATTTCACGTCGAGATCTTAAATTAAGTGTTCAAAATACAGCTTGTGCAACAACTGAAGCCGCTCGACCTTTCCAAGCGACATCGCTTCGCTCTGTGGGCTCTAAAAAAGTTCCAAGAAGATCCGACGTTTTCGAGGAAAATTTTGTTCAGCGATGAGGCCTATTTTTGGCTAAATGGGTATGTCAACAAACAAAATTTCCGCATTCAGGACAAAGAGCAGCCTGAAGAAATTCAAAAACTGCCACTTCATCCAGAAAAAACAACGGTTTGGTGTGATTTTTGGACCGGTGGAATTATCGGTCCATATTTCTTTAAAAATGATGCCGGTGCGAACGTAACCGTCAATGGCGACCGTTATCGTGCCATGTTAACCGACTATTTAATGCCTGAAATTGAAGCTCTTGATCTCGACGACATTTGGTTTCATCAAGACAGCACCACTTCCCACACATCGCATCAATCAATGGATTTATTGAGAGAACACTTCAGTGAGCACACAATATCACGTTTTGGGCCGGTCGATTGGCCACAAAGATCGTGTGATATCACATCGTTAGACTTTTTCCTGTGGGGATATGTAATGTCTTAAGTTTATGCGGGCAAATTCGCTGTCATTCGCCTACCAGTCGAAATCTCGAACGAGTCATCGAAAATCGGACTCAACGGATGGACCATCTGCGACGGCCAACATTTGATAGACATAATCTTAAAAAAATAAATGCCAAAGAATATTCTTTTAAATGATAATAAACATTCCCCATTTAAATTTAAATTTTCTGTTTTTTTCTTTAAAAAAGTATGGAACCTCGAAATAGATCACGCGTTATAATATATGTACATACTTATATATATATCTGTGTGTCTATATTAAGATGCCGCAATCTATTATTATTTTTTACAAAAAAGCTTCTTAAAAATTACTGAGTGCTCTTAGATTGATGAAACTTGGCAGAAACATGCATTGTAGTCATAGGCATTTAAGGATTAAAAAAATAATACAAATCGAACCAAGGAGAAGAACTTATACTACCTCTGAAAAATTAAATTTTTTTTAAGTTTTTAATACTATTGATATGCAAATGTAAGAAAAAGCTAAAAAAAATCTACACTTGGACAGTATCGTCCTCTCCCCTTTCGTGGGCGGCGGCATAAAGTAAAATTTGCAAAAATAATGTATAAAATAAAAATAATGGAAAACTTACGCCCAAATACTATAAAAGTAAAATTTTTAAGCTTTTATGGGTTGGGGCAGAAATGCCCCCAAACCCCACCCCCCAGAACGGCCCTGCACAAAAAATTTTTTTTATATATTTTGCTAATTTTCATAAAAAATTTATTTTTAAGCTTGTTTGTCGCTTTTTTTGTAATTTAATGTATTAAATTTATCTGAAAATAAGAAATTTATATTTATATATAAAAATAACTTATTTACAGAAGTAACAATTAATTAAAAGTTCACACAATTTTCTTTCTAAAAATCGCAATTTCTCCTTAACAGATTTATCTTTACATTCATGTACTAATTGTAATAACTCTAATCTTTTATAAACTTTTTTCATTTTACTCTCGTAGTTTTAAAAGTGTCCTGAAAACAATTTCGTGCAATAACCACAATATATATACACTAACAAAATAAGTACTTGAAGCACAGATTTGTTTCTCTTTAAAAAATAATTTTTTTAAACAATTTTTGAAGGCATGTAAATTTATTTTTTTGCATAAAATAGCGTTATTAAGAAAGTTGTCGCACAGGTATTACCAGTTTAGGGGCGGGTAAAAACTACTGCCTCACACATTCCTTTTATACATGCAATGTCAGTGTAAAACCCAATTTAACCTGTTAAAAATTAATTTCATTTTTTTTTTAAATAAAACTTAAAATAAAAAAATATAAATAAGGTAGCTGTTTATATAATCTTTCGCAGAGAAAAAAAATCAATGTAAAATCTTTTTTTGTTTAGCTACAAAAAATATATTGCAAACCTCTCAAAACCATCAAAAGTTTATAAATTGCGGGCAAATTTACTTAACTTTCCTAACTTAACAGTGCCTCAAAACGACAAATTGCAAGCAAAAGATTTGAAAATTCACTATCCGAAACAGAATTTTGTTATCTGTCGAGCTGCTTAAAGTTTTACATTTCTTAAATTTCCATTTTGGCTTAATGACCGGCTAGATTGGCAAAATGCCCCTATGTGTGCCGTAGGAATCTATCATATTTATAAAAACAAAAAGTTTAATGTATCATTAAACGAACCCTGTATACTTTAACAATCGTGTGACTTAAATGCGACATTTGTTATACTTAATTATGTTCCGGCAATCAAGTTTTTGTAAAATTTGGCTATTATGTGAATGCAAAAAATTTGTGCAGCAACTAGGCACAATACAAATTGTGTATACAGGAATTATGTGATCCTAGTTTTAGGGCCTAAGAACAAAAATTAGTTTGAGCATACGAATAACATATGTTTTGAATTCTTAACGGGTTTGGAATTATCCAGGGCAAAATAAAAAAATATTTTTTTACGAAAATTCAAAAGTTTTTATTTATTTATTTAATAAATAAAACCAAAATGACGTAATATTTAATCCTATTACAATATATGTATGTACATATATACTGTGATTCTACTGTTAATAACTGATTTTAACACAAAACAAGTAAGAGCGCTAAATTCGGCTGTGCCGAATCTTATATACCCTTCACATTGACCTTTCGCTATCCCAAACTTTTTTTATTTTTAACCATTTTTTTACTTATGAAATATTTCTAATTTTTAAATAGGCTCTAAGGCCAACTCTAAAGAAGTTGTGGGCATTTTCATATCATTTTTGTAAATTTTGTATGGCAACCCCCTTAGGGCGTGGAGATAGAGGGTAAGTATATTCTAGGAATATGTTTGGGAGGGCAAACTAATAGGGGTCGGTCGTACACTTTATTGCTCTAAGGCCAACTCTAAAGAAGTTGTGGGCATATTTACATAATTTTTGTAAATTTTGTATGGCAACCCCATTAGGGCGTGGAGATAGGGGGTAAGTATGTTCTAGGAATATGTTTGGGAGGGCAAACTAATGGGGGTCGGTCGTACACTTTATTGCTCTAAGGCCAACTCAGAAGAAATTGTGGGTATTTTATCATTTTTGTAAATTTTGTATGGCAACCCCTTTAGGGCGTGGAGATAGGGGGTAAGTATGTTCTAGGAATATGTTTGGGAAAAGAAACTAATAGGGGTCGGTCGTACACTTTATTGCTTTAAGGCCAACTCTGAAGAAGTTGTGGGCATTTTTACATCATTTTTGTAAATTTTGTATGGCAACCCCCTTAGGGCGTGAAGATAGAGGATAAGTATATTCTAGGAATATGTTTGGGAGGGCAAACTAATGGGGGTCAGTCGTACACTTTATTGCTCTAAGGCCAACTCTGAAGAAGTTGTGGGCATTTTATCATTTTTGTAAATTTTGTATGGCAACCCCACTAGGGCGTGGAGATAGGGGGTAAGTATGTTCTAGGAATATGTTTGAGAGAAGAAACTAATAGGGGTCGGTCGTAGACTTTATTGCTCTAAGGCCAACTCTGAAGAAGTTGTGGGCATTTTTACATCATTTTTATAAATTTTGTATGGCAACCCCCTTAGGGCGTGGAGATAGGGGGTAAGTATGTTCTAGGAATATGTTTGGGAGGGCAAACTAATGGGGGTCGGTCGTACACTTTATTGCTCTAAGGCCAACTCTGAAGAAGTTGTGGGCATTTTATCATTTTTGTAAATTTTGTATGGCAACCCCATTAGGGCGTGGAGATAGGGGGTAAGTATGTTCTAGGAATATGTTTGGGAAAAGAAACTTATAGGGGTCGGTCGTACACTTTATTGCTTTAAGGCCGGCCAACTCTGAAGAAGTTGTGGGCATTTTTACATCATTTTTGTAAATTTTTTATGGCAACCCCCTTAGGGCGTGAAGATAGAGGGTAATTATATTCTAGGAATATGTTTGGGAGGGCAAACTAATGGGGGTCGGTCGTACACTTTATTGCTCTAAGGCCAACTCTGAAGAAGTTGTGGGCATTTTATCATTTTTGTAAATTTTGTATGGCAACCCCACTAGGGCGTGGAGATAGGGGGTAAGTATGTTCTAGGAATATGTTTGAGAGAAGAAACTTATGGGGATCGGTCGTACACTTTATTGCTCTAAGGCCAACTCTGAAGAAGTTGTGGGCATTTTTACATCATTTTTATAAATTTTGTATGGCAACTCCCTTAGGGCGTGGAGATAGGTGGTAAGTAGGTTCTAGGAATATGTTTGGAAGGGCAAACTAATAGGGGTCGGTCGTACATTTTATTGCTCTAAGGCCAACTCTAAAAAAGTTGTGGGCATTTTTACATAGTTTTTGTAAATTTTGTATAGCAACCCAATTAGGGCGTGGAGATAGGGGGTAAGTATGTTCTAAGAATATGTTTTGGAGGGCAAACTAATAGGGGTCGGTAGTACACTTTATTGCTCTAAGGCCAACTGTAAAGAAGTTGTGGGCATTTTTACATAATTTTTGTAAATTTTGTATGGCAACCCCCTTAGGGCGTGGAGATAGGGGGTAAGTATGTTCTAGGAATATGTTTGTGAGGGCAAACTAATGGGGGTCGGTCGTACACTTTATTGCTCTAAGGCCAACTCTGAAGAAGTTGTGGGCATTTTATAATTTTTGTAAATTTTGCATGGCAACCCCATTAGGGCGTGGAGATAGGGGGTAAGTATGTTCTAAGAATATGTTTGGGAGGGCAAACTAATAGGGGACGGTCGTACACTTTATTGCTCTAAGGCCAACTCTAAAGAAGTTGTGGGCATTTTTACATAATTTTTGTAAATTTTGTATGGCAACCCCCTTAGGGCGTGGAGATAGGGGGTAAGTATGTTCTAGGAATATGTTTGTGAGGGCAAACTAATGGGGGTCGGTCGTACACTTTATTGCTCTAAGGCCAACTCTGAAGAAGTTGTGGGCATTTTATCATTTTTGTAAATTTTGTATGGCAACCCCATTAGGGCGTGGAGATAGGGGGTAAGTATGTTCTAGGAATATGTTTGGGAAAAGAAACTAATAGGGGTCGGTCGTACACTTTATTGCTTTAAGGCCAACTGTAAAGAAGTTGTGGGCATTTTTACATAATTTTTGTAAATTTTGTATGGCAACCCCCTTAGGGCGTGGAGATAGGGGGTAAGTATATTCTAGGAATATGTTTGGGAGGGCAAACTAATGGGGGTCGGTCGTACACTTTATTGCTCTAAGGCCAACTCTGAAGAAGTTGTGGGCATTTTATCATTTTTGTAAATTTTGTATGGCAACCCCACTAGGGCGTGGAGATAGGGGGTAAGTATGTTCTAGGAATATGTTTGAGAGAAGAAACTAATAGGGGTCGGTCGTACACTTTATTGCTCTAAGGCCAACTCTGAAGAAGTTGTGGGCATTTTTACATCATTTTAATAAATTTTGTATGGCAACTCCCTTAGGGCGTGGAAATAGGTGGTAAGTATGTTCTAGGAATATGTTTGGGAGGGCAAACTAATAGGGGTCGGTCGTACACTTTATTGCTCTAAGGCCAACTCTAAAGAAGTTGTGGGCATATTTACATAATTTTTGTAAATTTTGTATGGCAACCCCATTAGGGCGTGGAGATAGGGGGTAAGTATGTTCTAGGAATATGTTTGGGAGGGCAAACTAATGGGGGTTGGTCGTACACTTTATTGCTCTAAGGCCAACTCAGAAGAAATTGTGGGTATTTTATCATTTTTGTAAATTTTGTATGGCAACCCCATTAGGGCGTGGAGATAGGGGGTAAGTATGTTCTAGGAATATGTTTGGGAAAAGAAACTAATAGGGGTCGGTCGTACACTTTATTGCTTTAAGGCCAACTCTGAAGAAGTTGTGGGCATTTTTACATAATTTTTGTAAATTTTGTATGGCAACCCCCTTAGGGCGTGAAGATAGAGGATAAGTATATTCTAGGAATATGTTTGGGAGGGCAAACTAATGGGGGTCAGTCGTACACTTTATTGCTCTAAGGCCAACTCTGAAGAAGTTGTGGGCATTTTATCATTTTTGTAAATTTTGTATGGCAACCCCACTAGGGCGTGGAGATAGGGGGTAAGTATGTTCTAGGAATATGTTTGAGAGAAGAAACTAATGGGGATCGGTCGTACACTTTATTGCTCTAAGGCCAACTCTGAAGAAGTTGTGGGCATTTTTACATCATTTTGTATGGCAACTCCCTTAGGGCGTGGAGATAGGTGGTAAGTATGTTCTAGGAATATGTTTGGAAGGGCAAACTAATAGGGGTCGGTCGTACATTTTATTGCTCTAAGGCCAACTCTAAAAAAGTTGTGGGCATTTTTACATAGTTTTTGTAAATTTTGTATGGCAACCCAATTAGGGCGTGGAGATAGGGGGTAAGTTTGTTCTAAGAATATGTTTGGGAGGGCAAACTAATAGGGGTCGGTCGTACACTTTATTGCTCTAAGGCCAACTCTAAAGAAGTTGTGGGCATTTTTACATAATTTTTGTAAATTTTGTATGGCAACCCCCTTAGGGCGTGGAGATAGGGGGTAAGTATGTTTTAGGAATATGTTTGTGAGGGCAAACTAATGGGGGTCGGTCGTACACTTTATTGCTCTAAGGCCAACTCTGAAGAAGTTGTGGGCATTTTATAATTTTTGTAAATTTTGTATGGCAACCCCATTAGGGCGTGGAGATAGGGGGTAAGTATGTTCTAAGAATATGTTTGGGAGGGCAAACTAATAGGGGACGGTCGTACACTTTATTGCTCTAAGGCCAACTCTAAAGAAGTTGTGGGCATTTTTACATAATTTTTGTAAATTTTGTATGGCAACCCCCTTAGGGCGTGGAGATAGGGGGTAAGTATGTTCTAGGAATATGTTTGTGAGGGCAAACTAATGGGGGTCGGTCGTACACTTTATTGCTCTAAGGCCAACTCTGAAGAAGTTGTGGGCATTTTATCATTTTTGTAAATTTTGTATGGCAACCCCACTAGGGCGTGGAGATAGGGGGTAAGTATGTTCTAGGAATATGTTTGAGAGAAGAAACTAATAGGGGTCGGTCGTACACTTTATTGCTCTAAGGCCAACTCTGAAGAAGTTGTGGGCATTTTTACATCATTTTAATAAATTTTGTATGGCAACTCCCTTAGGGCGTGGAGATAGGTGGTAAGTATGTTCTAGGAATATGTTTGGGAGGGCAAACTAATAGGGGTCGGTCGTACACTTTATTGCTCTAAGGCCAACTCTAAAGAAGTTGTGGGCATTTTTACATAGTTTTTGTAAATTTTGTATGGCAACCCCATTAGGGCGTGGAGATAGGGGGTAAGTATGTTCTAGGAATATGTTTGGGAGGGCAAACTAATGGGGGCCGGTCGTACACTTTATTGCTCTAAGGCCAACTCTGAAGAAGTTGTGGGCATTTTATCATTTTTGTAAATTTTGTATGGCAACCCCATTACGGCGTGGAGATAGGGGGTAAGTATGTTCTAAGAATATGTTTGGGAGGGCAAACTAATAGGGGTCGGTCGTACACTTTATTGCTCTAAGGCCAACTCTAAAGAAGTTGTGGGCGTTTTATCATTTTTGTAAATTTTGTATGGCAACCCCATTAGGACGTGGAGATAGGGGGTAAGTATGTTCTAAGAATATGTTTGGGAGGGCAAACTAATAGGGGACGGTCGTACACTTTATTGCTCTAAGGCCAACTCTAAAGAAGTTGTGCGCATTTTTACATAATTTTTGTAAATTTTGTATGGCAACCCCCTTAGGGCGTGGAGATAGGGGGTATGTTCTAGGAATATGTTTGGGAGGGCAAACTAATGGAGGTCGGTCGAACACTTTATTGCTCTAAGGCCAACTCTGAAGAAGTTGTGGGCGTTTTATCATTTTTGTAAATTTTGTATGGCAACCCCATTAGGACGTGGAGATAGGGGGTAAGTATGTTCTAGAAATATGTTTGGGAGGGCAAATTAATGGGGGTCGGTCGTAAACTTTATTGCTCTAAGGCCAACTCTGAAGAAGTTGTGGGCATTTTATCATTTTTGTAAATTTTGTATGGCAACCCCATTAGGGCGTGGAGATAGAGGGTAAGTATATTCTAGGAATATGTTTGGGAGGGCAAACTAATGGGGGTCGGTCATACACTTTATTGCTCTAAGGCCAACTCTGAAGAAGTTGTGGGCATTTTATTATTTTTGTAAATTTTGTATGGCAACCCCATTAGGGCGTGGAGATAGGGGGTAAGTATGTTCTAGGAATATGTTTGGGAGAAGAAACTAATAGGGGTCGGTCGTACACTTATTGCTCTAAGGCCAACTCTGAAGAAGTTGTGGGCATTTTATCATTTTTGTAAATTTTGTATGGCAACTCCATTAGGGCGTGGAGATAGGGGGTAAGTATGCTCTAGGAATACGTTTGGAAGGAAAAACTAATGGGGGTCTGTGATACATTTTTTTCCTCTACGGGCGACTCCGGGGAAGTTGTAGCGGTTTTTACCTTATTTTTTAAAATTTTGTATGGCAACCATGTCAGGGGCTGGAGATAGAGAGTAAGTATGTTCCACAAAAATGTTTGGATGGAAAAAATAATTTGGGTCGGTCTTACATTTTACCTTTGTAGGAGAACCCTGGAAGCCGTAGGAGCGATTTTAAAAATGTTTAAATTAAGCTTTGTATGGCAACGCTGTTATATGTATGAACACTTATACATTATAATTTTTGGTTTGGGTGTGTTTCAATAATATCAACATGACTGTTTTTTTTTTCTTTTTTTGTTGTTTTTTTATTATTACATGTAAAAGTATGTTCTTTGTTGTTGTTGTAGACTCAAAAAACCGAGGTAGTCGTGGTTTTTTGCTTATATCTCGGTCATTTATCGGGCGATTTTGCTGAATTTCAATACCGATTTTCTCGCGACTATCTGTGACAGTTTGAGACCACATTCGGGTCTAAGCGATATCGGGGGGCTTCAGAAAGTTGATTTCAACCATAACACGGACAGACGGACATCGCTAAATCGGCTTCCCTATCTATAAGGATCCAGAATATATATACTTTATGGGGTCCCAAATGGATAATAAAGGAATTACAAACGGAATGACAAACTTATATATACCCTTATCACTTATGTGAAGGGTATAAATATGCATTAAAAATTTGAAAAAGGATTATGTATCTTTTCTTTGGTATTCATTAAATCGCGGTTTATGCATCAATTTTCACCAACTATATCTTTTTTATTTTGATTATATGCAGTTATTTAAAAAATAAAAACTTTTTGACATTTTCAATTTTTATTACTAGGGAGTTATTTTATAATATAGGACTCTAATGTAATGTAGCAAGCGTTTTATGAACAATTTATCAAGTACAGGGTGCCTGGTGCCAGATTTATAGTTTCAAACTTAAATAAAAACGTGATAATTTACACAGAGAGTATTGAACGATAGAATAGAAATGCAGATTTTATTTTTTAAACAGTATGTCATCCAGTGCCTCGTTTCTGTATGGTATGTGAGAAATTCTTTAGTCGAGAAATTTATAATCGCCCTGTCAAGGACAGAATGAATCAAAGAAAAACTGTTATAAATTTTTAATGTTAACTTGCAATATATTAAAATTATATGGCGAGTCATGTTAATAACTGGAACACTTCTATAATCTTAAAAAATTTCTCGATGCGAAAACTTCTCGCAAGTTACAGAAACGAGGCACAGATGTCTTAGGTCGAGTTGAACACACTGTTCAATAAGGAACCTTGTGTTCTGCGCCACACGCTGCAGTAAACTGATTATGGCCATTGTGGGAAAACGAAGTAGAGGCCCGGCATGCAACTATATGGAAATAGTAGCTATGGGTTAATACTACTTAACTGTTTAAATAGAATATCCAAATTGTGTTTGTGAAATTTGCCATAAATGATTAAAAATCAATTTGGCTATACACATAAAATTTCTAAAATTAAATTAAAATTAATTTGGTTACACATATGAGATTTCTGCGTGGGATTATGGCCATTGCCAAATACGGGATAGAGGCCCGGCATGCTACTATATGGAAATAGTAGCTAAGGGTTAATACTACTTAATTGTGTGAACAGAACATCCAAATTGTATTTGTGATATATGTTATAAAGGAATAAACATCAATTTGACTACACATATAAGATTTCTGTGAGGGATTATGACCATTGTGGGAAAAAGAGGTAGAGGCCCGGATTGCCACTATATGGAAATGGTAGCTAAGGTTCTGTACTACTTAACTGTATAAATATATAATATCTAAATTTTATTTGTGAAATTTGTTATAAATGATTTAAAATTGGTAGCTAATCGACCGGCCCAAAACGTGACATTATGTGCTCACTGAAGTGTTCTCTCAATAAATCCATTGATTAATGCTATGTGTGGGATGTGGGGTTGTCTTGATGGAACCAAATGTCGCCGAGGTCAAGAGCTTCAATTTCAAGCATTAAATAGTCGGCTATCATGGCACGATAGCGGTCGCCATTGACGGTTACGTTCGCACCGGCATCTTTTTTAAAGAAATATGGACCGACGATCCCACCGGTCCAAAAACCACACCAAACCGTTGTTTTTTCTGGATGAAGGGCAGTTTTTGAATCTCTTCAGGTTGCTCTTCGTCCTGAATGCAGCAATTTTGTTTGTTGACATACCCATTTAGCCAGAAATGGGCCTCATCGCTGAACAAAATATTCCTCGAAAACGTCGGATCTTGGAACTTTTTAAGAGCCCATAGAGCGAAGCGATGTCACTTGGAAAGGTCGAGCGGCTTTAGTTGTTGCACAAGCTGTATTTTGTACGCTTTTAATTTAAGATCTCGAAGTAAAATGCACCAAGTCGTTCGATACGTCAGTCCGAGTTGCTGCGAACAGTTGACTCTCCATGGTCTTCGTGTACACTTTCAGCAATATTTTCTTCACAGCGTGCTGGACGTGGTCTATTCGGTCGAATAGTATCCAATAATGAATGCTGTGTTTCAAAATGGGTGATGGTGTTGCGAAAAGTACGCTCAGTAGTCCACTTATGTTGACCATAAGTTAAGCGAAGTGCACGAAACACATTCCTCACAAAACGTGAATTAATTTTCGTAATAAAGTGGAACGATTTGTAAACGTTGCTTAGGCGTAAGTCTTTCCATTATCAAATGCCAAACAATACTTAACATAAATAACATGACAGCATGACACGACTCACACGTGATCTGTCAAAAACAAGGCCATTGAATAAAGTTCTCTACACGAATCACCCGTTGTTTAAAACTGTATATGTACTTATTTATTTATGTGTGAAGATAAATATGCCGAGTTAAATACATGTGTTTTTGACGTAAGGACTCAAAAGTTAAATACGTGATGACGTAATAAGAAAACATATTTAACTTATGTATGTTTTTGATGTAACAAGAAAAACACATTTTACTTAAATATGTTTTTGACGTAACAAGAAAACATATTTAACTTATATATGTTTTTGACGTAACAAGAAACACACATTTAACTTTGTGACGACATAAAAATCGTGCCTCATTTTTATGGCACACCATAACAATAACACATTTGTAAAATATTCTTGTATGTATATATTTCTCAGACACATTTATAGTGTATATCCTAGACATTTACAATATATTATTTAATCGAATTAATTATATTCTTATATAAATGATGGATATTATAAGTATTGAATTATTAATTTGAATTGTATAAAAAACATTATATTTACAAGTTTAAGTATTTAACATAAAGCACGGCTTTATCATGTAAATAGTATTAATAGATAAAACAGTGCGTGGCCGTGTCGGTTTGCACATCCAATTAAACACAGCTCGATTTACACTTTGACAAGCACAGCACCTCTCGGCCAATGCGGTGACAGATACAGCAACACGCTGTTTGTAAGCGTGTATGCTGTGTTTGTTGATGTGGGTTTGTGTGTATGTGCAACCGATATGAAGAGTATAAAAAGGCGGCCTCGCAGTAGAAATAAATTAATTGTTGGCTGGCGGTCAAGCAGGTAAGATCATATAGTAGAATAGTAGTAGTAGTTAACTAGTTGCTTTGTGAAGCAAGAGCCTCCGGGGTTATACTAAAGAGTCTCTTGCCTAATAAAGAAACTATTGTACTTTTGCGTGTAATGTGGTTGACGTCTCAGTGGTTATCCCGCAGATTCGTCCACGCACAGTGCCGTATCATTGGTTAGGTAGTAGAGACGCTAGCGTCGTTGTGAAGTAGACGTTTCAGTGGTTATCCCGCAGACTCGTCTACCTAACAAATACACTAGTGTGGCTTTGCGTGTAATGTGGTTGACGTCTCAGTGGTTATCCCGCAGATTCGTCCACGCACAGTGCCGTATCATAGTTAGGTAGTAGAGACGCCAGCGTCGTTGTGAAGTAGACGTTTCAGTGGTTATCCCGCAGACTCGTCTACCTAACAAATACACTAGTGTGGCTTTGCGTGTAATGTGGTTGACGTCTCAGTGGTTATCCCGCAGATTCGTCCACGCACAGTGCCGTATCATAGTTAGGTAGTAGAGACGCTAGCCTCTTTGTGAAGTAGACGTTTCCGTGGTTATCCCGCAGACTCGCCTACCTAACAAATACACTAGTGTGATCGTGCGTGTAATGTGGTTGACGTCTCCGTGGTTATCCCGCAGATTCGTCAACGCACAGGATCGCAGTGTAAGTAGGTTGAATACGGTTGAGGCCAGTAATCGTGTAAAGATGGTCTGTCTACGGTCGTTATACCTGCCCAAGCCATAATCACGCCAACGTTCAGCCGCCATCGTTAATGTATCGTACCGTATAAAGTAGCTTTAGTAAGTTAAATAAGAGAATAAAATTTGTGAACTTGCCAAATATCCTGCTTTTTCCTTCTAAGCGGTCACGAGAAAATAAATTTTTGTGACAGAACGCTGGACAACGGTGAGTTGTACCCCAGCTGAGAAAAAGGTTCGTTACAATGGCGCCCGAGCAGGGACCGCTTAGAAAAGCAGTGATCAGTGAGTGAAAAAAAAATAATAATTAAATATACCGTCGGAATAAAAATAAAGCCTAATGTAAAAAAAAAAGGAATTTTAATTAAAATAAAAATAATTGTGAAAAATTTTTGACACAAAAAAAAAGAAACGTTGTTGAAAAAGAAATTTTAAGAAAATATAAAAATAAAAAACTGTGAAACAAAATTTTGAGAAAAAAGTAAATTAATTAAAGTAAGAAATTGAGAAAAAGGAAAAAGACAAAACCGATAAAAAGAAAAAGGTAAAAACAAATTTTTTAAATAAACGTGCCCGTGCCGTCGGAAAAGTTCGAAAAAAAAAGGAAATTTTAATTAAAATAAAAACACATAAAGAAAAAAAACTGATATCAGAAATTAAAACGCTGAACATAACTAAAAATAAGTTGTAAAAGAAAAAAGAGAAAAGAAACAAAAACTGTGAAACAAAATTTGAATAAATAATTGAAAACTATAAAAAAGGAACTGAATGTAAAGAGAAGCAAACTAGTGGAAATTATATATACAGGAAAATATATATAAAAGAATCCAAAAACAAAAAAAAAAGAGGAAAAGCAATTTTTTTTGGTATTTTAATAAACGAGTCTGTGCCGTCGGGAAAATTCGGGACAATTTACAAAAAAAAAAAAAAAAAACTGTGCCTGCAGTGATAATAAAACTACCGCGTGTAGTGATAAACATTTTTCGCTAATAGATAAAATCGGTCAGGCGGCAAAATAATCGTGCGGTTGCCGTCGGTAAATCATAAATCAAAAAAATAAGTTAAATAATCGTTTGATTATGATATAAACTGGTGAAAAAAAACTATTTATTGTAAACTTTTTATTATCTTAATTGGTGTTTCTCTCGTTTATAATTATTATATTGGCAAACGAAGAAATCTATCACCTAAAAAAAAAAAAAAAAATAAATAATAATAATATTAAATCTATTTAGAAATTGTTGAGCAGTATGACGGAGACCCGTAAAGATTTAGAAATGAACAATAAGATGTTGCGAACAGGCTGGATATACCCGCTAAAACGAGATGAGTTGCTGGCATATATGAGCGAGTTCGCTCTCGACACCACCGGTACGGTTGAGGAACTACGCCGTAAATTTGCGCAATTCATCGGTAGCGAACACGACTTCAAGGTGACCACCCGGCTCCAGGAATTGCAACAGAAATTTGAAACCGTAAGTACACTAGAAGTGCCCGGAGGTAGTACTACCAATACCTCCCCGTCGAGAAGTGAACATCAGCAAAGGATACGACGCCCATCAGGAGGCGTTCCAGCTCCTATTGGCACAGGGGTAGAAGCACGAGTCAAACTCCTCGACCAAGTGCGAAAGTGGGGTCTCACGTACAGTGGCGGCAGTGAGCCGCTGGCGTTTATCGAACGCCTTGAAGAACTGGCGCTAATCTACGAGGTCACACTTGACCACCTGCCCCGAGTGATGCCCGAATTCTTATCCGAGCGAGCTCTGGTTTGGTACCGCAACAATAACGCCCACTGGGAGTCATGGCAAGTATTTAAAGCTGACTTTCTCGCTTTCTTTCTCCCTAGTAGATACTTTGAGAAACTGGAAGATGACATCCGTGCTAGGTTGCAGCTCCCTGGAGAATGTTTTAAGGACTACACACTCGCCCTCCAGAACTTGATGAGGCATTCAGAGATGACCGAGGGCCAAAAGTTACAACGTATCTTCCGTAACTCGCGCGCGGAGTATCAGTGGTACATCCGCCAAAAAGATTTTGTCTCCCTTACCGAACTCATTCAAATGGCAGAAGATCTGGAGAGCATTCCAGGGTTCGAACTCCCTGCGCAGCCCGGTGCCGGTCGCCAGACGCCAAATGTACCATCCAACAGCCAAAATCGTTGCCATCGCTGCGGAAACCAGGGGCATCATGCCGCACGTTGCCCTCAAAGCGACAACCGCCGGGTGGGAAATGCCAACGGAGGCCGACCGAATTGAGGATGGTCGGGCCTCCCCAGAGAAAACGTAAATCCTCATCACGCCCTACACATCTACGAAGCGAAGAGACCCGATTAACCGCATCAATGCGAATTGCAAATACACTCGTAACGGCCATCATCGACACCGGGGCCACTTACAATTTTATTCATCATGCTTTCGTCCGCAAATTGCGGCCGCCACCGCGGTTAATATCCGAGCAACTAGACGTCATCTTAGCCAACGGCTCTACCTGTAAGGTTTCGCAAGCCGTGGAACTGCAGATCCAGTTTGGAAATCTTACGAAAAAGTCTCGATTCCTTATTTTACCTAAGCCAAATACTGAAGACATCATCATAGGCCTCGATTTTTTACGGCAATTCAACACCACCATACAAATCGCTGGATTGACATTGGACTGCTCCAGAGTCGAAGCCCGTAGATTGGCAGTCGACGAGTCGTCCACATCCAGTTTTCCTTCCCAGCAGATTCCTCCACCCAGGCAGATGCCCCCTGCAGATACCAGGAAGCCTCTAACAGTCGGGGATAAAAAAATAAGTAGTGATTCACCGGAGATATCAGAGCAAGCCGCAAACCTAGCTTTATGCAAAGCAGCGCCAAACGGGTGGCTGCAGAAAAAAATCAAAGAGGTGCACGATCAGCCACAGAAATACGCCGATTATGCTGTTATCGACAGCCAATTGTATCGACGTTTTCCCCGGCAAGTCAACAATGAAGAAGATACGCCGTGGAAAATTTGTGTGGCAACCGCAGATCGAAAACGTGTCATGGAAGAGAACCATGATCGATCCGCCTCAGGACACTTAGGCGTCCGAAAAACGATACAGCGGGTAGCTAGTCGATACTACTGGCCAGGGATGTTTCGAGACATAAGAGGCTATGTGCGAAAGTGTCAGTCCTGCCAGAAATTTAAAGTAAGCCAATTGAAGCCAGCTGGAGAAATGCTAAGCAGAGTCCCAGAGGAGCCATGGGCCACCGTGTGTGCCAACTTCGTGGGACCGTTGCCGCGGTCCAAGCAAGGTAACACAATGCTACTTGTTTTTGTCGACCGATTCTCAAAGTGTACAGAATTGGTGCCGATGCGCAAAGCCACCGCAGAGGGAGTCATCAAGGCGTTACGAGAACGCTTATTGGCTAGGTATGGAGTGCCCAAGGTCCTGATCTCCGATAATGGCACTCAGTTCACCTCCCGGCTGGTCACACGGTACTTGCAGGACACGGGGATTCAGCAGCAGCTAACTGCACCATATATGCCGCAGGAATACCCCACCGAGCGCACCAACCATACTGTGAAAACCATCATCGCCCAACTGTCAGATCAACGGCACAATACGTGGGACGAGTACCTCCCCGAAATAATGCTAGCCATAAACTCGAGTGTGCCAGAATCCACTGGGCATTCACCTGCCTTCCTCGCGCAGGGTAGGGAACCCCGTTTACCAAAAACCTTGTACGACGAGGTGACGGCAGACACAGGAGCAGCAATAGGACGACCAGAAGATCGCCTTGCAGAAAGGCAGGAAATCTTCAACATCGTCAGGAGAAATCTAGTTAAGGCCTCTGCAGATCAGAAGCGCCACTATAACCTACGACGACGTCCCTGGAAGCCGCAAGTAGAAGATACCGTATGGCTGCAGCAGCACCCCCTATCAAAAGCGGTCGAAAAGTTCGCCGCTAAATTGGCTCCAAAATTTAGAGGCCCCGACACTGTGAAATCGTTTAAATCACCTGTTATTGTAGATTTAGAACACATTTTCAATAAAAAGAAAATTGCTCACATAAGTGACATTAATTCCTACCATTCACAGTTAGGTAATTAATATTTTTCATTTTTATTCATTCCCAGATAAGAAATAAAAAGAACAACAAAGAGTGACATGGGCCAACAACATTCAAAAAGACGAGAGCCCAGATCCGACAGTGGCAGCTCCAGCCTCCCATCCTCATCAGTAAGTCATACAGCTATAACTCAGTCAGCACATCCCTAGTTTTCTGCAACAACAACTACCGCCACCTGTATAGACTTCCAAACCAGAGGCAGTCTCGATAGCATAAGCGGATATAGTTGATTCCGCTTCGGCAAGCAAACAGCAAAAGCTAACGTTCAGGCTACCACCCAAAAGGCACGAGCTACGCTAACCTCGGCGAAGTAGGGAAGGCGTGTGACGACATAAAAATCGTGCCTCATTTTTATGGCACACCATAACAATAACACATTTGTAAAATATTCTTGTATGTATATATTTCTCAGACACATTTATAGTGTATATCCTAGACATTTACAATATATTATTTAATCGAATTAATTATATTCTTATATAAATGATGGATATTATAAGTATTGAATTATTAATTTGAATTGTATAAAAAACATTATATTTACAAGTTTAAGTATTTAACATAAAGCACGGCTTTATCATGTAAATAGTATTAATAGATAAAACAGTGCGTGGCCGTGTCGGTTTGCACATCCAATTAAACACAGCTCGATTTACACTTTGACAAGCACAGCACCTCTCGGCCAATGCGGTGACAGATACAGCAACACGCTGTTTGTAAGCGTGTATGCTGTGTTTGTTGATGTGGGTTTGTGTGTATGTGCAACCGATATGAAGAGTATAAAAAGGCGGCCTCGCAGTAGAAATAAATTAATTGTTGGCTGGCGGTCAAGCAGGTAAGATCATATAGTAGAATAGTAGTAGTAGTTAACTAGTTGCTTTGTGAAGCAAGAGCCTCCGGGGTTATACTAAAGAGTCTCTTGCCTAATAAAGAAACTATTGTACTTTTGCGTGTAATGTGGTTGACGTCTCAGTGGTTATCCCGCAGATTCGTCCACGCACAGTGCCGTATCATTGGTTAGGTAGTAGAGACGCTAGCGTCGTTGTGAAGTAGACGTTTCAGTGGTTATCCCGCAGACTCGTCTACCTAACAAATACACTAGTGTGGCTTTGCGTGTAATGTGGTTGACGTCTCAGTGGTTATCCCGCAGATTCGTCCACGCACAGTGCCGTATCATAGTTAGGTAGTAGAGACGCCAGCGTCGTTGTGAAGTAGACGTTTCAGTGGTTATCCCGCAGACTCGTCTACCTAACAAATACACTAGTGTGGCTTTGCGTGTAATGTGGTTGACGTCTCAGTGGTTATCCCGCAGATTCGTCCACGCACAGTGCCGTATCATAGTTAGGTAGTAGAGACGCTAGCCTCTTTGTGAAGTAGACGTTTCCGTGGTTATCCCGCAGACTCGCCTACCTAACAAATACACTAGTGTGATCGTGCGTGTAATGTGGTTGACGTCTCCGTGGTTATCCCGCAGATTCGTCAACGCACAGGATCGCAGTGTAAGTAGGTTGAATACGGTTGAGGCCAGTAATCGTGTAAAGATGGTCTGTCTACGGTCGTTATACCTGCCCAAGCCATAATCACGCCAACGTTCAGCCGCCATCGTTAATGTATCGTACCGTATAAAGTAGCTTTAGTAAGTTAAATAAGAGAATAAAATTTGTGAACTTGCCAAATATCCTGCTTTTTCCTTCTAAGCGGT
Source organism: Melanophora roralis (assembly GCA_963583895.1). Lineage (NCBI taxonomy): Eukaryota > Metazoa > Arthropoda > Insecta > Diptera > Rhinophoridae > Melanophora > Melanophora roralis. Next base: position 34,980,028 of record OY757191.1, on the reverse strand, counting down.
CACGAGAAAATAAATTTTTGTGACAGAACGCTGGACAACGGTGAGTTGTACCCCAGCTGAGAAAAAGGTTCGTTACAACTTAAATATGTTTTTGACGTAACAAGAAAAATATATTTAACTTATATACACTGGTGGCCAAAACTAAAGCAACTCATATTACACTTCAAAATAATTGGAAATTAGTGCTCTTAGAAAAACTTAGACGAAAAGTTTTTCTTTTAAATTATTGATAATTTATACCTTAAAACACAGGTATAAAGAAATTATAATTCATTGTTTTAAAATATTTTTTTTTTCAAAATAACAAAAAAACTATAAAATATGACTGGTCAAAACTAAAGCAACTTTACTGTAACATTAATGTTTAACAAAATATTTGTTCTTAATACCGTTATAATTTTATGTTATGCTTTGTGCTCTTAATCGTCTTCTTAAAAATAATTATTGTTAAAGTTTAATCACCAAAACCAGTGTAAATTTTCAAGTTAGAGCATTTTTTCACATTTTTAAAAAAATGGCTAGAAACAAGTACTCTACTTTTCTTAAAGAACAAATTATAAGTGACTATCATAAGGGTTTGTCTCAAAAACAAATTTCTCAAAAGTTTTCAATATGCAAATCAGTGATTTCACGTATAATAAGTCGGTTCTGTTCAACTGGATTTGTAAAGACAGTACATTATGGAGGTAGGCCAAGAAGAACTTCACTACACACAGATAAAATAATTCTCCGTGAAATCAAAAAGAGACCTTTTGTTACTTCAACTGAATTAGTGAGAGAGTTGGCACTCAATGTAAGCACCAGAACTGTTAGAAGACGTGCAGTAGAAGCAGGTTTATACGCTCGTAAACCATCAAAGAAGCCTTTTATTTCTGAAAAAAATCGCAAGGCCAGATTAGCTTTTGCAAAGGCTCATATTAGTTGGAGTGCTGCAAAATGGCGAAACATATTGTTCTCAGATGAGTCTAAATTTAATATAAAAGGCTCTGACATGAAAAATTTTACGGTAAGAAGACCAAAAAACGAACGGCTGAAACCTCAATATTGTAAAGGCACCGTAAAACATGGTGGAGGCTCAATAATGGTGTGGGGCTGCTTTTCATACGCTGGAGTTGGACCGATTCATCAAATATCAGAAAAAATGGATAGATTTGTTTATAAAAATGTATTAGAAAACGTAATGTTGCCTTATGCGGAAGAAAATATGCCTTTGATTTGGGATTTTCAACATGATAATGATCCCAAACATGCTTCAAAATTTGTCAGAGAATGGTTGGGTGAATCAAAAGTGAGAGTTCTCGGGTGGCCAGCTCAATCGCCTGACCTAAACCCTATAGAAAACCTATGGAGCATCGTAGATCGCAAGATAAAAAGGGATTCTAGCACAGACAAACACTCCATTTTTGACCGCATTCAGGAGGCATGGTTCAGCATTCCTAGAAGTCAAATTGAACGTCTTATTGATTCAATGCCCCGCAGATGTGCCGCCATCATCAAAAACAAAGGTTACGCCATCGATTACTGATTTTATTTTTAAGTTTTGTGACAAAAATACAGAAGTTGCTTTAGATTTGACCAGTCAAATTTTATAGTTTTTTTGTTATTTTGAAAAAAAAAAAAATATTTTAAAACAATGAATTATAATTTCTTTATACCTATGTTTTAAGAAATAAATTATCAATAATTTAAAAGAAAAACTTTTCGTCTAAGTTTTTTTAAGAGCACTAATTTCCAATTATTTTGAAGTGTAATATGAGTTGCTTTAGTTTTGGCCACCAGTGTATGTTTTTCACCTAACAAGAAAAACACATTTAACTGAAATATGTTTTTGAAGTTCAATCGTATTTAACCATCAAAGACAAAAACCAACATATTTAGCAGAGCTAATTTTGCAGTTAAGTTTTGGCTACACATATGATATTTCTGTGCGGGAATATGGCCATTATGGGAAAAGGATGCAGATGCCCGGAATGCCACTATATGGAAATAGTAGCTAAAGGTCAATAATACTTAACTGTAAAAAAAGAATATCCAAATTATTTGTGAAATATGTTATATATGATTAAAAATCAATTTCGCTACACATATAAGATTTCTGAGGGATCATGGCCATTGTGGGAAAACGGGATAGAGGCCCGGCACGCCACTATATGAAAATAGTAGCTAAGGGTCAATACTACTTTGCTGTATAAATAGAGTATCCAAGTTGTAGTTGTAAAATGTGTTAAAAATGATCAAAAATCAATTTGGCTACACATATAAGATTTCTGTGAGGGATTATGGCCATTGTGGGAACACGAGGTAAAGGCCCGGAATGCCACTATATGACGTACAATAAGAATTATGGCCATTGTGAGAAAACGATGTAGAGGCCCAGAGCGCCCTAATATGGAAATAGAAGCTAAGGGTAAATACTACTTAACTATATAATTGTAGTTGTGAAATTTGTTACAAATGATCAAAAATCAATTTTGCTACCCACATAAGATTTCTTTGAGGGATTATGGCCATTTTGGGAAAACGAGGTAGAGGCCCGGAATGCCACTATATGGAAAAAGTAGCTAAGGGCCAATACTACTTAACTGTATAAATAGATATCCAAATTGTATTTGTAAAAATTGTTATAAATTTATAGGGTTTGTTGTTGGTTAAGTTTGTCTATATGCATTTCGTTGGTTCTTACATCAACTCATCAGTAGACTTCAACCCAAATTCTTAAAAAACTCATGAATATTTTCTGTCTTTATATAATAATCTCATCAAACCAAAATGAGAATTACTATAAAAAAAACCAAAACGTTCAAGTTTTTTTAAGAATCCAACAAACCATTATTCGCTATTCGCTTGTTTTGATTTTCTTTTTCCGAAATGCATATAGACAAACTTAACCAACAACAAACCCTATAAATTAACAAGAAAATTGGGATTAAATCCTAAATAATTTAAAAATTGAATTGTTATAAATGATTAAAAAAAATTTGGATACATATAAAAGATTTCTGTAAGGAATTATGGCCATTGTGAGAAAACAATGTAGAGGCCCAGAATGCTCTAATATGGAAATAGAAGCTAAGGGTAAATACTACTTAACTATATACTAAGTATAATTGTAGTTGTGAAATTTGTTACAAATGATCAAAAATCAATTTTGCTACACACATAAGATTTCTGTGAGGTTTATGGCCATTTTGGGAAAACGAGGTAGAGGCCCGGAATGCCACTATATGGAAATAATAGCTTAGGGTCAGTGCTACTTAACTGTATAAATATTTTTTTTTTCATATATTTTATTATTGAATCTTCGCTTAAGCGAACTAACAATAAGTATTCAAATCTTAAAACTAAGCTTTTGATACTAGTCCAGTCAGTACCAGACTAAAATTTAAGTTCTCATAATAAAGTTAATTTATTTTAAAAGTTTCAACTAAGAGCAATAGTATCCCTTCTTTTTAGGCGGGTGTGCCCACTATGCTGCAGGATGCTTCGGGCGAGCGGATTTGGATGTGTTTCCAACTTATTTAAATACTTGTCCACATAGTTTAGGATTTCGCTTTTTACTAGTGGAACTTCTAGATCCTTGTGGATGTTGCTGTTTTTGACATACCACGGAGCACCAGTTATCATTCTCAGAATTTTGTTTTGACGACGTTGTATTTTTTCTATGTTAGAGGTGGAAGCAGTGCCTCATAATTGTATACCGTAGCACCAAATTGGTTTTAAAATAGAGTTGTAGAGTAGAAGTTTACAATCCAGACGTAGCACAGTTTCTACCAATTAGCCAGTGGATTTGAGCAGCTTTAAGTTTCATTTGAGTCAGCTTTGCATCTATTTGAGGCTTCCATGTGAGGCGGCGATCTAGGTGAACACCAAGATATTTTGTCTCGGTTCGTTGAGGCACCATATGGTTGTTAATAGTGATTGGAGAGCACGTTTCTTTGCGTAAAGTAAAAGTTACGTGGGTACATTTTTGTTCATTTATTTTTATTCCCCATAACTTTGCCCATTTTTCAACTTGAGTTACGTGTTGGTGCAGTTGGTTCGAAGCCTCTTTAGGGTCTTTATGAATACTAAGGAAAGCAGTATCATCAGCAAATGTCGACGTGTGTGTAAAACTATTGGCTGGCATATCTGCTGTGTAAAGCAAGTACAGAACTGGACCTAGTATACTCCCTTGAGGTACACCAGCCCCTATTGGTTGAGAAGAACTTATTTGGTTTCCCTCTTTGATCATAAATTGTCGACCGGTTATGTATTTTTCTAATAGGTTGAAAATATTAGCTGGAAGGTTTAGCTTTAGTTTGTTTAACAGACCTTCGTGCCATACTTTATCGAAAGCCTGAGAGACATCAATGAAAAGCCCGGAGCAGTACTTCTTTTCCTCAAAGGTTTTTCTTATAACCTGCACCAGCCTGTGAGTTTGTTCGATTGTGCTATGTTGACTTCTAAAGCCAAATTGGTGATCTGGAATGCAGTTGTTTTCATTCAGGATCGGAGTCAGCTTGTTCTTAAGCAATTTTTCGAACAATTTTGACATTGTGGGTAACAAACTTATAGGCCTATAAGACTCTACCTTTGAAGGATCTTTGCCAGGCTTAGGAATCATCTTTACTAAGGCAATTTTCCATATAGGCGGGAAATGTTCAAGCCGAATTATTGCGTTAAAAATAAAAAGAATTATTCTTTTTGCCGTAAAAGGTAGCTCTAAGAGCATTTTGTTGCTTATATTATCAACGCCAGGAGCTTTTTTACCATTTAGGTTAGAAATAGCCTCTACAACATCTGTAAATCGAAAACGTATTTTTAAAGGTAATTCCCTCACGTCTGTGCAAGTATTGGGAGTGAACACGTTTTTGAAATGATTTGCGAACAGATCACATTTTTCTTCGTCATTTCTAGCCCAGGATCCTCTCAGATTACGCAGTGGGGGTTTTGCGAAAACGGGTCTTTTAAGAAGTCTGGCTGATCGCCATAGGGAATAATTTGTCTGATGAGTCGCGTCTAGACCTTCAAGGTACTCTTTAAGTGAAGCCATTCTGTGAACCTCCAACAAGCTTTTTAATCTGTTAGTACATTCTTTCAGCTTAGTTTTAAGCTGGGGCGATCTATGTTTTTGCCATTCTCTTCGGACTCTCCTTTTTTCAGATAAAAGTTTTCCCACATCGTCAAAATAAATTTTGCTGTACCTGGCCTGGCGATAGGTAGAAGACGCATGTTCAACGGCATTTTTAATGTTTTCATTTAGAACGCTCAGACTATCATCTATGTTTCCCGGAGTTTTTAGCGGTTGGTTTTCCGAGCAGTGGACACTAATATATTTTTTATATTTTAACCAATTTATTTTTTTAGATAAGAAAAAAATCACTAGTTGCTATTTGGTGAGGACTGCAAATAGTAATTATTGTGGGTGAGTGGTCAGAAGATAAATCCAAGGAGGCTACAGCCTCAATAAGGTCCGGGGATATACCTTTTGCCACGCCAAAATCTATTACGTCTGGAATTTTATTATTGTCCGTTGGCCAATAGGTTGGTTGTCCAGTTGAAATAACGAAAAGTCCCATTTCCGACACGGTATCATACAAGACACGACCTCTGGGACTAATTAGGTGGGATCCCCAGTATGTGTGCTTAGCGTTATAGTCTCCAGCAGCTATGAAGCGGGGACCTAATGATTTGTAGAAACTGTTGTACTGATCATTCGTTATGGAGAATCTGGGTGGACAGTAAACTGATGAAAAAACGAGATTATGGAAAAATTCATCAATGCAGACGTTCGTAGCTTGGATATAACATTCCGAGAGGCCACCCAACCATTGGTGTTTAATTCTTGATTTGATTAGAATAGCCGAGCCACCACATGATCTATCCCTAGGATCCTTTAAATCGTAATAAGAATAACCACTAATTTTAAAAATGCTTCTAGATGTCATATGAGTCTCAGAAATACACATAACATCGATTTTTTGGTTCACCAAGAAATATTCGAGCTCGTTTTTGTGTTGGCGGATGCCGTTTGCGTTCCAGAAACAAACCTTGAGGCAGTTCATGGTCTTTTAAGCATAGCCTGCAGAAAAGCAGACTGCATTTTTTGCATTTCTTGCATCATGTTGGCCATTTGCGCCATAATCTGCGTAAATTGTTTGACCATATTGTCAATTACGGCTTCCAGGCGGCTAAAATTAGGCCCGGTTGGTTCGCTAGTTGGCACTTCTTGTTGTGTTGTAGGCTGGGTAGACTTACGTGAATTAGGCTGGTTAGACTTTAATGCGGCGGCGTAAGAAACTTGACTTGTAGTTGGTTGTGCCAATGGAGGCATATTTGTAGTTGGTATATTTAAACGCTGGGGAGGGGCAGGAACTATTTTCGGCTTAGTTGAGCGCTTAACTGAATTGAAAACAGGACAATCTCTATAGTTGGCAGTGTGGTTTCCCCCGCAGTTGCTGCATTTCTTTATCCTAGGATCATCTTTTGGCTTGTTACACTTGGTCGTATCGTGCAGATCGACACACACAACACAAACAGAAGGCAACTTACAATAAGTTTTAGTATGGCCATATTCCTGGCAGTTTATGCACTGTACGGGCCCAGATCGCTTATGTGGCACTTCTACAGTGACTCGTCGGTGCATAATATATTTTATATCATATATGGGGTGAGTTTCACTTTTTTTTAATTTGATATCACCAGGCTCAAGCTCCACTCGGAATAATGGTTGGGGGTGTTTTTCCCTGTTTCTCATATTGAATACTGTCCTAACCATAAACCCTTTGCTTAGCAAACTGGTCTTGATCTCTTCTGGGTCAACGTTAGAATCAATGCCTTTAATAACTACCTGAAGGCCTTTTGCGGTCTTCAGTTGGTAGGTATAGAAGTTTTTGCTGAGTTTTTCGAGCTCCGAAACCGTAGCGCGGTAGGCGTTTTCATGGTTCACTTGAATTTTTGTCTCAAATATGTTACCGCGTTTAACGTTTGAAACATAAAAGTTATTTTCCCCAATCAAACCGACTAAAAACTTGACGAGATCATTTGAGTTTTTTTCCCTCAAATAAATGGGAGGTGGTTTAAAGGACTTTTTTTCACTAACGGGGGCATCATCATCCTCTTGCAAAATTGCAAAACGATTTTGCGATGAGGTTGGCCTTTCATCGTCTTTTAAAATTTTTGCAGGTTGAGATGCTTCTGCCGATTTAGGGCTTCTTCCCCTTTTAAGAACTGTCACGTAGCGGTCAATCCCTACCTGGATCTTAGGTGCCGGTGCAGAAATTAAGCTTGATGCGGCTTTAGCAGCTACAGGTTCAACTCCAGAATTTGGTGACCGCGACAAAGATGGTACCTCAGAATTTTTTTTATAATTATTAAATAGAGATAGGGCTAAATTAGTCCCTTGTTCAGCACATTTATTTAAATTAGGCGCACTTGAACTAAGATTGTTTGTAATTATTTTTGGTCTTGCATTTAAATAATTTCTATTAAATTCAGGGTCTCTTATGTTCTCATTGCTAACACTTGTGGAGCTTAACACAATGTAAGCATTTCGGCTATTAGGCCCACTGTCACTACGATTACTATTACTCATTAACAGTTCGCTTTTTTTTTTTATTTAGTTTGTTGTTATTGTTTTTCTTTTCTCACTTTTTGTGTATGTATGTATATTAATAAATTTGTTTGCTACTTATTACTAATATCACCTATTAACAATATTACACTCGCGTACACACGTCCGTACACTACGAGATTAAGAATGCAACTGAACTGTATAAATATAATACCCAAATTGTATTTTGAAATTTGTTATACAAAAAAAATTAAAAATTTTGCTTCACATATGCGATTTGTGTGAGGGATTATGGCCATTGTTAGAAAACGAGGAAGAGGCGTGGAATTACACTATATGGAATAGTAGCTAAGGGTCAATACTACTTAACTGTATGAATCCAATATCCAAATTGTATTTGTGAAATTTTTTGTTAATAATAAAAACTGAATTTGGCTTCACATACAAGATTTCTGTGAGGAATTATGCCCATTGTTGGAAAACGAGGTAGGGGGCCGGCATGGAAATAGTAGCTAAAGGTCAATATTACTTAACTGTATAATTACAATATCCAAATTGCATTTGTGAAATTAGTTATAAATGATTAAAAATAAATTTGGCTACACATATAAGATTTCTGTGAGGAATTATGGCCATTGTGGGAAAATTGTAATGCATTTTGCAAGGAATTGCTAATTTTTTTTAAGCTTTTTTAACCTTTGCAAGCCCGTAAAATGGTAATAAAATTAATTTATTCAAAAAAATTGCATTTTTGCAGTACGCTTCATTTGTAAATTAAAAACAACAATTTTGACAACTGAAAACAAAACAGCTGATAATCAGCTGCGCCTAGTGGCTGAAAATCGTTTTTCATTGGCAAAAATTCCGTACCTTTTGAACCGATCAAAATATTGAAGTAATTTTTTTTAATGAATAGATATTTAGTTCAGCTTGACTCGGTTAAAATTACATTAAAATTGATTAGGGACTTTTAAAGGACTTCTAGGTCAAAGTTGAACTTTTGAATTTTTTTTAACTTTTTGAGTGAAATATGGGTTTATTTTTTTTATTTGCATGTTAAAAAATTTTATATTTGGAACATAATAATAATTATAATTATTTATTGTAATAACGGAATTTTTTTTAACGTTACACTCAAAAAAATTTTTACACTCACAAAAATGTTTAAACTCAAAAAATATGGTAAAATTGACTGGGTAATTTGCTGTTACTAAAGAAAAATTTATTAATTTAAAAAAACATTTTAAAAATAAAAACTGCAATAGATTTTAATAGCATTTGTAACAATGGTAGGTTCTATTTATTATTATTTTTTACTAATACTATGTTTTTCGTACTTAAATAACAATGAAAGGCAATTATAATTATTATTTATTTGACACAAATATTGATTGCAAATATTCAATATTTTGTTCTTTAGTAGTTTTTTGGCTTCTTCATATAAATCTCGATGTTCCACTTGCCATTGATTTCGAATATTGGATATAAACGTATCTGACGTTGCCAATAATATATTATTAAATAGATCTTCATTTGCAGGATTTTGTGAAATTTTTCTAGTATTGCGCTCTCTATAAAATCTGTAATCCTTGTTCCTTTTTTCCTTAACCTCCTCTGATAGATCTCCAAGTGGCACCAAATGATATTTAATGATATCTTCTTCATGATAAAGGATTTCGTGAACGGTTGCAGACATATTTCTCCATGGGTAGTTGGTTGTATATATTTTTTTTGTTTTTTTAGCATAATCTCCAAATTGTTTAGAGTCAATTTCTTCATTGCACTCAAGTACTAGGATTATTTTATATCTGAAAATTAGGTTTAAATCCTCTCCTGTTATTTCAGATGCTGTTTCTGGATCTGAAAAGAATCTTCGTGCGGCTGATCTATAATCAATCCAATTTTGCGATATTCCTCTTTAACATGTTTCTTTTTTGAACTTCTTAACTCTTTGTTGGTTTTATTGTTTCTTATGGATCCTGAAGACCCGAAATCCAAATTATAACTAATTTTTAGTATATGTTCCATAAGTCGTATTCTTGCATGTAGTGGTGATAATCCAAATTCATATGCATCGGTATTATCTAATGATATTGTCGGAACTGGGTTTAATTGGGTTGATGTTGCTTGGCATATAATTCAACTTGATGCAGCCTTCGTGTTAGTCAAAGCCTCACCTACTTTCCCATCTACCATTGTAAGAACTAATTGGTAGCTTACTTCAATTTGCTGCTCATCTAACTGTAATTGTAATGGCTGCAGTGTTGCAATTTCGGCCTTGATATCACTAATTTCTTTGTTAATGGCATCACGAGTTTCTTTTTTGAATTCATTGTTTTCGTTGTACTATTCGAAGGCTCTGAATCTTCCAAAATATTTTTCAATCGCAATGGTACAAATGATACCATGAACATAACTGAGTCCGAAATATTTTCACATAAAACTTGATTGTATTGTTTTTGTCCCGAAGAACCCATCACATCCCATTTGCAAAAAAGAATTAGCTTTGTGTTTCCATATTTCCTTAACGCATTTCCTGGTACTGATTGTAGCAAGCGTTAGGCTGTGTGATCAAGTAGAGATTGTAGTTGTGCCTTTGCCGAAATTGGTGTGATTGTAATAGTGTCCTTTGATGGCAAACAGTCCATTTAAGCAGCGGTTATTTGATGATATGCTGGATATTTATTTGAGCCGTTTTCATTTGCACGCAATCTGAGCTTAATTTTTTTTTCATATTTTTATTATTGAATCTTCGCCTGTGGCGAACTAACAATAAGTATTCAAATCTTAAAACTAGGTAGTTAATATTAGTCCAGCTAGTGCCAGACTAAAATTTAAGTTCTCATATTATTTATAAAGCTTCATATAAGCGCAATAGTATCCCACCTTTTCAGGCGGGTGTGTTACTACTATGTTGCAGGATGTTTCGGGCGAGCTGATTTGGGTGAGTTTCCAGCTTATTTAAATACTTGTCCACATAGTTCAGGATTTCGCATTTAACTAGTGGAACTTGTAGAACCTTCTGGATGTTGCTGTTTTTAATCTACCAAGGAGCACCAGTTATCATTCTCAGGATTTTGTTTTGACGGCGTTGATTTTTTTCTATGTTGGATGCGGAAGCAGTGCCCCATAATTGTATACCGTAGCACCAAATTGGTTTCAAAATCGATTTGTAGAGTAAAAGTTTGCAACCAAGACGAAGCACAGAGTTTCTTGCCGATTAGCCAATGGATTTGTGTAGCTTTAAGTTTCATTTACGTCAACTTCGCATCTATGTGAGACTTCCATGTAAGGCGACGGTCTTGGTGAATGCCAAGGTATATCGTCTCAAATCGTTGAGGCACCATGTGGTTGTTAATAAGAATTGGAGAGCACGTTTCTTTGCGTAAAGTAAAAGTTACGTGAGTACATTTTTGCTCATTAATTTGTATTCCCCACAATTTTGCCCATTTCTCTACTTGGGTTACGTGTTGTTGCAATTGGCACGAAGCCTTTTTAAGGTCTTTATGAATACTGAGAAAAGCGGTATCATCAGCAAATGTAGACGTATACGTAAAACAGTTGGTTGGCATATCTGCCGTGTAAAGCAAGTACAAAATTGGACCTAGTATTCTCCCTTGAGGTACACCAGCCCCAATTGGTTGAGAAAAACTTATTTGATTTCACTCTTTGATCATAAATTGTCGAACGGTTATTTACTTTTCTAAAAGGTTGAAAATTTTAGCTGGAACATTTAGCTTTAGTTTGTTTAACTTGCCTTCGTGCCATACTTTGTCGAGAGTAAGTTTGAGAGACATCAATAAAAAGCGTGCTATGTTGACTTCTAAAACCAAGTTGGTGATCTGGAATGCAATTGTTTCCATTCATGATCGGAGTCAGCTTGTTTTTAAAGAGCTTTTCGAACAATTTTGACAATGTTGGTAACAAACTTATAGGCCTATACGAATCCACCTCCGAAGAATTCTGACCAGGCTTCGGAATCATCTTAACTAAGGCAACTTTTAAAATTGGCGGGAAATGTTCAAGCCGAGTTATGTCATTAAAAATAAAAAAAATAATTCTTTTAGCGATAAACGGTAGCTCTAAAAGCATTTTGTTGGTTATTTTATCAACACCAGGAGCATTTTTAACTGAAAATCGGAAACGTATTTCCATCGGACGTCTAGCAGCAACAGGCGGTAATTCACTCACGTCGGTACACGTGTTGGGAGTGAACACATTCCTTAAGTGACTTGCGAACAGATCCATTTTTCTTTGTCATTTACAGCCCAGGATCCTCTCAGATTACGCAGTGGAGGTTTTGCGATAACGGTTCTTTTTAGACGTCTGGCAGCTCGCCATAGAGAATAATTTGTCTGGGAAGTCGCGTCTAAGCTTTCTAAATATTTATTCAGCGATGCCATTCTGTGCACCTCTAACAAGTTTTTTAATTGGTTTGTGCATTCTTTCATTTTATTATTTTTTTTTAGATAAAAGCTTTTTAAGATCTTCAGAAAAAATTTTGTTGTACTTTTTTTTTTGTTCATATATTTTACTATTGAATCTTCGCTTAATCGAACTAACAATAAGTATTCAAATCTTAAAACTAAGAAGTTAATACCAGTCCAGTCAGTACCAGACTAAAATTTAAGTTCTCACAATAAAATTAACTAATTTCAAAGATTTCATCTAAGAGCAATCGTATCCCTTCTTTTTAGGCGGGTGTGCCCACTATGTTGCAGGATGCTTCGAGCGAGCGGATTTGGATGTTATTCCAGCTTATTTAAATACTTGTCCACATATTTCAGGATTTCGAATTTTACAAGTGGAACTTCTGTTTTTGATATACCAAGAAGCACCAGTTATCATTCTTAGAATTTTGTTTTGACGGCGTTGGATTTTTTCGATGTTAGAGGCGGAAGCAGTACCCCATAATTGTATACCGTAGCACCAAATTGGTTTAAAAAAAATCGAGTTGTAGAGTAGAAGCTTACAATCAAGACGTAGCACAGAGTTCCTACCAATTAGCCAGTGGATTTGAGCAGCTTTAAGTTTCATTTGCGTCAGCTTAGCATCTATATGAGGCTTCCATGTAAGGCGGCGATCTAGGTGAATACCAAGATATTTTGTTTTAGATGGTTGAGGCACATTACGGTTGTTGATAGTGATTGGAGGGCACGTTTCTTTGCGTTAAGTAAAAGTTACGTGGGAACATTTTTGTTCATTTATCTTTATTCCCCATAACTTTGCCCATTTCTCAACTTGGGTTACGTGTTGTTGCAGCTGGTTCGAAGCCTCTTTAGGGTCTTTGTGAATACTAAGAAAAGCAGTGTCGTAAGCAAATGTCGACGTGTGTGTGAAACTATTGGTTGGCATATCTGCCGTGTAAAGCAAGTAAAAGCTTTTTAGTTGGGTTGTACATTCTTTCAGCTTAGTTTTTAATTGGGGCGATCTATGTTTTTGCCATTCCCTGCGGGCTCTTCTTTTTTCAGATACCAGCTTTTCCACATCTTCAGAGAAAATTTTGTTGTACCTAGCCTGGCGGTAGGTAGAAGACGCATGTTCAACGGCTTTTTTAATGTTTTCAATTAGGACGCTCAAACAACCATCTATGTCTCCGGGAGTTTTTAGCGGTTGGTTCTCCGCGCAGTGGGTACTAATATATTTTTTATATTTCAACCAATTAATTCTTTTAGATAAGAAAAACTCACTAGCTGCTATTTGGTGAGGACTGCAAATAGTGATTATTGTGGGTGAGTGGTCAGAAGATAAATCCAAGGAGGCTTGGGCCTCAATGAGCTCCGAGGATATACCTTTTGCTACGCCAAAATCTATTACGTCTGGAATTTTATTGTGGTCTGTTGGCCAATATGTTGGTTGCCCAGTTGAAATAACGTGAAGTCTCATTTCCGATACAGAATCATACAATACACGACCTCTGGGACTTATTAGGCGGGAGCCCCAGTAAGTGTGTTTAGCGTTATAGTCTCCAGCAGCTATAAAGTGGGGACCTAATGATTTGTAAAAACTGTTGTACTGATCCTTCGTTATGGAGAATCTGGGTGGACAATAAACTGACGAAATAACAAGATTATGATAAAATTCCTCAATGCAGACGTTTGTTGCTTGTATATAACTTTCGGAGCGACCACCTATCCACTGGTGTTTGATTCTTGATTTAATTAATATCAGTTGCATTCTTAATCTCGTAGTGTACGGACGTGTCTACGCGAGTGCAATATTGGTAATAGGTGATATTAGTAATAAGTGGCAAAAGAATTTATTAATATACTTACATACACAAATTAGTGAGAAAAGAAAAAAAACAACAAACTAAATAATAAAAAAAAGCGAACGGTTAATGAATAACAGTAATCGTCGTGACAGTGGGCCTAATAGCCGAAATGCTTACATTGTGTTAAGCTCAAGCGTTAGTAATGAAAACATCAGAGGCCCTGAAAATAATAAAAACTATTTAAGTGCAAAACCGATAATAATTAAAGACAGTTTAAGTGCAAGTGCTCCTAATTTAAATAAGTCTACTGAACAAGGTACAAACTTAGCCCGATCTATTTTTAAAAATTATAAAACAAATACCGAGTTGCCATCCTCATCGCGCTCAACCTTATCAAGTTCTGGTGTTGAACCAGCAGCTGCTAAAGACGGTCACGGTCATTTTTCTTTACAAGCTCCAAAGGTCCAGGTAGGAATCGATCATTATATAACAGTTCTTAAGAGGGGAAGAAGCCCCAAATCGGCAGAGATTAACAACCCAGCAAAAATTCTAAAAGATGACGAAAGGCCAACGTCGTCGCAAAACCGTTTTGCCATCTTGCAGGAGGAAAACGATGCTCCGTTACCCGAGAAGAAGACTTTTAAGCCTCCCCCAATTTATTTGAGGGAGAAAAATACCAACGACCTCATTAAGCTTTTAGAAGGATTGATCGGTGAAAACTACTTTTTTGTGTCGAACATAAAACGTGGTAACTTCTATGAAACCAAAATTCAAGTTCATCACGAAAACGATTACTGTACCACTGTTTCGGAATTTGAAAAACAGAAGAAAAATTTTTACACCTACCAACTAAAGACCGCAAAAGGCCTCAAGATTGTGATTAAGGGTATTGATTCAAATGTGGACCCGGAAGAAATTAAGGCCAGTTTGTGCAGCAAAGGCTTCAAAGTCAAATCTGTGTCAAACATTAGAAACAGGGAAAGGCATCTGGGCCCGTGCAGTGCTTAAATTGCCAAGAATATGGTCACACCAAGGCTTACTGTAAATTGCCTTCTGTTTGTGTGGTGTGTGGAGACCTGCATGCTACGACAAAGTGCGACAAACCAAAATATGATCCTCGTGTAAAGAAATGCAGCAATTGCGGTGGAAATCATACTGCCAACTATAGAAGCTGCCCTGTTTTTAATTTAGTAAGGCGCTCATCAAAGCCAAAAGTAGTTTCTGCTCCTTCCCAGCAGTTAAATATAGCAGCTTCTTCTATGCCTCCACTAGCACAGCCAACTACGAGTCAACTTTCTTATGCCAACGCGTTAATTTCTGACCAGCCCAACGCAAGCAAGCCTAACCCGCCAACAACACAACGAGAGGTGCCAACGAATGAACCTACGGGCCCCAATTTCAGCCGCCTGGAAGCCGTAATAGACAATATGGAAAAACAATTTACGCAGATCATGGCGCAAATGGCTGGTATGATGCAAGAAATGCAAAAAATGCAGTCTGCTCTTCTGCAGGCCATGCTTAAAAGGCCATGAACTGCCTCAGGCATCCGCAAACACAAAAACGAACTCGAATATTTTCTAAAACACTAAAAAATTTATGTCATGTTGATTTCCGAAACTCATATGACATCTAGAAGCACTTTCAAAATATGTGGCTATACTTTTTACGACTCAAAAGATCCCAGAGATAGGTCATGTGGTGGCTCAGCTATATTAATTAAATCAAGAATCAAACACCAGTGGATGGGTGGTCTCTCCGAAAGTTATATACAAGCAACAAACGTCTGCATTGAGGAATTTTCCCATAATCTCGTTATTTCGTTAGTTTATTGTTCACCCAGATTCTCCATAACGAAGGATCAGTACAACAGTTTTTACAAATCTTTAGGGCTCCGCTTTATGGCTGCTGGAGACTATAACGCTAAGCACACGTACTGGGGCTCCCGCCTAATTAGTCCGAAAGGTCGTGTCTTGTATGATTCCGTGTCTGAAATGGGACTTTTCGTTATTTCAACTGGACAACAAACCTATTGGCCAACAGACCACAATAAAATACCAGACGTAATAGATTTTTGTGTAGCAAAAGGTATATCCCCGGAGCTTATTGAGGCCCAAGCCTCTTTGGATTTATCTTCTGACCACTCACCAACAATAATCACTATTTGCAGTCCTCAATAGATAGCAACTAGTGATTTTTTCTTAACTAAGAAAGTAGATTGGTTGAAATATAAAAAATATATCAGCACCCACTGCTCGGAAAGCCAACCACTAAAAACACCCGGAGACATCGAAGATGGTCTGAACAGCCTTAATGAAAACATTATAAAAGACGTTGAACATGCTTCGTCTACTTTTCGTCAGGCCAAGTACAACAAAATTTTTTCTGCAGATGTTGAAAAGCTTTTATTTGAAAAAAGGAGAACCCGGAGAGAATGGCAAAAGCATAGATCGCCTCAACTTAAAAATAAACTGAAAGAATGCACAAACCAATTAAAAAACTTGTTGGAGGTGCACAGAATGGCATCACTGAATAAATATTTAGAAAGCCTAGACGCGACTTCCCAGACAAATTATTCTCTATGGCGTCTAAAAACACCCGTTATCGCAAAACCTGAAATCTGAGAGGATCATGGGCTATAAATTACAAAGAAAAATGCGATCTGTTCGCAAGTCACTTAAGAAACGTGTTTACTCCCAACACGTGTACTGACGTGAGGGAATTACCACCTGTTGTTGCTAGACGCCCTATAGAAATACGTTTCCGATTTTCAGATGTTGTAAAGGCTATCGTTAACCTAAATGATAAAAAGGCTCCTGGTGTTGATAAAATAAGCAACAAAATGCTTTTAGAGCTACCATTTATCGCTAAAAGAATTATTCTTTTTATTTTTAATGCCATGATTCGGCTTGAACATTTCCCGGCAATATGGAAAGTTGCCTTAGTAAAGATGATTCTTAAGCCTGGTAAGGATCCTTCGAAGGTGGAGTCGTATAGGTCTATAAGTTTGTTACCAACATTGTCAAAATTGTTCGAAAAGCTCTTTAAAAACAAGCTGACTCCGATCATGAATGGAAACAATTGCATTCCAGATCACCAATTTGGCTTTAGAAGTCAACATAGCACAATCAAACAAACTCACAGAATGGTACAGGTTATAAGAAAAACATTTGAGGAAAAGAAGTACTGCTCCGTGCTTTTTATTGATGTCTCTCAAGCTTTCGATAAAGTATGGCACGAAGGCCTGTTAAATAAACTAAAGCTTAATCTTCCAGCTAATATTTTCAACCTTTTAGAAAAGTACATAACCGACAATTTATGATCAAAGAGGGAAATCAAATAAGTTTTTCTCAACCAATTGGGGCTGGTGTACCTCAAGGGAGTATACTAGGTTCAATTTTGTACTTGCTTTACACGGCAGATATACCAACCAACTGTTTTACGCATACGTCTACATTTGCTGATGATACCGCTTTTCTCAGTATTCATAAAGATCCTAAAGAAGCTTCGTGCCAATTGCAACAACACGTAACCCAAGTAGAGAAATGGGCAAAATTATGGGGAATAAAAATTAATGAGCAAAAATGTTCCCACGTAACGTTTACTTTACGCAAAGAAACGTGCTCTCCAATCCTTATTAACAACCATATGGTGCCTCAACGATTTGAGACGAAATACCTTGGCATTCACCTGGACCGTCGCCTTACATGGAAGACGCATATAGATGCGAAGTTGACGCAAATGGAACTTAAAGCTACACAACTTCATTGGCTAATTGGCAGAAACTCTGTGCTTCGTCTTGATTGTAAACTTCTACTCTACAAATCGATTTTGAAACCAATTTGGTGCTACGGTATACAATTATGGGGTACTGCTTCCGCATCCAACATAGAAAAAATTCAACACAGGCAAAACAAAATCCTAAGAATGATAACTGGTGCTCCTTGGTATGTTAAATACAGCAACATCCACAAGGATCTACAAGTTCCACTAGTTAAATGCGAAATCCTGAACTATGTGGACAAGTACTTAAATAAGCTGGAAATGCACCCAAATCCGCTCGCCCGAAACATCCTGCAACATAGTGGGCACACCCGCCTGAAAAGGAGGGATACTATTGCGCTTATATGAAGCTTGATAAATAATATGAGAACTTAGATCTATCGCTGCAGTTGTCGAATGATTTGTGTTGTCTTCCAACCTTATTTTGCTTTGCTTCTTCTGCAGCGACAGTAAGATGGCCTTCTAACCACTTTTCACTTTTTATATAAAACTTTTGTTTACTGTAGCTAACTTCTTTGTAGCGTTGTTTTAGTACTTTTACTTTATATAATTGCTTTTGTATTTCGGTGCTACACGAATTTAAGTTTAATTTTATTTTAACGTAACTAAGAGCATCTTTCTGGTTTTCTAAAAATTTCTAAAATACTCTACGGCCAGTTCTTTATAACTGAAGTTCTCCATATTTTTCTGAATGTTTTTATTTGTGTCTGTTATGTTTTATCACTTGAAAATATACGTCCGTGTACGTAAAGGATTTACTTATTACTCAGTAATCCCTTATTGAATCCGTAGTTTTAAAAATTTTTAGATGCATGTTATTTACATATTAATCTTCAATTTCATGGCAGGTGGTACTTAAATATAACAAAACTGTACTTGTTATTCAGACCTTAACATCAGGTTAAACTAGTTAATATCTCGCCAATATAAGGTTGTTTTTTCTTTTTAGTAGTCGTGATTATTATTATAAAATTGTTTATGACTTTGGTTGACCCTAACAGTTGATAACAGGTATATAAAAAAGAGATCATATGTTTACTGTAGAACCTATTGTGATATTTTTAAACTTATTTTTTTGCTGATCAAAACAAACCGTTTCGCAGGTATTATATTTAATTATTTTAGTTTAACGTAGTCTAAAGTAAAAAAACATACAGCTTTAGGCGAAAAGGTGAAAATTTAATACGCCATTGTACACGAGTAATTATAGGGCTGTTTAAATTATAGTAATTTGAATCTTTTTTGAGTAATTTCATTAAAATTAAAAAAAAGTGTTCTACCGGCGGGTAGTGGCGGGTGCAAAAGTATATATAGGGTTAAAGAAAACACTTTCACCTTTCTTCGGTTGGTATACGTTTCTTGTTCCCTTTTGTTCCCTAGAAGTTCTATTCCACTAAAGTTTAAATTTAAGAAAAATATAGTTTGATAAATATTTCATAACGCCCCTAATATTAAACGCTAGAGCGGTAACCACTTACAATAACTAAAGACTATAATCCTACCAACATTATAAAAAAGGCCACTATCTATGATTGCTTGCGAGTAGTAACCATTTATTTTTGACAAAAACCAAACAAAAAACACATTTTTTCAGAAATTAAAAAAAAACGGCTGAGTTTGACAGCATGCCACCCCACAATCATCAATAGTTTAACCTAATTTTTTGGCTACCTGAATATGGATATATTAGCTCCAAAAAGGCGTAAAAATTTTAAAAATCGGTGACAAAAAAAATTCGACTTTTGTCCAATGAAAGACGATTTTCAGCCACTGTGCTGCGTAAACAAGTATACCTTGTTCTTTGTACCATGCATTTGTCTTTAGATAAAGTAATGACGGGAAGTCCCGCTTATGTTCAAATTAAGTTTTTTAACTTAAACTTAACGTTTTTTACCATTGCAGAAAAATAGAGTTGATAATGTGCTTAAGTGTTACCATTCACAAGCAAACCTCAATTCAACAATCGAATTGCCATTTAAATTGAATGTACAATTACACCTTTTTTGTGTCTTTTTCGTGTGTAAGCGTCTTCGATAAGACCAATTGCGGGAATCCCTGCGCGAGTTGCATAAGAAATACATTGGCATTTAATTAATTGAGCTTTTCGGTGTGATAAGTTGCAAAAGGTAATTTTCGGCTTAAAAAAATTAAAGCCTAGTTTTTATCGCAGTTTTATAACGTTTTCTTTTAAATAATAAAAATTTGCAAAATTTGGTGCAGGAAATATTTGAAAGTTAAAAAGACGAACACTCATTGGACGAAAAAAAATTTTCAGGATTTTAAAGTTCTGATGATAATAGCGATGCTAACAGTGAATTCTGTAAATCTATTGAAGAAGATTGTGGTCAAGAGGTTGATGATTCAGTTGCTCCTGACATTGACAATAATGTTGAACATGAATGTAATGAAATTTGGCACGAGAATATAAGAAAAAAAACTGAATAAAAACTTCTACACTTACCAACTTAAAAACGCAAAAGGACTCCAGGTAGTTATAAAAGGTATTGACGCTAATGTCGACCCGGAAGAGATAAAGACGAGTTTGTGCAGCTAAGGCTTTAAAGCTAAAACTGTATTAAACATTAAAAATAGCGAAAGGTGTCCCCAACCATTATTTCGGGTGGAGCCTTATCTTAAATAGAGAAAAGGTGAAACTCGCCCTATTTATGAATTAAGATTTATTTTGCATCGCAGAGTTGTTGTTGAAGCCCCACATAAACGATCTGGGCCAGTATAAAGCTTGAACTGCCAGGAATTCGGCCATACCAAAGCTTATTGTAAGTTGCCTTCTGTGTATGTTGTGTGACCTGCATGCCACGACCAAGTGTGATAAACCAAAAGATGACCCCAGGATGAAGAAATGCAGCAATTGTGGCGGAAACCATACTGCAAACTATAGAGGTTGCCCTGTTTTTAATTTAGTAAGGCGTTCATCTAAGACTAAAATAGTTTCTTCCCCTCCACAGCAGTTAAATACAGCAACTACTACTATGCCTTCATTAACACAACAAACAACAAGTCAAGTTTCTTATGCCAACGCACTTAAGTCCAATCAGCCCAACATTCGTAATAAGCCTAACCAGCCAACAACACCACATGAGGCGCCAACAAATGAACCAATTGGTCCCAATTTTAGCCGTCTGAAAGCCGTTATTAACAATATGGTTAAACAGTTAACGCAGATAATGGCGCAAATGGCTGGCATAATGCAAGAAATGCAAAAAATGCAGTCTGCTCTTTTGTAGCCCATGCTTAAAAGGCCATGAAGTGCTTTAGGGTTTGTTTCTGGAACGCAAACGGCATCCGCCAACACAAAAACGAGCTCGAATACTTTTTAACACACCAAAAAATTTATGTCATGTTGATTTCCGAGACTCATATGACATCTAGAAGCACTTTCAAAATATGTGGCTATACTTTTTATGATTCAAAAGATACCAGAGATAGGTCATTTGGTGGATCAGCTATATTAATTAAATCAAACATCAAAGCAACAAACGTCTGCATTGATGAATTTTGCCATAATCTCGTTATTTCGTCAGTTTATTGTCCACCCAGGTTCTCCCTAACGAAGGATCAGTACAACAGTTTTTACAAATCTTTAGGTCCTAACTTTATAGCTGCTGGAGACTATAACGCCAAACACACATACTGGGGCTCCCGCCAAATAAGTCCCAGAGGTCGTGTCTTGTATGATTCTATATCGGAATCATACAAGACACGACATTACGTTATTTCAACTGGGCAACCAACATATTGGCCAACTGACCACAATAAAATACCAGACGTAATAGATTTTTGCGAAGCAAAAGGAATAACCCCTGAGCTTATTGAGGCTAAAGCCTCCTTGGATTTATCTTCTGCCCACAATTTTCACTCTTTGCAATCCTCACCAAATTGCAACTAGTGGTATTTTTCTGTCAAAAAGAATAAATTGGTTAAAATACAAAAAAATTATCAGCACGCATTGTTCGGAACACCAACCTTTAATAACTTCCGAAGAAATCGATTAGTGCCTGAGTAGCCTCAATGAAAGTATTAAAAAAAGCCGTTAAACATGCTTTTTCTACCTACCGTCAGGCCAGATGCAACAAAATTTATTCAACAGATGTTGAAAAGCTCTTATCTGAAAAAAGGAGAGCCCAAAGAGAATGGCAAGAGTATAAATCGCCCCTACTTAAAAATAAGCTGAAGGAATGTACAAACCGATTAAAAAAACTTGCTAGAAGTACATAAATGTCATCAATGAAGGAATACCTGGAAGGTCTAGACGCTAACCTAAATGACAAAAAAACTCCTGGCGTTGATTAGATAAGCAACAAAATGCGTTTAGAGCTACCCTTTACAGGTAAAAGAATTATTCCTTTTGTTTGTAATGCCATAATTCGGCTTGAACGTTTTCCGCCAATATGGAAAATTGCCTTAGTAAAGATGATTCCTAAGCCTAGTAAAGATCCTTCGAAGGTGGAGTCTTATAGGCCTATAAGTTTGTTACCAACTTTGGCAAAACTATTCGAAAAGCTGCTTAAAAACAAGCTGAGTCCGATCCTGAACGATAACAACTGCATTCCAGATCACCAATTTGGTTTTAGAAGTCAACATAGCACAACCGAACAAACTTACAGACAGGTGCAGGTTATAAGAAAACCCTTGAGGAAAAGAAGTACTGCTCCGCGCTTTTTATCGATGTCTCTTAAGCATTCGATAAAGTATGGCACGAAGGCCTGTTAATCAAACTAAAACTCTATCTACCAGCTAATATTTCAAGCCTGCTAGAAAAATACTTAACCGGCAGACAATTTATTATCAATGATGTACCTCAAGGGAGTATACTAGGTCCAATTCTGTACTTGCTTTACACAGCAGATATGCCTATCAATAGTTTTACACACACGTCGACATTTGCTGACGACACTGCTTTTCTTAATACTCATAAAGACCCTAAAGAGGCTACGAGCCAGCTGCAACAACACGTAAGCCAAGTTGAGAAATGGGCAAAGTTATGGGGAATAAAAATATATGAACAAAAATGTACTCACGTAACTTTTACCTTACGCAAAGAAACGTGCCCTCCAATCACTATTAACAACCATTTGGTGCCTCAACGATCCGAGACAAAATATCTTGGTATTCACCTGGATCGCCGTCTCACATGGAAGCCTCATATAGATGAAAATGAAACTGAAAGCTGCGCAAATCTACTGACTTATTGTTAGAAACTCTGTGCTTCATCTGGATTGTAAGCTTCTACTATACAACTCAATTTTAAAATCAATTTTGGCTTAACAGTCCATAGCAAACTTTACAAAATTTTAACGTTCGTATGAATAATAGAAAAAGATGAAGAAGGTTTGAGGTCGAGAGTTTTAAAAGTTTTCGACATTATTCATATAACAGAGAGAGATGCAATTGAAACAAGCGGTTGTGCCTAAGGAGTGCTCTTAAAATATTATAAAAATTTAATAGTTAAAGACAAAAATAAAAAAAAACAATATTAAAATACGTTTATAAGTTTATATATTATTGTATTTCACTCAAAGAAAGACAAAAATATAATATTCATTATATAAAATAGACATATAATTGTGCATCAGCTATGTCATAAGTGCAAAAGTCCGATATGTGGTGAATCTGGTATAAACTGTTCAGGAGTGTGTAATAAAGTTTATCACTGTACAAATAAATGCACAGAAATCGACCAATACTCAGCAAAGATAATTGAAACAAATAATTTTGTGAGATTTATGTGTGATGATTGTGTCCAATATATTTAATTTGGTCTTAAAAAATGTTCAAGATGGTGTATACAAAAACAAACAACACCTGATTGAGTATAAAAATGAGTTTGAATTATCACTAAAACAAAACGCAAATGAAATCAAGCAACTTCTTGAAGCTATTGCAAAAAGATATGAATAAAGGCTCAAAAAAATAGATAAAGCACAAAAAATATGTGAACAAAATGTTGATGAAATTAAAAAGATCTGTTGTACTGTTAGTGAATACCAGAATAAAAACAAATATATGTGTAACACAATTGAAAATAATAATGAAAAATTATGCGGCGAACTTAAAAAGGTTATCAAAGAAACAAGTCTTGAAACAAATGATAAACAACAGCTATCATATGTCGATGCATTAAAAAAAGGACAAGTGTTGCCAAAATTGAAAAAACAAGTGCCGTTAATTATAAAACCAAAATCAAAGCAGAAAATAGAAAAAACAAAAGAGGATTTGAACAATAATGTCGACCCAATTAATTTGAAAACAACAAATATCGAGAATAGAAACAATGGATCGATGGTTATTCAAAGTGAAAATTCCGATGAAAGGGGAAAAAAAAACACTTTACAAAATAAGATAGGCAAAATGAGTTTTTAAAGCACAGTGAAATAAAACCTATTCGATTTTATGAATTTAAAAAATTTAACAAACTAATTCAAAATGTAAAAATATTAATTGATAAAGATTCGTATCTAAAAATATTATCGGCTCAAAAAATAAATATTGGATGGGAGAAGTGCAGAGTATACGAAGGAACAGATTTAATGATGTGTTATAAATGCAAGGGTTTTAACCACAGAGCAAGTGAATGTAAAAATAATGAAATATGCTATAAATGTCATGGAAACCACAACTTTAGAGAATGTAACAAAATATTATATTAAAATGTATAAACTGTGTCAGGTCAAATAAAAGATTCAATTTAGGACTTGATGAAAATCACAGCACATTGAGTAAAGAATGTCCGGTGTATAAAAATAAATTAAATATAAAAATGAAGAGAATTGGGTTCAATTTATAACAATTACAGTGCATTTATGGCATATATACAAATACTCAAAGGCTCCTCAACAATTTTAGCCAAATAGAAATAATTGCTGCTAGGAAAAAAACCAGAATTTATAATACTTTCTAAAACTCATTTAACAAGCGAAATATATGAGCAAGAATATCAACTGCAGGAGTATAACCATTATGTCACTTATTCAAACTCAACACGTACGGGAGGTATTATTTTATATTTTAGAAATTCATGGAATGTTAAACAATTATACGAAAAATCTGCTGAATGGAAATATTGGATGTGAGCTTACGAAGCAAAGTATAGAAATGAAATATATATAATTATGGCTGTGTATAGATCACCAAGTTGTAGAGAAAGTGAGTTTTGCGAAGCATTTGAAGAGGCGGAAAAGGAGCATAGAATAGTAATAGCAGGTGATTTTAACATAGACTGGAATAAGGATGGGACACACAAGAACAGGATAAAAGCAGTTTTAAACGATAATGGTCTTAAGCAAATTGTTACTGATTTTAAGTGAAAATAGTAAAACTTTAATAGACTATATAATAACAAACGATCGTTATGTATCCGTGAAGAATAATAATGAAAACAAAATATCTGATCATGAGGCACTAGATGTGATTATTGAACAAAAGGACATCGAGGAAGCGACAGAAAGAGAAATAGAAATTTTTAAGTTTAACAAAATATCATTTAAAAGGAAACTTAATCGTGTCTTAATATATAACCCCAACGAAAATGTAAATGAAATGGCAAAAAATATTGACTCGTGTATTGAAAATACTAAAAAAATAAAGACAATTTTATTTTCTTTATCAGGCTCAAGTTAAATACTTTACTAAATTCTCATTTAATTGCAAATGAAGAAATTAATATTTTTAGTTTTTACTACTTTATTAGCGTTAGTTAAGAAAGGAAAATTTTATTGAAAAAAGAAGATTTTTACCGATACTAGCCGAGTAGAATGCATTTTCGAAAAACAGCTACGATTTTCATCATCAGTACTCTTTCTCTTTGTTCGGTTGTTAGTTATTAAGTTGGTTGTAAACATCAGTCATTAACCCACTGATCCATGTGGCGAGGTGAGTCGGCACGAAGTTTTTTCCACTTAAACCAACTAAACCAAAGCTTTTTCTTTTTTCCATTTCCTATTACTATACTAACGCCATCTATAACTTAATTTCAACACTAAGTTAGCGTAGCGTAGCCTTAACCTGATAAAGAAAATAAAATTGTCTTAAAACAAATAGTTCAACCACGGTGATATATAACAATTTGAAAAAATTGTACATATAAAAAAAAAATATGGTAGCCTCTTAATACCATCTGATAGATGGTTAAGGCTACGCTACGCTAACTTAGTGTTGAAATTAAGTTATAGATGGCGTAAGTATAGTAATAGGAAATGGAAAAAAGAAAAAAACTTTGGTTTAGTTGGTTTAAGTGGTAAAAACTTCGTGCCGACTCACCTCACCACATGGATCAGTGGGTGAATGGCTAATGTTTACTAGACGTCTGCGTGACTACACTCAAAAGCCGTTTAAATACATTCGTTTGATTTTCAACCACATAGTGTTTTTCATTCAATGTAAAACAAACTAAATGAATGAACCCACAAGAGAAAGCAAATAAAAAACAACTCCAACCGAAAACAATATATTACCCATACATTTATATAAATAAATACTGAATAGAATGTGTAAATATTGTTGTATGATTGGTGTAAAAAATTATTATTGAGCGCATTCATTTGTGTTTGCAAATTTGTCGTTGTTGTTGTTGAAACATTCATTAACTCGAAAAAACACCTGAATGTTTTTATAAAAACTCTAACTGTAATGAGACTTTGCTATGTTTTTGTATTTTCAAGTGAGTTTTATACACATTCAAAACGAAAACTGTAAAATGAATGTGTTCTTCTTGTATCATTGAGTGTAACACACAATATATTCTTTCTTGTGTTTTTGCTGGTTTAACTTTATTTATCTCCCATAGAATGAAAAATGTTTGAATGAATATTGTTTTTGTTGTCTATAGGCAATCAAATGAATATAGTCATGCAGATGTCTAATGTTTACAACCAACTTAATAACTAACAACCGAACAAAGAGTACTGTTGATGAAAATCGTAGCTGTTTTTCGAAAATGCATTCTACTCGGCTAGTATCGGTAAAAATCTTGTTTTTTCAATAAAATTTTCCTTTCTTAACTAACGCTATTTAAGTAGTAAAAACTAAAAATATTAATTTCTTCATTTGCAATTAAATGAGAATTTAGTAAAGTATTGAACTTGAGCCTGATAAAGAAAATAAAATTGTCTTAAAACAAATAGTTCAACTAATAAAATAAACAAAAACACGTAAAGCACACATGGCACGGTGATATATAACAATTTGAAAAAATTGTACATATAAAAAAAAAAATATGGTAGCCTCTTAATACCATCTGATAGGTGGTTAAGGCTACGCTAACTTAGTGTTGAAATTAAGTTAAAGATGGCGTTAGTATAGTAATAGGAAATGGAAATAAGAAAAAGCTTTGGTTTAGTTGGTTTAAGTGGAAAAAACTTCGTGCCGACTCACCTCGCCACATGGATCAGTGGGTTAATGGCTGATGTTTACAACCAACTTAATAACTAACAACCGAACAAAGAGTACTGATGATGAAAATCGTAACTGTTTTTCGAAAATGCATTCTACTCGGCTAGTATCGGTAAAAATCTTGTTTTTTCAATAAAATTTTCCTTTCTTAACTAACGCTAATAAAGTAGTAAAAACTAAAAATATTAATTTCTTCATTTGCAATTAAATGAGAATTTAGTAAAGTATTGAACTTGAGCCTGATAAAGAAAATAAAGTTGTCTTAAAACAAATAATTCAACTAATAAAATAAACGAAAACACATAAAGCACACATGGCACGGTGATATAAAACAATTTGAAAAAATTGTACATATAAAAAAAAATATGGTAGCCTCTTAATACCCTCTGATAGATGGTTAAGGCTACGCTACGCTAACTTATTGTTGAAATTAGAGTTATAGATGGCGTTAGTATAGTAATAGGAAATGGAAAAAAGAAAAAGCTTTGGGTTAGTTGGTTTAAGTGGAAAAAACTTCGTGCCGACTCACCTCGCCACTTGGATCAGTGGGTTAATGGCTTATGTTTACAACTTACTTAATAACTAACAACCGAACATTCTACTCGGCTAGTATAGGTAAAAATCTTCTTTTTTCAATACAATTTTCCTTTCTTAACTAACGCTAATAAAGTAGTAAAAACTAAAAATATTAATTTCTTCATTTGCAATTAAATGAGAATTTAGTAAAGTATTGAACTTGAGCCTGACAAAGAAAATAAAATTGTCATAAACAAAT
The DNA here is from genome assembly GCA_963583895.1 of Melanophora roralis. NCBI lineage: Eukaryota > Metazoa > Arthropoda > Insecta > Diptera > Rhinophoridae > Melanophora > Melanophora roralis. Next base: position 34,952,299 of record OY757191.1, on the reverse strand, counting down.
AGTTCAACTAATAAAATAAACGAAAACACTAAAAAAATTAAGCTAACATTTGGTTTAATAGATTTGAACTTGAGCCTGACAAAGAAAATAAAATTGTCATAAACAAATAGTTCAACTAATAAAATAAACGAAAACACTAAAAAAATAAAGCTAACATTTGGTTTAATAGAGAAATGTACTTAAAAGAGAAAAAATGTCTAAGTATTTATTGGCAAAAATGGTTAATACCACAGAAACGTAGAATAATTATAAAAATGTAAGAAATTTATATAAAACAAAAATTGAAAATGAGAAGACTAACTTTATTAACAATAAGAGCAAAGGATCAAAGACAAATGTGGAAAGAAATTAAGAACTTAGTTCTCGATAAAAACCATAATATTGTACAATCTGTGATATTTAATCAAGTAGAATATAGTGAGAAAATTGAAATAGTTAATCAATTCAATAACTATTTCGTTGAAAGTATAAATTCAATTAGTAACTCTAACGAATATGTGCAGTATATAAATAGAGTACCAGTTATAAACTGAAGATACAAATTTCGTGCAATAAATCTGCAAGATCTCAAAGTAATATGCAAATATATAAAACACAAACCTGATTTTAACAATTGTACAAAGGAATCTCCGAATATAATATTAGATTATTGGGACAACCTTGGTAACATAATATTAAGTATAATAAATAGATCATTAGAGACTGGTATATTACCTGAAAACTGAAAGGTAACATCAATTACTCCAATAGAATAAGTCACAAAAACTAATAAGTGTGAGGAGTTTAAACCGATCAATACATTAAAAACATGTGAAAAGATAGTAGAAAAAGTGGTTAAGCAACAATTAGAGGAGTATTTTATTATTTTTATTTATTATTATTATTATTATTATTATTATTATTATTATTATTATTATTATTATTATTATTATTATTTATTTAGTAGTATTATAATACTTTTCGGGAATTACATTTAATTTTTTTACATTCTATTAGTATTATTGCTCCTTATAAAATTTACAACATTTTTTTTAAATACATTTATATTTTGTTTATCCTTTATATTATTTGGCATCGTGTTGTAAGGCTTCAGTCCTTTGTAGAATAGCGACCTTTGCCTTGCATTTGTATTTACTGTCTGTAGCCTGTAATCATTAGCATTTCTTAAGTTGTATGGTTGGACATCTCCCACGCGTCTTAACTGTTCTATTAGATATTCCGGTGCATTTCCATTTTTCAATTTGTGGATGTAACATATGGTATTTAGTTCTAGCCTTTGTGGTATATTCATCCATTTTAACGTATCCAGCATAAACCTTATTGATGTATATCGATTACATTTCAGAATTGAGCGCATAGCTTTGTTTTGCAGTTTTTGTAGTCTTGAGATTTGTTGAGTTGTGCAGCATGTATACATAATCGTAGGCCCGTATTCAAAATGAGGTTTAATCATTGTATTATATATATTAATAGCAGTTATAATAGATACTTTTTTTCTTATTCTTTTAAAAAAACCAATTTTTCTACATATATATTCGACATGTTCTTTAAACTTTAAGTCCTTATCTATTATGAAACCCAGATACTTTATGCTATTTACTTTCTCTATTACAACATTATTTATTTAAAACGTTTTTGTAGTATTCATATTTATTTCCATTATTTTTGTTTTATTTTCATTTAACTTTAATTTGTTCATTTTTAGCCACTTATTTATATTATTTATGTCCCTTGTCATATTTTCATAACATTTTTCTTCTGTTTCTGCTTCTGTACAGATTAATGCATCATCTGCATAGAGAATAATTTCACAAGATTCTAACACTTTCTCCATATCATTTATATAAATAATAAATAATAGTGCTCCTAATATTGAGCCTTGCGGAACCCCAAAATCATTTTGTGCAGCATTCGATTCTACATTATTAACTTTTGTGATTTGTGTTCGATTTGTTAAATACGTTTGAAACCATTTTAATGCAATATCCTGTATACCGTATTGATAAAGTTTTTGTAACAAAATGTTTCTATCTATTGTCTCAAACGCTCTTTTAAAATCAAGAAAAGTAGCCAAGATTTTATTGTCCTTATTAGCGAATTTCCATCTATTTATAAAAAAATTCACAGCCGTTTCACATGAGTGCTCTTTTCGAAAACCCGATTGGTACTTAGATATTATTTTATTTTTTTCAATAAAGTCCTCAATTTGAATTTTAACTATTTTCTCTATTATTTTTTCACAAGTTTTTAAATTATTAATTGGACGGTGTTCCTCACATTTATTAGTGTTTTTTATCTTTTCTACAGGTGTAATCATTGATTCTTTCCAATTTTGTGGGAAGGACCCAGTTTCGAAGGATTTATTTATTATCTCCAGTAAAATCTGCCCAATTTTATCCCAGTTATCCAAAATTTATTCTTTGATACTTTTCTATAGTCAGGTTTATTCTTTATATTTTTAGCTATATTTCTTAATTCTAACATATTTATTGCACGAAACTTAAATTTATAATTTGTTACAGGTATCAGGTTTTCATATTGCACATATTCGATAGAATTTATTATTTCTTCAATGCTATCTATGAAATATTTATTAAAACTATCAGCTATTTGGAAATTTTCCTTGTACTCTGTTTGATTAAATGTCACAGCTTTTATCACACTTCTGGTTTTCCTTAAAACTAGTTTTTTTATCACATGCCACATTTCTTTTTGATTATTCGCGGTTGAAATTTTATTGTTTATATATTTGTTCTTTTCATTTTCTATTTTTACTTTGTATCTATTTCTTATAACTTTATAATTTGTCCATGCACTATTAGTATCTTCAATTATTGCCCTTTGGTATGCTTTTATCTTCTCTACCTTTAATCTTTGTATCTCACTGTTAAACCATTTATTATTGATTTTTTCCGATATATTCTTTTTTATTGAACATTTTTTTATTGTATCATCAATGCATTTATCAAAATTCACAACTAACTCATCGACACTAAGCATTTCATTAAAATTCAGTCTTACACTCAATTCGTTCTTAAAGATGTTTTTGTTATATTTGAAAACATCTATTTGCTTTTTTCGTACTTTAACATTTATTTCCTCAAATTCAATAAAAATGTCTATTGATTCATGATCAGAAATTTTATTATTTACATTTGTTTTCGCAAAGACTTTTTTATTGTTCGTTATAACATAATCTATTAAAGTTCTCGAATTTTGTGTTATTCTAGTGTATTCATTAATTATTTGTTTCATCCCGTTGTCATCTAATATACTTTTAATTTTATTTTTATAGAAATCATTGTTCCAATCTATGTTAACATCTCCAGCAATTATAATATCATAGTTTCTTTCGCACACTTCTTCCAAGAAATCCTGTATCATTTCACAGAATTCAGATTTAGAACTACTTGGGGATCTATATAATGCTACAAGTATAAATGAAAAATGTTTGTATTTCGCCATATACGCACTTATCCAGTATGTTGAGTCTTTTGTAGTGGTTTTAATATTTTCAATCTTCCATTCCTTTTTAAAATATACAATAATTCCGCCTGTTTTTGTTGAATTAGATAAGGTTTTATAGTGATTATAATGTATTAATTCTATTTCCGTTTCATCTATTTGATTTGTTAAATGCGTTTCAGATAGAATAATAAAATCTGGCTTAACTGATTGGGTTATTATTTCTAGTTGAGTAAAATTGTTTATCAGACCTTGAATGTTAGTATAAATTCCATATATTTTCTTTGGTTGTTATATATCTGTAACTAAACCAATTCTTTTCTTTTTAATGTTAAGTTTGTTTTTATATACTGGACATTCTTTACTGTTTGTGGCATGGTTTTCATTTAATCCTAGATTAAGCCTTTTGTTTTCTTTCATACAGTTTATGCATTTATTTGTTATATTTTTACTGCAATCTCTACTTTTGTGATTTCCATGGCATTTGTAACATAGTTCTTCATTTCGGCAATCTGTTGACTTGTAATTATATCCCTGAAATTTATAACATTGAATTAAACTTGTACCATCAAACACTCTGCATCTATCCCAGCCTACATTTAGTTTTTGCTCTGACATAATTCTAACATATGATTCATTATCAATCTTTAATTTTGCATTGTATATAGTCTTATTGTATCTTTTTGTTTCAAAACATTTTACTATTTCAACTGAACTGTTTTTCATTACTTCATTTTGCTTTTCTAATTTCTTCAATAACTCTTCCGCACTTAATTTAAAATTCATGTCTGTTATTATTATTTGCATATCCACCTGTTTTGGTATTCTTACTTCATATTTTTCACTGATTTCATTTTGTATCGCTTCTTTAATCTTATCCCGTTCATCAGTATTTTCACTTTGTATAACCATTTATTCTATTTCCGATATTTGTGATTTTTAAATTTACTGGATCTACCTTATCATTTAATTCCGCTTTTGTCTTTTGAGCTGATTGTTTCTCTTTGGGCTTTATAATTAAAGGAATATTTTTCGACACATCTGGCATCGCCACTTTTTGGGCATATGATAATTTTGCTTTGTTACTTGTTTCTTTAACTATTTTTTTAATTTCATCACACATCTTTGTATTATGATTGTTAATTTTTTCACATATATCATTGTTTTTATTTTCAGATTCTTTTACATTTCCATAAAGTTTTTTTATTTCTTCAACATTTTTTTCACATAGCTTTTGTATATTTTCCATTTTTTTAAATCTTGCATCATACCGTTTTTCTACTGCCTCTAATAAAATTTTAATTTCATTTTCATTTTGACGTAGGGAGTTTGAAAATTCATGTTTGTATTCCTTAAGTGATTGTTTATTTTTGTCCACACTGTCCTGAATCTCCCTTAGAACCAAATCAACATTTTCAATGTATTGCATGCAATCATCACAAATAAATCTTATAAAATTACTTTCATCCATAATTTTTGCCGCATATTGGTCAATGCCCGCGCATTTTTTAGTAAAATGGTATATTTTATTACATACACCATTACACCTTAATCCACCTTTACCTCTTATTGCTGATTTGCATTTACTGCAATCAGACAATATTTATTTCTTAATTTTAGGCCTTGTTATTTATTAACAAAATAATTTACTATCCAAATACCAATCTGGGTATAGAAAAAATCATTCTTGTGAAACTACAGTGAATTATGTGATAAACAGATGGAAAGAAAAAAATAACAAAATAATTGCTTTATTTTTAGACTTTAAAAGAGCCTTTGAAACATTTTAAAACATTTTAAAAGAGCCTTTTGAAATATTTTATTGCACAAATTGTATATGTATGGAATTCATGGAACTGCGTTGAAGTGGTTTGACTCTTACCTTACAAATAGAAGACAATGGGTGAAAATATGTAACGTGAAATCGGGATATAAAGATAGTGAATATGGAGTACCACAAGGGTCGATTTTAGGGGCTCTGCTCTTTATAATATATATAAATGATAAAACCAATAGTAGTAGTAGTAGTAGTTTCTTTATTAGTATTTTAAATACTTTACAATTATTAATTTACAATTCGTATGGCACATCTTCTTTTTCATTATTAATTTAATTTAACAAAATTAACAACATGTTTTTTAAACAATTTAAGATTATTTTCAAATTTTACACTATCTGGCAAGGAGTTATAAAGTTGTAAACCTTTGTAGAACAGTGACCGTTGCATTGATGTTGATGAAACTCTCTCAATTCTAAAATGCTCCGTATTTCTTAGATGATAAGGTTGAACGTCTCTGACATATCTTAATTGCTCAGTTAAGTATTCTGGTGCTTCTCCATTTCTAATTTTTTGTATGAAACTAATGGTGTTCAATTTTAACCTTTGTTCTATGTTGAGCCATTTCAGTGATTCAAGCATGAAACGAATAGATGTATATCGGTTGCATCTCAATATAGCTCGCATCGCCCTATTTTGTAGTTTCTGCAGGCGTTCAATCTGATTGGTTGTACAGCATGTGAATAATATTGTTGAACCGTATTCAAAGTGTGGTTTTATTATAGTATTATAAATATTTATTGCGGTTATAATCGATACTTGGTTTCTGATTCTTTTAAAAAAACTAATTTTTTTGCCGATCTTTTGCCTAAATTTTAAATCTTTATCAATAATGAAGCCTAAATATTTTATTTGATCAACCTTCTCTATAACTTGATTATTTATTTTAAAAATTGCATTGCTATTAGCATTTATCTCCATAATTTTTGCTTTTTTTTCATTTAATTTAAGTTTATTCATGTTTAGCCAATTGTTGACATTCTCCATATCCATATTGATAACACTGGTGGTCAGATTCTCCTTCTGCGAAAATAAGTGTGTCAAAGGATGGTTGCGGGATATTCTTCGTCTAATAAGGAATGAACAATCGAGTATGTTTTAATTTATTTAAAACATTTATTAAAAGAAAAAACAACTTTAAATTATTTTACAAGAAACAAAACGATATTCAAAGAAAGCGCGTTTTTGCTAGCGTCGTATTCTCGAATCCTCTTCTTTTTTTTCTCCCCGTAAACTGATAGCCCAAAATAACTCGCGGCATTCACTCATTGTAGCATGATATTATTTACGGGGTATTTACCCTTGACAGTTCGGCCAATCCTGGTTCTAAGTTGTCCTCGACTTCGCCATCATCATTTAGATCAAGATCAGGAGACACCTCACACCATCGTCTCATCTTATCCGTACTAAAAACTGAACAGAATTTTCTGGAGGTTATCTGAAGACCAGGTAAGTCCTCAATTAGATATCTGTCGTTCCCGAGGATGCGTGTAACGATGTACGGACCTCGGAATTTCGGTTCCAGCTTTCGCGATTCACCAGTGGCTTGAGGTTCATTTTCAAGTAGTACCAAATCGCCTTCTTTGTACACCGCAGGACGCTTATGTTTGTTGTCAAATCGCTTCTTCCAACGTTCCCGTTCACTTTCGATGTTCTGAATAGCTATTTTCCGTTTCTCGTCGATTGATGTAGGGTTTTCTGGAAGTACGTCATCTTGTATAGCAGCTAGTATACGATTTTGCACCAAGTCGATAGGCTTGTAGTCGAATATTAGTTCGTAAGGACTAAAACCAGAAGTCGAATTCTTCTGAGAGTTGATTGACCATTGTAGAATATGCAACGATTTGTCCCAGTCCTTTGGTTCATCGGTAGTAGTACGCAGGTAGGACAAAATTATCTGGTTGACACGTTCAACTTGGCCATTGGCCCTGGGTGTGCGTACAGCCGTTTTAACATGTTGAATATTATGATCATCGCAATATTCCTCAAACACCTTTGCAGTAAATGCAGTGCCACGATCAGAAATAATACGTTTCGGTAAACCAAAATAACTGGTCAGTTCATTTAAAACGTTTAAAACAGGGGTAGATTTAGTATTTCGAACTGCTTTCACCACCACAAATTTTGAAAAAGCATCGGAAATTGCCAGTATGTGCGTGTGTCCTCGTTTACTTTTCACGAAAGGTCCCAAATGGTCCACGTGGATCTGGCGAAATGGGAGTGGTTCAAGAACACCATAATGAAAATTTCCCTCAGGTTTACCACAATTAGCCTTGTTGTAGCAACATTCGGTACATGCGGCGATATATTCTTGGATATATTTCCTCATGCGGGAAAACCAAAATGTTTGGTTGACTCTTTCAAACGTTTTATCAAGTCCATAGTGACCGATATCGTCATGACAATGTTTCAAAATACGCCAACGGATTGCATTGGGAACTACCAATCTTGGTCCATTTTGTGTTTTACGATAAAGACGATTACTCTGTAGAGTGTAATCAGCTTTCAGTTGTCGGTGCTGGTCAGATTTCAATTCACCACGTAGGATTTGAATAATATTACCAAGTTTGACATCATTAATTTGCATTGTGAAGACCCAGTCTTCATTGTCGATGCTAACCTTCATGATGAATCCAGCGGGTTCCGGTTCCGTGGCTGGTAAGTCGGGTGATCTGCTCAAAGCGTCAACATGGGCCATACGTGAACCCTCACGGTGGACGAAATCACAATCGAATTCTAACAATTTCATTAGCCAACGGGCTACTTTCGGTAGTAGTTCCTTGTTGGTCTTCGCCCTAGTGATGGCTGCACAGTCAGTCACCACACGAAAGGGTTTACCCAAAAGGTAAACTCGAAAACGTTCTAACGTTTCCACGACGGCCAGTACCTCTAGCTCATAGCTATGGTACTTTGCCTCAGTATCAGAACAATGTCGGCTAAAATAAAATACTGCTCGCCATTTACCATCACCAGACGACTGCAATAGTACGCCTGCTAGTCCTGAGCCACTTGCGTCAGTATGTACCTCGTGCTGTGCCGATACGTCGTAAATTGCAAGTACAGGCTTATCACAAAGAATCTCAATTAACCTGTTAAACGATTCGGTTTGCGGTTCACCCCATTGAAAATTGCCCTCCATATTCTTTCGCAAAAGGGTCGTGAGTGGTCGTGATATTATCGAGTAATTTTCAACGAATTTCCTGAAAAAACCCGTTAGGCCCAGAAATCGGCGGACCTCGGTGATGTTCGCTGGTACCTTAAAATTTCTTATTGCGCTTACCTTGTCGTTACCGGGTGTTATACCAGACGCACTCACGGTGTGACCCAAATATGTAATCCTCTCCAAAAGGAAATTGCACTTATCGAATCGCAAGGTGAGTCCGCAGTCTTCCAAGATTCGCAAAAATCGATTTAAACGTTCGATACCCTCTTCAATGGTTTTACTGGGAATGATTACGTCGTCCAGATATACCAATACCTCACCTGGTTCCATCAATTCTACAATCCGATTCATAACGTTCTGGAAAACAGCAGGGGCGTTAACTAGTCCAAAAGGCATGCGGTTGTACTCATAATGTCCTTCGGATGTGACGAACGCTGTATACTTTTTGGACTCTTCGGCAATTTCAATTTGGTGGTAGCCCATCCTTAAATCAAGCGTCGTAAAATAACGGTTTCCAGCCAGTCGTGCGAACTGTTCATCAATAACTGGCATGGGGTACGGTGTCTTCACAGTTATCTTGTTCAATTGGCGGTAATCGACGCATAAGCGGTGCTCTCCGTTCTTCTTTTCTACGAGCACTATACCTGAAGCATATGGCGAATTTGATTTCCGTATTATTTCATTATCGAGGAGTTCATTAACAATTTCGGATACAATTGGACGTTTTGCAAAAGCAATTCTATACGGCTTAGTGCATATGGGCTCTTGAGCGGTGAGTTGTATTTCCATTTTTACCAAATTACATTTACCCAATTCATTTATGTTTTCAGCGAAACAAGCTCTACGATTTTCGAGTACTGCCTGGAGTCGTTTACTTTCATCAGATGTCAAAAACTCTTTTGATTCGATTGCGTTTATGTTCTGTACCCAACATTCACCTCCTTCAATAATAGTACGCTTTCCCTGTTGGCACAACAAATTACGACCAATAAGAACATTCATTGGTATCATACAATCCTCTACTAAAAACAATTCAACTTCGGAAACGGTATCATCTATTAGCAAATTTACGATCACCTTTTCACAACACATATATTCACCTCCCGCAAAACCTTTCAAAGTTACATTGCATTGGGCGCTTTTACCAATTTCCGTTGCAAACGATTTTCTTATTAAGCTACGATCGCTACCAGAATCAATAAACGCTTCAGTAGCAACACTGTTTATTTCAACGGCTTTGGAAAGTTTTTCAATCGGCTTTGGAGTATCATCTTCTATTTTGTTTACATTCGCAGTTTCGTTTTGTTTTGATTTGCAATCACCTGTCTTATGATTTGTACGTTTGCAAATTGCACAACGCTCCTTTTTCTGAGGTTCAGGACACTTGGATGAATAATGTCCAAAATTTGAGCAATTGTAGCATCTAATTTTATCTGACGGTGTGCTACTCTGCTTTTTTGTTGTTCCGGTGTTTGACGAAATTATGTCAGATGTATTCTTCTTCGGTCTGTTGTGCACTATGGTAGGTGTTTTTATTTCATTGTAACTACAATAATTGTTTATGTCGATAAGAAGCTGGTTACACACTAAATACTCATTGGAGATTTTCCTCTTCAAATCTTCATCGTTTATGCCATTAACAATATGGCGAGCGATTGCCGATTCAGCTATATTACCCTTTTTACCAATTGCATACATCTTGTAATAGTACTCCTGTGGAGTCTCGTGTGTGCGGCGTATAGTCGAAGACATTTTGATGTGTATATCGGCAGCATTTCCCACGAACGGAAAATCTGAAAGAAATCTATTAGTAAACTGCTGCCAAGATTTGAATACCTCTTGCAATGAATCGACCCAATATTTTGCAGGGCCTTTCATTTTCTGTTGTACTGCAAAAATGACCGATAATTCATTCCAACCATAGTTCGTTCTCAATACATCTACACGCTTTACAAATTGCTCCGAATTCAATGATTCATCTGACGAAGGGTTGAAGTCTGGCAACAAAGAAATAATGTCCCCTACCCGAACGCAGGGGTTGCCAGTATCCAGGTTAGGCTGAAAACTTTGCTGTGCCGTGGAAAACATTGGACGTTGTACTAGCGGACGTTGTATGTAGGTTGGTGGTGGCATTTGTTGATAATAAGTCGTAGGTGGTGGCATTTGTTGAACGTAACAGGGTGGCTGCATGTTGTGAACGTAAGTGGCAGGGGACGTGCCCTGTTGAACAAATGTCGCTGTTGACGGAAAATTTTGAACGTAGTTGGTCGATGGTAAAGTGACGGTTGGAACGTTGTAATAAGACGGAACGAAATTCGGTGTAACACGTGGACGATGAGTGTTTGTTACATAGCATGATGCTGTCGGTTGTGTATTCTGCTGTTCACCATAAACGGGGTGACGTGCGTCGGACGTAGAAACTACGTTTTGTTGCTGTACAGACGTTTGTGTGGACGGAAAACCATTATCATGTAATGTTGTCGGAACACCATTTAAATAATTCTGTTCCACCAAGTTCGATGTCGGTTCCTGAGATGTCAAAAATGTTTGCAATGGTGATGACGCAGCAGACGGATCAAATTCGGACGGTCGGTAACGTTCGGCCGCTGATTGCATATTTGCCAACATACTCTCCAATTGCAAAACTCGTTGAGACAAATCAGGCGTTGTTGCCTTTGCATCATTTCGTTCTTCGTTGTGCGTTTCGATACGCTCTACCAGTATATGTTTCTTGCCGGACGATGGAATACCCATTTCTCGGCACTTCGCCTGCAGTTGCTTTACAGTAAGTGAATGAAGATTCTCCATGTTATCAAGAAAGTTATATTTTCATCGGCTCGATCCCACTTCTGAAAATGTCAAAGGATGGTTGCGGGATATTCTTCGTCTAATAAGGAATGAACAATCGAGTATGTTTTAATTTATTTAAAACATTTATTAAAAGAAAAAACAACTTTAAATTATTTTACAAGAAACAAAACGATATTCAAAGAAAGCGCGTTTTTGCTAGCGTCGTATTCTCGAATCCTCTTCTTTTTTTTCTCCCCGTAAACTGATAGCCCAAAATAACTCGCGGCATTCACTCATTGTAGCATGATATTATTTACGGGGTATTTACCCTTGACAAGTGTGTCATCAGCATACATAACTATTTCACACTTATTCAATATGTTGGGCATATCATTTATGTATATAATAAATAATAATGCTCCCAAAATTGATCCTTGTGGAACGCCGTAATCATTACTTTTAAAATTGGACTTAACATGGTTTACTTTGGTGATTTGCTTCCTGTTTGATAAATATGACTCAAACCATTGTAATTCTCTTCCTCTGACTCCGTATCTATGTAATTTTTGAAGAAGAATATTTCTTTCGATTGTCTTAAATGCCCTCTTGAAGTCCAAAAAAATGCCCACTATTTTACTGTTTTTTTCAGTTTTTTTCCATCGATTAATTAAATAGTTAACTGTCGTTTCACATGAAAATTTTTTTCTGAAACCAGATTGGTATTTTGATAATATTTTGTTGCATTCCATATATTGTTCTAATTGTTCCTTTACTACTTTTTTTAATATCTTTTCACATGTTTTAAGGGTGTTAATTGGTCGAAATTCTTCACACTTTCTTGTCTTCGCTACCTTCTCAATTGGTTTTACCATTGATGTTTTCCAGCTTTCAGGAAATATACCCGTTTCCATCGATTTGTTAATTATATCAAGCAATGTTTTTCCTACAATATCCCAACTGTTCAAAATCATGTTAATTGATATTTTAGAATAATCTGGCTTGTTTTTTAAATTTTTACATATTTTTCTTAATTCGTATAATGTTATTCTTCTAAACTTAAAATGGGAGTTTATCACATGGATTTGATCGACATATTGCACATTATTTATCGTATCTCTTATCATTCCAATACTGTTTATAAAATAATTATTGAAATTATCGGCTATTTTAAAATCTTCTTTACATTCTATTTGATTAAATATCACAGTTTTAATTTTACTTTGAGATTTTTTCAAAATATGTTTTTTGATCTCGCTCCACATTTCTTTTTGGTCAGGTCACTTGCATTATTAATTTTGTTATTTAAATAAGTATTTTTTTCATTTTCAATTTTGACTTTGTACATATTTCTTACTGCTTTATATCTTGACCATGCTTCATTAGTGTTATGTAGTTTTGCTATTTGGTATTTACAAATTTTTTCTCTTTTTAAACGTCTTAATTCTTCATTAAACCAATTGCATTTATAACCTTCTTTTACCGTCTTTCTTTTCGTTAGTTTTTTAACTGCATTTTCTAAATAATTATCGAACAAGTTAACGTTATTGTTTAAGTTGTTATTGTTATTAATTTGTTGTATGTTCATTATTTCTATATTAAATTTACATTTATTATATTTAAATATTTCAATTTCTTTATATTCTTCTTCATCAAAATTGTAATCTTCATTATTTATTTTTATTTCAATTGCTTCGTGATCCGAAATTTTGTTCGAAATATTTATGTTCGCCGTTATGTTTCTATTATTTGTTTTAATGTAATCAATTAATGTTTTTGAGGTTTGTGTTATTCTTGTAAATTCTTCCATTATTTGTTTAAGCCCATTATCGTCTAATAAACATTTTATTTTGTTTTTATAATACCCCTCTTTACTCCAATCTATATTGAAATCACCAGCTATTACTACATCAATGTTAATTTCAGTTATTTCTTCTAAAACTTCCTCAAAGGCTGCAATAAATTCGTTTTCGGCACTACTTGGGGATCTGTATACCGATAATTATAAATTTATTATTATTATATTTTGCTATGAACCCAGTTATCCAAATTTTTGATTCGACAATTTTTTCAAAAATTTTTTTCATACTCCATTTTTCTTTGCAATATATTATTACTCCACCTGTCCTTGTTGAGTTTGATAATGTTGCATATTGATTATAACCTATTAAATGCGTTTCTTCCTCGTTCACGTCTTTAGTTAAATGTGTTTCGGTGAGTATAATAATTTCAGGCTTTTTTGTTTCTGCAATTATTTCAAGCTGGTTGTAATTATTTATGAGTCCTTGAATATTAGTATATTCTTAACAAAAGTGAAATTATTTTATACGCTGATGATACCCTAATTTTTACAGAGGGAAATAGTGATGAAGAATGTCGGGACAATATGAATGAGTGAAGTTAATAATATAAATGTATGGTTAAAAATGAATAAGCTGAAGCTAAATGAATGTAAAACTAAACTATTGCAAATGAATATGAACGATGAAAATCAGTTTATGATAAACAATCAGATAATCGAAAAAGTTAACCAAATAAAAACCTGGGTTTTATAATAGATAATAAATTAACATTAAAAGAACATATGGAATATATTTGTAAAAAAATTGGTAAAAAAGTTGGGTTCTTCAAACGCATACGGAAAAAAAATCAATAACAACAGCAATTAATACAATACTAAAACCGCATTTTAATTTGGTTCCACTATTTTATACACTTGTTGCACACTTACTCAAATAGAGACTCCAGAAACTACAGAATAAGGCCATGCGAACAATACTGAAGTGCAATATCTACACGCCAATATATTATATGTTTAATACACTGAAATGGTTAAATATCAAACAACGACCTGAAATGAATACACTCTATTTTATACAAAAGATGAAATTAGGAAACGCTCTAGAATATCTTATAGGGCAACAAAACTATGTAGAAGAAATACAGCCGTACAATCTACGAAATGCAAGCAACTTTAGACTCCCAAGGGCTACAACAGCAATAATGCAAAGATCGTTTTTTATAAAGGACTAAATATATACAACATGTTACCTGAAAATGTTAAAATAGAAAAAATTTAAAGTTTTTTAGAAAACTGATAGTTAATTTTGTAAGAAATATAATATAATGTAACATTTGTAAAATAAATTGTAATTTTAAAAGTATTAATGATACTCCTTAAATAAATAAATAAAAAAGGTTAATAAAAGTTTTTAATTTTTATGGAATGTTCTAGTCCCCCTGCTCCTGTCCAAATTTTTTTCCTAAATGTATGAATTATTTGATTATTACTTTTTTGAAAATTTGAAGTCGATTTCCGTTATAGTTTCCGAAATATAGCGTATCTAAAATTTCATAAAAATCGTTAAATTGTATTGGAGCTACCCCTTCCCCTGTCTTACCCAAAAAACTTGTTTCCAAAGTGTCGGTATTATCATCCAATCACTTTTCGTAGACCACTAGTAGTCGACAGCTGTTATAGTTTCCGAGATATAGCGTATCGAAAATTTTACAAAAATTGTTAATTTGTATGGGAGCTACCCCATATTAACCCCCCTTAAAAAATTTTTTCATCAAAGCGTAGGTTTTGTTGTCCAATTACTTTTTGTAGAACATTTGATTTTGATGTCTGTTACAGTTTCCGAGATATAGCGTATCGAAAATTTCATAAAAATTTTTAAAGTGTAGGTCTTATTGTACAATCACTTTTTGTAGAACATTTTAAGTCGATAGCTTAAATAGTTTCTGAGATATAGCGCATAAATTATTTTACCAAATTTGTTCAATTGTAGGAAAACTACCACTTCCCCTGATCCTATCTGAAAATTTTTATTCCACTATTTAGGTGCTTACTTTAAAAGTATCCGTGCCAAGTTTTGTGACAAGAATGACTATACTTACTGAGATATGTATATAGGGATATATGCACGGATTTTGTCTTTAAAAAATGGGTTATTTTGGGTTTTCGCTTTTATCTCAGTCAATAGTGAACCGAGTTTGCTGATTTTATATAGCGATTGTCTGCGGGATATTTCCAACAGTGTGACACCAATAGCTGGTCTGTATCTTTTTATTTGACTCCGGAAACTTAATTTCAACAGACGGGCATGGCTGTATCAACTTCCCTTTCTATAAGGATCTAGAATATATAAACTTTATGGGGTCGCAAATGGATAATAAAGATATTACAAACGGAATGACAAACTGATATATACCCTTATCACTATGTGAAGGGTATAGTATTTCCACCTCAACATTGCATTCACTGCCATAAGTACAAATTGCAGGTAGCAAAACGTAGAGGTATAGAGAGAGTAAAGCCTACAGTAAACGGAATGTAAAAACCCACATGCGCATGTGGTTCTGACGTCACGAAAATATTACGCATTTCGGTTGCATTTCTTAAATAATATAACTAACTGCATGTCGTAAAATATTGATAGTACACAAAATGCTATTTTGTCCCAAAATCGCAATGCGACACATGTAGCATTCGCTAACACATTTGCAAATGTAGCACATGTTATTGACTACATGTGTTGTACTAGTAGATAATATGCAGCAGATGTACGCACTTGGCATTAGTCCATGTCTTAATCCTACATGCGCATGTGTCTTTCTAGTACACGACATGCTACTAGTAATGATTAACAACGCCGTCAACTTGCTTAACTAGCAATGCTTTTAGTGTTTTATTTATTTAATCAGAAAAGGAAGCGATTTTTGTTGAGCTTTCATTTGTTTTCAATAACGAGTTGTTTTTCTTGATGTAAAAAGAAATTTTGTTTTGTATACATAAGATATCACATATAACTCACTAGGAAAATAACTATCTACATATAAGAAGGTATAACAGGCGCACCTTGACTTTTTTTAACATTTTTCAATATAAAAAACATTCCTTATTAAAAGAACTTTATAAAAAACTGATAGAAAGCAATATTTGCCATGCACCAATAATAAAACATGTTTTTAAAAACAAGATTAGTACCAAACAATAAAAAAATTTAAGTTTATTATTCTACGAATTTGTATACATAATCAATATATAAAAATAAATCCGTCTAGAATAAACGCCTTTAAAAGGAAAACATATGCGCACGCGGTATAAAAATGTTTTGTCAAATTTTTTTGCTGTTATATATTTTGTAACGGCGTCATAACAATCTAAACGCCTTTAAAAGGAAAACATATGCGCACGCGGTATAAAAATGTTTTGTCAAATTTTTTTGCTGTTATATATTTTGTAACGGCGTCATATGGTTGTTTAATGGTGTTTTCCTTTCTGGCAAAAATGTTACATTAATGCTACCATTCGAGCGGGTTTATGTTCCATTCTAAAAATACATGCAAGAGTGAAAACAGTTATCGTGTTCCTTTCTGAACATGTTGCACAAATAACTGGCAAGAGTGTAACATATCTTACCCCCAATTATATTTCAGTGTAACAAAGTACCACTTTTTACAGCTGTGTTATGTATGTAAATACTTTTTATGCAGGCGAGTTTTTAACGCAGAGTGCAGTTTTTATTAAAATCAAGCAATTTTCTGTTCCATTAAAACAAAAAAAATGGACAACTTTTTAAATGTGTGTGTAAACTGATAAAAATGTTACACATACTTATTGTAACATTTTGTTTTAGAATGGAAAACACCATAAATGTGCAATTGTCCCAATTGACATGAAGGATGTTAGTAAACGGCATGTAAAAATACACGTATTTGCATGTGATTTATAAGCTACATTCGGCTTACATGCAAATGTGTATAACATGTGCGTGTCCTAAAAAGTACAAGTACAAGGCATGTAGCCATTGTTGATTCGTGATGACGTCAAAATTACGTCAGAACCAGGGACCGTAACAGTTACGACTTTTTTCAAAAAAGTCAAAATATAATAGTTATTTTTTGGCTTTTATTCTTTCGGTCAGAAATAAAAGTTGAAATTTGGCTTTAATTTTTTCGGTCAAAACAAAAAGGTAAAATTTGACTTTTATTTTTTAAGTCAAAAATAAAAGGTGAAATTTGACTTTTATTTTTTCGGTCAAAAATAAAAGTTAAAATTAGACTTTTATTTTTTAAGTCAAAAATAAAGTTAAAATTTGACTTTCATTCAGAGCAAAATATGCAAAACACCGACTCCTTAACTTTCTAGCCAATAAACGTTTTTGTATACATACATATGTACTATACACGTGCACAAATAGAACAAATAAGTATTGCAAAAACAGATATACCTTGTACATCCATGTACATACCAGTTCTTTTTGGTGTAAGTGTGTGAATAAGTGTATGCACGTCTTTAATATGTACTCTATTATATTTTTTTTTGTTTTTGTTTTAATACAAATACATCATTACTTATAATTCTAAAAATAAAAACTGTGTTAATATTTAATTAAAATATTATTTAACTTTTTTAACATCTGCTTTCAATAGAAACAAAAGTCAAATTTTATCTTTTATTTCTGACTTAAAAAATAAAAGTCAAATTTTAACTTTAATTTTTGTCTTAAAAAATAAAAGTCAAACTTTAACTTTTATTTTTGACTTAAAAAATAAAAGTATGTATGTATGTATGTATATCTTTATTAGTATTTCTAATACTTTTAAATTTCATATTGATAATAATTTAATATAAAATAAATAAATAAAAGAAAAATAAAAATGTTTGTTACATTATGAAAAAAATTTTTAAACATTTAAATTATTTTTGACAAAATTCACACATTCCCTTTTAAATATATAATTATTGGTTTCCATTTTTATATCGTTTGGAAGAGAATTGAATAATTTGAGTCCCTTATGGAATAGCGATCTTTGCATAGATGATGTAGTAGCCATCCTTAGCCTGAAGTTATCTGCATTTCTTAATCCATATGGTTGTACTTCGCCGACGTACTTTATTTGGTCACATAGGTATTCAGGTGCATTACCATATTTAATTTTGTGAATAAAGCACAGTGTATTTAGTTGGAGTCTTTGTTTTATATTTAGCCACTTAAGCATATCAAGCATTACCCGTATATGTGCGTATCTGTTACATTTTAAAATTGTTCGCATTGCCTTGTTTTGTAACTTTTGAAGTCTTTCTATTTGAGATTCGTTGCAGCATGTATATATTATTGTAGACCCGAATTCAAAATGTGGTTTTATTATGGTATTATAGACATTTATGAAGGTTATTATAGATATTTTGTTTGTTAATCTTTTAAAAAAGCCAATTTTTTTACTAATTTTTTTACAAATATATTCTATGTGGTCTTTGAATTTCATTTCCTTGTCTATTTTAAAACCAAGGTATTTAATATTATTCACTTTTTCTATAACTTCGTTATTTATTTCAAATACTGTTTCACTGTCGAAATTTATTTCCATAATTTTTGTTTTGTTTTCATTGAGTTTAAGCTTATTCTCTTTTAACCATATATTTATATTATTTATATCGTTTATCATGTTATCGCGACATTCCTCACCACTATCTCCTTCTGTATATATAAGAGTATCATCAGCATATAATATGATTTCACATTTGTCTAATACGTTTGGCATATCATTTATATATATTATAAATAGCAAAGCGCCCAAAATCGATCCTTGTGGAACACCGAAATCATTATTAATTGAATTTGATTTTATATCGTTAATTTTTGTTATTTGTTTTCTGTTCACCAAGTATGATTTAAACCATTCTAGTTCTCTTTCCCGTATACCGTACATGTATAGTTTCTGTATTAAAATTTCTCTATCGATTGTTTCAAACGCTCGTTTAAAGTCTAGAAATATTGCCATTATTTTTCGATTTTTTTCAATATTTTTCCATAGATTTATTACATAGTTCACAGTTGTTTCACATGAAAACTTTTTTCTAAAACCTGGGGCCAAATCGTCGCATTCGATTCGAATCGAAATTTTAAAATTCTTATTAGAATTCCTATACTTAAAGCATTGACAACTCGATCGATCGAGTAAAATTTCGATTCGAATCGAATGCGACGATTTGGCCCCTGACTGATATTTTGATAATAAATTATTTTTCTCGAAATAGTTTTCAAGCTGGGGCCAAATCGTCGCATTCGATTCGAATCGAAATTTAAAAATTCTTATAAGAATTCCTATACTCAAAGCATTGACAACTCGATCGATCGAATGAAATTTCGATTCGAATCGAATGCGACGATTTGGCCCCTGGTCTTTTACAACTTTTTCCAGTATTTTTTCGCAGGTTTTTAACGTATTAATAGGACGGAACTCTTCACATTTTCTGGTTTTTGCAACTTTTTCTATTGGTGTAACCATTGATTCCTTCCAATTTTCAGGGAAATCTCCAGATGCAAGTGATTTGTTTATAATTTTTAAAAGTTTTTCTCCAATCAAATGCCAGTTATCAAGTAAAATTTTTGTTGATATTTTGCAGTAGTCTGGTTTGCTTTTAAATTCTCTTATTATTTTCTTAAGCTCTACATTTGTTATTGCACTGAATCTGAATTGTGAGGTAACCATATGTATTTTATTTGTATATTGCACATTTTGTATTGAATCTCTTATTATTTTAACACTATTTACAAAGTATTTGTTAAAATGAGTAGCTATTTGGTAATTGTCTTCATATTCTACGTTATAAAATATCACAGATTTAATCACATATATCTGTGCCATCAAATACTCTGCATCTTTCCCATCCTAGATTTATTTTTTGTGCATTTATTAATTTTGTATATAACTCGCAATCTGTTTTAATTTTAATATTGTAAATTGTTCTATTATTTCTTTTAAAATCGAACATTTTTATAATTTTAATTTCATTGTTTTCTATAACCGGATTCTGTTTCTTAATTTTCTCAATAAATTCTTCTTCGGAGTATTTAAATGACATGTCCGTTATATCTATATAAAATTCTGTTGGGTTGGGCACCTTGATCTCATATTTCTCACTCATTTTATTTTCTATAGCTGTTTTTATTTTTTCCCTTTCCTCGTTGTTTTCACTTTGTATTACTATTGTTCCATTTTTTCTATTTTCTACATTAGTTATTTTTAAATTAATCGGGTTAACTTTTTTATTTAGTTCATCTTTAGTTTTTTCAATTTTTTGTTTTTCTTTAGTTTTAATTATTAAAGGTATTTGTTTGCTAAAATCTGGCATCACTGTTTTTGTTTGCACTGTTTCTGCATATGACATTTTACTTTGTTTGGCGCTTGCTTCTGTTATTACTTTTTTTATATCTTTTCACATTTTTACATTATTTTCTTCAATTTTGTCACACATTTCTTTATTTTTATTTCCAAATTTATTAACACTTTCACATAATTTTTTTATTTCCTGTGCGTTTTTTTCAAATGATTTGTGCGCACTATCTATTTTTTTTAACCTTTCCTCGTATCGCTTTTCTATTGCTTCTAATAGGGTTTTAATTTCACTTTCGTTTTCTTTAAGAGACATTTTGAATTGATGTTTGTACTCCGTTAAATTTTGTTTGTTTTTGTTAATATCTTCCTGAATATCTTTTAATACCAAATCAACATTTTGTATGTACTGGAGACAATCGTCGCATTTAAAACGAACAAAATTGTTTCCTTCCAAGATCTTTGCCGAGTATTGAACTATACCGGCACATTTCATAGTACAATGATACACTCACTTTATTACACACTCCCATACATTGTACACCCGTTTCCCCTCTAACTGCTGTTCTGCATTTACTGCATTCAGCCATTGGGTATTTTATAAAATCAAGTTCTATTATTAAAAACAATTTTTATAAACTGTCTTTATGTTTCACTTGTTGTTTTGTTTATATTTTTTTAGTTTTTAATAGTCCTGTCTATTTATTTAACCAATTAATATTTTATTTATTTAATTTACTCGCGAGCTTTAGATTTTACGTTTCTTACTTTTTGCCGCCAATTTTTAAAAAAAGTCAAATTTTAACTTTTATTTTTGACCAAAAAAATATCGGTCAAAAAATAATTATTATAAAGTGACTTTCTGATAAAAGTCAAAAAAATTAAAGTCTTTTAAGTTTATTATTCCTTAGTATAACAGCATCAATATGCTGTACAGTGAACTCGCGGAAACGTGAACTAATTTTTACCAAGGGTGTTCATGTTTTCGATTTCGTTCACGTTTCTGATTGGATATGTTTTATTTATTTTCTAACGAATTTGATTTTTTTTAACCAACTTATTGTTACTAGTTCAAAAACATCCAAATCTAGTCAAAACTTAACAACGCTTTAACCCGAAAAGTCCAATTTAAACATTTTAAAACCTACGTTTTTTGGGTAATACATAATTGTCTTATTAATCTGACCACAAAAATCAACCTTTTGCAAATAAAACTATGTATACAGTGAACTCGCGGAAACGTGAACTAATTTTTACCAAGGGTGTTCATGTTTTCGATTTTAAAAATTTTAAAACCTAAGTTTGTTGGGTAATACATAATTGTCTTATTAATCTGGCCACAAAAATCAACCTTTTGCAAATAAAACTATGTATATCGCTTATAGATCCTTTTATTGCATAATTCGGGGACTCCCAAAACTAATAAAATTAATTTAAACAAAAAAAAAAAACTCAGAAAAAACTGTTCACGTTTTAAAACTTTCAATGTTTGTTCACGTTTTAGAGTAGTTAATGTTAAATAAAAAGTGTTCGCGTTTCTGGATGTTCACGATTCTGGATATTCACGTTTCCGCTAGTTCACTGTATATCCTTTTATTACATAATTCGGGGACTCCCAAAACTAATAAAATTAATGTAAACAAAAAAAACCTCAGAAAAAACTGTTCACGTTTTAAAGCTCTTAATGTTTGTTCACGTTTTAGAGTAGTTAATGTTAAATAAAAAGTGTTCACGTTTCTGGATGTTCACGATTCTGGATATTCACGTTTCCGCTAGTTCACTGTATTCAAATATCTGATATACAAATTATATTCACCTGACTTTTTGATTTTAAATTTTAAAAATAACTGTTATTTTCGGTCCCTGGTCAGAACTACTAGCACATGTGGCTTTTAACATTCCGTGTACTGTAGGCTTAAAAGGGAGTATAACGACTTGCAGTAAAAAGAACACACAAGGGTAACTATTGAATATTTATAAGATACTCTATTGTTTCATATCAGACAACCATCCTTAAATACTAGGTTAGGTTAGGTTACGAAGGGTAGTTTCGAGTTCAAAACCCGCCACCTCCACTCGGAGGCCCTCAGGCCCATTGTGAATCCCTTCAGAAGAGTCGAAAAGAAAACAATACAGTAAGTCACGCGATCCAAAGGCAAGAAAAAGGATAAAAGAAGCAAGAGTACCGTCCGCAAAGATGTCTAAGAAAGTCAATAGTCCTAGGCCCTGAGTCACCTAGCTGCCCAGCCACCCAACCTCCTTAATGAAACCTATGATGCTCTCCAGCCCACTGCCAGGGACCTCACCAAGTCCATCTAATAAGCGTCCTCCAAACCACCTCTGTCGGCGAATCTGCAGCCCAGGGCAGTGGCAGAGAAGATGTTCCACCGTCTCTATCTCCTCCTCGTCCCCGCATACCCTGCAGAAATCTGGAGAGTCGTATCCCATTTGCTCGTCCTGTACCTCACATCGCAGCGCCCTGAGAGAGTCCCAATAATGCGCCTCAGAAACCCCCTGCTCTCCTTGAGCAGCAGCTCAGTGACCATCCTGTCCAGCCTGGGCCATATAAGCCTGGATATCCTGCAATCGGCCCTGTCCCTCCAGGTTTGACCCACCCTGTCCGTTATCCAAGTCCCTATCAGTCCATAACAGAAACTCAGTGGTGGCCTCACAACTAAGTCCAATATCCCGGGCCGATCCCTTACTCGCCAATTCGTCGGCAATCTCGTTGCCTGACCCTGCGTGTACCCATGATCGCTCTAAGAGCACGTCTGCAGTCGCCCACGAGTCTAGACCTGACAATATGTCCCTCTAGAGCCTTAAGCGCGCCCTGACTATCAACATAGATTGTCACGTCCCCTCTTCCAGTCGCATCCTCCCCTATCAATTCCGCGGCCTTCATCACCGCCAGAATTTCAGCTTGAAAGATGCTGCACTCGTCCGGAATTTTATAGGACCTTCCTTCCCCAGTGTCCATTACATAGACAACAGCCCCGGTGCCTACCTCCATCTTCGACCCGTCAGTAAAGACTGCACGCCCCTCATACAGCCTCTCTGTTCCCTTCCATGCCTCTCTATCCGGAAACACTACTTGGGGCAGGATCCCAAAGTCAAGTTCCGCTACCATGTAGTCCGTCACACCTGACTGCCCCAGGAGTCGACCATCCGCGACCCTTCCCAAAATGCCGGCATGTCCATCACAACATACCCCACGCATACCTGACTCACTAAGTCTAAGCAAGCTCCTGGCCGCCATTCTAGCAACAAAGTCCCCGATGGGAAGAAGATGCAGAACGATATCCAGCGCTACCTGTGGTGTACTTTTCCTGGCCCCTGTAATGCCCAGTACAGCACATCTCTGTACCTTTGTCAAGAGCTTTCCTATGTCGCACCTTTCCAGGGCTCCCCACCATAGAAGGCAGCCGTACGTAAGAACTGGTCTTACAACGGATGTGTAAATCCAATTTACCATAGTCGGCTGTATCCCCCAGTTCCTACCTATGGCGTTCCTACAGGCATAATAGGCATTGAGAGCCTTCCTTACCCTTTCCTCTGCGTTCGCCCTCAAAGACAACTTGCCATCCAGGGTGATACCCAGATACCTGGCCCTATCCGCTAGTTCCAGCTGAACCCCGTCAAGCTCTGGCAGCTCAAACTCTGCCACCTTGTACTTCCTTGTAAAGAGAACTAGATCTGTCTTCCCTGGGTTCACTCCCGGTCCCTTGTCCCTGGCCCAAGCAGACAAGTCGAAAAATGCACTCTGCATTACCTCGCTCGTAGTGGACACAAAATTTCCCCATCACCAAAACCACGTTGTCGTCCGCATAAGCCACTACTTTGATTCCCTTTGAGTCAAGCCGTCTCAATACCCCGTTGACTACCAGAATCCACAGTAATGGCGACAATACCCCTCCCTGTGGCGTTCCCCTAACCGCACCCCTTTTCAGACGTTCATTTTCCCACTCAGAGTTGATTATTCTGCTACCAAGCGCAGAATAGATCCACTCAATAAGGATGCCCTGAACTCCTACTTCCCTGAGTTCGTTTCCAATGGCCTCCATCAAAAAAAAATTTTAAAGGCTCCCTCAATGTCCAAAAACGCGCCCAGTGTGTACTTTTTCCTGTACAACCCGCACTCTATGAACCCCACCACATCATGAAACGCACTCTCAACAGATTTACCCCTAAGGTAAGCATGCTCAGCATTACTAATGACGTGCGTATCAGTCGTGTTCCTAAGATAGAGATCGATCAGCCGCTCTAGCGTCTTCAATAGGAAAGACGAAAGACTGATCGGTCTAAAATCCCTGGCTTCGAGTGGCTGGCCTTTCAAGCCTTGGGTATGAAAATCACCCTCACCTCTCTACTTCTCAAGGGTATGTAACCCAGTCTGATGCTAGCAGAGTAGCAATCCCTGCGTCGAAAGATTCTGTATGGAAGGGATGGAAGGTATCTACCGCCCATTTTACCCTATCAAACGTTACAAGGTCCTCTGCTACCCCTGTCATATCCGCTATCCCTCCGTAACGTACACACACGCCCCCAGATAACTCCACTGCAGTCGGTACCCTGCACCCTGGGAAGTGAGTACTCATCAACAATTCAAGGGTCTAAGAGCCAGACTCCGTCCACGAGCCATCCGTTTTCTGAATGTACCCAAGTCCGCTAGGACCCTTGGATAGTATTCTCCTGATCACTCTTGTACTTATTGAAGGATACCCTATACCTTTCCCAATCCGTATCGTCATTCGTGAGCTTTGCCCATGGTCCGTGGCTCCTTGGTCCACCAGCCTAGCTGTTCCCTCCTGCCCGGGAGAACCTCCGGGCATGCCTGTTCAAAACTCTCCCTCATCGAAACAGTGAACAAGTTCACCACTCTCTCTAACTCCCTGTGCGAAACCTCACAAAGTCCATTATCGCCCATCTTCAACGAAAAACCTTCTCGAAGATCTCCCAGTCGGTCCCTTTCGGATTCCTATAGGGGGCCTTCCTGGGGCCCTCGAAATTCAAACTAAAGATGATTCTGCTATGGTCCGAGAAGGAATAGTCATCTGACACCCTCCATTCCCCTACAGAATCCCTACCTACATTGGTGAGCGAGAGATCTATAACTGCCTCTCTATCCCTATTCCTGAATGTCGGCATGTCACCCCTATTACATACATAAAGATAGTTGCCAGTTACAAAATTATATACTGACTCACCTCTCTTATTTATCCTTAAATACTGAAAAATAAACAATAACAATTTTAGGGAAGTTCTTTTCAATAGTACGCACGCTTTTGAGTGCGGATTTTTCTTAATGACCAAACATCGCTTAGCAATTAAACGATCATTAGGAAAACCCCAAGAACCATTTTTATATCTGAACAAGTTGTATAAGAACAATAATTTGAAAAGAAATTTTAGTTTCGTACAAGTACTCGATTTAAAAACGTGCGATAAATTTTTTGAAGTGTTACTTTATATACCTTCAACAAATACATCACTTTCAGCTAAATTAAAATATGGAGGCTTTCAGCTTGAATAAATTGACCAAAGAATATTTTAAAAACAAAAATGAGCATATTGTAAACCAGGGGTGAGCAACCTTTTCAATCAACGGGCCAATTTAAATTTAAAAATTTTTTGATGGGCCGCTCATAAAGAAACACTTATTAATAAATTTACAGAACTTTATTTATAATAAACATTAGAATAAAAAAATGTAAAGATTTCATATACAAGTTTTAATGAAAAATAAAAGCAAACATAAAAAGAACAGAAAAACGGATTTACTTAAAATTTTAATGAGAAATTTCGCATTGTTTTTTCGATACAAGCTGATCAATATCAACCGGAATTGATGAGGTAGCTACACGTACACAGCTTTCTAATCGTACATCACTCAGTCTTGATCGGTGGTCATTTTTAATTAATTTCATGGTTGAAAATAATTGTTCGCAAACATATGTACTTCTGAAAAGAGACATTATTTGCTTAGCATTTTGCGTCAAAAGTGGAAATTTCTTAAGGCTCACATACGACTTATAAAAATTTTTGATATTTACTGAGAAAAATACATTTTTTAAATTGGTATTATTCTGCATATCAAGCACTTCCATTTGAAAGTCTTCGGGAACTTTATCAACATCGATATTTAATGGCGAGTAAAACATTTTCATGAGCACCGCTGTCATCTCAGCTTTGAACATTTAAAATCGTAATTGAAATTCGTTTATTAAAATGTCTATATATTGTGCGTATTTTTGTGAAGTAGTAACGTTTTCTTTTTTTTAATGTGAAAAGCGAGACACATTATTCTGCAAAAGTTGCTGTTTCCACAATTTTAACTTGCGCTCAAAGCCCTGAATTTTATCATACAAATTGTGAATAAACTGTCATTTGCCTTGAAGTTCCACGTTAATATCATAGAGATGCTGAGTCAAATCAATAGGAAACCCAAAATCGCACATCCATTCTTTATTACTAAAATGAGGAAATAAATATTCCTTCATATCCAAAAACAAATGTATTTCGATTTTTAAGTTGCATGCTCTTTTTTAACATTGCACCTCTGCTAAGCCAAAGTACTTCGGTATTAAAAACTATGTCGCCATATTCAGTTTCTAGTTCTTTAAGGAATTCTTTAAATTTGCGGTGATTTAATGCGCGCGACTTTATAAAATTGATTAGTTTAATTATTGGTACTGTGACATGTGGCAAACTCAATTTTATCGCACACAAATTTTCCTGGTGAATTATGCAATGGTTAACGTATATTTCTCTTCCTGTGACCTTAATGTCTTGAAATAGCCTCCCCGATTCTCCTACCTCCATGCGCCATCTGTCGACATACCAATAATCTTTTTTAATTAAATTGAAAAATTTCCCAACACAGACTTTAGTTCATCGTACAGGTCTTTGCCGGTTGTAGTCCCTTGCATTGGAACCAGTGAACACAATTTTTTAGTAATAATAAATTTGCTGTCAATACCACGTAAAAATATAGCCAGTTGTGCTGTATCGCTAATATCGCAACTCTCATCAAGTGTCAAAGAACAGTTTGCAATAATGCGTTCACGAAGCGTTGTTGCTATGTTCTCGACCAAGTCTTCAATTCTCCTTGTAGTAGTGAATCTTGATAAACTAACATTTGAAATAATATTTATTTTAGCAGGAAATGATTTTTCTGTAACAGCAGTCAGACATTATTTTATCATCTCTCCGTCCGAAAAGGGTTTCAATTATTTTGCCAGTATTTGACTAACAACAAAACTAGCCTTTACTACCGTATTTGATGAAATATCTTGATTTTTAAAAATAGCCTGTTGCTTTCCCAAGTTTTTCTCTAATATTACTTTTTTTGACAATATTATTGCACTCAGGCCTTTCAAGAAACACAAGAATTGCTAAAAAGCAATCTCAAACAAGAACAAACGCAGCGTGTTCGTAGTGCATGTTTAAGCAAGTCGCCGACAAGTAAGTATTTATTCACCAACAAGCACAGACCTGGCGCGTTCAAATTGCGTGTTTAAGTAAGTGAGTAACTTGTTACAAAAATTTGTTTCGGTTTAGTATGTACTACCATTTTATTATAATTAGTTTTATAACATATTGAGAGCAGAAAGTCGATCAAATAAATTCAATTTTAGAAATGCTTGGCGGGCCACATAAACATGTTTAACGGGCCGCGTGTTGCTCATCCCTGTTGTAAACCATATTTAAAGCAAATTGAACCTAAATGCTTACAACATTAAAACACAATCGGAAAGAACAGTTTTGATTTAAAAAAATTAATATACGCTACCATGAAGTTGCGGAAGTAAAAGTACAATTTACAAGCGCTTAGTGAATTGGTTACAAGGTGAACTTCGTATACAGATCATTTAAGAAATCACAAATTAGGACAGTGGTAAAAGACCACAAAAATTGCTAGATAACGGTAGCGATCGTTTCGGCGTCAAATATAACAAATGTTAAAACATACACTAACGCATATATTAACACATAAGTTTTCGGTGCAGATACTTTGATATTAGGGTTTTTTCCCGGACTTTTTTGATTCCCGGGAAACGGGAAATCAAAAATTAATTTCCCGGGAATCCCGCTCTTCAAATAAAGAAAATTTTTTCAGGCTGTACTAATAAACAACTGTTTTTATTTTTAAATAAAAAAATTTATATAAGTTAATACATACACATAAAAAACTTACGAATTCAAAAAAGAAAAATATAGAGATCAAAGTAAAACTTAACAATTCTGTCCAGGGTACACATAACCAGCTAATCAAGGCGAATTCATAAACTTTGCCCTCTGAATTTACTTTTATTGTTTAAACGGTGGAATTTAAAAAAAAATAAAAATTTTATACAAAATTATATGTACATTTCAAAGGTACGAATGTCAAATTTGTTATAGTCAGCTGGGCCTGTTTAACTACAAATTTATAGCATTTAAACATTTCTTAGTTAAAATCGATTTTTTGGCTCAATAATCGTTTTCAGTATAAGTAAAAACGAAAGAAAACAGTCATGCAGTATAAAATCGTCAACAAAAAGCCGATTACAAAAAATCGATTTTTTCGGGGTCAAAATCGATTTTCGACTATAATCGAAGCCGATATACCAGTCCCTAATATGTACCTTGTTTCTTGTACCATGGACAAGTGGATGACGGGAATTTCCGCAATTTAGCCGAATGTGTTAGCCACTGTGCGGCGTCACTCTCCCACAGCGTAAAATTTCCACCAGACACCCTGTATTACCATGTAAAGCCTTTACATAGCACTTTATCCCCAAAAGTGAAAAGTGCAAGTACGTTTTCTTACGTAAAACAACTTCATAAAATTCGTATCGTGCTTATTGCAATTGCCGAAGTGACTATACCTTGTAAGGTAATGGCATCATGTCCCTACATAACTTTTTTTTAAAGTGTTAAGAAACTAGATTTGTTTCCAAAAAAATAATTTATATTTTTCATAAGTAATACTTAGATGTGCTAAGGCTTTATAGTTTCTATATTCATGAAATACATTTTGAGCAACTAAGACTTCTTTAATTTACTTACGCATTTGGCAGATTTTTCGTTTAATTTTGAGCTCATGCAAATTACAGTTGGGCTTTGGTTGTTCAACCATCAACTACATCCAGCTTTGTTGTGCTTTAGAACTATGTATGATATTAGCCGGTGTCAGATTTTAAGCTCAGCGCAGGTCTTCTTATAACTGTGCCTCTATACTAAAAACACAGATTTCTATAAACCGACAACTTACGTATACTTACAATACTTTTACAGTAAACATATGTATGTATATAATAGTATAGTTCTTACTTTATAGCTTTCCTTTTTTTTATTTTAATTGAGTGCACAATTTTAAACATATTAACACATCTTTTGATTAGGCTAAAATTTAGCAGCTTTAACGATTCACGTCATAGGTTTAGAAAAATATACCAAGAATTCTTCCGGTATTTAAAGCAACGGTGACGAGAAAACATTTTGTACAAGTGGAACTTTATATCAAAATTCAAAACTTATAGTTTGCCACTTAAATTAAATTTATGGTTTACATTATGCCTTATTATCGATTCCCCAACATTTTTTTCATTTAATAATTTGTATATCTTCATTAAAACTATCATCTTACATTGGAATGACTGGAGTTGCCAGACTTTGAACAATAAAACTGGTATAATGCCTTGTTCATTCAGTCTGGTATTTTTCAGGATTAACAAAAATTTTAAACAATTTTATGAACGTCACTGAAAAGCTGTGTCAAAACGAAACGTATTTCAAACACTTTAGTTCAAAATTATAGAATAACTCGCATAGACATTTGTGCGTACGACACCACCGACGGTTTTCAATAATAAATCTAAGTAACATATATGATACATATCGTACGCTGTCGTATCCAGTAATTCTCTTAAAACATATATTCTGCAAGCATATGCTTGTCCTTTCTTCAATCAATCAGGGTTGTCAAAGCCTAAATTCTAACAATTGAGATTGCAAATAAGCATGGGGCAAAAAAAGCCTTTAAAAAAAATAAAAGGTAAAATCTGTTATTCAGGGTGAAATTATGTTGTGTTACGAGCACAGCTGATCTACTTTTTTCATGCATAAATCGAGGCGGGGTGTCAAATTTGTTTACTTTTACATATCTTTTTTGACACCTGAACCAATGAAAATGAAAATTTTATACACCACAATTTTGCTGTGGTAGAATCACCACCACCTGATGCATTTTTACGCCATACTGTTATTGCTTTCGCTAAAATTTTCTAATTTTGAATTCTCCAAATTAAAAATTGGCAGTTCGATCTCCAAATTATTTAAGTTTTTAGCGCCAAATATTTTGAGTGCTAAAAAGTGATAAAAGAATATTTTCTTATAGAGTGTTTTTTATTAAAACTATTATTTATTTTAGCAATAAAATTGAAGAAGCAACAAACAAAATTAAAAACATAAAAATTTAGCCAATGTTTGAAGTGGTACAGAGAGTTTCTCCATGAGAGGATGAAGGTTTTTTTAGCTTCAGACAGTTGCAATAAATAAAATATGTTGACGGGTGAG
This sequence comes from Melanophora roralis, assembly GCA_963583895.1. Classification (NCBI taxonomy): domain Eukaryota; kingdom Metazoa; phylum Arthropoda; class Insecta; order Diptera; family Rhinophoridae; genus Melanophora; species Melanophora roralis. The sequence goes on along the minus strand of OY757191.1, from coordinate 34,921,364 downwards.
GCCATTTTAGTCACAGTTTCGTCATAACTAAAAATCCATAATTAATAAAACGCATATAGTTTTCAAGGTGGACCCGACTTTAAACTTTTAATAACAGGCAGACAATTAAAAAACAAATTGTTTGTCTAGAATATGCAGCGTCGGGTGTAACCTAACTTTGAGATTTGAGCAAAATAATTTTGCAATTATACTCCGTAAAAAACATCTAAAGATCTCGCACAATTACTTAATTGTAGAAAGGAAGGATTAAGTATTCCTTTCTATTATTTAGTTATTGGTTTTTTTAATTATAAAAGTTAACCCAGGCCAAACGGTATACGTCTTAGTTGGGTAAAACTTATTAATATTTTATCTGATTTGGAAAAGGGACTGTTCGGTCTATTTAAGTCTAGAACTCTCCACTTTACCAATCAGCCGCTTCTTTATTTAAACAACTTATCTTTTAAATTGATCATAAGCGAATGAATTTTATTTTAAAAAATAATCTTAAACAGAACTTAAATACATTCTTTTAAATGGTACCGTTAAGTTTAAAAATAAAAATTGAGTACTTTTATAATTTAGTAAAACAGAGTCAAGAAATAAATGAGTTAAAATTAAAAAGAATAATAAAACAATCATAATAGATGTATGTATAATGAGTTGTTATTGTATTGCAGCAATAAAACAATATTAATTAAAATTACAGTACATAACATAAAAATAAGTCCAATCGTATTTCTTAGGAACAGTTTACAAAACAGTTGCATTCTTAATCTCGTTGTGTACGGACGTGTTCACGCGAGTCTAATATTGTTAATTGGTGATATTAGTAATAAGTAGCAAACGAATTTATTCAGATACATTTATACACATAAAAGTGAGAAATGAAAAGCAGAAACAACAAACTAAATAAAAAAAAAGCGAACTGTTAATGAGTAACAGTAAGCATAGTGACAGTGGGCCTAATAGCCGAAATGCTTACATTGTGTTAAGCTCCACAAGTGTTAGCAATGAGAACATAAGAGACCCTGAATATAATAGAAATTATTAAAATGCAAGACCAAGAATAATTACAAACAATTTTAGTTCAAGTGCGCCTAATTTAAATAAATGTACTGAATAAGGGACTTATTTAGCCCAATCTCTATTTAATAATTATAAAAAAAATTCTGAGGTACCATCTTTGCCGCGGTCACCGTTATCAAATTCTGAAATTGAACCTGCAGCTGCTAAAGCCGCTTAAAGATTAATTTCTGCACCGGCACCTAAGACCCAGGTAGGGATGGACCGCTACGTGACAGTTCTTAAGAGGGGAAGAAGCCCTAAATCGGTAGAGGCATCTCAACCTGCAAAAATTTTAAAAGACGATGAAAGGCCAACCTCATCGCAAAATCGTTTTGCAATTTTGCAAGAGGATAATGAGGCCCCCGTTAGTGAAAGAAACTCCTTTAAGCCTTTATTTGAGGGGAAAAAATCAAATGATCTCGTCAAGATTTTTGTCGGTTTGATTGGGGAAAATAACTTTTATGTTTCAAATGTTAAACGCGGTAACAAGTTGCATTCTTAATCTCGTGGTGTACGGACGTGTCTACGCGAGTGTAATATTGGTAATAGGTGTATTAGTAATAAGTGGTTAACGAATTTATTAATATACATATATACACAGAATGGTGAGAAAAGAAAAACAACAAACTTAATAATAAATAAAAAAAGCGAACTGTTAATGAGTAACAGTAATCGTAGTGACAGTGGGCCTGAAAGCCGAAATGCTTACATTGTGTTAAGCTCAAGCATTAGCAATGAAAACATCAGAGACCCTGAATATAACAAAAACTATTTGAACGCAAAACCAAAAATAAACAAAGACAATTTAAGTGCAAGTGTGCCTAATTTAAATAAGTGTGCTGAACAAGGGACAATTTTAGCCCAATCCCTTTTCAAAAATTATAAAAAAAATACCGAGGTACCAAACTTATCATTTGCTAAAGGCGGTCCCAGCCCACTTTCTACAGAAGCTCCAAAGGTCCAGGTAGGGATGGACCGCTATAATTCAGTTCTTAAAAGGGGTAGAAGCCCGAAATCTGCAGAGGTTACCAAGCCAGCAAAATTTTCAAAAGATGAAGAAAAGCCTACTTCATCGCAGAATCGTTTCGCCATATTGCAAGAGGAGAACGATACCCGTGTTGTTGAAAAGAATTCATCTAAGCCTCCTCCAATATATTTGAGAGAAAGAAACTCCAACGATCTTATTAGGTTTTTAGTTGGTTTAATAGGTGAAAATAGCTTTTATGTGTCTAACATAAAACGTGGCAGCATTTATGAAACAAAAATTCAGGTAAATCACGAAAACGCTTACCGCATCACGGTTTCGGAGTTCGAAAAAATTAAAAAAAACTTCTATACTTACCAACTTAAAAACGCAAAAGGCCTTCAGGTAGTTATAAAAGGTATTGACTCTAACGTTGACCCGGAAGAGATTAAGGCCAGTTTGTGCAGCAAAGGCTTCAAAGTTAAATCCGTATCGAACATGAGAAACAGAGAAAGGCATCCGCAACCACTATTCCGAGTGGAGCTTGAGCCTGGGGATTTAAAACTGAAGAAAAGTGAAACCCACCCAGTTTACGATTTAAAATATATTTTGCATCGTAGAATTATTGTTGAAGCGCCACATAAGAGATCTGGACCCGTACAGTGTTTAAACTGCCAAGAGTATGGCCACACCAGAACTTATTGTAAGTTGCCTTCTGTTTGCGTTGTGTGTGGGGACCTGCATTCTACGACCAAATGCGACAAACCAAAAGATTATCCTAGGGTGAAGAAATGCAGCAATTGCGGTGGAAACCACACTGCCAACTATAGGGGTTGCCCGGTTTTTGATCTAGTTAAGCGCTCATCTAAGCCTAAAATAGTTTCTCCCCCTACCCAGCAGTTAAATGCACCAAGTGTTACTATGCCCCCTTTAGCACAGCCAACAGCAAGTCATATTTCTTATGCTAATGCATTAAAGTCTAATCAGCCCAATACAAGTAAGCCTAATCAGACCAACACAAGTAAGCCTAATCAGCCTACAGCTCCACAAGAATTGCCAACAAATGAACCAATCGGTCCCAATTTTAGCCGCCTGGAAGCTGTAATTGACAATATGGTCAAACAATTTACGCAGATAATGGCGCAAATGGCCGGCATGATGCAGGAGATGCAGAAAATGCAGTCTGCTCTTCTGCAGGCCATGCTTAAAAGACCATGAACTGCCTCAGGGTTTGTTTCTGGAACGCAAACGGCATCCGCCAACACAAAAACGAGCTCGAATATTTTTTAATACACCATAAAATTGACGTCATGCTGATTTCCGAGACTCATATGACATCTAGGAGCACTTTTAAAATTAGTGGATACAATTTTTATGACTCAAAAGATCCCAGGGATAGATCCTGTGGAGGCTCTGCTATATTAATCAAATCAAGAATTAAGCACCAATGGTTGGGTGGCCTATCTGAATGTTATATGCAAGCAACAAACGTCTGCATTAATGAGTTTTTCAATAACTTACTTATTTCATCAGTTTATTGTCCACCGAGATTCTCCATAACGAAGGATCAGTACAACAGTTTTTACAAATCTCTAGGTCCCCGTTTCATAGCTGCTGGAGACTATAACGCCAAGCACACGTACTGGGGCTCCCGACTAATTAGTCCCAGAGGTCGTGTGTTGTATGATGCCGTGTCTGAAATGGGACTTTATGTTATTTCAACTGGACAACCAACCTACTGGCCGGACCACAATAAAATTCCAGACGTAATCGATTTTGGCGTAGCAAAAGGTATCTCCTCGGAGCTTTTTGAGGCTCAAGCCTCCTTGGATTTATCGTCTGACCACTCACCCACAATAATCACTATTTGCAGTCCTCATCAAATAGAAACTAGTGATTGTTTCTTATCTAAAAGGATAAATTGGTTGAAATATAAAAAATACATTAGCGCCCACTGCTCGGAGAACCAACCGCTAAAAACTCCCGGAGACATTGATGATTGTCTGAGCGTCCTAAATGAAAACATTCAAAAAGCCGTTGAACATGCGTCTTCTACCTACCGTCAGGCTAGGTACAACAAAATTTTTTCTGACGATGTGAGAAAGCTTTTATTTGAAAAAAGGAGAGCCCGAAGAGATTGGCAAAAGCATAGATCACCCCAACTTAAAGCTAAGCTGAAAGAATGTACAACCCAACTAAAAAGCTTGCTGGAGGTTCACAGAATAGCATCACTGAAAGAGTACCTGGAAGGTCTAGACGCGACTGCTCAGACAAATTATTCCCTATGGCGATCAGCCAAGCGTCTTAAAAGACCTGTTATTGCAAAACCACCACTGCGTAATCTGAGAGGATCCTGGGCCAGAAATGACGAAGAAAAATGCGATCTGTTTGCAAATCATTTAAAAAACGTGTTCACCCCTAATACATGCACAGACGTAAGGGAATTACCGCCTGTTGTTGCCAGACGTCCTTTAGAAATACGTTTCCGATTTACAGATGTTGTAGAGGCTATCGCTAACCTAAATAGTAAAAAAGCTCCTGGCGTTGATAAAATCAGCAACAAAATGCTCTTTGAGCTACCTTTCACGGCTAAAAGGATAATTCTTTTTATTTTTAACGCGATAATTCGGCTTGAACATTTCCCGCCTATATGGAAAGTGGCCTTAGTAAAAATGATTCCTAAGCCTGGCAAAGATCCTTCGAAAGTAGAGTCTTATAGGCCTATAAGTTTGCTACCCACAATGTCAAAATTATTCGAAAAATTGCTTAAGAACAAGCTGACTCCGATCCTGAATGAAAACAACTGCATTCCAGATCACCAATTTGGCTTTAGAAGTCAACATAGCACAATCGAACGAACTCACAGACTGGTGCAGGTTATAAGAAAAACCTTTGAGGAAAAGTAGTACTGCTCCGCGCTCTTCATTGATGTCTCTCAAGCTTTCGATAAAGTATGGCACGAAGGCCTTTTAAGCAAACTAAAGCTAAACCTTCCAGCTAATATTTTCAACCTATTAAAAAATTACATAACCGGTCGACAATTTATGATCAAAGAGGGAAACCAAATAAGTTCTTCTCAACCAATAGGGGCTGGTGTACCTCAAGGGAGTATACTAGGTCCAGTTCTGTACTTGCTCTACACAGCAGATAGCCCAACCAATAGTTTTACACACACGTCGACATTTGCTGATGATACTGCTTTCCTTAGTATTCATAAAGACCCTAAAGAGGCTTCGAACCAACTGCAACAACACGTAACCCAAATTGAGAAATGGGCAAAGTTATGGGGAATAAAGATAAATGAACAAAAATGCACTCACGTAACTTTTACTTTACGTAAAGAAACGTGCTCCCCAATCACTATTAACAACCACATGGTGCCTCAACGAACTGAGACAAAATGTCTTGGTATTCACCTAGACCGCCGCCTCACATGGAAGCCTCACATTGATGCGAAGCTGACTCAAATAAAACTTAAAGCTGCTCAAACCCACTGGCTAATTGGTAGAAACTCTGTGCTACGTCTGGATTGTAAACTTCTACTCTACAACTCGATTTTAAAACCAATTTGGTGCTACGGTATACAATTATGGGGCACTGCTTCCTTTCCAACATAGAAAAAAATACAACGTCGTCAAAACAAAATTCTGAGAATGATAACTGGTGCTCCTTGGTATATTAAAAACAGCAACATCCACAAGGATCTAGAAGTTCCACTAGTAAAAAGCGAAATCCTAAACTATGTGGGCAAGTATTTAAATAAGCTGGAAACACATCCAAATCCGCTCGCTCGAAGCATCCTGCAACATAGTGGGCACACCCGCCTAAAAAGAAGGGATACTATTGCTCTTAGATGAAATTTTTGAAATTAGCCATCTTTATTGTGAAAACTTAAATTTTAGTCTGGTACTGACTGGACTAGTATTAATTATTAAGTTTTAAGATTTGAATACTTATTGTTAGTTCGCTTAAGCGAAGATTCAATAATAAAATATATGTTAAAACAAAAAAAAAGGTAACATATTTGAGACAAAAATTCAAGTCAATCATGAAAACGCCTACCGCGCTACGGTTTTGGAGCTCGAAAAAGTCGGCAAAAACTTCTATACCTACCAACTCAAGACCGCAAAAGGCCTTTGGGTAGTTATTAAGGGCATTGATTCTAATGTTGACCTAGAAGAGATCAAGACTAGTTTGTTAAGCAAAGGGTTTATGTTTAGGACGGTATCCAATATGAGAAACAGGGAAAAAGACCCCCAACCATTATTCCGAGTGGAGCTTGAGCCTGGTGATATCAAATTAAAAAACAGTGAAACTAACCCCATCTATAATTTAAAATATATTATGCACCGAAGAGTTACTGTGGAAGTGCCACATAAGCGATCTGGACCCGTACAGTGCTTGAACTGCCAGGAATATGGCCACACTAAAGCTTATTGTAAGTTGCGTTCTGTGTTTGTTGCGTGTGGGGATCTGCACGATACGACCAAGTGCGACAAGCCAAAAGATGATCCTAGGATGAAGAAATGCAGCAACTGCGGGGGAAACCACACTGCCAACTATAGAGGTTGTCCTGTTTTTAATTCAGTTAAACGCTCAACTAAGCCGAAGGTAGTTCCTGCCCCTCCCCAGCCGTTAAATATACCAACAACAAACATTCCCCAGTTAGCACAGCCAACTACAAGTCAAATTTCTTACGCCAACGCACTAAAGTCAAACCAGTCCAATGCACAAAGGACAAACCAACCAACCACACAACAACAAGTGCCAACAAGTGAACCAACTGGTCCCAATTTTAGCCGCCTGGAAGCCGTAATTGACAATATGGTCAAACAATTTACGCAGATAATGGCGCAAATGGCTAGCATGATGCAGGAGATGCAGAAAATGCAGTCTGCTTCTCTGCAGGCCATGCTTATAAGACCATGAACTGCCTCAGGGTTTGTTTCTGGAACGCAAACGGCATCCGCCAACACAAAAACGAGCTCGAATACTTTTTAACACACCAAAAAACCGATGTCATGCTGATTTCCGAAACTCATACGACATCTAGAAGCACTTTTAAAATTAGTGGATACAATTTTTATGATTCAAAAGATCCCAGAGATAGATCCTGTGGTGGCTCTGCTATATTAATCAAATCAAGAATTAAGCACCAATGGTTGGGTGGCCTATCTGAATGTTATATGCAAGCAACAAACGTCTGCATTGATGAATTTTTCAATAACCTACTTATTTCGTCAGTTTATTGTCCACCGAGATTCTCCATAACGATGAATCAGTACAACAGTTTTTACAAATCTTAAGGTCCCCGCTTCATAGCTGCTGGAGACTATAACGCCAAGCATACGTACTGGGGATCCCGACTAGTTAGTACTAGACGTCGGGTCTTGTATGATGCCGTGTCTGAAATGGGACTTTATGTTATTTCAACTGGACAACCAACCTACTGGCCAACAGACCACAATAAAATTCCAGACGTAATTGATTTTGGCGTAGCAAAAGGTATATCCTCGGAGCTCATTGAAGCTCAAGCCTCCTTGGATTTATCTTCTGACCACTCACCCACAATAATCACTATTTGCAGTCCTCACCAAAAAGCAGCTAGTGAGTTTTTCTTATCTAAAAGAATTAATTGGTTGAAATATAAAAAATATATTAGTACCCACTGCGCGGAGAACCAACCGCCAAAAACTCCCGGAGACATAGATGATTGTTTGAGCGTCCTAAATGAAAACATTAAAAAAGCCGTTGAACATGCGTCTTATACCTACTGCCAGGCTAGGTACAACAAAATTTTCTCTAAAGATGTGGAAAAGCTGGTATCTGAAAAAAGAAGAGCCCGCAGGGAATGGCAAAAACATAGATCGCCCCAACTTAAAACTAAGCTGAAAGAATGTACAACCCAACTAAAAAGCTTGTTGGAGGCTCACAGAATGGCATCACTGAAAGAATACCTGGAAGGTCTAGACGCGACTCCTCAGACAAATTATTCCTTATGGCGATCAGCCAGACGTTTTAAAAGACCTGTTATCGCAAAACCACTACTGCGCAATCTGAGAGGATCCTGGGCTAGAAATTATGAAGAAAAATGCGATCTGTTCGCAAATCACTTCAAAAACGTATTCACTACCAATACATGCACTGACGTGAGGGAATTACCGGCTGTTTTTGCTAGACGTCCTTCAGGAATACGTTTCCGATTTGCAGATGTTGTAGAGGCTATCGCTAACCTTAATGGTAAAAAAGCTCCTGGCGTTGACAAAATAAGCAACAAAATGCTCATAGAGCTGCCTCTTATTGCTAAAAGAATCATTCTTTTTATTTTTAACGCGATAATTCAGCTTGAACATTTTCCGCCTATATGGAAAGTTGCCTTGGTAAAGATGATTCCTAAGCCTGGCAAAGATCCCTCGAAGGTAGAATCTTAAAGGCCCATAAGTTTGTTACCCACAATGTCAAAATTGTTCGAAAAACTGTTAAAAAACAAGCTAAATCCGATCCTGAATGGCATCAACTGCATTCCAAATCCCCAATTCGGCTTTAGAAGTCAACATAGTACCATCGAACAAACTCACAGGTTTGTACAGGTTATATGAAAAGCCTTTGAAGAAAAGAAGTACTGCTCCGGGCTTTTTATCGATGTCTCACAAGCTTTCGACAAAGTATGGCATGAAGGCCTTCTAAACAAACTAAAGCTCAACCTTCCAGCTAATATTTTCAGCCTTTTAGAAAAATACATTACAGGCCGACAATTTATGATCAAAGAGGAAAACCAAATAAGTTGTTCCCAACCAATAGAGGCTGGTGTCCCTCAAGGAAGTATACTAGGTCCAATTTTGTACTTGCTTTACACGGCAGATATGCCAACCAATAGTTTCACACACACGTCAACTGCTTTTCTTAGTATTCACAAAGACCCTCAAGAGGCTTCGAACCAGCTGCAACAACACGTAACCCAAGTTGAGAAATGGGAAAAGTTATGGGGAATAAAGATAAATGAACAAAAATGTACCCACGTAACTTTTACTTTACACAAAGAAACCTGCCCTCCAATCACTATCAACAACCATAATGTGCCTCAACGATCTGAGACAAAATATCTTGGTATTCACCTAGATCGCCGCCTTACATGGAAGCCTCATATAGATACTAAGCTGACGTTAATGAAACTTAAAGCTGCTCAAATCCACTGGCTAATTGGTAGAAACTCTGTGCTACGTCTTGATTGTAAGCTTCTACTCTACAACTCGATTTTAAAACCAATTTGGTGCTACGGTATACAATTATGGGGTACTGCTTCCGCCTCTAACATCGAAAAAATCCAACGCCGTCAAAACAAAATTCTAAGAATGATAACTGGTGCTCCTTGGTATATCAAAACAGCAACATCCACAAGGATCTAGAAAATGCGAAATCCTGAAATATGTGGACAAGTATTTTAATAAACTGGAATCACATCCAAATCCGCTCGCTCGAAGCATCCTGCAACATAGTGGGCACACCCGCCAAAAAGAAGGGATACAATTGCTCTTAGATGAAACCTTGGAAATTAGTTAATTTTATTGTGAGAACTTAAATTTTAGTCTGGTACTGACTGGACTAGTATTAACTACTTAGTTTTAAGATTTGAATACTTATTGTTAGTTCGCTTAAGCGAAGATTCAATAATAAAATATATGAACAAAAAAAAAAAAAAAAAAAAAAAAAACAAAAATGTTTGGATGAAAAAATAATTTGGGTCGGTCTTACATTTTACCTTTGTAGGAGAACCCTGGAAGCCGTAGGAGCGATTTTAAAAATGTTTAAATTAAGCTTTGTATGGCAACGCTGTTATATGTATGAACACTTATACTAAAAAAATTTTTGTTTTGGGTGTGTTTCAATAATATTAACATGTCTGATTCTGTTTTTTGCTTTTTTTGTTGTTTTTTTTGTTCTTATATTATTACATGTAAAAGTATGTTCTTTGTTGTTGTTGTAGACTCAAAAAACCGAGGTAGTCTTGGTTTTTTGCTTATATCTCGGTCATTTATCGGGCGATTTTGCTGAATTTCAATACCGATTTTCTCGCGACTATCTGTGACGGTTTGATACCACATTCGGGTCTATGCGATATCGGGGGGCTTCAGCAATTTGATTTCAACCATAACACGGACAGACGGTCAGACGGACAGACGGACAGACGGACATCGCTAAATCGGCTTTCCTATCTATAAGGATCCAGAATATATATACTTTATGGGGTCCCAAATGGATAATAAAGGAATTACAAACGGAATGACAAACTTATATATACCCTTATCACTTATGTGAAGGGTATAATTAATCAATGCAGACGTTTGTTCCTTAGATATAGCGTTCGGAGATGCCACCTAACCATTGTTAATTAATTATACCCTTCACATAAGTGATAAGGGTATATATAAGTTTGTCATTCCATTTGTAATTCCTTTATTATCCCTCTGGCTCAGAAATCGTCCCGATGATGAGGCAGTTAGTTTGAATATCTGGTCGGTAGTTTCCTCTTACGATAAGATCTTCTGTTTGTTGGGTGAGAAGCATGATTCTCTTGTGTATCTTGAGTTGCTGTTGCTTCTGCATTGCTCATTGTATCTGTGTTGCTTGTTGTATTTGTGTTGTTTGTTGTATTTGTGTTGTTTGTTGTATTTGTGTTGCTTGTTGTATTTGTGTTGTTTGTTGTATTTGTGTAACTTGTTGAGTTGCTTGACACATTGCTGTTTTTTGGACGCCCTCTTTGGCTGCTTAGAGAATCCTTCATATAGAGTCACATCTGATGCATGGTAAGTAGACAAAGGTACGTCAGGGTTATTTAGTTCTGCAACTATGTAACATGATGATCCCTTTTTGTCAATAACAAGGTATGGGCCATCTTTCCTTGGTACAAATTTTGCAGTTAAATTGTTAGCTTTCTTGCTTAGGAGGTGAGTTGAAACTAACACTTTATCACCAACATGAATTATTTTCTTAGATTTTCTTTTTAAATCTGCATAGAGTTTGTTTTTGTCCTGCATTTTCTCTTGAGATTCTTTTGCTAGTTCTAGTGTTTCTGCCGGCAGCAAGAGGCGACTAGCGTATTCAATTGGGCGTTCTAGTTGTTTCTCCCCCGCATAGTTACTTGGGTCCGTTTTTAAAACAAAAGGCATATTTTCATTAACTTGCTGTAATATTGGTGGGGATGTCAAAAGTTTTTTCAAGGAGTTAAAGGAATTTTGTTCCTTTTCAGGCCATTTCCAAACTGCATTCTTTTTGGTTAAATCGGATAAAGGCTTTGAAACATTTGCAAACGAAGGTATGAAACGCATGTACCAGGAGCAAGTTTGCAAAAACGATAGAACTTCTTTTGGGTTTCTTGGGGGTTTCCTTAATAAAATGGCATTTGTTTTTTCAGGATCGACTTTTAAGCCGTCGGTTGTAAGTATATGACCCAAGTATTTGACTTCAGGTTTACAACCGAAACACTTTTCTCGATTAAGACGGAAATTAAATTCTTTTAGTCTTTTAAATGCTTGCTTAAGGTCAGAAATATGGGTTTTTAAATCTGTTGAACATATAATGATGTCATCAAGATAAGCCAAAATAACGATATTGGGTAATCCGGTACGGAATTTGTCAATTAGCCTTTGGAATGTGGCTGGGGCATTTTTTAGGCCGAAAGGCATGCGATTAAATGCGAAAACTCCGAATGGCGTTGTAAAAGCAGTTTTCTTTCTATTTTCAGCTGCTATTTTGATTTGCCAATAGCCGGAACGTAAATCTATTGTAGACATATATGGAGTTGTTTTTGCTGATTGTAAAAGATCGTCAATCCTAGGTAGTGGATATGTATCAGTTGTCGTGATCGCATTTAAGCGGCGATATTCAACACACAGTCTTATTGAACCATCCTTTTTTGGTACAAGAACTACTGGAAATGCCCATGTGGATTCAATTGCTTCAATTATACCCCTTTCAAGCATTTTGTCAAGTTCTTGTTTTAAAATAATTTTCATTTTAGGAGAAATTCTGTATGGAGAGTTTGATATAGGATCATGTGAGCCTGTTTTTATATGATGTTCTATATAGGGAATAGGTTTTTCTATATCTTTAAATATTTCTTCTTCTGATTTCTAACAAATGAGGAGCTTCACATGGCCGTAACTTTATTTCTATTGAATTTAGTTCAATTCGCTTAAAAATTTCGTTGCAATAATCATTGCGATTTACTTTTTTAAGAAGTAGGAATAAATTCGAGCTTTTTGGCGACTCTAAATTTTCTGGAATAGAATTTCCAAAAATTTTCTTAATTCTACCGGGTGAGTATTCATTGCTTCCCTTTTCAAACCATGATAAAAACTCCTTAACTTCATTAGGCATAACATCTTTTGAAATATCTATATTATTAATAATTTGTGATTGGTTTGTCTTGAAATCAAAAATTTTAGAAGGGTGGTCTTTAAAATACCAAGTACGCTGAGCTAAATCAAGTACGATACCGTTTTCTTCTAGAAAATCAATTCCAATTAGGGTTCTGTTGCCTATAGCTTTTGGTAGACATATAAATTTTATCTTCTTTAACCGATTACCAATAATAATATCAACTGTTGTAGAAAGAACGTTTTCATTTGTTTTACTTCCATCAGCTAAAACAAGTTGTAGTGGACGTGGTGCAGACGTGGTGTTATTATAGGAAAGAGACAATGTTGCCAGACCGTTGGCTGCGCTGGAATGCTGGCGTTAAGCTCCGGCTAGGGCTCGCCGTCTTGGGCTGGTTCTTGCCAACGCATCTAGGCTTTAATCCACCACCACAAAAAAAAATCATTCCAGCTGTTCAAAAATAAATGAAAGAAAGAGAATGGAGCCCGATGATGGATAAACGCGGATCAAGAAAAAAAAAAAAAAGAAAAACGCAAACTTTGCCATCACCTACCAGCTCCTGCTGCGTCCTGCACTTGAGTTGCGCCGGCAGATGTTACGCCGACGTTTGGCGCACCCACTGGAATCCATCGGGACTCCTCCATGACAGCGTATTCTGGATGTTAGCTGTCCCAAATTCTGCTCTGTCAGAGATGTTGTCACCTCCTATTAACTTACCCTTTTATTAGCTTTAGCAGCTCATACTAAAAAAAGTAACAATCAAATATATATATAAAACATTATAAATTTTGTTTTATTAACAGCAAAACAATATAGAAAACTACATTACCTCTGTTCAAAAGAAATAATTAAAATTTGAATTAACAAAAAAACGAACAAACTTATTTCAAACTCAAATTAACAAATTCTTCTTTTTATTTATTTAAATTTATTAATTATATTTTTCCCTACTTTTTCTTTTTATTCAGGTTTCAGCAAAAGCAAGATGGAAGTGCTGGTCCCTAATCTGCCGTCCGTCCGTTATCGTGTCCAGGTAAGTCACTAGTAAAAAAAACACAATAGAAATTATATGTACATATATGTATATAATTTTATAAATTTCCTTTTTTTTTAGGAAACCCTATGTGGCTTACGGGAAACTTGCCCTCAATCACCGCGAGATATTTTAGGCCTGAGCTCAGCCCTAGCTATCCCTACAGGTAACTTATTACGCTCTACACTAGGTTTCCCTAACTGATAAAAATATATGTATACAAATATAGGTATATAAGTGTCGGTTCTTACAGATGTCCGTCTCTGTCCTTTAATTTCGGTCGAAGTCAACAATGGCAGAATTACCTGACCTTAATTACTTCTGGGCAAAGTGTGCTTGCTGATGGGGTACGGGCTCCAGGGCGCGGTTCAAACCTCTAAACGCCCGCCAGGGGCTATGTGGGCTGATGGCTTACTCGGCTGGCTGCTGGAGATACTGGCTCTGTTGCTAAAGCGTTGTGAAGTGGCTGTTGTCGCGGGTGGCTTTCTATCTTCCTTTTTTTTATCTTTAATTTTCAGCTTTCTTTATTTTTATTTTCAGGAGTGTATTTTACATATTTTTATTTCCAGGTTTTAAGTTTATATCTCTCTTTTCAGTTTTTCAATTTACCATTTACTTTTCAGCTTTTTAATTTAATTTGCAGGATTTTCATTTATTTTAATTTTTAGGATTTTATTTTCTTTCTCTTTTATTTTCAGGTTTTTATATTTTTCAGGTTCATCTCTTATTTAATTCTAATTTCAGTGTTTTTTATTTATATTTTTAGCTTTTAACTTCTATTTTATCATTTTATTTAGCTTTTAGTCTTTAATTTTATTTAACTTTATTTCCACAAAATTATTTTCTTTGTTTGCGATTTTAATAATTTCCTTTAGTTTTATTTAATCTTTATTATTTAGATTTTATTTAATTACGTTTCTTTTTGTTCTTTAATTCCTTTAATTTCATAATTTTCAAATTGGCAATAAAATTATTTTATCAAACCACTTTTTCCTTTTTTTTTTTCAACCACCATCCAACTTCCTCGTATCCAGAATCAGAAACTTCTCGAAAAAAATATGGCTCCCCTTTTTTAGGTATATGTCATCATCATCTTTTTTTTCATCCATTCTCCAAACCTCCATTAGTCTTGTTCCACATTCTTTCGCCCAAAAACAAAACATATGTAGGTAAGTGTTGTTTTTCTCCACTACATATGTTTGGTTTTCAGGTTGACACTTTGTACGGTACTGCCTTACCACCAGGTGCACACGACAAAGTTCTGCAAAAGCTTTTTTAAATATAACACCTTTTTGCATTAACTTTTGGTAAAGGTTAAAACCTGCAACATTCGTTCGAGCCGCTGTGTCAAAATATGCTTCGCCATTTAATCCTGCAATGTTTATTTTAACTATGGGAACATTTCGGCCAACTAAAGAAGTATGAAGCGAATTAAAATCTAAGGTTTCTTCTCTGCCATTTAAGATGTCTTTATTACAGGATGGGCAGTTAGACCGATAAAACCCTGGTGCTCCACAACCGTAACAATTAAGTTTTATTTCTGGTTCTTGTACGTGCTTATGTTTTTCGGCTTCAATCTTTTTAAAACAGTTTTCTGCTAAATGGTTCTTTTTCCTGCAATATGTGCATCTTAAACCTGAAGTTTTTGAAATTTCAATAGATTTCCCTTTTTCGACTCTGTTCTGTTTGTTTTCTGAAAGCATTTGCTCTACTTCTCTAGCTTTATGTAGCAGCTCTTGAAAGTTTGATACGCTATTTCTAGGCACCTTTTCTCTAATACGAATGCTTAACTGACCAAATAACTGAGCAAAAAGCCTTCTTTTTCTGCAAACAAAACTGTCAATACTTTCAAAAATTTTTTGTTTTTCATTAAAAATTTCGTTATAAATGCGCCAATCTGGCTTTGGCCGGGCAAATGACTTTCTTAAAAGATCAACTGCATCATTAAATGTTTGGGCCTCCTGTTTGACTCCTTGCCACCAGGCAGAAGCATAGCCCTCTAAAAGAAGTGGTAAACTTGTTAGGGCTAAAAAATCTGAAATATTTTCTGCTTCTTTGTAAACTAAAATTGTAGCTTAGAAATCTTCAACGTTTGTGGAATTACGGCCACCATTAAAACGGGACGTGCAGTTACTAAAAGTAGTTTTTATTTCTGGCCTTGCCACTAAACCACCTACAAGTTCTCTGAACTGATCGTCGGTCAAAACCATATTAACTGGGGCTTGTGGTTGGCTCATGTTACTTGACGCAGACACATTACTTTGGCTTGGTTGAACTCCAACGGCGCTTGGAGTATCATTGCAAGGTGCCACCTCTTATAGGCCGTGTGTCATTTGGGCTATTTTTGGACGTATTGCGAGGACTTCGTCTCATATTTAAAAAAAATCTCAGTAAATTTTACTTAAAAGGGGAATTTGAAAAGTTGGGAAACCCTGGTTGTAAAATAAGCAGTAAATACTTCAGCTTACGGAAAGTAATATTTTATGTTCAAACAACAAAACAACACCAGGTTGGTCAAAGTACAAACAACACGATGCTGAAAATGTTACACAACAATTTGATGCAAAACACTAACAACAAACCGATGAGATTTATTTAAAATCAAAGTTAAACAACTCCAAAACGTTCTCCAAAAATAGCTTCGTCAAACAAATGTTTAAATTTTTTTGAGGATAATTAAAAATTTTCGTTGGGCGCCAGTTGTAGAAAGGAAGAATTATATATTCTTCTCTATTATTTAGTTATTAGTTTTTAAATTATGAAAGTTAACCCAGGCCAAACGATATACGTCTTAGCTGGGTAAAACTTATTAATATTTTATAAGATTTGGAAAAGGGACTGTTCGGTCTATTAAAGTCTAGAACTCTCCACTTTTCCAAATCAGCCGCTTGATTTATTTAAAGAACTTGTCTTTTTGATTGATCATAAGCGAATGAATTTTATTTTTAAAAGTAATCTTAAACATAGCTTAAACATTTTAAATCTTTTAAATTGTTCCGTTAGGTCTAAAAATAACAATTGAGTTCTTTTATAAGAGACAAGAAATAAATGAGTTAAAATAAAAAGAATAATAAAACAATAATAACCAATGTATATATGTATATTGAGTTGTTATTGTTTTACATACAATCAATGTTTGCAGCAATAAAACAATATTAACTAAAATTACAGTGCATAACATAAAAAGTCCAATAGTATTTTTTAAGAAAAATTTACAAAACAATAATTAAACAAACTAATAACAACAATAAAATTAATCTTGTTCCGCTACAAGCTCGAGTATTTCTTGGTGAACCAAAAAATCGATGTTAAAATGACTTTTAAAATTACTGGCTATTCTTTTTACGATTCAAAGGATCCTAGGGATAGATCATGTGGTGGCTCGGCTATTTTAATCAAATAAAGAATTAAACACCAATGGTTGGGTGGCCTCTCGGAATGTTATATTCAAGCTACGAACGTCTGCATTGATGAATTTTTCCATAACCTTGTTATTTCATCAGTTTACTGTCCACCCAGATTCTCCATAACGAAGGATCAGTACAACAGTTTCTGCAAATCATAAGATCCCCGCTTCATAGCTGCTGGAGACTATAACGCTAAGCATACATACTGGGGCTCCCGCCTAATTAGTCACAAAGGTCGTGTCTTGTATGATTCCGTGATGGAAATGGGACTTTTCGTTATTTCAACTGGACAACCAACCTATTGGCCAACCGACAATAATAAAATTCCAGACGTAATAGACTTTGGCGTAGCAAAAGGTGTATCCCCGGACCTTATTGAGGCTGTAGCCTCCTTGAATTTATCTTCTGACCACTCACCCACAATAATTACTATTTGCAGTCCTCATCAAATAGCTACTTGTGATTTTTTTCTTATCTAAAAGAATAAATTGGTTAAAATATAAAAAATATATTAGTGTCCGCTGCTCGGAAAACCAACCGCTAAAAACTCCCGGAGACATAGATGATAGTCTGAGCGTTCTAAATGAAAACATTAAAAAAGCCGTTGAACCTGCGTCTTCTACCTATCGTCAGGCCAGGTACAGCGAAATTTTTTCTGACGATGTGGGAAAACTTTTATCTGAAAAAAGGAGAGTCCGAAGAGAATGGCAAAAGCATAGATCGCCCCAACTTAAAACTAAGCTGAAAGAATGTACTAACCCAGGGGTGAGCAACCTTTTTAATCAATGGACCAATTTATATTTTAAAATTTTGTTGATGGGCCGCACATAAATAAACACTTATTAATAATTTACAGAACTGTATTTATAATAAACATTAGAATAAAAAATAAAAAGATTTCATATATAAGTTTTAATGAAAAATAAAAGCAAACAAGAAAATAACAGAAAAACGGATTCACTTAAAATTTTAATGAGAAATTTGGCACTGTTTTTTTTGATACAAGCTGATCAATATCAACCGGAATTGATGAGGTAGCTACACGTACACAGGTTTCTAATCGTACATCACTCAGTATTGATCGGTGGTCATTTTTAATTAATTTCATGGTTGAAAATAATTGTTTGCAAACATACGTACTTCCGAAAAGAGACATCATTTGCTTTGCATTTTGCGTCAAAAGTGGAAATTTCTCAGGGCTCACATACGACTTATAAAAATTTTCGATATTTACTGAGAAAAATACATTTTTAAATCGGTATTATTTTGCATGTCAAGCACTTCCATTTGAAAGTCTTCGGGAACTTTATCCACATCGATATTAAATGGCGAGAAAAACATTTACATGAGCACCGCTGTCCTCTCAGCTTTGAGCATTTGAAATCGTAATTGAAATTCGTTTATTAAAATGTCTATGTATTGTGCGTATTTTTGAGAAGTAGTAACGGTTTCTTTTTTTAAATGTGGAAAGTGAGACACATTATTCTGCAAAAGTTGCTTTCTCCACAATTTTAATTTGCGCTCAAAGCCCTGAATTTTATCATACAAATTGTGAATAAACTGTCCTTTGCCTTGAAGTTCCACGTTAAGATCATTGAGATGCTGAGTCATGTCAATAAGAAAACCCAAAATCGCACATTCATTCTTTATTACAAAAATGAGGAAAGGAATATTCCTTCATATCCAAAAACAATTGTATTTCGCATTTTAAGTTATATACTCTTTTTAACATTGCACCTCTGTTAAGCCAACGTACTTCGGCATTGAAAACTACGTTGCCATATTCAGTTTCTAAATCTTTAAGGAATTCTTTAAATTCACGGTGATTAAAAGCGCGCGACTTTATAAAATTGATTAGTTTAATTATTGGTACTGTGACATGTGGCAAACTCAATTTTTTCACACACAAATTTTCCTGGTGAATTATGCAATGGTTAACGTATATTTCTCTTCCTGTGATCTTCTTAATATCTTGAAATAACCGATACTCCTACCTCCATGCTAGACATTGCTCGTGCTCCATCTGTCGATATATCATTTCTAATGAAATTGAAAAATTTCTCAACACAGACTTTAGTTCATCGTACAGGTCTTTGCCGATTGTAGTCCCTTGCATTGGAACTAGTGAACATAATTCTTCAGTAATTATAAATTTGCTGTCAGTACCACGTAAAAATATAGCCAGTTGTTCTGTATCGCTTATATCGCAACTCTCATCAAGTGCCAAAGAACAGTATTCGAACTTTGCAATGCGTTCACGAAGCGTTGTTGCTATGTTCTCGGCCAAGTCTTCAATTCTCCTTGCAATAGTGAATCTTGATAAACTAATATTTGAAATAATATTTATTTTATCAGGAAATGCTATTTCTGCAACAGCAGACATTCTTTTATCATCTCTCCGTCCGAAAAGGGTTTCGATTTTTTTGCCAGTATTTGACTAACAACAAAACTAGCCTTTACTACCGTATTTGATAAAATATCTTGATTTTTAAAAATAGCCTGTTGTTTTCCCAAGTTTTTTTCTATTTGATTAAATTTATCTATCCGGAGTTGTCCTGTTAAGTTTTTATATTGTTGTTCATGTTTTGTATGGAAATGCCTTTTTATGTTATATTCTTTTAATGCCGACACAGTCTCTGAGCATATTAAGCATACCGCTTTATCTTTGACAAAGGTGAAAAAATAATCAAATTTCCACTTTTCTTGGAAATGCCTGTGCTCATCCACAACCTTCCTTTTTTTGTTTGCTTTTTCGACATACTATTATAAAAAAACATTTAAAGTTAAGAATATTTGTAGGACAATATAATTTTGAATCAAAAAACTCTAATATTACTTTTTTGACAATAATATTGCACTTACGCCTTTCAAGAAACACAATAATTGCTAAAATTGCTAGTTAACAGCCTACCAGTCTGCTTGATTGTGTGACAAAAGAAAAACTCAAACAAGAACAAACGCAGTGTGTTCGTAGTGCATGTTTAAACAAGTCGCCGACAAGTAAGTATTTATTCACCAACAAGCACAGACCTGGCGCGTTCAAATTGCGTGTTTAAGTAAGTGAGTTACTCGTCACAAAAATTGTTTCGGTTTGATATGCACTACCATTTTATTATAATTAGTTTAATAACAACATATTGAGAGGAGAAAGCCGAAAAAATAAATTCAATTTTAGAAATGCTTGGCGGGCCGCATAAGCATGTTTAACGGGCCGCGTGTTGCTCATCCCTGTACTAACCAATTAAAAAGCTTACTTGAGGTTCACAGAATGGCTTCACTTAAAGAGTACCTCGAAGGTCTAGACGCGACTCCTCAGACAAATTATTCCCGATGGCGATCAGCCAGACGTCTTAAAAGACCCGTTATCGCAAAACCACCACTGCGTAGTCTGAGAGGATCCTGGGGTAGAAATGACGAAGGAAAATGTGATCTGTTCGCAAATCATTTCAAAAACGTGTTCACTCCCAATACTTGCACAGACGTGAGGGAATTACCGCAAGTTGTTGCTAGACGTCCTTTAGAAATACGTTTCCGATTTACAGATGTTGTAGAGGCTATTGCTAACCTAAATGGTAAAAAAAGTTCATGGCGTTGATAATATAAGCAACAAAATGCTCTTAGAGCTACTTTTTACGGCAAAAATAATAATTTTTTTTATTTTTAACGCAATAATTCGGCTTAAACGTTTCCCGCCTACATGGAAAATTGCCTTAGTAAAGATGATTGCTAAGCCTGGCAAAGATCCTTCAAAGGTAGAGTCTTATAGGCCTATAAGTTTGTTACCCACAATGTCAAAATTGTTCGAAAAATTGCTTAAGAACAAGCTGACTCCGATCCTGAAAGAAAACAACTGCATTCCAGGTCACCAATTTGGCTTTAGAAGTCAACATAGCACAATCGAACAAACTCTCTTGTGTATCTTGAGTTGCTGTTGCTTCTGCATTGCTTATTGTATCTGTGTTGTTTGTTGTATTTGTGTTGCTTGTTGTATTTGTGTTGTTTGTTGTATTTGTGTTGTTTGTTGGGTTGCTTGACACATTGTTGTTTTTTGGACGCCCTCTTTGTTTTAAAGGATAAACTGGCTGCTTAGAGAATCCTTCATATAGAGTCACATCTGATGCATGGTAAGTAGACAAAGGTACGTCAGGGTTATTTAGTTCTGCAACTGTGTAACATAATGATCCCTTCTTGTCAGTAACAAGGTATGGGCCATCTTTGTTTGGTACAAATTTTGCACTTAAGTTGTTAGCTCTCTTGCTTAAGAGGAGTGTTGAAACTAACACTGTATCACCAACTTGTATTCTTTTCTGAGACTATCTTTTTTAAATCTGTTTTTGTCCTCTATTTTCTCTTAAGATTCTTTTGCTAGTTTTAGTGTTTCTCCTAGGCGAAGTAAGTGAGGTGTAATTTGTGGTACAAAGTTTTCCGCATTTACAATTGCCCTTAAATCATTTTGGACCTGAATAGGAGATCTTAATTCACGACGAAAAGTTAAATATGCGGCAGAGTACCCTGTATATGTGCATTTAGCTAAGTTCATTGAAAATATGATAGAAGGCAGTTTAAGGTCCCATGAAGTGTGATTTTTACCGACACAAATAGAGAGTTGAATTTTTAAATCTCTATTTTTACGTTCTACTGGATTGGCTTCTTGGTGATAGACTGGTGTAAATGATTGTTGAATTCCAAGACAAAATGGTAACTTTTGCATTACTGCTGAGATAAACTGCATTCCATTCGAGGAATACCATATCTGAGAAAAACTTCATTTAGTAATATTTGAGCACAATTTTCAGCTGACGCCGTTTTTAATGGAAACAATTCTATTCAACGACTACACAAGTCTTTAATAATCAATATCCATTGATTACCTAGTGAGGTTATGGGTAATGGACCAAACAAATGATCTGCTAGATTTTAAATCTGCGATTACTACAAACAGTTTGCAGAAGACCAGCAGGTTTCATGTTTGTTGGTTTATAACGTTTGCACTCCATACAAGATTTTACAAAATTTGTTATTTCAGCTCTCATTTTGGGCCAATAAAAAGTGGTGTTATTCGACTAATAGTTTTGTCGATGCCATAATGACCTGCTGTAGGGCAATCGTAATAATTATAAAGAATCATGCTTCGCATTGATTCAGGTACTACTAGCTACCCGTTTTCTGAATCTTCTGAAGCGCAAAATCTATATAAGACACCATCAAGCATTATGTAGCCTCTACCAGTGTGTCATATGACGTTTTCGTCGTAATTTTCAAAAAAGTTTATACACACAAAAAAATAATCACGGTTATATTAACTATGAAAACGAAAAACTAAGTTTTACTTACTAAGTCAAATAGGTAATTTTAAAACAAAAAATTCAAGCTAATGTTACTAAGCGAATTAGGCATCGCCTTCGGATTTTTTTTTTACTGTTTTTTTATTTTTGTAATTGTCAATGGTAAAAAAAAATGTTTTAGAAAATGAAGGTGCGTAAAAAATTTATTAAAAATATAACAATAAAAAAATTTTGAATTGGAGCTTTAAGGAAATGCGGAGGCAATTCATAGAGGTGATTTAAAATGTAAGGCATTTAATACATTTGTTGTTAATCTAGGTTTTTAAAAAAAACGCATTTCTTATTAACAAAACTCTCAAAACCTTGTTTCTCTGCTTTCGCAAATAAGGAAGTCAAGATTTCCTTTGGAATCCGGTCATGGCTTTGCTCTCAGATATGTTCCAGAGGTTAAATTTGTTTCTAAGGGGCCCAAAAAGCAAGAGAAAATAACGAAATGCAACCACGGAAGTTTGTTTTTTAAAGTTTTGAAAATCTTTCTCGCGTTTAATTCAACTTTCGGAACAAATTAACCTCTTGAACGTACCCGCATAGATAAAAGTAAATTTATAATATGCGCAATTTTCAATAAAATATTGTGAATCAAAATAAAAAAAATTTAATTTAGTTTGGAGATAAGCTAATTTAAAAAGGTAAATTTTACTAAAGTCATTAGGGTAATGTACTTTGCTATCGTTGTTAGTTTGATAAAGTTTGTAAGTAACTTTGACTAACTTTTTAGTTGACTTTTCGAACATGGGAACCAACTTAAATTTAAGGCATATCACCTTAGGAACTATGTTACTGCCATTCTACCCTTTTTTTAGTTTAATTTCTACTATGTTTTTAGGAAATATAACCCATAGAATTTTTGTGTGTAATGTATTTTATTTCAGGGTCTTCCGTTTGTGGCTCTCTAAACTCTTTGCCCAGGCTCCTTTATGTGGGAAATCAACGTAAATTAACATGCATTCACACTTGGCTTCGTTGTGGTTTCAAGTGGGCATGTAGGCTTAGATAAGTTTGGAGTTGCAGGGCCCATCTTGCAAGACGACCTGTTGGGCTCTTTAAACTGAATAACCATTTAAGGGGTTGATGGTCAGTAAGGACTAAAACTTCTGAACTTTCTATATATCCTCTGAACTTTTGAACAGCCCAAACTACCGCCAAAGCTTCACGCTCAGTTGTGGAGTAGTTCCTTTCTGCTGGCAGCAAGAGGCACTAGCGTATTCAATTGGGCGTTCTAGTTGTTTCTCCCCCTGGAGTAAAACAGCTCCAATCGCTTAGTTACTTGCGTCCATTTTTTAAACAAAAGGCATATTTTCATTAACTTTTTGTAGTACTGCTGGGGATGTCAAAAGTTTTTTCAAGGAGTTAAACGAATTTTGTTTCTTTTCAGACCATTTCCAAACTGCATTCTTTTTGGTTAAATCGGATAAAGGCTTTGAAACATTTGCAAACGAAGGTATGAAACGCCTGTACCAGGAGCAAGTTTGTACAAATGATAGAACTTCTTTTAAGGGTTCTTGGGGGTTTCCTTAATAAGATGGCATTTAGTTTTTCCAGGATCGACTTTTAAGTTGTCGATTGCAAGTATATGACCCAAGTATTTGACTTCCGGTTTACAAAAGAAACACTTTTCTCGGTTAAGACGGAAATTAAAAATGTTAGCCTTTTCAATGTTTGCTTAAGGTCAAAAATGTGGGTTCTTAAATCTGTTGAACATATAATGATGTCTTCAAGATAAGCCAAAATAACGATATTGGGTAATCCGGTACGGAATTTGTCAAATAGACTTTAGAGTGTAGCTGGGGCATTCTTAAGGCCGAAAGGCATGCGATTAAATGCGAAAACTCCGAATGGCGTTGTAAAAGCAGTTTTCTTTCTATATTTTGCTGCTATTTTTATTTGCTAAAAGCCGGAACGTAAATCTATTGTAGACATATACACACAAAAAAATAATAGCGGTTATATTGACTAAGCTTCGTTAATTAATTTTTTTTTTTGTATGAACAGAAAAAACTAAGTTTTACTAACTAAGTCAAATAGATGATTGCAAATCGCATATTACAAAAAATCCAAGCTAGCATTACTAAGCGAATTAAGTATCGTCTTCGAAATAATTTTTTTCTGCTTGTTTTTAGTTGTCAAAGGTAAAAAATGTTTTAGAAAGTGAAGGTACGTAAAAAAATTTAAATAAAAATATCTATATATTTAAAAAAATGTTAAATTGATTTTTTTAAGGAAATGCAGAATCAATTCATAGAGATCATTTAAAAGGTAAGTAATTTAACACATTTGTTGCTCCTCGAGGTTTTTACAGAACCGTTCCCTGTAGCCAGTTTAGAAAGTAATGCAGTCATATTCTAAGAGCTAGTTTGGCACCTCAAAATTCCTACCTTGTTCTTCTGCTTCGTTGGAATCCGGTCAAAGCTTTCTTCTCAGGTATGTTCCATAGGTTAATTTTGTTTTGACGGTACCCAAAAACAAAACAAAAAAAATGGCATTTAACCATGGAAGTTTATTTTCAAGTTTTTAAAGGCTATTTGCGTTTAATTCAACTTTCGAAACAAGTTACCCACTTGAACATACCTTCATAAATAAAAGTAAATGCATAATATGTGCAAGTTTATACTTTTGTTGAATTTTCAATAAAATAAAAAATATTTATTTGAGTTTGGAGATTATCTAATATAAAAATGGTAAACTTTGCTAACGTTGCTAGCGTTGTTAGTTCAATAAAGTTTTTTAGTTGATTTTTCGAACATGGGAACCAACTAAAATTTAAGGCATATTACCTTAGAAACATAGTTACTGCCATTCTACCTATTTTTAGTTGAATTTATACCATGTTTTTAGGGAATATAACCTATAGAAATTTTTGTGTGTATGGAGTTGTTTTTGCTGATTGTAAAAGATCATCAATCGTAGGTAGTAAATATGTATCAGTTTTCGTGAACGTATTCAAGCGGCGATAATCAACACACAGTCTTATTGAACCATCCTTTTTCGGAACAAGAGCTACTGGAAATTCCCATGGTGATTCCATTGCTTCATAGGATCATGTGAGCCTGTTTTAATATGATGTTCTATATAGGGAATATGTATTTCTATATCTTTAAATATTTCTTCTTCTGATATAAATAAATCTTCTAACATTTTTCGTTCATTTTCTAGCTAATGAGGAGTTTCACATGGCCGTAACTTTATTTCTATTGAATTTAGTTCAATTGGCTTGAAAATTTTGTTGCAGTAATCATTGCTCTTTACCTTTTTAACTACCCAACTACACGAGCAATCAGCAAGGCAGTTATTGCCGTGGCAACTGTCGAATTCTATTGCCAACGTTAGGTGTTAACGTGTGGACCGTATTAATATGTATCCAAATACATATTTAGCAATAAGTATCATAATACATTGCTAAGCAATAATCTTTTACCACAAGCTGTCAAACTCATATATTGTTTTCAGAACAAGAAAAAAAATAGCAAAAACACGAAAAAAATTCTAAGAAATTGGCAAACAAAAAAAGTGAAAAAACTACAAAAATATATAAAATAAAAAAAATAAAAGTAATATTAAAGTTTTTTAGTGATATAGTTATATCTATTTATTCGGCTTTAAGTTCGTTATTAAAAATGTCATAGCTAAGAATGAAAATTTTATTAAAAATTAAGTAATTCCGATACTAGCCGAGTGTGATGCATTTTCGAAATTAGCTACGATTTCTCGTCAGCACTATTTCTATTCGGCACTACTGTAAGCTAAATGTTGATTTGTTCTATTTAAATAAACTTTAATTAAAATTTGAATACTGTCTTCAATTCTCCTTGCAATAGTGAATCTTGATAAACTAATATTTGAAATAATATTTATTTTATCAGGAAATGCTATTTCTGCAACAGCAGACATTCTTTTATCATCTCTCCGTCCGAAAAGGGTTTCGATTTTTTTGCCAGTATTTGACTAACAACAAAACTAGCCTTTACTACCGTATTTGATAAAATATCTCGATTTTTAAAAATAGCCTGTTGTTTTCCCAAGTTTTTTTCTATTTGATTAAATTTATCTATCCGGAGTTGTCCTGTTAAGTTTTTATATTGTTGTTCATGTTTTGTATGGAAATGCCTTTTTATGTTATATTCTTTTAATGCCGACACAGTCTCTGAGCATATTAAGCATACCGCTTTATCTTTGACAAAGGTGAAAAAATAATCAAATTTCCACTTTTCTTGGAAATGCCTGTGCTCATCCACAACCTTCTCTTTTTTTGTTTGCTTTTTCGACATACTATTATAAAAAAAACATTTAAAGTTGAGAATATTTGTAGGACAATATAATTTTGAATCAAAAAACTCTAATATTACTTTTTTGACAATAATATTGCACTTACGCCTTTCAAGAAACACAATAATTGCTAAAATTGCTAGTTAACAGCCTACCAGTCTGCTTGATTGTGTGACAAAAGCAAACTCAAACAAGAACAAACGCAGTGTGTTCGTAGTGCATGTTTAAACAAGTCGCCGACAAGTAAGTATTTATTCACCAACAAGCACAGACCTGGCGCGTTCAAATTGCGTGTTTAAGTAAGTGAGTTACTCGTCACAAAAATTGTTTCGGTTTGATATGCACTACCATTTTATTATAATTAGTTTAATAACAACATATTGAGAGGAGAAAGCCGAAAAAATAAATTCAATTTTAGAAATGCTTGGCGGGCCGCATAAGCATGTTTAACGGGCCGCGTGTGGCTCATCCCTGTACTAACCATTAAAAAGCTTACTTGAGGTTCACAGAATGGCTTCACTTAAAGAGTACCTCGAAGGTCTAGACGCGACTCCTCAGACAAATTATTCCCGATGGCGATCAGCCAGACGTCTTAAAAGACCCGTTATCGCAAAACCACCACTGCGTAGTCTGAGAGGATCCTGGGGTAGAAATGACAAAGGAAAATGTGATCTGTTCGCAAATCATTTCAAAAACGTGTTCACTCCCAATACTTGCACAGACGTGAGGGAATTACCGCAAGTTGTTGCTAGACGTCCTTTAGAAATACGTTTCCGATTTACAGATGTTGTAGAGGCTATTGCTAACCTAAATGGTAAAAAAAGTTCATGGCGTTGATAATATAAGCAACAAAATGCTCTTAGAGCTACTTTTTACGGCAAAAATAATAATTCTTTTTATTTTTAACGCAATAATTCGGCTTGAACGTTTCCCGCCTACATGGAAAATTGCCTTAGTAAAGATGATTGCTAAGCCTGGCAAAGATCCTTCAAAGGTAGAGTCTTATAGGCCTATAAGTTTGTTACCCACAATGTCAAAATTGTTCGAAAAATTGCTTAAGAACAAGCTGACTCCGATCCTGAAAGAAAACAACTGCATTCCAGGTCACCAATTTGGCTTTAGAAGTCAACATAGCACAATCGAACAAACTCTCTTGTGTATCTTGAGTTGCTGTTGCTTCTGCATTGCTTATTGTATCTGTGTTGTTTGTTGTATTTGTGTTGCTTGTTGTATTTGTGTTGTTTGTTGTATTTGTGTTGTTTGTTGGGTTGCTTGACACATTGTTGTTTTTTGGACGCCCTCTTTGTTTTAAAGGATAAACTGGCTGCTTAGAGAATCCTTCATATAGAGTCACATCTGATGCATGGTAAGTAGACAAAGGTACGTCAGGGTTATTTAGTTCTGCAACTGTGTAACATAATGATCCCTTCTTGTCAGTAACAAGGTATGGGCCATCTTTGTTTGGTACAAATTTTGCACTTAAGTTGTTAGCTCTCTTGCTTAAGAGGAGTGTTGAAACTAACACTGTATCACCAACTTGTATTCTTTTCTGAGACTATCTTTTTTAAATCTGTTTTTGTCCTCTATTTTCTCTTAAGATTCTTTTGCTAGTTTTAGTGTTTCTCCTAGGCGAAGTAAGTGAGGTGTAATTTGTGGTACAAAGTTTTCCGCATTTACAATTGCCCTTAAATCATTTTGGACCTGAATAGGAGATCTTAATTCACGACGAAAAGTTAAATATGCGGCAGAGTACCCTGTATATGTGCATTTAGCTAAGTTCATTGAAAATCTGATAGAAGGCAGTTTAAGGTCCCATGAAGTGTGATTTTTACCGACACAAATAGAGAGTTGAATTTTTAAATCTCTATTTTTACGTTCTACTGGATTGGCTTCTTGGTGATAGACTGGTGTAAATGATTGTTGAATTCCAAGACAAAATGGTAACTTTTGCATTACTGCTGAGATAAACTGCATTCCATTCGAGGAATACCATATCTGAGAAAAACTTCATTTAGTAATATTTGAGCACAATTTTCAGCTGACGCCGTTTTTAATGGAAACAATTCTATTCAACGACTACACAAGTCTTTAATAATCAATATCCATTGATTGCCTAGTGAGGTTAGGGGTAATGGACCAAACAAATGATCTGCTAGATTTTAAATCTGCGATTACTACAAACAGTTTGCAGAAGACCAGCAGGTTTCATGCTGTTTTTTTATTTTTGTAATTGTCAATGGTAAAAAAAATGTTTTAGAAAATGAAGGTGCGTAAAAAATTTATTAAAAATATAACAATAAAAAAATTTTGAATTGGAGCTTTAAGGAAATGCGGAGGCAATTCATAGAGGTGATTTAAAATGTAAGGCATTTAATACATTTGTTGTTAATCTAGGTTTTAAAAAAAAACGCATTTCTTATTAACAAAACTGTTCCCTCAAAATTCAAACCTTGTTTCTCTGCTTTCGCAAATAAGGAAGTCAATATTTTCTTTGGAATCCGATCATGGCTTTGCTCTCAGATATGTTCCAGAGGTTAAATTTGTTTCTAAGGGGCCCAAAAAGCAAGAGAAAATAACGAAATGCAACCACGGAAGTTTGTTTTTTAAAGTTTTGAAAATCTTTCTCGCGTTTAATTCAACTTTCGGAACACATTAACCTCTTGAACGTACCCGCATAGATAAAAGTAAATTTATAATATGCGCAATTTTCAATAAAATATTGTGAATCAAAATAAAAAAAATTTAATATAGTTTGGAGATAAGCTAATTTAAAAAGGTAAATTTTACTAAAGTCATTAGGGTAATGTACTTTGCTATCGTTGTTAGTTTGATAAAGTTTGTAAGTAACTTTGACTAATTTTTTAGTTGACTTTTCGAACATGGGAACCAACTTAAATTTAAGGCATATCACCTTAGAAACTATGTTACTGCCATTCTACCCTTTTTTTAGTTTAATTTATACTATGTTTTTAGGAAATATAACCCATAGAATTTTTGTGTGTAATGTATTTTATTTCAGGGTCTTCCGTTTGTGGCTCTCTAAACTCTTTGCCCAGGCTCCTTTATGTGGGAAATCAACGTAAATTAACATGCATTCACACTTGGCTTCGTTGTGGTTTCAAGTGGGCATGTAGGCTTAGATAAGTTTGGAGTTGCAGGGCCCATCTTGCAAGACGACCTGTTGGGCTCTTTAAACTGAATAACCATTTAAGGGGTTGATGGTCAGTAAGGACTAAAACTTCTGAACTTTCTATATATCCTCTGAACTTTTGAACAGCCCAAACTACCGCCAAAGCTTCACGCTCAGTTGTGGAGTAGTTCCTTTCTGCTGGCAGCAAGAGGCACTAGCGTATTCAATTGGGCGTTCTAGTTGTTTCTCCCCCTGGAGTAAAACAGCTCCAATTGCTTAGTTACTTGCGTCCATTTTTTAAACAAAAGGCATATTTTCATTAACTTTTTGTAGTACTGTTGGGGATGTCAAAAGTTTTTTCAAGGAGTTAAACGAATTTTGTTCCTTTTCAGACCATTTCCAAACTGCATTCTTTTTGGTTAAATCGGATAAAGGCTTTGAAACATTTGCAAACGAAGGTATGAAACGCCTGTACCAGGAGCAAGTTTGTACAAATGGTAGAACTTCTTTTAAGGGTTCTTGGGGGTTTCCTTAATAAGATGGCATTTAGTTTTTCCAGGATCGACTTTTAAGTTGTCGATTGCAAGTATATGACCCAAGTATTTGACTTCCGGTTTACAAAAGAAACACTTTTCTCGGTTAAGATGGAAATTAAAAATGTTAGCCTTTTATATGTTTGCTTAAGGTCAAAAATGTGGGTTTTTAAATCTGTTGAACATATAATGATGTCTTCAAGATAAGCCAAAATAACGATATTGGGTAATCCGGTACGGAATTTGTCAATTAGACTTTAGAGTGTAGCTGGGGCATTCTTAAGGCCGAAAGGCATGCGATTAAATGCGAAAACTCCGAATGGCGTTGTAAAAGCAGTTTTCTTTCTATATTTTGCTGCTATTTTTATTTGCTAAAAGCCGGAACGTAAATCTATTGTAGACATATACACACAAAAAAATAATAGCGGTTATATTGACTAAGCTTCGTTAATTAATTTTTTTTTTGTATGAACAGAAAAAACTAAGTTTTACTAACTAAGTCAAATAGACGATTGCAAATCGCATATTACAAAAAATCCAAGCTAGCATTACTAAGCGAATTAAGTATCGTCTTCGAAATAATTTTTTTCTGCTTGTTTTTAGTTGTCAAAGGTAAAAAATGTTTTAGAAAGTGAAGGTACGTAAAAAAATTTAAATAAAAATATCTATATATTTAAAAAAATGTTAAATTGATTTTTTTAAGGAAATGCAGAATCAATTCATAGAGATCATTTAAAAGGTAAGTAATTTAAC
Source organism: Melanophora roralis (assembly GCA_963583895.1). NCBI lineage: Eukaryota > Metazoa > Arthropoda > Insecta > Diptera > Rhinophoridae > Melanophora > Melanophora roralis. Next base: position 34,890,512 of record OY757191.1, on the reverse strand, counting down.
ACATTTGTTGCTCCTCGAGGTTTTTACAGAACCGTTCCCTGTAGCCAGTTTAGAAAGTAATGCAGTCATATTCTAAGAGCTAGTTTGGCACCTCAAAATTCCTACCTTGTTCTTCTGCTTCGTTGGAATCCGGTCAAAGCTTTCTTCTCAGGTATGTTCCATAGGTTAATTTTGTTTTGACGGTACCCAAAAACAAAACAAAAAAAATGGCATTTAACCATGGAAGTTTATTTTCAAGTTTTTAAAGGCTATTTGCGTTTAATTCAACTTTCGAAACAAGTTACCCACTTGAACATACCTTCATATATAAAAGTAAACGCATTAAAGCGGCGATAATCAACACACAGTCTTATTGAACCATCCTTTTTCGGTACAAGAGCTACTGGAAATTCCCATGGTGATTCCATTGCTTCATAGGATCATGTGAGCCTGTTTTAATATGATGTTCTATATAGGGAATATGTATTTCTATATCTTTAAATATTTCTTCTTCTGATATAAATAAATCTTCTAACATTTTTCGTTCATTTTCTAGCTAATGAGGAGTTTCACATGGCCGTAACTTTATTTCTATTGAATTTAGTTCAATTGGCTTGAAAATTTTGTTGCAGTAATCATTGCTCTTTACCTTTTTAACTACCCAACTACACGAGCAATCAGCAAGGCAGTTATTGCCGTGGCAACTGTCGAATTCTATTGCCAACGTTAGGTGTTAACGTGTGGACCGTATTAATATGTATCCAAATACATATTTAGCAATAAGTATCATAATACATTGCTAAGCAATAATCTTTTACCACAAGCTGTCAAACTCATATGTATATTGTTTTCAGAACAAGAAAAAAATAGCAAAAACACGAAAAAAATTCTAAGAAATTGGCAAACAAAAAAAGTGAAAAAACTACAAAAATATATAAAATAAATAAAATAAAAGTAATATTAAAGTTTTTTAGTGATATAGTTATATCTATTTATTCGGCTTTAAGTTCGTTATTAAAAATGTCATAGCTAAGAATGAAAATTTTATTAAAAATTAAGTAATTCCGATACTAGCCGAGTGTGATGCATTTTCGAAATTAGCTACGATTTCTCGTCAGCACTATTCCTATTCGGCACTACTGTAAGCTAAATGTTGATTTGTCTATTTAAATAAACTTTAATTAAAATTTGAATACTGGAATTATATTCATGTTCAATATTGCTTAAACCGAACTAAATCCACATACACTCCTATGTTCTTTTAATCTCATTCTATTCGCATTTATCACTAGTTACTTCTATTATTTTATTTATTTTTATTTTTGGCCATCCATTGGATGACACTAAATTTATTTAAATTTTATATATTTAATTTATCATTCTTTTATTCGATTGCTTTCGATAATTTTTCTATTCATACTTTTTACATTGAGCCATTTGTTTGTAATACAATTAATGGTTATTTATTTTAACTGTTCTATGTCTTATAGTTATATCTATTTATTCGGCTTTAAGTTCATTATTAAAAATGTGATAGCTAAGAATGGAAATTTCATTAAAAATTAAGTAATTCCGATACTAGCCGAGTGTAATGCAATTTCGAAATCAGCTACCATTTCTCGACAGCACTCTTTTTATTCGGTACTACTGCAAGTTAAATGTTGATTTGTTCTATTTAAACAAACTTTAATTAGAATTTGAATACTGAAATTATATTCATGTTCAATATTGCTTAAACCGAACTAAATCCACATACAACCATATGTTCTCTTTTTCTCATTCTATTCGCATTTGTCACTAGTTACTTCTATTATTTTATTTATTTTTATTTTGCTTTTGGCCATCCATTGGATGACACTAAATTTATTTCAATTTTATATATTTTATTTATCATTCTTTTTTTCGATTGCTTTCGATGATTTTTCTATTTATACTTTTTACTTGAGCCATGCGTTTGTAATACATTTAATGGTTATTTATTTCAACTTTTCTATGTCTTATAGTTATATCTATTTATTCGACTTTAAGTTCATTATTAAAAATGTGATAGCTAAGAATGGAAATTTCATTCAAAATGAAGTAATTCCGATACTAGCCGAGTGTAACGCATTTTCGAAATCAGCTACCATTTCTCGTCAGCACTCTTTCTATTCGGTACTACTGCAAGTTGAATGTTGATTTGTTCTATTTAAACAAACTTTAACTAGAATTTGAATACTGGAATTATATTCATGTTCAATATTGCTTAAACCGAAGTAAATCCACATACAACCCAATGTGCTCTTATTCTTATTCTATTCGCATTTATCACTAGTTACTTCTATTATTTTATTTATTTTTATTTTTCTTTTGGCCATTCATTGGATGACACCAAATTTTATATAGTTTATTTATCATTCTGCTATTCGATTGCTTTCGATAATTTTTTTATTCATACTTTTTACATTGAGCCATGTGTTTGTAATACATTTAATGGTTATTTATTTTAACTTTTCTATGTCTTATAGTTATATCTATTTGTTCGGCTTTAAGTTCATTGTTAAAAAGGTGATAGCTAAGAATGGAAATTTCATTAAAAATTAAGTAATTCCGATATTAGCCGAGTGTAATGCATTTTCGAAATTAGCTACGATTTCTCGTCAGCACTATTTCTGTTCGGTACTACTGTAAGTTGAATGTTGATTTGTTATATTTAAACAAACTTTAATTAGAATTTGAATACTGGAATTATATTCATGTTCAATATTGCTTAAACCGAACTAAATCCACATACAACCCTATGTTCTCTTATTCTCATTATATTCGCATTTGTCACTAGTTACTTCTATTATTTTATTTATTTTTATTTTGCTTTTGGCCATCCATTGGATGACACCAAATTTATTTAAATTTTATATATTTTATTTATCATTCTTTTATTCGATTGCTTTCGATAATTTTTCTATTCATACTTTTTACATTGAGCCATGTGTTTGTAATACATTTAGTGGTTATTTATTTTAACTTTTCTATGTCTTATAGTTATATCTATTTATTCAACTTTAAGTTCATTGTTAAAAATGTGATAGCTAGGAATGGAAATTTCATTAAAAATTAAGTAATTCCGATACTAGCCGAGCGTAATGCATTTTCGAAATTAGCTACGATTTCTCTTCAGCACTATTTCTATTCGGTATTACTGTAAGTTGAATGTTGATTTGTTCTATTTAAACAAACTTTAATTAGAATTTGAATACTGGAATTATATTCATGTTCAATATTGCTTAAACCGAACTAAATCCACATACAAACATATGTTCTCTTTTTCTCATTCTATTCGCATTTGTCACTAGTTACTTTTATTATTTTATTTATGTTTATTTTGCTTTTGGCCATCCATTGGATGACACTAAATTTATTTAAATTTTTTATATTTTATTTATCATTCTTTTATTCGATTGCTTTCGATAATTTTTCTATTCATACTTTTTACATTGAGCTATGTGTTTGAAATGGTTATTTTTAACTTTTCTATATCTTATAGTAATATCTATTTATTCGGCTTTAAGTTCATTATTAAAAATGTGATAGCTTGAATGGAAATGTCATTAAAAATTAAGTAATTCCGATACTAGCCGAGTGTAATGCATTTTTGAAATCAGCTACCATTTCTCGTTAGCACTCTTTCTATTCGGTACTACTGTAAGTTGAATGTTGATTTGTTCTATTTAAACAAACTTTAATTAGAATTTGAATACTGGAATTATATTCATGTTCAATATTGCTTAAACCGAACTAAATCCACATACAACCATATGTTCTCTTTTTCTCATTCTATTCGCATTTGTCACTAGTTACTTCTATTATTTGATTTATTTTTATTTTGCTTTTGGTCATCCATTGGATGACACTAAATTTATTTAAATTTTATATATTTTTGTGGGAAGTAGTTAAGCAACAACACCAGTGTGACCAGATTTTCAAGTAAAGTTCAAGCTAAATCACTCTTAAAAAACAGCTAAAAAGTGCTAAAAACAAAAACTTAAAGCCAAAAAATAAAGCTATGTTTTTTTATTCGTTTTTTAAAAAATTTCTTTGTTATTTAGATATTTCTCATAATATGAACGAAACGTTTGTGTGCTAAAAATATTTAAAAAGAAAATTTGTTTAAAAATTTTGATTTTATTTACAACAACTTGGTAGACCTAAGGTATGGTTAAGAAAAATAATAATATGTGTTCATATAACATATGCATATACAAGAGCTTTTTAAAAAAGTTTGTAGAAGCAGGTGTTAATTTGCTGCCTGTTTTGGTAAAAAATACTAATTTATAAGATATATATTAAAAAAAAAAACAAAAAAACGAAAATTTGTTTTTGCTTCAAATATAAATACTCACACACAATTCGTTAATTTTTTTACAAAAACACGTAAAATTTAGTAATTTATTTACAAACTTTTTCATAAATACAAACACATGAAAACAATAAAAATCGAAACTACAAGATTACATATACACGATGCAATTTTTTTAATATTCCTTCATTGAAATTTTTGTTTGTTGACATAACGAGTATAAAGAGACTACTTTTCTAGGCAGTTCGCTAAAAATCGAAAATTTTCATTCAAGTTACATAAGTACATACATACATCATGAAAAAAGCCTTCATGTAAATTTTGTTCAAGAAAAGAAAAAAAGATGATCTTCAATGTAAAAAGTTACATTGTAAGAAAGCATTTTTAAAAGTATTTTTATTTGTACGTGTGTGCCTCAATAAGTATTTAAAACCAATGACTGTAAAAATGAAAATTAAAAAATATTATTATTTTTTTGAACCTATCTATAAAAATAATAATTATCTTTTTTAGCCGTTTTTATTTAAATTAAAAAAATACCGTCCTGCTAAAAAAACAAAATTTGCAAAGAACATGATTTTCAACAAATATAGTTTAGTACCATCAAAATGCTGAGCTTTACTTGACCCTGCGATGTTTCATTGTGCCTCCTTTTTTCTTAAAAAATTATTTCGGTCCTGTTTGATTTGATTTTTTAACAAAAATACACTTTCAAATTCTTATTAAATAAAAATATTAAAATAATAATTTGTTTCAACGAAAGACATAAGTGTTTTACATTTTTGAGCAATACATGAAAACATTTTTTAATTTAACCAAAAGACGGAACAAATGTTTGTGTCGCATTTGGATTTTTTCTTTAAAATTGCCGCATTTAAAAGTATTTGTTTTGGAGCACAAATTCTTACGTTTTTTTTTTTTTTTGTAATACCATACCTTCCTTATTTCTTTGTTTTATTGAAGTTTTGTGCTGTTTCACGTTTTTTAAATGTCGCTAGAAGTAAATTATTAAACAAAACAATGGTTCGGAAACTGTAATGTAAATTCGAAGAAACTTTGGAGCTTGATACCTTTCAATATAATTAAGATAAATACCAAAAAATATAATACGACAAATTTTTGACCTTTTATCTAGCTTCAAAAACTACCAAAAAAGCTAAATTAAATTTTGAAAAAAGCTAAAAAAAAAGCTAAAGGCTAAATGTAAATATTTCGGGCTAAACGAAGAAAAATAAAGCTAAATTTAGCTCCAAAAAAGCTAATATGGCCACACTGAACAACACAAAGAAGCTGAGAAAAAGAATTTAGTCACCTTCAACCGTTCAAACAAGCCGGTCGTGTGCGACGATGGTAAAGAACGAAAATAGACAACACGTTGAAAAAACTACTTGTTCAAACATGCAGCGTTTTGCAATTAACTATCGTGATATTGAAGACTCTATTCCCTTGTTTGACGGCGACGGTAATATGCAACTTGACATTTGGTTAGAAGAATTCGAGGAAACATCTTCTGTTATGGGCTTTGACGATTTTCAAAAATTTATTTTTGCAAAGAAATCTTTGAAAGGTTTAGCTAAGCTTTTTGTTTCCAGCAAACGTGGAATAACATCTTATGTGAAACTGAAAGATGCGTTAAAGAGAGAATTCGGAACGACGATAAATGGTGCGCAATTACACAGGATGATGATAGAACGTAAAATGGACAAAAGTGAAACAGTGCATGAATATTTTTTCTGTATGAAACAGATGGCTTCAAGAGGAAATATTGATGAAAGTACCCTTATGCAGTACGTAATCGACGGATTTAACGGTGAATAAAGCTATATTGTATGGTGCAATGAACTTAAAAGATTTTAAAATGAAATTGAAATGTTACGAGACCATGTTAGGTAAGTCAATGAAACAAAAGTATGACAAACCAAATACAAGCAAGATAATAAAAAATGATAAGAGAGATAGAAACTGTTTTAATTGTGGCGGCAAACGTCATGAATCTAAAAATTGCAAGGACCGAGACAAGGGCGTCAAATGTTTTAGATGTAACAATTTTGGTCATGTTTCTAAACAGTGTCCCACAAAACAGGAAAAACCAAACGTACGTCAGCTTGTAACATTTAGACAGAATCCAATGGAATTTGAAATACAATTTTTATCTTACAAGACTGTAAATGCAAGGACCTTATTTGATACAGGTAGTAAGTTTAACATAATTTCGAAAACCCTTTATGATGAATTGAATAGTCCAGAATTGAAGAAATCAGATTTTTACCTCGTTGGGTTTGGCAAACCAGATGTTCAGCAGAAAATTATGCCAACTGGTAATTTTGAACACTGTGTGCAGATTAATGATGAAAAATATGTTTTGTGTTTTCATGTAGTTCCTAGTAATTCCATCAATGTCGACGTGATTTTAGGCAGCGAATTTTGTGAGTACGCCGAAATAAATATTACACAAGATGGTTTAAAAATACGCAAAATCCAAGACGAAATGGCTGAGGAAATCCACAAGATTATGATGATGAACGTCTGCGAAAATCTAGATGTAAGAAAAATTAACATTGATGACAGCGCAAGTGAAAATGCAATATTTGAAGTGAAAAAACTGGTAGAAAACTATCGACCGATAAAATCTAAAACGACGAATGTAGAAATGAAAATTATTGTGAAGGACGAAACACCTATCCATTCTACGCCAAGACGACTCCCGTTTATAGAAAGAAATATTGTTGATAATCAGGTTGAAAAATGGCTTCACGACGGAATCATTGAACCTTCAGAGTCTGAATATAGTAGCCCTGTAGTACTCGTTAAGAAACGTAATGGTGAACCAAGGCTATGCGTCGATTTTCGAAAAATCAATAAAGTAATTGAAAAGGATCGTTTCCCTTTACCATTAATTGAAGACCAATTGGATCGGTTGCAAGATACGAATATATTTTCAACTATAGACTTGAAGAATGGTTTCTTTCACGTATCAGTCGAAGAGGCTAGTAGAAAGTACACGTCATTTGTGACTCATAATGGACAATACCAATTTTTGAAAGTGCCAGTTGGTTTATCGAATTCACCTGGAGTATTTCAGCGTCACGTAAACGCAATTTTTCGAGATTTAACAAGAAAAGGTGTGGCCTTACCATATATAGATGACGTAATAATAACAGCTACAGATGAAGACGAGGCAATTAAAAATTTAAGAAACGTTTTGAAACTTTGTGAAGAGTACGGGTTAGAAATAAATCTGAGTAAGTGTCATTTTTTGAAAAAGAAAATTCATTTTCTTGGATATGTAATTGAAAATAAATGTATTTCACCATCACCTGAAAAAATTGAATCGTTAGTTAAGTTTCCTACACCAAGAAATTTAAAACAACTTGAAAGCTTTCTAGGGTTGGCGAGTTATTTTCGTAAGTTTATAAACAATTTTTCATTAATTGCAAAGCCATTAACTGATTTGAAAAAACGAGATAAAATATTCGAAATGAATAGCGAACAGATAGCAGCATTTAGTCAACTAAAATTTATTATGAGCCAAAATCCTGTTTTACGTATCTATAACCAGAATTACGAAACCGAAGTCCATACCGACGCATCAATTGAAGGATACGGCGCAGTTTTATTACAGCGATCACCAGATGATATTATGTTTCACCCAGTATATTATATGAGTAAAAAGGCGACTGACCAAGGAAGAAAATACTCAAGCTACGAATTAGAAATTCTTGCAGTCATCGAAGCGTTGAAGAAATTTAAAGTTTACCTACTTGGAATACATTTTAAAATAGTCACAGATTGTAATGCGTTTACGAAAACGCTCGAGAAGAAAGATTTATGTACGCGTGTCGCTCGTTGGATATTATTTTTGCAGGAGTACAACTACGCCGTTGAACATCGTTCTGGAACCCAGATGAAACACGTCGATGCATTTTCCCGCTATCCTGTGATGATGATCTTAAATGAGGACAGTATCGTCGAGAAAATAAAACGTTGTCAAATTCAGGACGAGGATCTTTCTACCGTTCGAGAAATTTTAAAAAATTCACCAATGTATAAAGACTATTTTATCAAAGGCGATATACTGTATAAAATCGTTAATGACCAAGAGCTGTTGGTAGTGCCGAAGGGCATTCAGCGAGAAGTTATACGTCGAGCACATGAAAAGGGTCATTTTGCGGTAAGAAAAACGAAAGATTTAATATGTCGTGATTACTACATTCCACAACTTGAAGAAAAAATTAAACACCACATTTCCAACTGTGTCCCATGCATCGTTATAAACAGAAAGAAAGGTAAGCAAGAAGGCGAACTTAATCCGTTACCAAAAGAAGAAGTTCCTCTGAAGACGTACCACATCGACTTTCTTGGACCACTGAAGTCCACCAACAAAAACTACAACCATATATTTGCCGTCATTGATTCGTTTACAAAGTTTTGCTGGCTTTACCCAACCAAGTCAACAACTGCCAAAGACGCCATTTCTAAATTAGAATTACAAAGTATTACGTTTGGTAATCCCGTTCAGATTATATCTGATCGTGGATCAGCATTTACGTCTGGAGAGTTTCAACAGTATTGCGAAACTGAAGCTATTCAACATGCTAAAATAACTACTGGTTTACCAAGAGCCAACGGCCAAATTGAGAGGATAAACAGCATCATAGTTCCGGTATTAGCTAAACTCAGTATCGAGGACCCGAGCAAGTGGTATAAGTACGTCGGAAAAGTTCAGCGAATTCTGAATTCAACCTACAACAGGAGCATCGAATCTACACCGTTCGAAATCCTAATAGGCGTAAAAATGTATTGTAGTGATGATATCCGCATCAAAGAACTAATAGAGCAAGAAGTCGTCAACAACTTCGACCAGCAAAGATCTGAATTTAGAAAGGAAGCTAAGAAAAACATTGATAAAATCCAAAACGAGAACAAAAGCGCTTACAACCGAAGACGTAAACCAGCTACGAAATATGATGTCGGCGACCTGGTAGCCATTAAAAGAACGCAGCTAGGATCTGGTCTCAAGCTAAAATCAAAGTATTTTGGTCCCTACCGTATCGTTAAAGTTAAGCCGCATAACACCTATGATGTCGTGAAAATAGGTAATGGGGAGGGTACTAAGCAGACGTCTACTTGTGCCGAGTTCATCAAGCCCTGGCTAGATAATTTCGATGAAGATGGGTTCGAGGCGAATCCAATGCAGGAAGGCCGATCTGTGGGAAGTAGTTAAGCAACAACACAAAGAAGCTGAGAAAAAGAATTTAGTCACCTTCAACCGTTCAAACAAGCCGGTCGTGTGCGTAAGACAGTAACAACACTTTAAATAACTTTTCATTTTTATAATAAAATAATTCTAAATAAACTTACCTTTTAAATAAACTTACCTGTTAAATAAACATTTCCTACATTTTATTTATCATTCTTTTATTCGATTGCTTTCGATAATTTTTCTATTCATACTTTTTACATTAAGCCATGTATTTGTAATACATTTATTGGTTATTTATTTGAACTTTTCTATGTCTTATAGTTATATCTATTTATTCGGCTTTAAGTTCATTATTAAAAATGTGATAGCTAAGAATGGAAATTTCATTAAAAATTAAGTAATTCCGATACTAGCCGAGTGTAATGCATTTTCGAAATCAGCTACCATTTCTCGTCAGCACTCTTTCTATTCGGTACTACTGTAAGTTGAATGTTGATTTGTTCTATTTAAACAAACTTTAACTAGAATTTGAATACTGGAATTATATTCATGTTCAATATTGCTTAAACCGAACTAAATCCACATACAACCCTATGTTCTCTTATTATTATTATTCTATTCCCATTTATCACTAGTTACTTCTATTATTTTATTTATTTTTATTTTGCTTTTAGCCATCTATTGGATGGCACCAACTTTTATATAGTTTATTAATCATTCTGTTATTCGATTGCTTTCGATAATTTTTCTATTCATAATTTTTACATTGAGCCATGTATTTGTAATACATTTAATGGTTATTTATTTTAACTTTTCTATGACTTATAGTTATATCTATTTATTCGGCTTTAAGTTCATTGTTAAACATGTGATAGCTAAGAATGGAAATTTCATTAAAAATTAAGTAATTAAGATACTAGCCGAGTGTAATGCATTTTCGAAATTAACTACGATTTCTCGTCAGCACTATTTCTATTCGGTGATACTGTAAGTTGAATGTTGATTTGTTCTAGTTAAACAAAATTTAATTAGAATTGTATTCAAATTCAACATTCAATATGACTAAAATAAATTTAAAAAAACATTTTTTTGATCTCAAGCTCAAAAATTAAGATAAAATATTATATGTTTTATTTGTATTCTTTAATAATTTAAATTTTAATTTAAAATTTGGCTTTAATATATTGTTACGGAGTTAAATGTTGACTGGGTATGTAAAATGATAATTTTATAAGTTGTAGGGCATTACTGGCTGTTGTTGTCTGCGCTAAGAAGTTCCTTTGAAGTTGTGGCTAAGAGCACAATGAATTAATTTAAATGTAACTGCCATCTAGTTCTCGAACTTTGTGGAACATCAAAGAGTATTACCATCCACTATTAATAGTCGAGCAACGCGAATACCGCAAGTGTGAATTGCTAAACAATAAAGGTGAATAACATTAAGTGTTATAAAGAAGATTATAAATAAGTACGACAGTGTGTTTAATAAAAACAAAGTTTTTGTACTATTGCTATAAAATTTCAAGTGTTGTTTATTATTACTTTTGCAATAAAAAGAACCCTGGTTTATTTAAAGGAAATAAACCAACGTTTATAAAAGGTATAAACTTAACAATTGGTGTCAGAAGTGGGATTGCAATTTAATAAACATGAAATTCGAGGAGCTTAAAGTTGAGCAGCTTAAGAGAGAGTTGAGCAAGCTGACATTACCTACAGCAGGTAATAAGGCAGAGTTGCAAAAGAGGCTGACTGAAGAATTTAAGCGGCATAACATCGACATTGATGCTTATGAGTTTGACGAAAAAGAAGAACTGGAGGTTGTTACCTGTACAACAACAAACAATATCGATTTAGGCACAATGCTTGCTGCTATGATGGAAAAAAATAGAAATGAAATTCCAGGAAGTTCAAAAAACTTCTAAAATGAATTTTCAAGAAGTTCAGGAAACTTCTAGAGTTAACAATGAGAAAATAGATATGAAGTTTCCGGAAGTTCAGGAAACTTCTAGAGTTAATAATGAGAAAATAGATATGAAGTTTTCGGAAGTTCAGGAAACTTCTAAAATGAATTTCCAAGAAGTTCAAGAAACTTCTAGAATGAATTTCCAGGGAGTTCAGGAAACTTTTAGAGTTAATAATAAAAAAAATTGAAATGAAGTTTCGGGAAGTTCAGGAAACTTTCAGAATGAATTTCCAGGAAGTTCAGGAAACGTCTAGAGCTATGGAGTTAAAACTTCAAGAAATTTCTGAAGCTGTGAACAACAGAGTAGATGGTATAGTAAAGGAAGTTATTAAAATCGATAAAAAACTATCTCACCTTGAAGATGGCATGGTTGCGCAAGCAAGTGGCTTTAATAAGAAAGTCCAAGATGTTGACGAAAAATTTAAAATCTAGAAACAAGAATTAATAGTCTTCAAAGTCATGAGGTACCAGTGCGAGTAATTCCAGAAATGTCAAATAGAATAAAGGCCCCTACTTTTGACGGTAGTGCACCATTTAATGTTTTCAAGTTCCAGTTCGAGACAGTTGCCAATAGAAATTTGTGGAATAATGAAGAAAAGGCCTTAGGGTTGATTTTGGCCTCAAAAGGTAACGCATCACAAGTTCTGGAAAGCATACTTATTGGCTGCAGAGAAAGCTACGAGGAGATAATGGTTGCACTACAACGCAAGTATGGCGGTGAGCACAAACGAGAATATACCGTATGGAATTGCAGAGTACAGAAAGCCAACGAATCGTTACAAGATTTTGCAACAGAAATCGAGCGGTTCTAACAGTTGACATATCCAGGCGAGAACCACCCATTTTAGAATCAATTTAGGATAGAAACGTTTGTGGGTGGAAAACGTGATCCTGAAATAAAACGAGCGGTGTTTGGCACACTGAGGTCAACGTTTGCAAGAACCGTATCATACGCGTTGACACAGGAGACTGCAAAGATATGATGGGAAATCTTGAAATTACCGCAGAAGAAGACGGAGATATAATAGATGAGATAAAAAATGCGGTTATATAGGCGTTGGAAGAAAAGCGAGGTGAAGCCAGACTCAAATGCTGTAGCTGCGGTAAAATCGGGAATTTTCAGCGAAATTGTAAGGCACCGAGAAAGCGGGTTAGATTTGTTAAGCCACCTGGAAACAGCAAACGCGTAAAGTGGAAATTAGCTAATAAAATGGCACAAGCTAGCCCTGCGGGGAAAGAGCTAGCTTTCGAGGGCCCCACAATCTCCATATCAGTTAGCCAACAGAAAAATAGCAACCTTACTGCTTGGGGGTATATCAATGGTCGAAGGCATATTTTTACTATAGACACAGGAGCATCGCAGTCTATTATCAGACCCAATTTAGTCAATAAAACAATTGAACCGTTATATGGCGTATGTCTACGAACGGCTAGTGGATAGCCTGCTACTGTCTATGGTAAAATAAATGTAAAAGTAACAATTGCAAACAAAAGTGTAAATCATGTATTCATTGTCGCCGAGATTGTAGACGAAGTATTCATAGGTGCAGATTTTATGATCAATCATGGAATAAGTCTAAAGTACCCCTTGATGTTGGTTACAAAGATAAGGCGTCTGTAAGAAAGCTATTTGTTATAGAACATGAGAAAATAACACCACGTTTAGAGGGAGATTGTGTGGACAACCGGTTACGGGTGGTAGAACAAACAGATAGAAAAGGCATGGAAATGCGGATGCACTCTCCCGAAGGCCTTGTAGATCAGAATGCAAATATGGACTAAAAGCTGAAGAAAGAAGAAGGCGTCGTTGATGTTCGACTTACGAGCATAGAGACAAGTGACGACTGGTCAGCGGCACAAAGAAACGATCCCGTACTGGCAAAAATTATTTCGGCAAAGGAGGAAGACAAACGGCCAAACCCGTAACCAAATATCAGCGAAAAGTCCACTGATGAAATCATATTGGGCGCTGTGGAATAGTCTGCAGCTAATTAACGGGTGCCTTTATCGCCAATGGTAAAGCGCTGACGGTAAATCGAAAACGAATTAATTATACCCTTCACATAAGTGATAAGGGTATATATAAGTTTGTCATTCCGTTTGTAATTCCTTTATTATCCATTTGGGACCCCATAAAGTATATATATTCTGGATCCTTATAGATAGGGAAGCCGATTTAGCGATGTCTGTCTGTCAGTGTTATGGTTGAAATCAAATTTCTGAAGCCCCCCGATATCGCATAGACCCGAATGTGGTATCAAACTGTCACAGATAGTCGCGAGAAAATTGGTATTGAAATTCAGCAAAATCGCCCGATAAATGACCGAGATATAAGCAAAAAACCAAGACTACCTCGGTTTTTTGAGTATACAACAACAACAAAGAACATACTTTTACATGTAATAATATAAGAACAAAAAAAAACAACAAAAAAAGCAAAAAACAGAATCAGTCATGTTGATTTTATTGAAACACACCCAAAACAAAAATTTTATTTGTATAAGTGTTCATACATATAACAGCGTTGCCATACAAAGCTTAATTTAAACTTTTTTAAAATCGCTCCTACGGCTTCCAGGGTTCTCCTACAAAGGTAAAATGTAAGACCGACCCAAATTATTTTTCCATCCAAACATTTTTGTTTTTTTTTTTTTTGTTCATATATTTTATTATTGAATCTTCGCTTAAGCGAACTAACAATAAGTATTCAAATCTTAAAACTAAGTAGTTAATACTAGTCCAGTCAGTACCAGACTAAAATTTAAGTTCTCACAATAAAATTAACTAATTTCCAAGGTTTCATCTAAGAGCAATTGTATCCCTTCTCTTTAGGCGGGTGTGCCCACTATGTTGCAGAATGCTTCGAGCGAGCGGATTTGGATGTGATTCCAGCTTATTTAAATACTTGTCCACATATTTCAGGATTTCGCATTTTACAAGTGGAACTTCTAAATCCTTGTGGATGTTGCTGTTTTTAATATACCAAGGAGCACCAGTTATTATTCTTACGCTGATTTTCACAAAGTCCGATTAATTTAATTTAACAGGAACATTAACAAACCGCCGATATTGTTAACCGGAACTTTTTAACATACGGTTAGTGTTTTGCGTTTCACCATCTTTCGGTTAGTTAACACTAAGATTATAGAAAAAGTATGGTAATACTGGTTTTTATTATTTACGAAAAATCGTGCAATGAAAGAAAAGAATTGAAAAAAGTTATACACATGGTGCAATTACCTTAAGATAATTGTACCATGGTTATACAAAAATTATTAGCAATTTTTTTATGCAAGAGAAATATATATATAAAATAAATTTTTTACTTAAAATAGTTTATATACAATTCCTTGGTACGTATAAATTGTTAAATGTGCATGCGTATAAATGTATTCGTTGTGGAAAATAAAACAACATTTTATACATGTAAAGGGAAATGCTCCCGTCGTGTAAAACCTTTTTTTCTTTTTGGGTTTCAAGCTTGGAATATTGAAAACATTACAAAAGTGTAAATGTTGATTTCTTTTTTCCATTTTCTTTTTTTATTTTTGTTTAAGTAAAACATTTAACCGGAAGATTTTGTTCAGTTAAATTTAACAGGGACTTTTTGGTTAATTTCTGCCGGTTAAATGCTAACCGTACTTTGTGAAATGCAATTTTGCCTAACTTACGGTTAAAGTTCCTTTGTGAAAATCAGCGTTAGAATTTTGTTTTGACTACGTTCTATTTTTTCTATGTTAGAGCAGGAAGCAGTGCCCCATAATTGTATACCGTAGCACCAAATTGGTTTTGAAATCGAGTTGTAGAGTAGAAGCTTACAATCAAGACGTAGCACAGAGTTTCTACCAATTAGCCAGTGGGTTTGAGCAGCTTTAAGTTTCATTTACGTCAGCTTAGCATCTATATGAGGCTTCCATGTAAGGTGGCGATCTAGGTGAATACCAAGATATTTTGTCTCAGATCGTTGAAGCACATTATGGTTGTTGATAGTGATTGGAGGGCACGTTTCTTTGCGTAAAGTAAAAGTTACGTGGGTACATTTTTGTTCATTTATCTTTATTCCCCATAACTTTGCCCATTTCTCAACTTGGGTTACGTGTTGTTGCAGGTGGTTCGAAGCCTCTTTAGGGTCTTTGTGAATACTAAGAAAAGCAGTGTCGTCAGCAAATGTTGACGTGTGTGTGAAACTATTGGTTGGCATATCTGCCGTGTAAAGCAAGTACAAAATTGGACCTAGTATACTTCCTTGAGGGACACCAGCCTCTATTGGTTGGTAACAACTTATTTGGTTTCCCTCTTTGATCATAAATTGTCGGCCTGTAATGTATTTTTCTAAAAGGCTGAAAATATTAGCTGGAAGGTTGAGCTTTAGTTTGTTTAGAAGGCCTTCATGCCATACTTTGTCGAAAGCTTGTGAGACATCGATAAAAAGCCCGGAGCAGTACTTCTTTTCCTCAAAGGCTTTTCATATAACCTGTACAAACCTGTGAGTTTGTTCGATGGTACTATGTTGACTTCTAAAGCCGAATTGGGGATTTGGAATGCAGTTGTTGCCATTCAGGATCGGATTTAGCTTGTTTTTTAACAGTTTTTCGAACAATTTTGACATTGTGGGTAACAAACTTATGGGCCTATAAGATTCTACCTTCGAGGGATCTTTTCCAGGCTTAGGAATCATCTTTACTAAGGCAACTTTCCATATAGGCGGAAAATGTTCAAGCTGAATTATCGCGTTAAAAATAAAAAGAATGATTCTTTTAGCAGTAAGAGGCAGCTCCATGAGCATTTTGTTGCTTATTTTGTGAACGCCAGGATCTTTTTTACCATTAAGGTTAGCGATAGCCTCTACAACATCTGCAAATCGGAAACGTATTTCTGAAGGACGTCTAGCAAAAATAGCCGGTAATTCCCTCACGTCAGTGCATGTATTGGTAGTGAATACGTTTTTGAAGTGATTTGCGAACAGATCGCATTTTTCTTCATCATTTCTAGCCCAGGATCCTCTCAAATTGCGCAGTAGTGGTTTTGCGATAACAGGTCTTTTAAGACGTCTGGCTGATCGCCATAAGGAATAATTTGTCTGAGGAGTAGCGTCTAGACCTTCCAGGTATTCTTTCAGTGATGCCATTCTGTGAGCCTCCAACAAGCTTTTTCGTTGGGTTGTACATTCTTTCAGCTTAGTTTTAAGTTGGGGCGATCTATGTTTTTGCCATTCCCTGTGGGCTCTTCTTTTTTCAGATACCAGCTTTTCCATATCTTTAGAGAAAATTTTGTTGTACCTAGCCTGGCAGTAGGTATAAGACGCATGTTCAACGGCTTTTTTAATGTTTTCATTTAGGACGCTCAAACAATCATCTATGTCTCCGGGAGTTTTTAGCGGTTGGTTCTCCGCGCAGTGGGTACTAATATATTTTTTATATTTCAACCAATTAATTCTTTTAGATAAGAAAAACTCACTAGCTGCTATTTGGTGAGGACTGCAAATACTGATTATTGTGGGTGAGTGGTCAAAAGATAAATCCAAGGAGGCTTGAGCCTCAATGAGCTCCGAGGATATACCTTTTGCTACGCCAAAATCAATTACGTCTGGAATTTAATTGTGGTCTGTTGGCCAGTAGGTTGGTTGTCCAGTTTAAATAACATAAAGTCCCATTTCAGACACGGCATCATACAAGACTCGACCTCTAGTACTAATTAGTCGGGATCACCAGTACGTGTGCTTGGCGTTATAGTCTCCAGCAGCTATGAAGCGGGGACCTAAGGATTTGTAAAAACTGTTGTACTGAATCTCGGTAGACAATAAACCGAAGAAATAAGTAGGTTATTGAAAAATTCATCAATGCAGACGTTTGTTGCTTGCATATAACATTCAGATAGGCCACCCAACCATTGGTGCTTAATTCTTGATTTGATTAATATAGCAGAGCCACCACAGGATCTATCCCTGGGATCTTTTGAATCATAAAAATTGTATTCACTAATTTTAAAAGTGCTTCTAGATGTCATATGAGTTTCGGAAATCAACATGACATCGGTTTTTTGGTGTGTTAGAAAGTATTCGAGCTCGTTTTTGTGTTGGCGGATGCCGTTTGCGTTCCAGAAACAAACCCTGAGGCAGTTCATTGTCTCTTAAGCATGGCCTGCAGAAAAGCAGACTGCATTTTCTGCATCTCCTGCATCATGCTAGCCATTTGCGCCATTATCTGCGTAAATTGTTTGACCATATTGTCAATTACGGCTTCCAGGCGGCTAAAATTGGGACCAGTTGGTTCACTTGTTGGCACTTGTTGTTGTGTGGTTTGTTGGTTTGGCCTTTGTGCATTGGACTGGTTTGACTTTAGTGCGTTGGCGTAAGAAATTTGACTTGTAGTTGGCTGTGCTAACTGGGGAATGTTTGTTTTTGGTATATTTAACGGCTGGGGAGGGGCAGGAACTACCTTCGGCTTAGATGAGCGCTTAACTAAATCAAAGACAGGACAACCTCTGTAGTTGGCAGTGTGGTTTCCACCGCAATTGCTGCACTTCTTCACCCTAGGGTCATCTTTTGGTTTGTCGCACTTGATTGTAACATGCAGATCCCCACATACAACACAAACAGTAGGCAACTTACTGTTAGTTTTTGTGTGGCCATATTCCTGACAATTTAAGCACTGTACAGGTCCAGATCGCATATGCGGGACTTTCACTGTAACTCTACGGTGCATAATATATCTTAAACCATAAATGGGGTGAGTTTCGTTTTTCTTTAATTTGGCATCACCAGGCTCAAGTTCAACTCGAAACAATGGTTGAGGGTATTTTTTCCTGTTTCTATTATTTGTCACAGTCCTTACTTTAAATCCTTCGCTGCACAAACTGGTCTTTATCTCCTCCGGGTCAACATTTGAGTCAATTCCTTTTATGACTACCTGGAGGCCTTTTGCGTTTTTTAGCTGGTAAGTGTAAAAGTTCTTTTTTAATTTCTCAAATTCCGACACCGTGGCGCGGTAAGCGTTCTCGTGATTTACTTGAATTTTGGTCTCATATATGTTACCACGTTTAATGTTCGACACATAAAAGTTCTTTTCGCCTATTAATGCAACTAAAAATTTAATGAGGTCGTTCGAGTTTGTTTCTCTTAAATAAATTGGAGGAGGCTTATAATTTTTTTCCGTAACGGGGCCATCATTATCATCTGTTTGCAGAATGGCAAAGCGATTTTGCGATGTGGTTGGCCTTTCATCGTCTTTTAGAATTTTTGCAGGTTGACTTACTTCTGCCGACTTCGGACTTCTCCCCCTTTTAAGAACTGTTACGTACCTGTCCATCCCTACCTGGATCTCAGAACACACGCAGAAATTGGGCCTGGAGTGCCTTTAGCAGTGTTAGGTGCGACACCAGAACTTGATAAAGAAGACCGCGATAAAGATAACACCTCGGTATTTTTTTTTATAATTTTTAAACAGAAATTGGGCTAAATTTGTCCCTTGTTCAGTACATTTATTTAAGTTAGGCACACTTGCACTTAAATTATTTGTATTTGTTTTCGGTTTTGCACTTAAATAGTTTCTATTATATTCAGGGTCTCTAATGTTTTCATTGCTAACGCTTTCTGAGCTTAGCACAATGTAAGCATTTCGGCTATTAGGCCCACTGTCACTACGATCACTGTTGCTCATTAACCGTTTGGTTTTTTTGTTTTGTTTGTTTTTATTTTCGATTCTCACTTATGTCTTGTAGGTATGTATATTTACAATTTTTTTTTTTTTTGTAACTTATTACAAATATCACCTATTACAAATATACACTCGCGTAGACACGTCCGTACACTACGAGATTAAGAGAGCAACTGAAACATTTTTGTGGATCATACTTACTCTCTATCTCCAGCCCCTGACATGGTTGCCATACAAAATTTTAAAAAATAACTTAAAAACCGCTACAACTTCCCCGGAGTCGCCCGTAGAGGAAAAAAATGTATCACAGACCCCCATTAGTTTTTCCTCCCAAACGTATTCCTGGGGCATACTTACCTCCTATCTCTACGCCCTAAGGGGGTTGTCATACAAAATTTACAAAAATGATGTAAAAATGCACATAACTTCTTCAAAGTTGGCCTTAGAGCAATAAAGTGCACGACCGACCCCCATTAGTTTTCCCTCCCAAACATATTTCTAAAATATACTTACCCCCTATTACCACGCCATAAGGGGGTTGCCATACAAAATTTACAAAAAGGATATGAAAATGCCCACAACTCCTTTAGAGTTGGCCTTAGAGCAATAAAGTGTACGACCGACCACTATTAGTTTCTTCTCCCAAACATATTCCTAGAACATACTAACCCCCTATCTCCACGCCCTAAGGGGGTTGCCATACAAAATTTACAAAATTGATATGCAAATGCCCACAACTTCTTCAGAGTTAGCTTTAGAGCAATAAAGTGTACGACCGACCCCCAAATAGTTTGCCCTCCCAAACATATTCCTAGAATATACTTACCCTCTATCTCCACGCCCTAAGGGGGTTGCCATACAAAATTTACAAAAATGATATGAAAATGCCCACAACTTCTTCAGAGTTGGCCTTAGAGCAATAAAGTGTACGACCGACCCCCATTAATTTCTTCTCCCAAACATATTCCTGGAACATACTTACCCCCTATCTCCGCGCCCTAAGGGGGTTGCCATACAAAATTTACAAAATTGATATGCAAATGCCCACAACTTCTTTAGAGTTAGCTTTAGAGCAATAAAGTGTACGACCGACCCCCATTAGTTTGCCCTTCCAAACATATTCCTAGAATATACTTACCCTCTATCTCCACGCCCTAAGGGGGTTGCCAAACAAAATTTACAAAAATTATGTAAAAATGCCCAAAATTTCTTCAGAGTTGGCCTTAGAGCCATACAGTGTACCACCGACCGCTACTAGCTTGTTCTCCCAAACATATTCCTAGAACATACTTACCCCCTATCTCCATACCCTAAGGGGGTTGCCATACAAAATTTACAAAAAGGATATGAAAATGCCCACAACTCCTTCAGAGTTGGCCTTAGAGCAATAAAGTGTACGACCGACCACTAATAGTTTCTTCTCCCAAACATATTCCTAGAACATACTTATCCCCTATCTCCACGCTCTAAGGGGGTTGCCATAGAAAATTTACAAAAATGATGTAAAAATTCCCACAACCTCTTCAGAATTTGCCTTAGAGTAATAAAACGTACGACCGACCCCCATTAGTTTGCCCTCCCAAACATGTTCCTAGAATATAATTACCCCCTATCTCCACACCCTAATGGGGTTGCCATACAAAATTTACAAAAATGATATGAAAATGCCCACAACTTCTTCAGAATTTGCCTTAGAGCAATAAAGTGTACGACCGACCGCTACTAGTTTGTTCTCCCAAACATATTCCTAAGACATACTTAGCCCCTATCTCCACGCCCTAATGGGGTTGCCATTCAAAATTTACAAAAATGATGTAAAAATGCCCACAACTCCTTCAGAGTTGGCCTTAGAGCAATAAAGTGTACGACCGACCCCTATTAGTTTCTTCTCCCAAACATATTCCTAGAATATACTTACCCCCTATCACCACGCCCTTAAGGGATTGCCATACAAAATTTACAAAACTGATATGAAAATGCCCACAGCTTCTTCAGAATTTGCCTTAGAGCAATAAAGTGAACGACCGACCCCCATTAGTTTCCCCTCAGAATATACTTACCCCGTATTTCCGCCCTCTAAGTGGGTTGCCAAACAAAATTTGTAAAAATTAGGATAAAAACCCCTACAACATCCCCGTCACCCGTGGAGCGTTAAAAAATGACACCGACCCCAATTTAAAAATTAGAAATATTTCATAAATAAAAAAATGGTTACAAAGAAAAAAAAGTTTGGGATTGCGAAAGGTCAATGTGAAGGGTATATAAGATTCGGCACAGCCGAATATAGCGCTCTTACTTGTTTTTCCCTAGCCTAGTTATTTTGCCGGTTTATTCTCCACCCAGATTCTCCATAACGAAGGTTCAGTAAAACAGTTTTTACAAATATTTAGGTCTCCGTTTCATAGCCGCTGGAGACTATAATGCTAAACACACCTACTGGGGCTCCCGCTTAATTAGTCCCAGAGTTCGTATCTTGTATGATTCCGTGTCTGCAATGGGTCTTTGTGTTATTTCTACTGGACAGCCAACCTATTGGCCAACCTACCACAATAAAATTCCAGACGTAATAGATTTTGGCGTAGCAAAAGATTTATCCCCGGAGCTTACTGAGGCGCAAGCCTCTTTGGATTTATCTTCTGACCACTCACCCACAATTATCACCATTTGCAGTCCTCACCAAATAGCAACTAGTAATTTTTTCTTATCTAAAAGAGTAAATTGGTTGAAATATAGAAAATATATCAGCACTCGCTGCTCGGAAGACATGCCGCTAAACACTCCCCGGGAGATCCCTGAATATCCTATATAAAAACATTAAAGATCTGATATTGTATGGTTTTGCTATTGCGCACTCACTCTACTCTTACAAACAAAAATTTTTGTTTATTGTTTTGCATTGAGTGCGTAATGTATTTGTTTTTTTTTTGTGCTGAAAAACAACAATACCATGCATATTTTCTTATAACTGTTGATAAAACAAATAAACAAGATCGTTTATATAAGGGTTGTGAATTAACAAAAATTTGATTTTTAAAGTTCATTGTAGTAAAATAAATTTAAAAAAACATTTTTTTGATCTCAAACGCAAAAATTAGGATAAAATAATATATATAAAATTTGTATTCTTCAATAATTAAAATTTTTAATTTAAAATTTTTTTTTTCATATTTTTATTATTAAATCTTCGCTAATGCGAACTAACAATAAGTATTCAAATCTTAAAACTAAGTAATTTATATGTATTAGTCCAGTCAGTACCAGACCAAAATTTAAGTTCTCATAACAAAGTAAATTAATTTAAACAGTTTCATCTAAGTTCAATAGTGTCTCTTCTTTTCAGACGAGTGTGTCCACTATGTTGCAAGCAAGCGGATTCGGATGCGTTTCTAGCTTGTTTAAACACTTGTCCACATAGTTCAGGATTTCGCATTTAACTAGTGGAACTTGTAGATCCTTATGGATGTTGCTGTTTTTAATATACCAAGGAGCACCAGTTATCATTCTTAGGATTTTGTTTTGAGTCGTTGTATTTTTTCTATGTAAGAGGCGGAAGCAGTGCCTCATAATTGTATACCGTAGCACCAAATTGGTTTTAAATTCGATTTGTAGAGTAGAAGTTTACAATCAAGACGAAGCACAGAGTTTCTGCCAATTAGCCAATGGATTTGTGTAGCTTTAAGTTTCATTTGCGTCAACTTCGCATCTATATGAGGCTTCCATGTGAGGCGGCGGTCTAGGTGAATACCAAGATATTTTGTTTTGGTTCGTTGAGGCGCCATATAGTTGTTAATAAGGATTGGAGAGCACGTTTCTCTGCGTAAAGTAAACGTTACGTGGGTACAGTTTTGCTCATTAACTTTTATTCCCCATAATTATGCATATTTCTCTACTTGGGTTACGTGTTGTTGCAATTGGCACGAATCCTCTTTAGGGTCTTTATAAATACTGAGAAAAGCGGTAGCGTCAGCAAATGTAGACGTGTGCGTAAAACTGTTTGTTGATATATCTGCCGTGTAAAGCAAGTACAAAATCGGACCTAGGATACTCCCTTGAGGTACACCAGCCCCTATTGGTTGGTAACAACTTATTTGATTTCCTTCTTTGATTTTAAACTGTCGACCGGTTATTTACTTTTCTAGTAGGTTGAAAATATTAGCTGGAAGGTTTAGCTTTAGTTTGTTTAACAGGTCTTCGTGCCATACTCTATCAAAAGCTTGAGAAACATCTATAAAAAGCGCGGCACAGTACTTTTTTTCCTCGAAAGTTTTTCTTATAACCTGTACCAGTCTGTGAGTTTGTTCTATTGTGCTATGTTGACTTCTAGCGCCAAATTGGTGATATGGAATGCAGTTGTTTTCATTCAGGATCGGAGGAAGCGTGTTTTAAAGCAGCTTTTCAAACAGTTTTGACACAGTTAGTAACAAACTTATAGGCCTATAAGACTCCACCTTAGAAGGATCTTTACCAGGCTTAGGAATCATCTTTACTAAGGCAACTTTCCATATTGGTGGAAAATGTTCAAGCCGAATTATGGCATTAAAAATAAAAAGAATTATTCTTTTTGCTGTAAAAGGTAGCTCAATGAGCATTTTGTTGCTTATTTTATCAACGCCAGGAACTTTTTTTATCATTAAGGTTAGCAATAGCTTCTACCACATCTGAATATCGGTAATTCCCTCACGTCAGTGCATGAATTAGGAGTGAACACGTTTCTTAAATGGCTTGCGAGCAGATCGCATTTTTCTTCATCATTTCTAGCCCAGGATCCTCTTAGATTGCGCAGTGATGGTTTTGCGATTACGGGTCTTTTGAGACGACTGGCTGGTCGCCATAGAGAATAATTTGTTTGAGGAGTCGCGTCTAGACCTTCCAAATACTTCTTAATTGATGCAATTCTGTGTACCTCCAGCAAGTTTTTTAAGCGATTTGTACACTCTTTTAGCTTCTTTTTAAGTTGGGCGATCTATGCTGTTGTCATTCTCTTCGCGCTCTCCTTTTTGACGGTTTGTTGAAGAAGCATGTTTAACGGCTGCTTTAATGTTTTCATTTAGGATAATCAGGCAATCATCGATTTCTTGGGGAGTTTTTAGTGGTATGTGTTCAGAGCAGTGAGAGCTGATATATTTTTTATATTTCAACCAATTTTCTCTTTTACATAAGAAAAAATCACTAGTTGATATTTGGTGAGTACTGCAAATAGTGATAATTGTGGGTGAGTGGTCAGAAGATAAATCCAGAGAGGCTTGCGCCTCAATAAGCTCCGGGGATATACCTTTTGCTACGCCAAAATCTATTACGTCTGGAATTTTATTGTGTTCGGTTGGCCAATAGGTTGGTTGTCCGGTAGAAATAACACAAAGACCCATTTCAGATACGGAATCATACAAGATACGACCTCTGGGACTAATTAAGCGGGAGCCCGAGTAGGTGTGTTTAGCGTTATAGTCTCCAGCAGCTATGAAGCGGGGACCTAAAGATTTGTAAAAACTGTTGTACTGATCCTTCGTTATGTAAAATCTGGGTGGAGAATAAACCGGCGGAATAACTAGGCTAGGGAAAAATTAATCAATGTAGACGTTTGTTCCTTGGATATAGCATTTGGAGATGCCACCTAACCATTGTTAGTTAATTCTTGATTTGATTAGTATAGCCGAGCCTCCACATGATCTATCCCTGGGATCATTTGAATCGTAATATAAATAGCCACTTATTTTAAAAGCGCTTCTAGATGTCATAACATAGACGAAAAGAGTATTGGTTTGTTATCTGACCCCTAGTCTTCATTAGCATATGTTGCAGCAAATGTCAAAATTATGTTATCTCTAATGTGGACTGCTCTATTGCGTACATATTTTTTGCCAAAATTTTATTGAGGAATAATTGTCAACCATTTTTCGAAAGCAATTACTGCGGAAATGAAACTTCAAACTCAATTGTCATTTTTAAGTGACATTTAAAAAAGGACGCCAAGTGATACAAAGCGATAAAAAATTAATAATTTCTGCCCATTTCCCTTAAAAAACGATGATTTTCTGTTTTGTTTTGTTTTTTATAATGAATTAAGATAAATACGTGTTCCCATACCCTTAACATAGGCGAGGCAATAAGCAATAATTTCCCGTTATTCTTCCAACGTTATTGCCAAGGCGAATTCAAATAAGGTGAACTCTTTAGGTCAGCTGATCATCAGATGTTTTAAAAAATTATTACCAAATTGTCAAAATTTGTGTTTTTATGTGTGTTTATACCAAACATTTAATTCAAAAGTTATATTTAAAAGAAATTGTTATAAACGTGTTAAAACTTAACAAATTGTTTGTTTATTAACATTTTGTTGATCGAAATGAGTGCTGAACGTGTTTAAGTGAAAAGTTTGTTGTTAAAAAAGTGAAGGAGTATGCCAAACTGCTCGCTGTGCAAAAAAAGTATTGCAATGGGGAATGGAACTTTGTCCCGAGTTCCCAAAGACGAAGGAAATAGAAAGAAGTGAAATGAAATTTGTGGCGTAAACTTTTCTACAACCGCTCGCATTTGTACCGACCACTTTTTGGCCACACGCGTTGTAAAAGCTGGTAATTAAACAACCCTAATGCCATTTACTGAACCTTTTATGGAGCAATTTGCACAGTAAGTTATTTTTCTTTTTGAATCCATGCTTATATAATAAATAAAATTATTATTTAAGTTTTTTTTCTTTTTGCAGATCTTAAATTTAACATCATCTGCATATTTATTGCTTACGGCAGCGAGTCTACCTCCCAAGAAAATAAAAGTTCTTTTCAGAGCTACAAAAATTTTTTTAAAAGAGATTGAAGTTGGCAGTTACTTTTAGTTGGTTTAAGAGTTAAAAATTTGCAAAAGTATTAGTTGAGGCTTTTAATGTTTTTGTTGATTACTGCTTTGAACTCTTAATATTTGCATTATTGGCGTTCAAACGAAGTGGATAATTCCTACCGAAATTCTCAAACTAATCAAAATTAAATTTGAAAATTTAATTTCAGAAGGAATTATTAATTTATTTACTTATAAAAAAAATATAAACAAAATGTATTTTTCTTACTTTAAGAAAAATAAAGCAGTGACAATAATCGAAACTTTCTAGCCAATTAAATTACTCTTATTAGTTTTTTATGGTGTAAAAAAGTTTATTTTTTTTGTCTTAACAAATAAAGCTAGTTACTCTTCGATATAAAAAAAAACTAACAAAGAAACTGAGTTCGTTTGGTTAATGTTAGATGGCCACAAGATTGTTTTTGAAAAACGTTAATAAGTGTGTTATGCAGCTACATATAATACGTCCATCCGTACTTAAAGAACCATTGTTAACTAAAATAATTTCGGTCCTTTGAAGTTTTTCAACACGTGCCCCCTTTTATCGCCATCTGTGCAAACACCCAACAAACGATGTTACATATAGTAAGGAAATTTCCAATTTAATATAAATTCCGGGTAATTGACCAACAGCACCTAAAACTTGGCCAACCAAACGAAAAGCACGTCATAGGGTAGGATCTATTTTAGTTCCAATGCCAATCAGACTACCAGGCACTGCATAATGTAATTTATTTGTTTCAGCATATAATGATACTATGCGCGAAAAGATGAGACGATATGTAATGTTTCCCTCACCGTCCTTGGTTACTAGACCAGTGCGTACTTCGATTTCCTGGGCAACTTTCAAACCACCGCACAATATTGAACCACCAGCAACGCACAAAACCTACCTTAAATAATAAAAAACAATTATTTTGATATTAGTTTACAATTATGCTAGAAATTAGGTGCTTACATCAATATTATATTTTGATTGGGCCGATAGTTGAATGATTGGTGCACCTTTAGCCACTGTGCCCTGCACGAGTTTTGTTGTCTTCGTATTGCTCCTTGGCTTGTGGCTCTTTAATCAACTCGATTTTGTTTTCCAAAATCAAAATTTCTTTCAGTTTCATAATCTCAATTTTTTTTTTTTTTTCATATACAGTCAAATCCCGATAATTCGTACCCCGATAAATCGTAATTCCCGATAATTCGTAATAAACCTTCGGTCCCTTGAAAAAATGTCGTTAATTCGTAAAATTTCCACACATTTTGGTCCCCTCGGTAATTCGTATTTTTTTTTCAAATAAAATCTTCTTTACCTCTTATAAATCGTAATTGTTTGCTAACTACCACTTATAATTCGTAATAAAAACAACAAAAACATGGAAAGAATGATTTTTTGTTTACCGCTATTTTTTTACGTGGCTTTTGCTTGTGTGTGTGTGTTTATTTTCTTAAGTTAAGTTTGTTACAAAAATACTTTTATTTTACGCTAAGTAAATGAATTTGCTACTTTATTTTATGTATTTATATTATTTATTTTGTATTAATTATTTTTAGCAATTGTTTTTTATGTTTATTTTTATCGTTTTAGTAAATAAATTGAAAAACCATGTTAATTCGTATTTATTTTACTTTAACCCCGTTAAATCGAAATCACACTAAATCGAAAACCCCTATAATTCGTAAGAAATGACCGGTCCCTTGCGATTACGAATTATCGGGATTTGACTGTATTTATATAATCTCAATGGCATCCAAATGTTCAGATGTTTGTGGCTGGGGACATGATTTGTTGCAGCGTCCATAACATCGCACATTAGGTCAAACGACACATTTTTAAGTCCAAAAATAAACTTGCAGTTTTACTATTGTTGTTGTTGTTTTTTAATTCTAAGGGCTTCAGAATAAAAAAAAGTGATTTTTGTTTTGACTAAACATTAATAACCGTTATACAGTAGCGTGTCGAAGTCAACTGATTAAATTTTTTCTATAATTGTGTTCCTAAGTTAAGTAGTGCGTGGTCAACTTTAAATGCGTATATCTCGGACTGTGTTTGTGATAATTTATTAGAGTAAAATGGAAAAGAAAAAGCCAAGTAAGTAGATATATTTTTAATTTTAAATGTTTTGTATATATGTCGCTATACTTAATAAATAACTCATTAGCGTAAACATCTATAAATAGTTAAATTTTAATAAAATTTTTATTTTCTGAAAGCTTTTAAAAAAATATACCCCATTACTCCACTTTCAAATCGCACAAATAATTAGAATATTATCTAGTGAGTTATTTAGTATTTATTAAAAATTGCGATTTTTTGCGTTTTGCGAGTAATGCCTCTTTTTGTTAGGTAACCTCTGTATAAAAAAGATTGATCTTTTTAAAGTATGGCGAAAGGAAAGTACAAAAAAACAAAAAGTTAATGCCGTTTTGAAACACGTATGTATATGACAAACTTGAAACCTCGTCAATTTCTGATGAAATAGTTAAACAAATTACCAAAAAAATTAATTTGTTTTGCGTGAAACTAGAACAAAAGTGGAAAAAGTGTCATAGAAAGACAAATGTATTCAAAAACCAAAACCAGGCATGGCTAAATGCTGAATTAAATATTGTGGTAGATGGCATTTTAGAAGAGGCAACAAGTGGCACTGTTGGACGTCCTCGTGTACCATTTAGCGAAAAATCGGAATTTGGAAAAAGAAAAGAAGCTGCAGAGCTTTCAAATGCGAAAGCTTATACAAGTCTTCTCGTTCGTGCAGCAGCAACGAAACCGATTGGCTGCAATACTAAAGGAAAGTATTCAAAGTCCAACAAGACCATCAAAAATGCCTAAAATTTGTGATGAACATCCTAAGAAGCCAATTCCATTTACTGCGGATGAGGCTTTAGCCTTCCTCCTTGAACATAATTTGTCTAAAGAGCAGTATAATGCAATACGCCAGGAAAGCAAATTAAGGAATTGTGATATATATCCTCATTATAGTAAAATAACTGCCGCGAAAATGAAATGCCGTCCTGAGGGTACAAAAGCAGCAGAGAACTTTGTGAATGTTCCTCTTCAATCTATTCTAGCGCATACAGCAAAAAGAATTGTAGAAATGCAAAACGAAGTTTTTATTGCTGAAATGGAAGAGAAGAAGACTGAGTTTTTAAGCACAGAGCTAATATTTAGTTACGGCTTTGATAGTAGTACTGGTCAAGCCCAGTTTAAGCAAGCATTTAGTGAACAAAGTTTGTCAAGTAGCTGTGACGCATCCCTTTTTGCTACCACAGTTATTCCCTTAAGATTAACGCTACAATCGGGAAAACCAATCTGGAATAATCGCACACCGCAGTCTGTAAGATTTTGTCGTCCTATTAAACTGGAGTTCACAAAAGAAACGAAAGAAGTGGTTTTAAAGGAAAATTTGGACCTACAAAAAGAAATTGACAATTTAAGAAACTTGCAAGTATCACTTGGTGATGAAAAATTCGTCAAAGTTACATTCAAATTATTTTTGACACTAATAGATGGAAAAATTTTGAACGTTTTAACAGGAAACAAATCAAACCAGGCTTGCCCTATTTGTTATGCTACACCAAAACACTTTATGAACACGTTTGATTATAAAAGTGAAATATTCCGTGCAAAAGAAGAAAACCTAAAGTTTGGGCTCAGCCCACTTCATTGCTGGATAAGAGTTTTTGAGTTTCTTTTACATACAGGATACAAATGTAAGGTACAAAAATGGCAAATACCAGGAGCTGACAAGTCAATTGTATTGAAAAGGAAAACTGATATACAAACGATTTTTGGAAAAAACTCGGACTTCGCGTGGATATGCCCAGAATAGGTGGCTCAGGATCTACTAACGACGGAAACACTGCTCGCCGAGCTTTCGCTGAACATGAAATTTTTTTCAGAAATAACTGGTGTAGATAAGGATATTATATTTAGGTTCAAAATAATACTGATTTGTTTATCCTGTCAGTCCGAAATTAATTTAGAGAAATTTGAATTATATTGTTTTGAAACAGCAAAACTTTTTCAGGAGCGATATCCCTGGTTGCCAATGACTTCTACGGTTCATAAAATGTTAATTCACTCAAAGCAAATAATAGAAAATGCTCCACTTCCAATTGGATTTTTTGGAGAAGGTGCTGCTGAATCTCGTCATAAAATATACAAAGCCGATCGCCTACATCGCGCGCGTAGAAACACTTGCACCAATAACCTACTAGATGTATTTCATAGGGCCATGGATACTTCAGATCCATTAATTTCCACAACATTTTTAAACAGACGCATTCAAAAAAGAACACGTTCCACGTTACCACCTGAAGTAATTGAACTATTATGTTGCTGCGAACCAACAGAAGAACTTCACCATAACGAACAAGACGACGAAAATAATGAAAGTGAAGAAGCCTCCTTTGAATTAATTTTACAAAGTGAATTGGATATAAACAATTAATAAATATTTTAGTATTAAAAAACAAATTAATTAATTCTATACACTGTGTTTAAATTAATGGGTGCTAGAGGGTTAATTTTTGGTCACTTATTAGTTAAATTCCATTTTTTTTATTGGAACCATCCATAATTATATAATTCATATAATAACTGTTTCGATTACTCTTATAATGTAGTCGTAATTAATTTTGCACAGAAAAAGTAGTCATTTGACCTAATGTGCATCGGCGCCGTTTAACATTGTAGCCATAAGAATATCGTGACCAGGGCAATCAAAAAAAATCTCACATGAAGAGCCAGCGTAAAGCGACCAGAGTACAAAGGACGTGCACAGGGAAAACTGGCATCTTTACCTGAACTGTCGGAAATACAACATGCAGGTCGCGGGCATTTGGATTTGTCACATTTATAAATTTTAGCATTGGCGTAACCCACATTTTACAAATCATGAAAAAATTAAACTTCCGACACTTGTTTTTTATTTTATTTCTTAATTTCAAGTTAATTTTATTTCCATAAAAACAAACAACTTTTGACATTTTGGTAAATTTTACACAAACAAAATGCCTGCAGTTTTTTCAGTGTTGTAGTTGTTGCCGCGACGAATTCACCTTATTGAATTCGCCTTGGCTATTGCCTTATTGCTAAGATATTTATTGCTAATTTGGACGGGGCGTAAACGCTATTTTAGGTAATTACGTATTGTCAACAATTAAAGCTATTTATGTATGTGTGCGTGCAGATGTTTTGTTAATGGAAATATACATAAACAAAAATGCATACATTTTGTACATTTCGCAAAGGCAAAAAATTAAAATATAAATGCATATTTATATTAATTTAATTATATTTTAAAATAATTTTTCATTATTTTATCTTTCATAACTCGACGTCTTAAATACATTTAAATTTGACGGATGAAAGATGTTACAAATGTAAACACAAATTTTTCGTTTTCAACATATTCTATGCGTTCCTGCAAAATGTACGTAAGTGCAAAAGGCTATTAATTAAAGATTTAAGGGAAAAGCTAACTCTAAATTCCATCGTCGAAATATACACATTTAGCCGTAAAGTTTAATTTAAATTTGTCCGAAAAAAAAACAGCTTTAGCAGCCCATAGTACCACGACATAATTTTAAAGATGTAAGTTTACTACAAGAAGAGAACAAATATTCTGAGAAATACAGGCAATGTTACTTGTAACATGACTCTTTTCTTATTTCGTTTTAAAGTAACTACCAAAAACTTCAATCATTTACATTATGGTACTACAAACTTGTCTCTTTTTTATTTTTTGTTTTGGTTTCATTGTCTATTCTTCTTCTTGAACGTTTTGACTGTCATTATAATGACATATTTTTATACCCTTTACATCAGTGATAAGGGTATATATAAGTTTGTCATTCCGCTTGTAATTCCTTTATTATCCATTTGGGACCCCATAAAGTATATATATTCTGGATCATTATAGATAGATTAGGTAGAACAGGCAGCCGTAGAAGGAAAGGATACAGCTCACTTGGGTCCGCTTAACATCATTATAGATAGGTAAGCCGATTTAGTGATGTCCGTCTGTCCGTGTTATGGTTGAAATCAACTTTCTGAAGCTCTCCGATATCGCATAGACCCGAATGTGGTATCAAACTGTCACAAAAAGTCGCGAGAAAATCAGACTACCTCGTTTTTTTGAGTCTGCAACAACCACAAAGAACATACTTTTGCTATAACCAATTAACATCGTTATCTAATTCAAAAAGAACGGGAGGTGTAATTATATATTATAAGATTGAATGGAAAGTCTCCAAGATATTTGAAAAGATTGCAAACTCAAAATATTGGATTATGGCATGTAAAGCACAGCTTGAGCACACACAAATAATAATAGTCGCAGTATATAGATCTCCGAGTGGCTATGAATCTGAATTCTGTGAAATTTTCCAGCAAATATTGGAAGACTTAAGCGAAGAAGTTTGTAATATTATTATAACTGGTGATTTTAATATAGATTGGGCAAATAACAACTTTTATAAAAATAAAATCGAAAGCTTATTGAATGATAATGGATTTAAGCAAATTGTTAAAGAATTTACACGGGTAACGAACACAACTAGAACTGTAATAGACTATGTAATAACAAATAACAAGTACAAAATATCAACACAAAATTGTAATAAAAACAAAATATCAGATCATGAAATAATACAAATTTTTCTAAAAGATGAAAAGAATAATAATAAAAAGGAAAACAATAAAAGTGAGGATAAGTTTAGATATAATAAAGTAATGTTTACGAGACAACTTAGTGCAGTAATAAATTATGAAGAAAATGTAGATGTCAGTCAAAATGTGTTGGTTTTTGATAAATGCCTGGAAGACACAATTTGGAAGTTTACTAGAAATACATCAATAAATACGCAAAATTATGTTAACAAATGGTTTAATAGTGAACTACGTCTAATAAAACAGGACAAATTAGTTAAATACCAAATCACAAAGTTTGAAAACACAGCTGAAGCTTGGTCCAATTACAAATCAATTAGAAATTTATATAAAGTAAAAATAGAAAACGAAAAATATAAATACATTAACAACAAAATAAATAATGCAAAAGACCAAAAACAAATGTGGAGAGAAATTAAAGACCTGGTTATAAAGAAAAATATAAATGTGATTAAATCTGTGATATTTTATAACGTAGAATATGAAGACAATTACCAAATAGCTACTCATTTTAACAAATACTTTGTAAATAGTGTTAAAATAATAAGAGATTCGATACAAAATGTGCAATATACAAATAAAATACATATGGTTACCTCACAATTCAGATTCAGTGCAATAACAAATGTAGAGCTTAAGAAAATAATAAGAGAATTAAAAAGCAAACCAGACTACTGCAAAATATCAACAAAAATTTTAATTGATAACTGGCATTTGATTGGAGAAAAACTTTTAAAAATTATAAACAAATCACTTGCATCTGGAGATTTCCCTGAAAATTGGAAGGAATCAATGGTTACACCAATAGAAAAAGTTGCAAAAACCAGAAAATGTGAAGAGTTCCGTCCTATTAATACTTTAAAAACCTGCGAAAAAATACTGGAAAAAGTTGTAAAAGACCAGCTTGAAAACTATTTCGAGAAAAATAATTTATTATCAAAATATCAGTCAGGTTTTAGAAAAAAGTTTTCATGTGAAACAACTGTGAACTATGTAATAAATCGATGGAAAAATATTGAAAAAAATCGAAAAATAATGGCAATAATTTTAGACTTTAAACGAGCGTTTGAAACAATCGATAGAGAAATTTTAATACAGAAACTATACATGTACGGTATACGGGAAAAGGAACTAGAATGGTTTAAATCATACTTGGTGAACAGAAAACAAATAACAAAAATTAACGATATAAAATCAAATTCAATTAATAATGATTTCGGTGTTCCACAAGGATCGATTTTGGGCGCTTTGCTATTTATAATATATATAAATGATATGCCAAACGTATTAGACAAATGTGAAATCATATTATATGCTGATGATACTCTTATATATACAGAAGGAGATAGTGGTGAGGAATGTCGCGATAACATGATAAACGATATAAATAATATAAATATATGGTTAAAAGAGAATAAGCTTAAACTCAATGAAAACAAAACAAAAATTATGGAAATAAATTTCGACAGTGAAACAGTATTTGAAATAAATAACGAAGTTATAGAAAAAGTGAATAATATTAAATATCTTGGTTTTATAATAGACAAGGAAATGAAATTCAAAGACCACATAGAATATATTTGTAAAAAAATTAGTAAAAAAATTGGCTTTTTTAAAAGATTAAGAAACAAAATATCTATAATAACCTCCATAAATGTCTATAATACCATAATAAAACCACATTTTGAATTCGGGTCTACAATAATATATACATGCTGCAACGAATCTCAAATAGAAAGACTTCAAAAGTTACAAAACAAGGCAATGCGAACAATTTTAAAATGTAACAGATACGCACATATACGGGTAATGCTTGATATGCTTAAGTGGCTAAATATAAAACAAAGACTCCAACTAAATACACTGTGCTTTATTCGCAAAATTAAATATGGTAATGCACCTGAATACCTATGTGACCAAATAAAGTACGTCGGCGAAGTACAACCATATGGATTAAGAAATGCAGATAACTTCAGGCTAAGGATGGCTACTACATCATCTATGCAAAGATCGCTATTCCATAAGGGACTCAAATTATTCAATTCTCTTCCAAACGGTATAAAAATGGAAACCAATAATTATATATTTAAAAGGGAATGTGTGAATTTTGTCAAAAATAATTTAAATGTTTAAAATTTTTTTTTCATAATGTAACAAACATTTTTATTTTATTTATTTATTTTATATTAAATTATAACCAATATGAAATTTAAAGTATTAGAAATACTAATAAAGATATACATACATACATACATACGTAATAATGAAAAAACAACAAAAAAGAAAAGAAAACAGAATCAGTCATGTTGATATTATTGAAACACACCCAAAACAAAAATTCTATTAGTATTAGTGTTCATACATATAACAGCGTTGCCATACAAAGCTTAATTTAAACATTTTTGAAATCGTTCCTACGGGTTCCAGGGTTCTGATACAAAGGTAAAATGTAAGACCGACCCGAAATATTTTATCCTGCTATTGATACAACAACTAAACAAGATCGTTTTTATAAAGGGTTGTGAATTAAACAAAAATTTGATTTTTAAAGTTCATTGTAGCTATAGTGCTTAAAAATGAGTAAAATAAATTTAAAAAAAAAACATTTTTTTGACCTCAAACTCAAAAATTAAGATAAAATAAGATATATTTAATTTGTATTCTTTAATAATTAAAATTTAAAATTTAACTTTAATATATAGTAACGATGCAGTTTCAATTTTTTTAACTAAATTTGTATTATTTATTTAAATAAAATTTAAAAAATAGGAAAACTGGCTCATGTAGCCAAAATAAGAAAAATAACGAAAGTACCTATAGTTAACCATTATTATTTGTATGTATCTGTTTCAACGAAACATAAAAAAACAAATTTGGTACTCTTACTCTCATTTTACCAAACTACACCACATTTAATTAGAGAAAATACCAATACAAACTTGTAACAAAAACACGAAGCTACTTATCAATACGCACTAAAAGCTGAAAAAACACACAAACTGGTGTAAACAGATATATCTTTGCACGTATTTAATCTACACCGTCAGGCCAAATACAACAAAATTTTTTCTGCCGATGTTGAAGAGCTTTTTTTTCAAATTATGTCTTGCAACACTGCGCGAAAGCTGTTTTTACAAATGCAACTTTGGGATATCCATTATTGGTGATTAACAAATCCGCAAAAATTACAGCAGGTTGTTATTGTGCTGAAAATAATTTATTTAAAACTAAACGTTATTTTCCATATTTCCTTGTTGTTCGTTATTTTACTCTTGTATATAATGGAAACCTACTATTAGTTTATAAGCGGAATCTGGCGGTTAAACTCGGCGGCGGCTGCCTTACATAAACTAAAGCCGGCGGCGAATTAGCCAGGCCGTTACCCGGTCGGCTTTGTTCTCTGCATCTGCAGTACCAAAACAATTTACAATTTAAAAAAAAAAAATTGAAAACTTACCAGTATTTGGAAATAAAAAACTAGAACTCAAGTATGTACCAAGTAATAACGAGTTTAGTGATAAAAAAGTCCAGTCGCTTGTTAAAAAAAGAAACAGCAAGAAAATAACCAAAAAGTTATGATGTAAAAAGGTCTGGCATGTAAACAAATTTCTAAAAATCAAAGATTAAGATATTTCATATGAGAAATTTAAAAAAAGTACATGTGCAAAATACTGAGTTGCAAAGTAAAAAACAAGCCTAGTTTGGCGGCACAATGCCATCAGATATTAAAAGCAATCTTGATGGTGATTGTTCAAGAACAACAATGATAGTCGGGGAATGCAATCCAATGTCTTGCATTGCGAATACCTGCAAAACTAAAGAGGAACTAAAAGTTAAAAAAGGTATTAAAGTAAAAATGTTTTTGTAACGTATTTTTTTTTATTAAATCTTAATTTTCAATCGTTTAATAAACAAAAATTTAATAACTACCTTAAAAAACCAGGGTCCGAAAATAATCAGCCTTATTATGATTGTCGTCGAATCGTTTTTGTGTCGAAAATCATTCTTTTTGTTTAAATGGTACCATGTTTGTCGAAAAACGATAGAAATCAACATTTCCTAACCATTCTATTACAATTTTCGGTACCACGAGTGTCGTCGAAAAATGTCAAATACTTTAAAAGGTTGGCAACTGTTACGGACACAAATACCATTTTAATTTGGTTACCGGTATTGATACCGATACCGAAATAATTTGTTTCGCAAAATACCGGTATCAAAATACCGTTTACTTTGATACCGGTTTTACCATAACATATTAAAAAATCAAAATCTCACGAAACTTATAATTGACTGCTACTCGGCGGTCACCTACTTTTGATATGTTATCATCTCTCCTAGATGACAAAATGAAAGAATTTTGTGAAACCTTAGCTAAGGCAAACAATGATTTTTTTATATGCCCAAAAATGTGGCAATATTTAAAGGACGATGTGGAAGCATTGCGACCAGCAAACAAAGCCACAAAAATCCTTCAAAAAGAGCAACTTAATTGTTTTTAATACAAATTTTTGCTTTTCAGTTTGGCTCAAGTTCATATAATTTCTTTTTATTAGAAGAAACTACGATTTTTCCGTTAATGTTGAAATATAATATAAAATTTAAATATTAATAAATCTAATATAAAATTTAAATAAAAGTACTGATTTTTAGTTGCAGTTAATTTTGTCAGTTATTTTTAAGTAATATTTAATTTTAAACAACACAATTTTTAAAAAATTATTTAGGATTTAATCCCAATTTTCTTGTTAGTTTATAGGGTTTGTTGTTGGTTAAGTTTGTCTATATGCATTTCATTGGTTCTTACACCAAATCATCAGTAGACTTCAACCACCCAAATTCTTAAAAAACTCATGAATATTTTCTGTCTTTATATAATAACCTCATTAAACAAAATGAGAATTACTATAAGAAAACTGTTGTTTTAAGTATAAGAAAAAGAGTAAACGTGTTTATTGAATAAAAGAATAATCGTTACATATATGAATACAGTGACATCAACTTTATGATTACTTTGCATTAATAGTATATTCAAGTCAGGGGTTGTCAAAATTCTCATTTAATGAAATGCGTCTGTATTGGATAAGAGAAAATTGCCCAGCAAACAAAAAACTAAGCATTGCAAATGTGATGAATTTTACTTTTTAAAGCAAAATGGAAATGAACTTAAAAAAAGTTATTAAAATTAAATAAAAAATATGCCTCAGTTATTACAGAATTAGACAATTTTTTTTCACACATATTCCATTTGGCGAGTTCAATTTACAGTTAAAACTTAAAAAATTAAGTGTATTTAGGTATTATAAATTAAGTTTTCCAAATTCAAGATTTTGTAACAATTTCTTATTAACAAAATATGTTTT
The DNA here is from genome assembly GCA_963583895.1 of Melanophora roralis. Taxonomy (NCBI): domain Eukaryota; kingdom Metazoa; phylum Arthropoda; class Insecta; order Diptera; family Rhinophoridae; genus Melanophora; species Melanophora roralis. The sequence continues at coordinate 34,852,512 of OY757191.1, read as the reverse complement.
AAATTTGAAGAAGTTAATTTATTTCTCTGCTTGGAACAAATAAATTTTAAGTCGGAAAAAATTTGTTCGCAGCAATATGTAGAGGGAAAAAGGGATAACAACTTCAAAGCATTTCTTTTTAACTCTGGAAAATCGAAATCATTTAGATTTTTCCAAAATTCTATTCCCATTTTTTTTGGAGCTTGGACTTCGGTTCGAAGAAATATAAGAAATATAATGTTTTCTTTGTTTTAAATGTTTGGTAACATAAAATGCATTGCATGTTACCAAAAGCATTTTTAATGACAAAACAAAAATTTTTGTCTTCCATTATACTATTTTGTTTGCTGGTTTATTTTGAAATTAAATCAAAGCTGAAAAAACAACAAAGCTGAAAAAAAAAACAGTAAGCATCCGCCCATGTGCACTCGTTAACACTCAATTAACGACTGAAATCAAACTGAAATAAAAGAGAACAAGCGTCGGTGTGAGTTTGTTTTTATTGTTTTTGTAGCACAATTGTGCACTAAAAATGAATTTTTGACAACCTCTGATTCAAGTATTTACAACACTTCGCCTGAATAAACTATTTATGCAATTAACAACTAGCTACTTTAACCCAGATCTGTCGCTAAATACATTGAGTTTTTCTGCACTAATCGCCTTGGTTAAAAAGTCTGCCACCATATTTTTAGTGTCCACATATTCCAAAGAAATTTCCTTGCCCTCCAATTTCTCCTTAATAAATTTAATTTTGAGGTCGACATGCTTGGTTCTATTTGAGAATGAATTGTTCTGGGCTATAGAAATTGCACTTTTATTGTCACAATACAATGTAGCTGACTGCTGCGCTTGCTGCACAAGTTCTCGCTGTAGTCGCTGCAACCAGACACATTCCTGCATTGCTGAAACCATTGCCATATATTCGGCCTCAGTTGAGGAAAGCGCAACCGTACGTTGTCGCCTGGTACTCCAAGAAACTGCACCATTTTGTATTGAAAATAGATAGCCTGTTGTGGACCGTCTGTAGTCTATGTTACCAGCCCAGTCTGCGTCACAGTAACCAACTAAGTCACTTGGATTAGATTCATACGTTAGGCCCTTATCTATGGTACCTTTGAGGTATCTCATAACCCTCTTTACGCCAGCCCAGTGAGACTTGCCAGGATTCGTATTAAATCGGCTTAGAAGATTAACGGCAAAACTAATATCAGGTCGTGTAATTTGCGCTGCAAACAAAAGACAACCCACCGCCTGCATATATGGTACTTTTGACATTTCATTCTCTTCAGATTCATTGGAAGGGCACATTTCAGATGAATATTTCTGACCAATGTCCATAGGCGTAGATGTCGGCTTACAATCGCTCATTGAAAAGCGATTCAACACATCCTTGATGTATTTCGATTGGTCTATCTTGACTGCGCCGCTTTCTTTATCACGCGTAATCCGTACACCCAAAACAGAAGACGCTTCGCCTAGATCCTTCATTTTGAATCTGTTCGCCAAATCTGCTTTAAGACGGCGAATAACCTCCATGTCGTTGCAAAACACCAAGACATCATCTACATAAATTGCCACGTATAACATGAAGTCATCATTTTTACAGTAGTAGACACACTGGTCAACTTCACTGCGCTGCAAACCAAACTGCAAAAGTGCCTCATTTAACTTCCCGTTCCAGACACGACTTGACTGCTTTAAGCCATACAATGATTTTTTTAAACAACAAACGCGGCCGCTGCCGTCATCAAAACCTTCCGGCTGCATCATAAAAATTTGCTCTTTGAGGTCGCCGTTAAGAAACGCTGTCACTGCATCCATCTGATGAATTATTAGTTTGTGTTTCGCTGCCAACGCAAAAAACCGTAATGATGTGTAGCGCACAACAGGTGCAAACGTCTCCTCGTAGTCTATACCCTTTCGTTGACTACATCCTTTTACAACGAGCCTTGCTTTGTGACATATTTTATCGCCATTTGCGTCAAATTTCGTCTTAAAGACCCACTTGCACTTTATGGGCTTTTTTTCTTGAGGCAGATCAGTGAGACACCATGTATTATTTGCTGTTAAAGATTCCATTTCCGAAATCATGGCTGCCTTCCATAAATCAGCATTTGCAGACATAATAGCCTCTCAGTTTGCGTAACACACAGATTATATCTGCGCCGTGGTTTACTTGCAATACGGTCTGAACGGCGGACATTAAGCTCGTTTTTAATTTGTACGTTATTTTGCTCATCGCCACTGCTGTCTTCATTACTGTTAGTGCTGCCATAACTTATTGCGTCCTCACAACTGTCGCTATCGAAACCAAGAAAATCTTCCTGCTCACTATTTGACAATTCTGCAATATCTTCTCTCCCTGAATTGGCAACTTCATGGCTAATACCAATATCAACTACAGGAGAAGAAATATTAGTACAAACATTCTCATCGACACGTACCTTTCTATTGTCCTCAATAAATTTGACATCTCGGCTGATTATAATTGTGTGAGTATTTGGGTCTTGTAATCTGTACGCCTTACTTGTCTTGCTATACCCCATTAAAATACATTCTGTAGATTTCGCATTTAATTTGCTGCGTTTTTGTTTTGGTACATGCACGAATGCTTTGCTTCCGAAAATACGCAAATGTTTCAGGTTAGGTTTTTCACCTGAAAACATTTCTTCCGGAGAGCTGTCGTTTCCACGACATGGCACAAGGTTTATCAGGTATGCTGAGGTGACTGCAGCTTCTGCCCAATAACGATCATCTAGGCCTGAATCTAGCAACATACATCTAACACGTTCGATAATTGTGCGATTAATCCGCTCTGCCACGCCGTTCTGTTCAGGCGTATATGGTGCTGTCTTCTGATGTTGTATTCCGCATTGTGTTAGATACTCTTCAAATTTTTTGTTTGTATATTCAGTGCCGTTATCGGTGCGTAAAATTTTGATTTTGACATCACATTGATTTTCAGCAAGTTTTTTAAAGGAAACAAACTCATCAAAAACATCTGATTTGCGCTTTATCGGTACAGCGAACACTTTGCGTGAATAATCATCGACAAAAGTCAAAATAAATCGATTTCCAGAAAAAGACTCTGTACTAAAAGGTCCCATTAGGTCTGAATGAATGATTTGTAACACACTTGTTGCACGATGACTAGCTTCTTTGAACGATTTACGTGTTTGCTTACTCTTAATACAGATTTCACATTTTCCACTTGAGACAACGTCACTGTTTTGTATTGCATTTGACGAGTTTAACACCATTCTAAAATTTGTGTCACAGATATGACCGAGTCTTCTGTGCCACAACTCAAAATCGTTTGAAGCAATTAAGGCGTTTTCACACTTGTTTACTTTTACACCACAATTCAATTTATATAAATTTTCGTAAACTTCCGCCGTTGCCAACAATTCACCGTCTTTGTCGAAAACTTGGCACTTGTCAGCTTCAAAAAGTACTTTATTACCCTTTAACGTCATTTGCCTTACAGACAACAAATTTACTGCCATTTCAGGAACATATTCAACGTTTTTTAAAGATGCGTTTGTCTCTTTCTTGCCTGAATTTAGAATAACATTTACATCTCCAGCACACTCAATCGCCATTTTCTCGCTGTTGGCTGCAACTACTTGTTTGTTATTCACTTTTCTTGTGTTGCACAAAATACTTTTGGTATTTGTCATGTGCGAAGTCGCTCCTGAGTCTATAAACCACTCTCCAATGTTGTTATTGTTGCCGTTCGTTGTAAGTAGACAAGACGATGAAAGTAAAGAAACCGCTAACGTTTTTTCTTTAGTTTTCTTTTTTGTCACGTTTGATCTTGTTTTCTGCGTACAGTTTTTCGCCATATGGCCCATTTTGTTGCACGCATAACATTTAATTTTACCGCCATTTTGTTTCTTATTAGAAACAAATGCTTTTTCCTCGCCCTTAGGGCAATCAAACTTTGCGTCCTGAAGCAACAAGTTTTTTACTATGTCGACACTTAATTTCGACTTTGAGTTTTCCACTGCCATTACGAGTGAGGAAAATTCATCCGGCAAACCGGCCAGCATGAGTGACGCTACTAACTCGTCTTCGAGTTTCAGTCCACTTTGTTGAACTTTTAGGGACATTAATATCATTTCACTTACGTACTCTTGTACACTTCCGAATTCTGACAGCTTTATTTGCACCAAGCGCTTAAGAAGTTCGACCTTTCTGGTCAATCCTTTATCTTCAAAGGCGTTTAAAAGTGCATCCCAAGCTTTCTTCGCAGTATCTGCAGCCGCAATGTAGGCAAAGTTTGATGGCTCTATCATAAGCGTGATTTCCGCCAGTGCGCGTTCGTTTTTTTCGAAATCGTTGCTCGTAGGAGCTGCACCCAGACCTACATCCACCATTTGCCAACAGCCTTTCAGAATCAAATATGATTTTGCGTGACGCCTCCATACGTCGAAGTTTTCACGACCACGCAGTTTATCAAATGGAAAAGACAAGTTGTTTGTAGCCATTGTATCTCCGCAATGAAAGATTTATCAGCAACCAGCAAAAAAAAAATCAAACGAATTTAAACCCGATTCAACAATTTATTAAAAAAAAATTCTCAACTTCTTTTTTACTTTAATTTTTCTTAGCGCGTCATACGGCCCATAACCTGTTGTTTTAAGTATAAGAAAAAGAGTAAACGTGTTTATTGAATAAAAGAATAATCGTTACATATATGAATACAGTGACATCAACTTTATGATTACTTTGCATTAATAGTATATTCAAGTATTTACAACAAAAACCAAAACGTTCAAGTTTTTTAAGAATCCAACAAACCATTATTCGCTATTCGCTTGTTTTGATTTTCTTTTTCCCCCTACATTTGAATAACCATTGGTTATTACTAAATGTATTAAAGACAGAAAATATTCATGAGTTTTTTAAGAATTTGGGTGGTTGAAGTCTACTGATGATTTGGTGTAAGAACCAATGAAATGCATATAGACAAACTTAACCAACAACAAACCCTATAAATATTTAATTTTGTTAATTTTTTTCTGATACAATGTGTTTTTCTGTAAATGACAAAAAAATCTAGTTAATTTTAGACGAATATGTAAGTTATTTTTTTGATGTCTGAATTTAAGTGAAATATTTTAATGAATATCTAGTTGGAGGGTTTTTAAATTAATATTCAGTTATTTTAAGTAGCATTTCCAGTTGATTTTACATAAATAATTTTTTGAGTGTGTCAGAATGAACATATCTCAAAACTTTAACATAGCTTCTAATGATGCTAACTTCAGCTCGAGCACACCATCCGGCGTGTAGAATCAGTTCTCAAAAGTATGGAAAAAATTCGTCTTTAACCCCGAACAATGGCAAATTACGTGAGCTGCTAAATGCTTTTTGAAATGAAAAACGTGTACAAAGGCACATAAATGTTCTTAATTGGTGGAAAGAACAAAGTAAAACTAAGCCAGAATTTTATGCTGTAGCAAAAGTTGTGTTAGCTGTACCAGGTACACAAGTTAGTGTAGAAAGATAATTTTCAGAGGTAAAATATATATTGAACCCTAGCCGCAATAAGTTAGATGGGGATAGTTTAAATGCAGTCATTGTGATTCGATCCAACGCGGAGCTGTTTCAATCAACCATATACATATTGTGCTCCTTATTATTTACATTTGCATCTAAAAAAGTAAATGCTTTTTAAATATCCCAAACAGTAAACTTAAATGTATTTTTCAAGGCTATTAATTATCAATTAAATATTAATTTATATTACAAAAAATATAGACTTTGATTTAGAAGCTGACAAAAAAGGTTTTTGAAATAATTTTTTTTAAATATTTTACCTTAAAAAAGTACAAAGTATTTACCAGGGTACCCTTGTAAAGGTAGTATCAAGGGGAATTCAAAAATTCGCCCTCTGCATATTCTTAAACTTAATACAAAATTAATTAATTTGTTATTCACTTTCTAAAATAGTTGCATTATTAATCTCGTAGTGTACGGACGTGTGTACGCAAGTGTAATATTGTAAATAGGTGATAAGTAGCAAACGAAATTATTAATCTATATATATAAAGGAATAACGTTACTGACTGACTGACTGACTGATTCATCATCGCACAGCCCAAACGCGCAGAGCTAGAGACCTGAAATTCGGACTGTGGGTTCCTTTCCTTATGTTTAGATCCACTAAGACGGGATTTCGGGAAATTCGGACCCAAAGGGGCTTAAAATGGGCCAAATATGTAAATATCCGAAAGTTAATATCTCCTAAACTACAAACGATAGAAACAAAATTTAAGAAGGATCGTATTTTACTCAAAAAATAAGCAGACCTGTGTCTGGCATTTTTTCAAAATTTTAGACCCTTAAGGCTAAAAAAGCGTAAAAACTAAATTTTGATAGTGCCTAGGTCCACTTTGTAACTTCTAAACGAGTAAAGGTACAGACATAGTTCAAAATGCAATCGACAGATACTAAAAAAATATGAATACGTTTTTGCCACTTTTTAGAAATTAGTAGTAGTAGTAGTTTCTTTATTAGTATTTTAAATACTTTACAATTATTAATTTACAATTCGTATGGCACATCTTCTTTTTCATTATTAATTTAGTTTAACAAAATTAACAACATGTTTTTTAAACAATTTAAGATTATTTTCAAATTTTACACTATCTGGCAAGGAGTTATAAAGTTGTAAACCTTTGTAGAACAGTGACCGTTGCATTGATGTTGATGAAACTCTCTCAATTCTAAAATGCTCCGTATTTCTTAGATGATAAGGTTGAACGTCTCTGACATATCTTAATTGCTCAGTTAAGTATTCTGGTGCTTCTCCATTTCTAATTTTTTGTATGAAACTAATGGTGTTCAATTTAAACCTTTGTTCTATGTTGAGCCATTTCAGTGATTCAAGCATGAAACGAATAGATGTATATCGGTTGCATCTCAATATAGCTCGCATCGCCCTATTTTGTAGTTTCTGCAGGCGTTCAATCTGATTGGTTGTACAGCATGTGAATAATATTGTTGAACCGTATTCAAAGTGTGGTTTTATTATAGTATTATAAATATTTATTGCGGTTATAATCGATACTTGGTTTCTGATTCTTTTAAAAAAACTAATTTTTTTGCCGATCTTTTTACAAATATAGTCAATATGTTGCCTAAATTTTAAATCTTTATCAATAATGAAGCCTAAATATTTTATTTGATCAACCTTCTCTATAACTTGATTATTTATTTTAAAAATTGCATTGCTATTAGCATTTATCTCCATAATTTTTGTTTTATTTTCATTTAATTTAATTTGGACGTTGAGGGGCAAAAAAAGGGTTAAAAAATGGGTAAAAGTTCTATATTGGTACTCTTTGTAACTTTTGAACCAGGAGAGATAAATACGTAATATAAATTGCGTTCGACAGGTATCGACAAAATAAGAATGTGTTTTCGATACTTTTTAAAAATTTTGGACCTTTAGGCACAAAAAGGGTACAAATTTCATATTTGTAATTTTTAGGTACTATTTGTAACTTCTTAACTAATAAAGGTAAAAACATAGTTTAATTTGCGTTCGACAGGTCAGGACAAAATATGAATATATTTCTTAAACTCTTTTAAAAATCTAGACCCTAAGGGGCAGACAAAAGAGTACAAATTTGTAAAGTGGTACTTTTTACGTACTTTTTGTAGCATCTGAACCAATAATGATACACAGAAACATAATTCAACCTGCGTTCGACAAGTCTTGACAAAATATGAATATTTTTTTATACTTTTTAAAAACTTAAGACCCTAGGGGATAGAAGAAAGGGTAAAAATTACATTTTGGTACTTTTAAGGTACTTTTTGAAATTTCTTAACCAATAAAGCTAGAAACTTCATTTAAATTGCGTTTTGCAGGTAATAGTTTAAAAAATAAAGGCACAAAACATCACCTTCACTTAATAAATTTCTAAAACTGCGCTTACGAAGTAGCGGGTCACGTGCTAGTATACATATATATGTGAAGCAAACGAATTTATTAATATATGTACATATATATGTTAATGAGTAACAGTAATCGTAGTGACAGTGGGCCTGATAGCCGAAATGTTTACACTGTGTTAAGCTCCACAAGTGTTAGCAATGAGAACATAAAAGACACTGAATATATATATATAATATAAAACTTTATATAATAAATGCAAGACCAAAAATAATTACAAACAATCTTAGTTCAAGTGCGCCTAATTTAATTAAATGTACTGAACAAGGACTAATTTAGCCCAGTCTCTATTTTATAATTATAAAGAAAATTCTGAGTACCATCTTTGTACCATCGCCGTTATCAAATTCTGGAATTGAACCTGCAGATGCTAAAGCCGCATCAAGCTTAATTTCTGCACCGGCACCTAAGATACAGGTAGGGATGGACCGCTACGTGACAGTTCTTAAAAGGGTAAGAAGCCTTAAATCGGCAGAAGCATCTCAACCTGCAAAAATTTTAAAAGACGATGAAAGGCCAACCTCATCGCAAAATCGTTTTGCAATTTTGCAAGAGGATAATGAGGCCCCCGTTAGTGAAAGAAGGTCCTTTAAGCCACCTCCCATTTATTTGCGGGAATAAAACTCAAATGATCTCGTCAAGTTTTAAGTCTGTTTGGTTGGGGAAAATAACTTTTATGTTTTAAACGTTAAACGCGGTAACATATTTGAGAAAAAAATTCCAGTGAACCATGAAAACGCCTACCGCGCTACAGTTTCGGAGCTCGAAAAACTCAGCAAAAACTTCTATACCTACCAACTTAAGACCGCAAAAGGCCTTCAGGTAGTTATTAAAGGCATTGATTCTAATGTTGACCCAGAAGAGATCAAGACCAGTTTGTTAAGCAAAGAGTTTATGGTTATGACGGTATCCAATATAAGAAACGGAAAAACACCCCAACCGTTTCGAGTGGAGCTTGAGCCTGGTGATATCAAATTAAAAAAAAGTGAAACTCACCTCCATCTATGGTTTATAATATATTATGCACCGACGAGTTACTGTGAAAGTGCCACATAAGCGATCTGGGCCCGTACAGTGCTTGAACTGCCAGGAATATGGCCACACTAAAGCTTATTGTAAGTTGCTTTCTGTTTGTGTTGTGTGTGGGGATCTGCACGATACGACGAAGTGCGACAAGGCAAAAGATGATCCTAGTATGAAGAAATGCAGCAACTGCGGGGGAAACCCACTGCCAACTATAGAGGTTGTCCTGTTTTTAATTCAATTAAGCGCTCAACTAAGCCGAAAATAGTTCCTTCCCATCCCCAGCCTTTAAATATACCAACTACAAATATGCCTCCATTGGGACAACCAACTACAAATCAAGGTTATTACGCCGCCGCATTGAAATCTTACCAGCCTAATTCACGTAAGTCTACCCAGCCTTCAACAAAACAAGAAGTGCCAACAAGCGAACCAACCGGGCCCAATTTTAGCCGCCTGGAAGCCGTAATTGACAATATGGTCAAACAGTTTACGCAGATTATGGCGCAAATGGCCGGTATGATGCAAAAAATGCAGTCTGTTCTTCTGCAGGCTATGCTTAAAAGGCCATGAACTGCCTTAGGGTTTGTTTCTGGAACGCAAACGGCATCCGCCAACACAAAAACGAGCTCGAGTATTTCTTGATGAACCAAAAAATCGATGTTATGTTGATTTCTGAGACTCATGACATCTAGAAGCACTTTTAAAATTAGTGGCTATTCTTTTTACGATTCAAAGGATCATAGGGATAGATCATGTGGTAGCTCGGCTATTCTAATCAAATCAAGAATTAAACAGCAATGGTTGGGTGGCCTCTCGGAATATTATATCCAAGCTACGAACGTCTGCATTGATGAATTTTTCCATAACCTTGTTATTTCATCAGTTTACTGTCCACCCAGATTCTCTATAACGAAGGATCAGTACAACAGTTTCTACAAATCATTAGGTCCCCGCTTCATAGCTGCTGGAGACCATAACACTAAGCACACATACTGGGGCTCCCGCCTAATTAGTCCCAGAGGCCGTGTCTTGTATGATTCCGTGCTTGAAATGGGACTTTTCGTTATTTCAACTGGACAACCAACCTATTGGTCAACGGGCAATAATAAAATTCCAGACGTAATCGATTTTGGCGTGGCAAAAGGTATATCCCCAGACCTTATTGAGGCTGCAGCCTCCTTGGATTTATCTTCTGACCACTCACCCACAATAATTACTATTTGCAGTCCTCACCAAATAGCAACTATTGATTTTTTTCTTATCTAAAAGAATAAATTGGTTAAAATATAAAAAATATATTAGTGCCCACTGCTCGGAAAACCAACCGCTAAAAAAACAAGAACAGTATATATTTTAAAAATTCCTGGACCGTAAAAAAGTTTTGTGAAAAAATAACAGATTCAAAATATTGGATGTGCGCATATCTAGCAAAAAAAAAAGTAAAACATTTTATAATAATGGCTGTATAAAGATCGCCAAGCAGTAGAGAATTGGAATTCTGTGAAGCATTCGAGGAGATATTCGAAAGGTTATGTGAAACAAACTACGAAATAATTATAGCAGGTGATTTTAATATAGAGTATATATGTATATACATATATATATATATATAGTACATATAAAAACAAAATCCTGGGAACGATCAATGATAATGGCCTCAGACAAATTGTGACTGATTATACAAGGGTGACAAAAAATTCTAAATCATTAATTGACTTTGTAATAACTAATAAGCATAATGCTATCGTAAAAAATAATTGTGCAAATAAAATATCAGATCATGAAGCAATAGATATAATCCTCGAAAATACAAACTGTCAACGGACAGTAAAGAAAGAAATTGAAATTTTCAAGTATGACAGACATCAATTTAGCAGAGAACTTAATTGTGTTTTAAACTACTTTGAAGATGATTACCCTAATGACAATGTTTACAATATTGATAAATGCATAGGAAATACGATCAATAAATTTACTTATAAGAGGACAATAAAAGAAAAGGATAATGTGAACAAATGGTTTAGTAGAGAATTAAATTTGCTTAAAAGAAATAAAATTAATAAATACTTTATAGCTAAAACAAATAATACAAATGAAGCATGGAATTTTTATAGAATAGCAAGAAACAAATATAAAACTAAACTAGAATATGAGAAAAATAAATTTATAAATAAAAAAATTAATAACGCGAAAGACCAGAAACAAATGTGGAAGGAGATAAAAAACTTAGTAATAAATAAAAATCAAAATGTGATACAAAATGTGATATTTAATCAAGTAGAATATAAGGAGATAAATCAAATTGCAAATATATTTAATAAGTATTTTGTGGATAGCATTAGCTCAATAAGAAATTCGATAGAAAATGTGCAGTATGTAAATCAAATACCTATGATAAATACCCAATTAAAATTTTGTGCAATAAATTCACAAGAACTTAAGATCATCTGTAAAGATATAAAAAATAAACCAGATTTTAATAAAGTCTCAATGAGTATAATAATGGATAATTGGAATCAGTTTGGAAAAATAATGACAAAAGTTATAAATAGATCTTTAGAAACTGGAGAATTTTCAGAATGTTGAAAAATATCATCAATAACACCAATCGAAAAAATAAAAAAAACAAATAAATGTGAAGAATTTAGGCCAATTAATACACTTAAAACATGCAAAAAATTATTGAGAAAGTAGTTAAGCAACAGCTAGAAAAATATTTTGAGGAAAATAGTTTATTTACAAAATACCAATCCGGTTTTAGAAAAAACTTCTCATGTGAAACTACGGTAAACTATGTTATAAATAGATGGAAATATGTGAAAAATCATAAAAAAATTATGGCAGTTTTCTTAAATTTTAAGCGAGCTTTTGAGACAATTGATAAAGATAAATTAATAGAAAAACTATACATGTACGGTATAAAAGGAAACGAGCTAAGATGGTTTAAATCGTATTTATCAAATAGAAAACAAATAGTGACAATAAACAATATAAAATCGGAGTCTATTAACAATCAATATGGTGTCTACTTTTTATTATCTACATAAACGATATGCCTAACGTTTTGCGGAAGTGCAATATTATTCTATATGCAGATGATACATTGATATACACGAAAGAAAATACAGATAAACAATGCAATGAAAATTTAAAACATAAATAACGTAAGCCAATGGGTAAAAATGAATAAATTAAAATTAAATGAAAGTAAAACGAAATTAATGCTAATAAATATCAATGACAGTAAATCGCGTTTCGAAATTATTTAACCAATTAATAGAGAGAGTAGATAAAATTAAATATTTAGGATTTATTATTGACAATCAACTAAAATTCAAAAATCAAATTGAATATATAAGCAAAAAAATTGGCAAAAAAAATGGATTTTGTAAACGTACTTATACGTAACAAAGTATCAATATTAAGTGCTATAAATATATATAAAACAATGATCAAACCTCATTTTGAGTTTGGATCAACTATTTTATATACATGCTGCACGGTAACACAAATTGAAAGACTACAGAAATTACAAAACAAAGCAATGAGATCAATTTTAAAATGTAAGATATATACTCCGATAGAGTTAATGCTTAATGCACTAAAATGGCTAAACATAAAACAAAGAATAGAAATGAATATGCTAAATGAAAACAGGGAGAGCACCAGCATACCTTACTGAGCAATTAAACTACGTCGGACAATCTCAATTTTATCACCTAAGAAACGCAGACAACTTTAGAATACCAAGAACAACAACAACTGCAATGCAGCGGTCACTGTTTCACAAGGGATTACATTTATACAACAGGCTTCCAAGTGATGTAAAGCAGGAAACAAATATGAATGTATTTAAAAGAAAAGTTATTAATTTTGTAAAAAATGACATTCCTTAATTTGCTTAATTTAATTGTATTTATTTAGTTAACACAAAAATATATTATTTTTGTATATTGTATAATTTTAACTATGTTTATCAAAAAGTATTGAAAATACTACTGAAGCAAATAAATAAGTAAATAAATAAATAATAAATAAAATAAAAAGAAACTCCCGGAGACATTGACGATAATCTGAGCGTCCTAAATGAAAACATTAAAAAGGCCGTTGAACATGCGTCTTCTACCTATCGTCAGGCCAGGTACAGCAAAATTTTTTCTGACGATGTGGAAAAACTTTTATCTGAAAAAAGGAAAGTCCGAAGAGAATGACAAAAGCATAGATCGCCGCAACTTAAAATTAAGCTAAAAGAATGTACTAACCAATTAAAAAGCTTGCGGAGGTTCACAGAATGGCTTCACTTAAAGAGTACCTTGAAGGTCTAGACGCGACTCCTCAGACAAATTTTTCCCTATGGCGATCAGCCAGACGTCTTGAAAGACCAGTTATCGCAAAACCACCACTGCGTAATCTGAAAGGATCCTGGGCTAAAAATGACGAAGAAAAATGTGATCTGTTCACAAATCATTTCAAAAACGTTTTCACTCCCAATACTTGCACAGACGTAAGGGAATTACCGCCAGTTGTTGCTAGATGTCCTTTAGAAATACGTTCCGCTTTACAGATGTTGTAGAGGCTATTGCTTATCTAAATGGTAAAAAAGCTCCTGGCGTTGATAATATAAGCAACAAAATGCTCTTAGAGCTACCTTTTACGGCAAAAAGAATAATTCTTTTTATTTTTAACGCAATAATTCGGCTTGAACCTTTCCCGCCTATATGAAAAATTGCCTTAGTAAAGATGATTCCTAAGCCTGGCAAAGATCCTTCAAAGGTAGAGTCTTATAGGCCTATAAGTTTGTTACCCACAATATCAAAATTGTTCGAAAAATTGCTTAAGAACAAGCTGACTCCGCTCCTGAGTGAAAACAACTACATTCCAGATCACCAATTTGGCTTTAGAAATCAACATAGCACAATCGAACAAACTCAGAGACTGGTGCAGGTTAGAATAAAAACCTTTGAGGAAAAGAAGTGCTGTTCCGCGCTTTTCATTAATGTCTCTCAAGCTTTCGATAAAGTATGGCACGAAGGCCTGTTAAACAAACTAAAGCTAAACCTTGCAGCTAATATTTTCAACCTATTAGAAAAATATATAACCGGTCGACAATTTATGATCAAAGAGAGAAACCAAGTAAATTCTTCTTAACCAATAGGAGATGGCGTACCTCAAGGGAGTATACTAGGTCCAGTTCTGTACTTTCTTTACACATCAGATATGCCAACCAATAGTTTTACACACACGTCGACATTTGCTGATGATACTACTTTCCTTAGTATTCATAAAGACCCTAAAGAGGCTTCGAACCAACTGCAGCAACACGTAACCAAAGTTGAAAAATGGAAGCCTCATATAGATGCGAAGCTAACTCAAATTAAACTTGAAGCTGCTTAAATCCACTGGCTAATTGGTAGAAACTCTGTGCTACGTCTGGATTGTAAACTTCTACTCTACAACTCGGTTTCAAAACCAATTTGGTGCTACGGTATACAATTATGGGGCACTGCTTCCTGCTCTAACATAGAAAAAATAGAACGTCGTCAAAACAAAATTCTGAGAATGATAACTGGTACTCCTTGGTATATTTAAAACAGCAACATCCACCAGGATCTAGAAGTTCCACTAGTAAAAAGCGAAATCCTAAACTATGTGGACAAGTATTTAAATAAGCTGGAAACACATCCAAATCCGCTCGCTCGAAGAATTCTGCAACATAGTGGGCACACCCGCCTAAAAAAAAGGGATACTATTGCTCTTAGATTAAACTTTTGAAATTAGTTATCTTTATTGTGAGAACTTAAATTTTAGTCTGGTACTAGACTAGACTAGACTATACTAGACTAGTAATAATTACTTAGTTTTAAGATTTGAATACTTATTGATAGTTCGCTTAAGCGAAGATTCAATAATAAAATATATGATGTAACCTGTGTACCCTGATATTAACATATTTTTATGAATACTGATTTTTTATTTATTTTAAAAATATTTTTTACTATACAAATGTTTGATGTTTTAAATTCTTTTTTATGCTTCTATTAGTTTTTAAAAATGTTTTTAAGCAATGCACCTACGTACATATGTATGTAATGTTAATAAAATTTTCCTCTAAATTATTATTTTATTATTGATATAAAAGTTTGGGATCTCTGATTTTTATATATGTGCCATATATCCATAATTCTTTTAGGCGAAAGCAGGACAGAAAGCAGAATTCCCAACTGCATATTGACTCATTTTAGTTATCAAAATGTTATCAAAAAGTTATTAATTTTGTAAAAAATGACATTCCTTAATTTGCTTAATTTAATTTTATTTATTTAGTTAACACAAAAATATATTATTTTTGTATATTGTATAATTTTAACTATGTTTATCAAAAAGTATTGAAAATATTACCAAAACAAATAAATAAATAAATAATAAATAAAATAAAAAAAAACTCCCGGAGACATTGACGATAATCTGAGCGTCCTAAATGAAAACATTAAAAAGGGCCTTTGAACATGCGTCTTCTACCTATCGTCAGGCCAGGTACAGCAAAATTTTTTCTGACGATGTGGGAAAAGTTTTATCTGAAAAAAGGAGAGTCCGCAGAGAATGACAAAAGCATAGATCGCCGCAACTTAAAATTAAGCTAAAAGAATATACTAACCAATTAAAAAGCTTGCGGAGGTTTACAGAATGGCTTCACTTAAAAAGTACCTTGAAGGTCTAGACGCGACTCCTCAGACAAATTATTCCCTATGGCGATCAGCCAGACGTCTTGAAAGACCAGTTATCGCAAAACCACCACTGCGTAATCTGAGAGGATCCTGGGCTAAAAATGACGAAAAAAAATGGGATCTGTTTACAAATCATTTCAAAAACGTTTTCACTCCCAATACTTGCACAGACGTGAGGGAATTACCGCCAGTTGTTGCTAGATGTTTCCGCTTTACAGATGTTGTAGAGGCTATTGCTAATTTAAATGGTAAAAAAGCTCCTGGCGTTGATAATATAAGCAACAAAATGCTCTTTGAGCTACCTTTTACGGCAAAAAGAATAATTCTTTTTATTTTTAACGCAATAATTCGGCTTGAACTTTTCCCGCCTATATGAAAAATTGCCTTAGTAAAGATGATTCCTAAGCCTGGCAAAGATCCTTCAAAGGTAGAGTCTTATAGGCCTATAAGTTTGTTACCCACAATGTCAAAATTGTTCGAAAAATTGCTTAAGAACAAGCTGACTCCGCTCCTGAGTGAAAACAACTACATTGCAGATCACCAATTTGGCTTTAGAAATCAACATAGCACAATCGAACAAACTCAGAGACTGGTGCAGGTTAGAAGAAAAACCTTTGAGGAAAAGAAGTGCTGCTCCGCGCTTTTCATTAATGTCTCTCAAGCTTTCGATAAAGTATGGCACGAAGGCCTGTTAAACAAACTAAAGCTTAACCTTGCAGCTAATATTTTCAACCTATTAGAAAAATACATAACCGGTCGACAATTTATGATCAAAGGGAGAAACCAAGTAAATTCTTCTTAACCAATAGGGGCTGGCGTACCTTAAGGGAGTATACTAGGTCCAGTTCTGTACTTGCTTTACACATCAGATATGCCAACCAATAGTTTTACACACACGTCGACATTTGCTGATGATACTGCTTTCCTTAGTATTCATAAAGACCCTAAAGAGGCTTCGAACCAACTGCAGCAACACGTAACCAAAGTTGAAAAATGGAAGCCTCATATAGATGCGAAGCTAACTCAAATGAAACTTGAAGCTGCTTAAATCCATTGGCTAATTGGTAGAAACTCTGTGCTACGTCTGGATTGTAAACTTCTACTCTATAACTCGGTTTCAAAACCAATTTGGTGCTACGGTATACAATTATGGGGCACTGCTTCCTGCTCTAACATAGAAAAAATAGAACGTCGTCAAAACAAAATTCTGAGAATGATAACTGGTACTCCTTGGTATATTTAAAACAGCAACATCCACCAGGATCTAGAAGTTCCACTAGTAAAAAGCGAAATCCTAAACTATGTGGACAAGTATTTAAATAAGCTGGAAACACATCCAAATCCGCTCGCTCGAAGAATTCTGCAACATAGTGGGCACACCCGCCTAAAAAAAAGGGATACTATTGCTCTTAGATTCAACTTTTGAAATTAGTTATCTTTATTGTGAGAACTTAAATTTTAGTCTGGTACTAGACTAGACTAGACTAGACTAGACTAGACTAGACTAGACTAGACTAGTATTAATTACTTAGTTTTAAGATTTGAATACTTATTGATAGTTCGCTTAAGCGAAGATTCAATAATAAAATATATGATGTAACCTGTGTACCCTGGTATTAACATATTTTTATGAATACTGATTTTTTATTTATTTTAAAAATATTTTTTACTATACAAATGTTTGATGTTTTAAATTCTTTTTTATGCTTCTATTAGTTTTTAAAAATGTTTTTAAGCAATGGACCTACTTCAGCAATTTATTTTTTTTATTAGCCTAATAAAAAAGAGAACATATAAATAAAAACTTAACTAGGTTTTCAAATTGAATATAGATTTTTTTTTATTTTTTGTAAATACCATTAAGTATATATACCGATACTATAATAATCTAATTACCGATACCGAAATTAAAGAATTAATACCGTTACCGATATAATAAAAAAACCGATACCAAAATGACAAATTTTTTAATACCGTTACCGATACCGTTATTCGTTTCGGTTGCCAACCTTGGGTATTAGTTAACGGACCCAGTGGGGCCAAATGCAAAGAAAAAATGGTAATAAATTTGTATCTTCGAAAGTACTTGTCCAATTATAAAATAATGTATGAATCAGTCGTAGAGGAGGACCCAAGGTTTTAGAAAATTAGATTTTGGACTACCATGTATATACATACGTTGAGGTACAGGGTCCAAAGTTGACCTCCTCGGGTTTGCAAAACATATCTATGTTGATAACTTTTGCAAATATTAACCGATTTCAATGATTTCTGATTTCTTTGATAAAAATTAAAATCTAAAAAGAAAACATATTCACTCTTACTTGTTACCTGTTACAGTTTAAAAGATATTTGGGTTTGAAATTTAAAATTGTTGTTTTTGACCTTGACTTTATTTGTTTTTTTGTAAATGTCTGCAATTGTAGTTATGTTAAAAATTTTTTAAAAATATTTTCGTATTTATAAAAAGTATGTTAAGCATATACAAAAATATTGTTTTATTATCTTTATTCGTCTAGCCGTGAAAAATATTCAAAGTCAAAGTTTTCAATGTTATTCCAAAAATGGCATACTTTTGACAAAAATTGAACATAATTGATTAACTTTTTTTTGCAAATATTTATGAAAATAATTATTTACTTCTTTACATTTTTTGAAAAAGCAGACTTCAAGAATTATAAGTAGTACATTTTTTAAAAGACTTAGGCGTGCACCCTACGCC
Source organism: Melanophora roralis (assembly GCA_963583895.1). NCBI lineage: Eukaryota > Metazoa > Arthropoda > Insecta > Diptera > Rhinophoridae > Melanophora > Melanophora roralis. The sequence goes on along the minus strand of OY757191.1, from coordinate 34,834,088 downwards.
AGGCATTGGTCGAAAATTAGGAATTTTTCAACGAAATTCCAAATTTATCGGCCAAGAAAAAAAAAACGCAAGCCAGTTTTTGAAAAATTAATTCAAAATTAAAATAACTAATCTTTTGAGGTTTCAGTTTTTACTAAGTTATTTACCGCCCGCTTAAAAATTGGGTCACAAGGGTAAATGTTATTAATAAAGCAAATTATAAGAGGCGTGTTCTATAATAGCTCAGAAAATATCTTGAAGTTTACTTATTTCTTTTTGTGTTTTATTTAAACAATAAATAACATAATACTGTTTTTAAGTTTTAAAATCCATTATGTTATCATAAATCAACAAAATTTTATAATAAGCTTTTAAATATAAAAAATCTTTACAAAAAAACTGTAAATATAATATTTTAAAACTTTTTTTAATCAGACCCCTTATTTTTTTTTTTTTTTTTGATAGGTAAAAAATATGATATGAATGTCGATCTCCATCTGTTTACCTTTTCAATGATATATAATATATGTATATTATTAGTTGTTTAATTCTATATTAACTGCCCTTAAAACTGCTATCTTGCGTCAAATTTGTTAAAAGTTAATTATTTTGTAGGGTGTGTGCTTACATAGTAGCACATAAAGTACATATCATACAATTTTCATCGCCTACATACATACATACGTACATATGTATGTAATGTTCATAAAATTTTACTCTAAATTATTATTTTATTATTGATATAAAAGTTTGGGATCTCTGATTTTTATATATGTGCCATATATCCATAATTCTTGTAGGCGAAAGCAGGACAGAAAGCAGAATTCCCAACTGCATATTGACTCATTTTAGTTATCAAAATGTTAGCCCATTAAGAAAATTGTATATCCAATAACTAAAAATGCTTTTTTAAAAATCACTAAATTTTTTGTAAAAGTATTTAATAATATTGTGTGTTGATTACTCTAGTAGTTGATACAATTACAAAAGTAATTAATCTTCACATTATTTGTATAATTAAAAATTTTTACAAAATATTGTGGTCTGTGTATGCATAGGTATATTAAAACTATTAAATATAAATATGTTTTATTTATAACCTTTTGTTTTCTAAAGTATATCACTAATTTTGAGCTTAGGTATGGATAAAGCACAAATTAATTTAAATTTAAACCATGTTAATGATTTTCTACAAAAAAATCAGAAAAGTCAAATGTTAATTTCTGTGGATTCGGAATCTTCTGTTTCGATATCAAGACAAATACTTGGTAGCCATCTTGTTCTTCTAGAATACAAGACTGGATCTGATGATATTAGTAAATAATCCTTGAGGTCCGTATTTTGGGCTAATTTTGAACTTTTGCGGGTATTGAAAAGTCTGATTTTTTTACATCTTTATTTCTTTCTTCCTGTGCTTCATCTGTGAGTTCCCCTAAAGGCAAAATACTGTTTTGTATTATTTCTTTGCCATGAGCCAGTACCCTGTGTATTGTTGGTGTTATTGATTTCCAGGGATACATGTTATTAAGCAGTTCTTTCGTTTCGTTCGCGAAATATTGAAAATTTTTTTCATTTATTTGCTTTTTACTGTTGATGACAGCCAATATTATCTTAAATCACTTCAGGATATTTACGTCAGTACTTGTAATTGAAGATGTGACTTCAGGATTTTGAAAGAAACGTTTTGCAGTATTTCCATCGTTTGAAATTCCATAACCATAAAGAGGTTTATCTATTATCAACCCAAGATTTTTCTTAAATTCTACTTGAATCCTTTTTTTATCTTCTATGCGTAGTTTATGTAGATCTGCATTATTTTTTGCTGTAGTATATATCGGTTTAAGGTTACTTTGGTACTAATTATCATACGCAAGATTTAAACAGAACTCCAAAAATCTTGTTCTTGCATGAAGTGGTGAAATTTCAAACTTTAAAGCATTTTCATTTACATTTACCTTAGAACTCTCATAAAATTTTGAGATAAGTTTTGCACATATATTGTATTTCCATGTAGATGTTGTGTCAGTTATAGCATCTGCCACTTTTCCATCGATCATTGTTATTAATTGTTGTTGATATGCTACTTTTATAATACTTTTATTTATTTGAACATATATTGGTGACGCTTAATTGAATTTTTAAAATTAAGGTTTTGTATTAATATTTGGTATTGGATAAAACTACATCACTATGTAAATTTTCAAGCATCTATCTTGTCAGCTGACTCCGTAGCGACGTGTCAAAGTACAAACTTTTTTACAATATTTTTAAAAAGCGAAAAAAGTAAAATTTTGCATTAAACGAGTCCGTAATTTCCAAATTTAACGTTAACAAAGTATTATTTTAAGAATGGAACCTTCAACTTCAGCTATTAAAATGTACAAAAATTATGTAGTGTTTTTGAAAATATGTGTGACAATATTTTTGAGGTTTTTTTTTAAAAAGGTCTAAAATTGGCCTATTTTTGATGTTTTGTGAACCATAACTTCTAAGTTAGTTAAGTTGGGTTTTGAATCTTATATTTTATAAAAGTATGAAATCTTAGCTTGATATTACAAAAAAGAAAATTTGCGGTTTTGTTGTTCCATTTTTTTGCTATTAACATTTTTCTGTTTGAAGTCGTGTTTTTTCAAAGTCATGTATTTAACAAAACTAACGTTCGTTTAATGCTTATGTGGTGTTCCTTTGGTTTGTAAATTTACTTATTTGATACCAATAAAAAAAGATGTTGTTCTCCAGTTCAACAATAAAACTCAAACATATAAAATCTAAGGAAACTTAACATCAAAAATTATTTTTAAAGTATATCAACGTAAAACTCCTACAGCTTACTATTGTTGTTATTGTTGTCGGAGATAGGTGCGTGAACAATTTTCAGTCATCTTTATTCACGAGAGTGTTAAAATGGTTTTTTATGACTCCTACAATACATAAATTTTTAGTTCATGGTCCCGAAATCATAAAATATGCCCTTTTACTGATTGGAGAACTTTCAGAAGGAAGCTCAGGAAGCCAGAAATAAGGATTTTAAAAATTATAGGGAACACTTTGCTCGCAAATGCAGCCGAGAAAAGTCGAATGAAGATATTTTAAATTGATTTTTTCTTAGTTCCGATCCATTCATATCTAGTATTAATAAACAAGAAATACATGAAAATGAGAGTAATGATAGCGAAGATTATGATGATGAAGGTGAGGATGAACATTATATGGTTTCTTTTTAAGTATATGACAATTATTGATAAACAAAAAAAATTATAAAAATTTATTTCATTACTTATTTAAAAAAGTTGTAAAATTCTCGAAATCCTTCAAAACCCAAATTCCGACTTTAAATTAATTTTATATTCATATACATATATGCAAAATATATATTTATTTTTTAGAAAGAAGACAATATAAGCTTTTGCTTGCTTCTCATTTTTTAAAAAAAATCACTTTCCATTTTAAAATTACGGCGAAAATTCTGAAACAAACTATAATTTTCCGAAAAATAAAAATGTCTATAAAATCGTAAAATAAATTTTTTTCCGTGTATCTTTTTTTCAGAATATGCCTTTTTATGCATATTTAACGATTTAAAATAAAATTCAAAAAAATTTAAATTACGACTCCCACGAATTAATCGCCACTTTCGGTGTCATCGAACCCACTGTGCAATGCTTTAATCTTTTCTCAAGTTGATTGACATAATAATTAATTGTAATACTGCTTTCTTTCATATATTCGAAAAGTATTGGTTTGCACAAAAACTTGGATCCAGGGGTTAAATTTACCTATATATCATCGCATGTAGCAGCACTACTAAATGATAAACTCGGATTATTAAGTCGCATCCTTAGAGGAACTAAAGATGCCATAAACATGGAGGAATAATTTATTTCAGATTTGATTTCACTCAGTTGCTTATATTCGTAAAATCCTAATGTTCCCTCGCAGCCCCATTTAAACATTATAATCAGTTCAGAGTTTTTTCATTTTTCTATATCGTTATCGCTAAAAGTATATATAATTCTTGAGGCCGTGTTTTCAAGCAGTTCTGATATCTCAACTTTAGCCCCTTTTAAAGTTGCATCCAAAGGTTGCTGAAGAGGATGCAAAAAATCAGATTTTGTTTCCCTTATTGATTTACTGCTAGGGAAAATATAATGACATTTCTCAATAAAAGCTTTTCTCAAAATTTCGTACTCATTTCTAGTTAATCCCAAATTCAAAATTAATGCTAACGCATCTTCATTGGTGAATAATTATGTTGATTTTGGTGGGGTTATACTTTCAATTATCCTCTTTAGTCGCCTAGGAGATGTATTTTCTGAGCTATTATATAACACGCCTCTTAAAATTTGCCTATATTGGTAACATTTACCCTCGTGACCCATTTTGAGCAGGCGGTAAATAACTTAATAAAAACTGAAACCTCAAAAGATTCGTTATTTTAATTTTGAATTAATTTTTCAAAGACTGGCTTGCGTTTTTTTTCTTGGCCGATAAATTTGGAATTTCGTTGAAAAATTCCATATTTTTGCCCAATGCCTGGCGTAGCGTGCACGGCTTAATTCTTTCAAAAATATACTACTAATAATTCTTGAAGCCTGCCTTTTCAAAAAAATTTAAAGAAGTAAATAATTATTTACATAAATATTTGCAAAAAAAGTTATTCAATTGTGCTCAATTTTTGTCAAAATTATGCTATTTTTGGAATAACCTTGAAAACTTTGACTTTGAATATTTTTCACGGCTAGACGAATAAAGATAATAAAACAAATTTTTTTGTATATGCTTAACAAACTTTTTAAAAATACGAAAATATTTTTGGCATAACTACAATTGCAGACATTTGCAAAAAACCAAATAAAGTCAAAATCAAAAACAACAATTTTAAACCCAAATATCTTTTTAACTGTAGCAGATAACAAGTAAGAGTGAATATGTTTTCTTTTTAGATTTTAATTTTCATCAAAGAAATCATTGAAATCGGTTGATATTTTCAGAAGTTATGAGCATAGAAATGTTTTGCAAACCCGAGGAGGTCAACTTTTGCACCCTGTACCTCAACGTATGTATATACCAAGTAGTCAAAATTTTATTGTCTAAGACCTTGGGTCCTCCTCTACGACTGCTTCACACATTATTTTATAATTGGACAAGTACTTTCGGAGATTTATTACCATTTTTTTTCATTTGGCCCCACTGTGCGACAGTTAAAAAAAAATATTAAAAATTATTAAAAAAATGGGTTTCAGCAAAATAAAGTAGTAATATACTCAAAAATATAATTGAAGCAAATTTTTTAAAAATCAAAACAAAATATTAAAAAAAAAGAATCAAGTTTAGCAAAAGGATATACATTAGCTTAAGTTGGTGTTGAGTTAATACCAGCACCCTTTTCCATCAGCTGGAAAATATGTGCCAAACATGTTAACCGTGTTGGCTATTCTAATTTAGAAGCAATTTTGTCTAAAGTATCTAACAAAACTTAAAATAGACTTAAATTTAATTAAAATACATTAAGTAAAATTGTTTACTTGGAGTTTGGCATGGCAAATATGTTTGACTTTTGCCGCAACTCCCTACGCATAGTATTATACTCAGAAGTAGTATGCTCTTGTTCATCCTCAGATGACGAAAATGTAGCAACACTTAACATTTTAAATAAAAAATAATTTGTATTATTATTGTTATTTTTATCGCCGCCAACAGTTGGTTTTTTGACAGTTTATACAAGGTTACACAAAATTTACTAAAAAGTGTACCAACTTGATTGTATTCAACTAAATTTTTGGAAAATCTATAGTTATTGTGGTAATAAAACATTTATTATTACTTAGTTGTAACTATTTATTGTCTGTAAATATTTCACATTTAATTAAACAACTTATTTCTGAAAATAAAATGCTGCAGCTGTAGAAGCAAAAATCTTTCGAGCAACTAACTTTTCCGTGTTGCCAGGACGTTGCCTTTGCAACGTACCTGTTTTCGATGTTGCCACAGCCACTCCCTCTCCAGTTACAAAGTCAGGATCTGGTTAGAACGATATTTTTCTTGCTGTTGGAATTTTTGGCTCGACATTTTCATTAGGAGATTTGACAGCAGATGATGAACTTTGAGATGATGTGCTTTGTGTAGCATTTGTTATTTGTTGGTGTTGCATGTATTTTTTTCTTGTCGAATTTCCAGGGGTTGGTTATCATTTAACATAAAGGCTGGCTTTAATCTTGCTGCCGATACATTAACGTCTTTTTCCTTAACCCGAATAGGAAATAGACGATCTGAAATTCGCTGTATGACTTTAAAAGGACCAGTGTTGGGGGCTTCAAGCAGTTCTCTAACCGCATCAGTACGAAGAAAACATGAGTGCAATCGTTTAGATCTTTAAAAACGAACAAAATTAAAATATTTCTAAAGTTTTTGCAACCATTCCGAAGAATTTACTGAATTTTCAGAGTTATCAAAGTACTCGTTTGGAAGTCGTAGTGAGCCACCATATATTAGGCATATATTAGATCCAATGGAGATGTTTGAAGGTCCTCTTTATACACGGTTCTTAAACCTAGCATAACTGTAGGCAGTATTTCTACCCATGAGACGTCGCAATAACACATTAGAGCGGCTTTGAACGTCCTGTGCCATCTTTCGACCATACCGTTCGTTTGAGGGTGATAAACCGTTGTTCGAAAACGCTTTGATCCGGTTAGATTAAGCAAAGCTTTAAATAGGGAAGATTCGAATTGCGCTCCTTGATCTGTGGTGATTTTATTAGGGCACCCGAATTGTGTTACCTACGTCGTCCAAAACTCCCTCGCCACTGTTTGCGGGAACATGTCCTTAAGAGGCCATCTAGAGAACCGGTCGATCATTGTAAGGTAATATCTATAACCTGAACCAAAGGCATCACAACAATATCCTAACGGACGTGATCGATAATTGTTCCATTATTTTATTTGGAGTAAAACGATTATGTCTCGAAATTTTGGCTCTTTGGCAAGGTATGCAATTCTTTGCCCAATTCATGTCTTGTTTTCTCATACCAGGCCAAACAAATTTGTTGCGAATTTGTTGAACGCTAGATTTGCCGCTTGGATGAGATAGGTTGTGAATCGAGTTGAAAACTTGTAACCCAAGTGTTTCTGGAACATATGGACAGACTACTCCCGTTGAAATGTCGCAATACAACGATGCCGAATCAAAATTTACAATTTGCAGTTTCAAAGAATTATTTCCCTCTAGCAATGCTCTTAACTCTTCGTCTTGCTCTTGAAATACTTGAAGTTCCACCATAGTAATGCCTGTTGGCATCGAGATCACATTAAGGCGAGACAGAGCATCTGCAACCGTATTATCGGAACCTGCAAAGTAAGTGATTTCAGTTGTAAACTAAGAGATAAAATCAAGGTGCCTTAATTGGCGAGGTGATGCCCTCTCTAGTTTCTGTGAAAACGCATAAACTAATGGTTTATGTTCAGTTTTTATAACAAAATGTCGTGCAACTAACAGGTGTCGAAAATACTTAACGGAGTCATAAATGACAAGCAGTTCTCGCTCGTAGGTGCTATATATAGAAAACCTTTGTACTGGTATTTATTCAATCTCCAAAATTGCTTCAAATGATGAAAAAGGAAATGATTCTTATAAATTAGAGATAAAGGTGGCTTATACTATAAGAGATTACTATAATGCGAACGAATTTCAAACATTTAAATAAAACTTAAAGATTTATTAAAAACTATTTTCTGTGTTGTTTTTTTCTTTATTATTTTAAGATAATTAATTATAATATTATATAAAAGGTTGAAAACTTATGATATAAACAGTCTCAACCATAACATTTACCAAGAAAGATGGATGATATCAATGATTTTCTACAAAAATTTGAAAACTTAATTTTCGAAGAAGATTTAGAATTTATTAATGCATTCAAAAAGCAGTATTCCGATATAAATGTATTTGATAAACCTTACCCCCAAAAAAATTCCGATGGAGATGTAGTTGGACTCTGTGGATGTTACTTTTTCCATATGAGAAAAGAGAGAATTTTCAAAATAATTGAAAAATATCAACAATTAATTCAGAGGCTAAAAAATTATGATAAACTTGAGTAAAATTTATCAGAAAAATTTTAAATGTTGGAGAACAAAAAATAAAATAAAAAACGGGAAAAATAAATAAAAAAAAATATTATTCGCTATATAAAGTGCTTTTAAAGAAGCTAGATCATCAGTTTAAATTAAAAATTCATTGAAGATGGAGACCACAATAAAAAAATTGTTTAAATTCAGTCAATAACGAAAGAATCCAGTACATGATGTTGTTTTTGAAATGGAGTACTTCTTGGATCTAAGGTTTAAAATTTCATGTGGATTTTCAACAATATTAGGATTCAAACCAATTATATGGATACACTACAAGGACAAATATTTTGTGGGATTAGATCGAGAAGAATGGCTACATCTAATGAGCTATAAGGATCATATAAGTAATGTTATAAACCAAGTTAAATTTGTGAACTTTATAAATCTCTTTGAGTGGGAAGGTGAAAGGGAAACATTCTACAGCTTCCAATTTAAAAAAGGAGTTTGCTATTTCATGATCAAGCAAGGTAAATACGAAATTAAGATTGATCCGGACACTTGGCGATCATTACTTCGGATTGGATCATTTCTCTCATCAACTTTATGTTGGAATAGCATATTAAGAAAACAAATTCTTCATTTCTACTATGAATATTATATACCATCTTGCTCTAAGATAAATAAAACTGTTACACAAATCTGTAAACTAAATTGTCCATATGACTGAGATATAGAAATTGATTTAACACGATTATGTTATGAATTTTCTAAAAAGATGAATGATAAAATAAAAACTGATGTAAAAGTATATAGAATACTATCAAGAATTGATAATAAATAATAAAAAATTAAACAAAAAATTTATGTTTTTGCTTTTATTTATTGCTTTCTTTATTTCTCATATTATTTAAAAATTTTAGACATAAATGACCACAGTTAAAGGTATTCATTCTTTGATATCTTATTTGGTTATACTTAATATTTTTTCCTAAATATCTTAAAACTTCTAAGGGAGGTTGAAGATTGCCAAAGCTATCAAAATATTCAATATATTTGTTATTTTTGTAATAGGCTACCTAATGTGTGCCTTTTCCGCTTATATTTTACAAGTTTATAATACCGCATTCTTTTTTTCGTGGAGTTTTAGGAAGCGTATCTCTCATATAAACTCCTCTAAAACTAGGAATATATTTTTTTCCAAAACTTTTCAAATCGACGTCTGTTAGCGGTCTATTAGGTAGCTGATTTATAAGTTTTTTGATGTTTTATCATAAAAAATTCCATATCCCTTTTTATGTGGTTTCAGGTATAAACCTCTTCCCATTGCAATTGATTCCAATACTTTATTATGTCGTTTACTTTCTTCAAGTTGCTGTCTACCATTTCTGGCGGTATTTACAGCTCTAGCAATTGATGATCCCCCAGAAGCCAATGCTCCTAGTGCTCCAAGTGCAGTTAATATAGGAACAAGAGGAGGAAAGCCACACATTTTTGGAACTTTGATTATTCTTGGAATTTTAATGCTGAATTTTTTTTACCACGAAAACAATTTTTAATAACTTTTCGTGCAGTTTTTATAGCAGTTTCAATAGTTTCAGGTTTTTCCTTTTTTAAGAGAGCTGTTGCTATTTCAATCGCTTTCATAAAAATGTTTTGCTTATAAACTCTCTTTGTAGATTAACTAGATTTTAAGCCTAAACCAAATTTGATTTTCGGCTTCATAGCGTTAGAAACAATGTATGCGTTTAGTTTATCTCCAAGTGTGCTATCTTTAGCTTTAACTCGTTCCCAAGCCTTTTCTGCTAGTTCTTTATCTGCTTGATGTCTTTTATTTATATTAATGTTTTGAGAATAAGCAATATCATGAACTTTACAAGCTGCATTCAGAGGATTTATCCCCTTATCCCCTCTTTCCAATCGCTTTTCAAGTTTTGCCCCAGGTCCACAGTATTGATACCCTGATAGGTGTAGTTCAATTGGTAGTGAATTAATTAATTTATTTATCAGTCCTTTTCCGCGAGCGTGTTGTTTTTAACTAAATGTTTTCTTTTTATATACAATCATTTATATAATCTGTTTTATAGTGAGTAAACATTACTTTAAGTAATTCTTTATATACCCACACCGTATCAGTTGATAGCATGCGTTTAATAAGGCAACATAAGAATATTACAGTAAGAAATATAGATTTGGTAAAAGATGTTCCTGACATTAAACACAGTTGTTTATTACCAAATTCCATAAGAGCAATAATAGTAGGCCCATCAAATTGTGGAAAAACAAATGTTATGCTTAGTTTAATTGAAAGCCTAAATGGATTAAAATTTAAAAATATATATTTATTCTCTAAATCATTACATCAACCAAAATATCGATATCTAAGAAAATTAATTTCTTCTATAAAAGGTATGGGACTTTACACATTTTCAGAAAATGAGAATGTTATACCACCCCAAGAAGTAAAATCAAATTCAGTAATGATATTTGATGACGTTGCATGTGAACAGCAGAGTAATATAAGATCATACTTCTGTATGGGAAGACATAATAATATTGATGCCTTCTACCTATGTCAAACCTATACACACATTCCAAAGCATTTGATACCTGATAATGCAAATATGAATTTAGTATTTAAACAAGGCGATTTAAACTTAAAGCATATATATAAAGATCATGTTGGAAGTGATATGAACATTAATATATTTTCTTAAATATGTGAAGAATGCTGGAAGGAAAAATTTGGATTCTTAGTAATAAATAAGAATGATGAAATACATAATAAACGTTATAGAAAAGGTTTTCACATCTTCATTCAAGTTTAGTTGCATTCGTATAGCTACATTAATCAGACGTGTAGTCATAATATTTATAAGCCAACAATTTTTGCCAATTCTTCTGTTTAACTGTTTTAAATAGCTGTTTAGCTGTTTATCTGTTTGAAAGCTGTTTTAAATAGCTGTTTAGCTGTTTTATATAGCTGTTTAGCTGTTTGGTATAGCTGTCTTAAATAGCTGTTTAGCTGTTTTATATAGCTGTTTAGTATATCTGTTTAACTGTTTTAATATAGCTGTTTAGCTGGTTTATATAGCTGTTTAACTGTTTTAATATAGCTGTTTAGCTGGTTTATATAGCTGTTTAGCTGTTTAATATATCTGTTTAGCTGTTTGAGGTTATCATATTATATTCAATACTTTAAAATATCATCATGGAAGAAAACTTATTGAAGGAGTTGGTAAAATCAAGGAAAATTTTAAAAAAGATGTTTGAAAGTATCAAACTTGGAAAGCTTTTAATTAATTGGAAAATACATTTAAACCAATAACAGAACCTTTAAATAAACTAGTAAAATTATCTAATACAAACTCAAATAAGCCTTCAGTATTCAAACATGACAAAAGCAAAATGAAATATATAGAGGATAACATAAATATTCCAAAGAAAAATGTTGTTACAGAAGATTCATTACCAAAGCCTAGAGATATCGAAAAAGAGATAAGTGAACAAGATATAGAGGGCGCTAACGCCGGGTTTATATTCACTACTTTTCCATCAAAAGCCAGAGCAGTATGACTCGTCTGAATTGGAAATATATAAAAGAATCTTGATTGATACAAATTCACATAGAAGAAATTATGATCCTAGTAGTCAACTTAAAGGTAATAGAGGTTATAAATATAAAAAAAATAATAAACAAGGGTTTAATGAATCTTAATCTTAACAAATCAAACTATATATACTGAGATAATCCTAATAAAATAGTAGAACGATTAAAACTTTTATAAGCATCACAACACGCTGGTAATAATCATACTAACGAAATTTTGTCATTAATTGTGGAATTAAGAGAAGCAAATATAATTGAGTAATATTAGCATATACATACTTTAAAAAAAATAAACCATCAAGACTGAAAAGAAAATATGACCGTGGATAAGTTTGGCCATTATAGCAAACAAAATTTTAGTAACGGAGCAAACAAGAAACATTTTTTAAAAAAACATTTTGGTTTTACTCTAGATCAGGGATGAGCAACACGCGGCCCGCGGGCCGCTTGCGGCCCGTTAAACATGTTTATGCGGCCCGCCAAGCATTTCTAAAATTGAATTTATTTGATCGACTTTCTGCTCTCAATATGTTGTTATAAAACTAATTATAATAAAATGGTAGTACATACTAAACCGAAACAAATTTTTGTGACAAGTTACTCACTTACTTAAACACGCAGTTCGAACGCGCCGGGTCTGTGCTCGTTGGTGACTAGATACTTACTTGTCGGCGACTTGCTTAAACATGCACTACGAACACGCTGCGTTTGTTTGAGTTTGCTTTTTAGCAATTCTTGTGTTTCTTGAAAGGCGTGAGTGCAATAATATTGTCAAAAAAAGTAATATTAGAGAAAAACTTGGGAAAGCAACATGCTATTTTTTAAAATCAAGATATTTCATCAAATAAGGTAGTAAAGCTAGTTTTGTTGTTAGTCAAATACTGGCAAAATAATTGAAACCCTTTTCGGACGGAGAGATGATAAAAGAATGTCTGACTGCTGTTACAGAAAAAGCATTTCCTGATAAAATAAAATGTTAGTTAATCAAGATTCACTATTACAAGGAGAATTGAAGACTTGGTCGAGAACATAGCAACAACGCTTCGTGAACGCATTGCAAACTGCTTTTTGACACGATATTAGCGATACAGCACAACTGGTTATATTTTTACGTGGTATTGACAACAAATTTATTATTACTAAAAAATTGTGTTCACTGGTTCCAATGCAAGGGACTACAACCGACAAAGACCTGTACGATGAACTAAAGTCTGTGTTGGGAAATTTTTCAATTTAATTAAAAAAGATTAATGGTATGTCGACAGATGGCGCATGGAGGTAGGAGAATCGGGGAGGCTATTTCAAGACATTAAGAAAGTCACAGAAAGAGAAATATACGTTAACCATTGCATAATTCACCAGGAAAATTTGTGTGCAATAAAATTGAGTTTGTTACATGTCACAGTACCAATAATTAAACTAATCAATTTTATAAAGTCGCGCGCATTAAATCACCGTACATTTAAAGAACTCCTTAAAGAATTAGAAACTGAATATCGCGACATAGTTTTCAATACTGAAGTACTTTGGCTTAGCAGAGGTGCAATGTTAAAAAAGGGTATGCAACTTAAAAATCGAAATACATTTGTTTTTGGATATGAAGGAATATTCCTTTCCTCATTTTAGTAATAAAGAATGGATGTGCGATTTTGGGTTTCCTCTATTGATATGACTCAGCATCTCAATGATATTAACGTGGAACTTCAAGGCAAATTACAGTTTATTCACAATTTGTATGATAAAATTTAGGGCTTTGAGCGCAAGTTAAAATTGTGGAAACAGCAACTTTTGCAGAATAATGTGTCTCGCTTTTCACATTAAAAAAAAGAAAACGTTACTTTTCACAAAAATAACGTATGTGAGCCCTAAGAAATTTCCACTTTTCACGCAAAATGCTAAGCAAATAATGTCTCTTTTCAGAAGTACGTATGTTTGCGAACAATTATTTTCAACCATGAAATTAATTAAAAATGACTACCGATCAAGACTGAGTGATGTACGATTATAAAGCTGTGTACGTGTAGCTACCTCATCAATTCTGGTTGATATTGATCAGCTTGTATCGAAAAAACGACGCCAAATTTCTCATTAAAATTTTAAGTAAATCCTTTTTTCTGTTCTTTTTATGTTTGCTTTTATTTTTCATTAAAACTTGTATATGAAATCTTTACAGTTTTTTTATTCTAATGTTTATTATAAATAAAGTTCTGTAAATTATTAATAAGTGTTTCTTTATGTGCGGCCCATCTAAAAAAGTTTTTAAATTTAAATTGGCCTGTTGATTGAAAAGGTTGCTCACCCCTGGTATAGATGATCTATGGCAAGCCGCTTTAGTAGAAATGGGCGAATATTCGTCTACACCATTTCCAATTGTATTTCAGAACTTTCTAATTGTATTTCAGAAATTTCTAAGTGTGTTTTAGAATTTAAAAGTTTTAGTAATAAGATAGATATACCTTTTGTAATATACGCAGATTCGGAATGCATTTTTGAAAATATATAAACATGTATTCCGAACGGGGATATGCCATCAACAACCTTTGTTGATAAACATATTCCATATGCATTTTCATATTTTATTAAGTCTTCTTTTAATGAAAGTTTAAACAAATTTTGTTGTTTTAAAGGCTTAGATTCACCAAAGCAATTTATTGAAAGCTTAATAAATGATTTAAAATTTTTATTCAATAATTATATATTAAAACCTAAGCAAATGTTACCCTTAACTAATGAGGAAGAAATAAATTTTTCCTTAAATGATGAGTGTCACATTTGCTTAAAGCCCATTTTAAATGAAAAAAAGTAAGAGACCACTGCCCTTTAAGTGGAAAATACAGAGGACCAGCACATAACTCGTGTAATTTAAACTATAAAATTCCTAAGTTTTTCCCTGTATTTTTTTAACAATTTTTCATTGTATGATTGTCATTTATTTGTAATCAATCAATGTTATTCCTCTAAACAAGGAATTATATATCTCATTATCAAAAACTATTAATAGTCAAGATAATGAAATGTTTCAAATAAGATTTCTTGATTCATATAGATTTTTACCATCTAGCTTAGATAACCTTGTAAAAAATTTAGCAAAAAGTGATTTACATATTGTCAAATCAATATGCAATATTGAAAGTCAATTTAATTTACTTATAAGAAAAGGGGCTTTTCCTTACAATTATTTGAATTCCATCGAGAAACTTTCTGAAACTAATTTACCAACCATTTAGAATTTATTTAATAAACTGACGGATACAGAATGTTCTTTGGCTGATTATGCACATGCAAAAGAAGTTTAGAGTAAATTTGAGTGTAAAACGTTAGACGACTATCTAACGTTATACCCAAAAACAGATGTGTTATTGCTAGCAGATGCTTTCGAAAACTTTAGAAAACTTTGCAAAAATATTTATAATTTAGATCCATGTCATTATTATACAGCACCGGGTCTTTCATGGGATGCAATGCTAGAAATAACACACATTAAACTAGATTTACTTGAGGTGGCTTCAGACTATAATACTGGGTAAAAACACTTGTCAAAAAACTCAAATAAAATGAGAAAATATAATAGTGTGAAGACATTATGTTATGAAATGTCAAAAAATACCTATAGAAATTTGACAGTAGTATGGCTCTCTTCATTTTAAGAAATTTTTCTAAACCATTAGATTTTGCATGTATCAGAGTTGCATATTTACAGCAGCCATAAAAAAAATCAGGCATGGAAAGTTTATATAAAGTTTGGTATTGTAAAATAATTTTTAATAATATTTTTATGAAATTTATAGTTATTTATTAGGAAAAAAAAATATTTTTAATTGAAATTAAATTAAAATGTTGTAAAAGTAATTTTTTTTCATTAAAAGTGTCCCGCAAAAGCAAATCAAGAAAATTTTTAAAACATTGTTTATTTGTTTTAATCAGTTATAAAGTCTTAACAAATATTAAGCGTGTTCCAAAAGATCTCGATTTTGTTCCGACATATGAGAGTAAAGAAATAACTCTCCAAGCTTATCAAAGTTGCTCAAAATAGCTGGAACGCAAAAAACTATAATTGAAAATTTTTAAATGCTCACATTCTGCTTAGTTAAAAAGTAAAATTTTATTTAGACGATTACACCCCATAGAATTTTTAAAACATAGCATATACATCATATATAAAATGTATCTAAATGTTCTAAATCGCATTTTATATTAAAGAAATCTACAGATTTTTATAAAAAATGTACCTACAACAAAAATTTTGTT
Organism: Melanophora roralis; assembly: GCA_963583895.1. Classification (NCBI taxonomy): domain Eukaryota; kingdom Metazoa; phylum Arthropoda; class Insecta; order Diptera; family Rhinophoridae; genus Melanophora; species Melanophora roralis. The sequence goes on along the minus strand of OY757191.1, from coordinate 34,818,185 downwards.
GAAACCCTTGTACAGGAAAGGAAATTTATCTCAAACGCTCTCTTTGCTGTCGAAAATTTGTTACCTGAAACGCTTTTGGGTAGGTTTGGATTAATTTGTGTAAGTTTGGACTATTTTGTTATGTACCTGAAACACAACTTTTAATAAATTAAAATGCCTTTTTTCAATTTTTAATAAATTCTAACCTTATGGTAATTTTTAAAATATGAAAACTATGCGAAAATAATTATGGTAGGTTTATTAACAAAAATGTATGTAATGGCTGACAAATATGGTCTTAGTAAACTTACGATAACTATTATAAATTTTTCCACTAGATTTTATAGCTCGCTTTTAAAAACCAGTAATATTATAAAAACATCACATAAAAACTTAAAGGCATATACACACATATGTACAAATATATATATAAAATAAGTTTTAAAACAGATTTTGTATAAAAGCGACGCTCGAAAACTTTTTTACATCTGAAAATTTATAATTATTACGGGCCTAAGTACAAATACAAAACAAAAATATACAAAACGTCGAAGAACTATTGGTTTGCTTCATATCCAATGCATTTTTCTTTGTTTATGCGGCAAACCAATAATCACCCGAAGAATGTGCAAAAGTTTAAAATATTACTAAAAGTTCCATCCCCGATGAACAGCTGTTTAATGATTTAGCGCCAGCAAAAATTTTTATAAATAGTAAATATTAAAAGTGAAATTAAGAATTTGTTGCAGAAATTAGTTAAAAAAACATGTCTGATGAACTAACTGCAAGTCTGAACGTCACTTTTTATTGCCTAACAGTATTTTTTTACCCTTTTGTTAAATTCAAATAAAAAAATACTTGCTTTAGAAGTTAAAGTTTTTTTTTTTTAACTCAAAAACAGATGTTTAAGTACTACTACACAGATTTTAATTTTATTTCAAATGTGATAGTGTAAAGACAAAATGTAATGCGCATTATTTCTTATTTGATTTTTTGACAGTCAAACCAAAAATCATTTTATTTGGCTCTCTCAAAATCAGATGAAAATCTAAACACTTGTAGAATAGTGTGAAGGTAGCTTTACTGACATAGATATGATTACATTTTTTCAAAAGGGAACCAGAGGAGGAATAGTGCAATGTTCCCAAAGACATTCTGTAGCCAACAATAAATATTTAAACAATTATAATATTGAGATGCCATCTAAATACTTAATGTATATGGATGCAAATAATTTATATGGTTGGGCAATGTCAGAAGCTTTGCCAGAGGGAAATTTTGAGTGGGTAGATGATATTGAAAGTTTCTCTTTGGATTCAATTCTAGAAAGTTCAAGTACTGGCTATATTTTGGAAGTTGACTTGAAATATCCAAGAGAAATTCATGATAGTCATAATAGTCTTCCGTTTTGCTGTGAAAACAAAGCTCCCCCTCAATTTAAAGAAAATTAATTGTTGATCTCCATGATAAATTAGAGTATGTAATTTATTATAAAAATTTGCGTCAGTGCTTAAAACACGGATTAAAGTTAACTTAAATTCATAAAATAAAATAGCATAACGATTCTCTTTAAACTTTAAATTTAAGTCATCATTTAAGTTTCAACAATCGAATTGGTTGAAAACATATATAAATAATTCACACAGAACAAAAGCAAAAAGCTCTTTTGAAAAAAATTTTTTCAAGTTATTAAACAATGCGGTTTACGGCAAAACAATGGAAAACGTTGACAAACGAAAAGATGTCGAAATTGTAAATAAATGGGAAAGTGTTGGTAAAAGTCATGGAGCACGTGCTCTCGTTGCTAAACCGGAATTTAATTCGTTAAGTATTTTTGATGAAAATACGATTGCAGTTGAATTAACCAAAAGTTATTCATTGTATAATAAGCCAATTTATCTTGGTTTTACAATTTTGGAGCTATCGAAATGGAAGATGTATGATTTTCATTATGATTATATGTTACCAAAATATGAAGGTAAACTTGAACTTAATTATATGGACACCGATTCATTTATTTACACAATAGAAACAGAAAATTTTTATAAAGATATAATTACACAGAAAAAACTGCACATATTTTTTTTCAAACAAACATTTTTTTAAAATTTTAATTTTTTTCAGGCAATATTTTATTAGACCCTAATAAAATTGTTATTTGATTTTTATGTCAAACAAAATAAACGAAAAATCAAAAAATAGTTTTGTTCAATAGCAATAATTTTTTTATTGAAAATAGTAGGCACTTTTTTCCAAACAAATTTTTTCAGAAATCTAATAAAATTGTGTATCTGATTTTACAATTTTGTTTATAGGTCCGAAATCAGTGAAGCATTTAACTGAGTCAATAAATTGTTTGTCTGAAATCGGACCTATAAATATATACATTTCAACACCATTAATCTCATAACGTATTTCTTCAAATAGGTGCGCTACACAATTGTTCCTAAGACGAGCATTTATTGATGCTTCACCATTCACTTTTTTATGTTTCCTTCTATATAAATAGCTTTCTGAGGGAAGAACATACAAGTCTTGATTTTGTAGTGTAATTCGAATTTCATCATTATTTCTAAATGATTGAATATAGGGTAAATAGCTATGATAATTTTTTTTTTAATTATATTCTCATCTGAATATGGTTTTTCCAAAACATTAAGTATGTCAGACATCGTTTTTTACTTTAAACTTAAGTAATTTTAAAAATTCTTTGTTCTTTTCAGTTAACTTGGGTTTAAGTACTTTGCTAGATTTAACTGTAATGTCTTGATTGATTTTGTTCTGTTTTCTTGTTGTATTGTAAATTATTATATTCTTTTTGGTCTTAGATGTAGTCTTAGTGTTATTTCCTCACCTCAAAAATTAATTAAGCGACCTTTTTGATTAACAATCCAAATGGTTATGTGTGCTATTTCCTTGATGTTTACTGGCAAATAATTAAGATTATTGGGGATCACGTCTAATTTATAACCTGGAGGAACATCCAGTGCAAACTCATGAAGTATGTGTGCTGGGATGTTATTCATATATGCTCCCCTTATGATATTACATTTAACTTGAATAGCATTAACTTTTAAAATATTTACTGGTTGATTTGATATATGTTTGAAATTCGACATTAAAGATGTTTTATAAAATCCAAATAAACTACCAATAGAACGATTCCGATCAAAGAATATTGTATTATGTGAAGAGGTTATTTCAACTTGTAAGGTATTGTTATTAGCTTCAATTACAACTGATTTGCTAGAGTCCACTGCTTTATACTGTGTGGTAATATAATCAGCAATATCTTGTAACTCATACGATCCAATAGGAATTTCAATAACTTTATCTCCTATATGAAAAAGATTATTATCATAATCTTCATTTGGAACAGAATTGTATGAATGAAAGTCAATTAGACAACATTCGTAATCATCTTTTAATTGTATGGGTGGAAAGTACTTTGCTGTTAGGATTGAAGACTTTTCGCTTAATGCTATTGTTATTGACATATTAACCTCTCAACTAGTAATGAAAATAAAAATGCTTTGATGTTTGTTTTTTTCTTTATTTATTTATTTTTTATTTTATAAAATTTTACAATATTTCACTTTTTCTAATCCAAGAGTTGTGTTGATTTTAGAAACCCAACCATTTAACATATGCTTTCGTACCTTAAGCTTTTAATACTTTTTCTACTAGATATGTGTTTGGATAACGTGTGTGTAGTATCTCCTCCTTATAAAATCCTCCTTTTATTTCATTGCCTTGAAAGTCTTCCAGCAAAAATGTGATGGGGTAAGTATTCTGTATTGATCTAATTTTAAAAATTTCAGTTGTCCAGTTGGGAGTATATCCTTTTTCAAAAATGTTTTAAATTGCTATATACAGTGTTAAGCAGATGCTTTTCATTTTTAGCTGTAACGTGAACAGGTGCCATTTTTATTGTTTGATGTGTTTTATAATTGTACTGTTCAACTAAGCTTTCATTACACTGTATATAGAGTAATGATTAATTGTATATTTTCGCATCAGCATTCCAAATTCTTTATTAAAAATTCTTTGCCATCATCTGTTTGCAAATTTTTTGGCACACGTCCTAAGCGAAGTATGTTTTGAAATGCTTTAGAAACTTCAGAAGCAGTTTTCGACTTGATTGATTTAACCCATGCATATTTTGAAAATGTATCAATAACTGTTAACATATATTTATACCCCTTGTTACTACACCGTTTCCAATTGTATTTCAGAACTTTCTAATTGTATTTCAGAAATTTCTAATTCAATTTCAGAAATTTCTAATTCAATTTCAGAAATTTCTAATTCAATTTCAGAACTTTCTAATTGTATTTCAGAAATTTCTAATGCAATTTCAGAAATTTCTATTTGTATTTAAGAATTTTCTATTTGTATTTCAGAATTTTCTATTTGTGTTTCAGAATTTTCTAATTGTATTTCAGAATTTTCCATTTGTATTTCAGAAATTTCTATTTGAATTTCAAATGAAAAATTCTGAAATACAAATAGAAATTTCTGAAATACAAATGGAAAATTCTGAAACACAAATAGAAAATTCTGATGTACAAATAAAAAATTCTGAAATACAAATAGAAATTTCTGAAATTGAATTAAAAATTTCTGAAATGCAATTAGAAAGTTCTGAAATTGAATTAGAAATTTCTGAAATTGAATTAGAAATTTCTGAAATTGAATTAGAAATTTCTGAAATTGAATTAGAAATTTCTGAAATTGAATTAGAAATTTCTGAAATTGAATTAGAAATTTCTGAAATACAATTGGAAATGGTGTAGTAACAAGGGGTATAAATATATGTTAACAGTTATTGATACCGTTTTAAAATATGCATGGGTTAAATCAATCAAGTCGAAAACTGCTTCTGAAGTTTCTAAAGCATTTCAAAACATACTTCGCTTAGGACGTGTGCCAAAAAATTTGCAAACAGATGATGGCAAAGAATTTTTTAATAAAGAATTTGGAATGCTGATGCGAAAACATACAATTAATCATTACTCTACATACAGTGTAATGAAAGCTTAGTTGAACAGTACAATTATAAAACACATCGAACAATAAAAATGGCACCTGTTCACGTTACAGCTAAAAATGAAAATCATCTGCTTAACACTGTATATAGCAATTTAAAACATTTTTGAAAAAGGATATACTCCCAACTGGACAACTGAAATTTTTAAAATTAGATCAATACAGAATACTTACCCCATCACATTTTTGCTGGAAGACTTTCAAGGCAATGAAATAAAAGGAGGATTTTATAAGGAGGAGATACTACACACACGTTATCCAAACACATATCTAGTAGAAAAAGTATTAAAAGCTTAAGGTACGAAAGCATATGTTAAATGGTTGGGTTTCTCAAATCAACACAACTCTTGGATTAGAAAAAGTGAAATATTGTAAAATTTTATAAAATAAAAAATAAATAAATAAAGAAAAAAACAAACATCAAAGCATTTTTATTTTCATTACTAGTTGAGAGGTTAATATGTCAATAACAATAGCATTAAGCGGAAAGTCTTCGATCCTAACAGCAAAGTACTTTCCACCCATACAATTAAAAGATGATTACGAATGTTGTCTAATTGACTTTCATTCATACAATTCTGTTCCAAATGTAGATTATGATAATAATCTCTTTCATATAGGAGATAAAGTTATTGAAATTCCTATTGGATCGTATGAGTTACAAGATATTGCTGATTATATTACCACACAGTATAAAGCAGTGGACTCTAGCAAATCAGTTGTAATTGAAGCTAATAACAATACCTTACAAGTTAAAGTAACCTCTTCACATGATACAATATTCCTTGATCGGAATCGTTCTATTGGTAGTTTATTTGGATTATATAAAACATCTTTAATGTCGAATTTCAAACATATATCAAATCAACCAGTAAATATTTTAAAAGTTAATGCTATTCAAGTTAAATGTAATATCATAAGGGGAGCATATATGAATAATATCCCAGCACACATACTTCATGAGTTTGCACTGGATGTTCCTCCAGGTTATAAATAAGACGTGATCCCCAATAATCTTATTTATTTGCCAGTAAACGTCAAGGAAATAGCACACATAACCATTTGGATTGTTGATCAAAAAGGTCGCTTAATTAATTTTCGAGGTGAGGAAATAACACTAAGACTACATCTAAGACCAAAAAGAATATAATAATTTACAATACAACAAGAAAACAGAACAAAATCAATCAAGACATTACAGTTAAATCTAGCAAAGTACTTAAACCCAAGTTAACTGAAAAGAACAAAGAATTTTTAAAATTACTTAAGTTTAAAGTAAAAAACGATGTCTGACATACTTAATGTTTTGGAAAAACCATATTCAGATGAGAATATAATTAAAAAAGATTATCATAGCTATTTACCCTATATTCAATCATTTAGAAATAATGATGAAATTCGAATTACACTACAAAATTAAGACTCGTATGTTCTTCCCTCAGAAAGCTATTTATATATAGAAGGAAACATAAAAAAAGTGAATGGTGAAGCATCAATAAATGCTGGCCTTAGGAACAATTGTGTAGCGCACCTATTTGAAGAAATACGTTATGAGATTAATGGTGTTGAAATTGATCGAACTCGATACTTGGGAACAGCAAGTACTTAAAAAAATTATATATCTTTAAATGAGTTTGAAAGTAATATGAGGAGAAATGCTGGCTGGTCTAACTTTTATATTCCTTTGAAACTTTTAATGAGATTTGCCGAGGATTTTAATAAAATAATATTAAACAGTAAACACGAGCTAATTCTTCTACGTAGTTCAAGTGATGTAAACGCATATTACTCTACAGATGCAAATGAAAATCTTCAGTTAACAATAACAAACATTACATGGAGAATTCCACATATTCTACAAAAATACAAATAACAAAAATATATTTTATTAGACCCTAATAAAATTGTTATTTGACTTTTATGTCAAACAAAATAAACGAAAAATCAAAAAATAGTTTTGTTCAATAGCAATAATTTTGTTATTGAAAATAGTAGGCACTTTTTTCCAAACAAATTTTTTCAGAAATCTAATAAAATTGTGTATCTGATTCTACAATTTTGACTCAGTTAAATGCTTCACTGATTTCGGACCTATATATATGTTTTCAACCAATTCGATTGTTGAAACTTAAAAGATGACTTAAATTTAAAGTTTAAAGAGAATCGTTATGCTATTTTATTTTAAGAATATAAGTTAACTTTAATCCGTGTTTTAAGCACTGACGCAAATTTTTATAATAAATTACTTACTCTAATTTATCATGGAGATCAACAATTAATTTTCTTTAAATTGAGGGGGAGCTTTGTTTTCACAGCAAAACGGAAGACTATTATGACTATCATGAATTTCTCTTGGATATTTCAAGTCAACTTCCAAAATATAGCCAGTACTTGAACTTTCTGGAATTGAATTCAAAAAAAAACTTTTAATATCATCTACCCACTCAAAATTTCCCTCTGGCAAAGCTTCTGACATTGCCCAACCATATAAATTATTTGCATCCATATACATTAAGTATTTAGATCGCATCTCAATATTATAATTGTTTAAATATTTATTGTTGGCTACAGAATGTCTTTGGGAACATTGCACTATTCCTCCTCTGATTCCCTTTTGAAAAAATGTAATCATATCTATGTCAGTAAGTAAATCTAGTTTAATGTGTGTTATTTCTAGCATTGCATCCCGTGAAAGACCCGGTGCTGTATAATAATGACATGGATCTAAATTATAATTTTTTTTTTTTTTTTCATATTTATTTTATTATTGAATCTTCACTTCTGTGAACTAACAATAAGTATTCAAATCTTATAAATAAATGTTTAAAATTTGTCCAGCCAGTGCCAGACTAAAATTAATGTTCTCAAATAAAAATATTCACTTCGGATGGTTTCATCTAGAGCAACGGTGTCCTTCTTCTTCAAGCGCGTGTGTCCGCCATGTTGTAAGATGTTTCGAGCGAGCGGATTTGGATGTGTTTCCAGCTTATTTAAATACTTGTCCACATAGTTTAGGATTTCGCACTTAACTAGTGGAACATGTAGATCCTTGTGGATGTTGCTGTTTTTAATGTACCAAGGTGCATCAGTTATCATTCTTAGGATTTTATTTTGACGGCGTTGAATTTTCTCTATGTTAGAGGCAGGGGCAGTACCCCATAGTTGTATCCCGTAGCACCAGATTGGCTTCAAAATTGAGTTGTAGAGCTGAAGTTTACAGTCGAGGCGAAGTACAGAGTTTCTACCAATCAGCCAATGAATTTGGACTGTTTTCAATTTTATTTGTATTAACTTAGCATCTATGTGTGACTTCCATGTGAGACGACGATCTAGGTGAATGCCAAGGTATTTCACCTCAAGGTGTTGAGGCACCATCTAATTATTAATAAAGATAGGAGAGCACGTTTCTTTGCGTAAAGTAAAGGTTACGTGAGTTCATTTTTGTTCATTAATTTTTACTCCCCATAACTTTGCCCATTTTTCTACTTGGATAATATGGTGCTGTAGTTGTTTTGAGGCCACTTTAGAATTTTCATGGGTACTTAGGAAGGCATTATCATCAGCAAATGTCGACGTATGTGTTTTGCTATCGGTTGGCATGTCTGCTGTGTAAAGAAGGTACAGAATTGGTCCTAGAATGCTACCTTGGGGAACGCCAGCCCCAATTGGTTGAGGACTACTGAAGTAGTCTCCTTGTTTGATCATAAACTGTCTGTTGGTTATATATTTTTCCAAAAGGTTACAGAGATTCAAAGGCAACTTCAGCTTTAGTTTTGTCAAAAGACCTTCATGCCAGACTTTATCAAATGCTTGAGAAACATCTATAAACAGCCCAGAACAATATTTTTTTTCCTCAAACGCTTTTCTTATAACTTGAACCAACCTGTGGGTCTGTTCAATGGTACTGTGATGTCGTCTATAACCAAATTGGTGATTGGGAATGCAGTCGTTATCATATAAGATCGGAGTCAACTTGTTTTTCAAAAATTTCTCAAACAATTTCGACATGGTTGGCAATAAACTGATAGGTCTATAAGATTCAACCTTGGAAGGCTCTTTTCCAGGTTTAGGGATCATCTTTACTAACGCAACTTTCCACATTGGCGGGAAGTGTTCAAGCCGTAATATGGCGTTAAAAATAAAAAGAATTATTCTTTTTGCTGTACTAGGTAGCTCTAAAAGCATTTTGTTACTGATTTTATCAAATCCAGGAGCTTGTTTAGCATTTAAATTATTAATAGCCTCTACGACGTCTAAGAATTGGAATCGCATTTGTGTAGGCTGTCTAGCAACAACAAGCGGTAATTCGCTTATACTAGTATACGTATTTGGAGTGAACACGTTCTTTAAATGATTTGCAAAAAGGTCACATTTTTCTTCGTCGTTTCTTGCCCAGGATCCTCGCAGATTACGCAGTGGTGGTTTTGCGATAACGGGTCTTTTAAGACCATTGGCTGATCGCCATAATGAATAATTTGTCTGGGGAGTGGTATCTAGACTTTCTAAGTGTGATCTAAGAGATGCTGTTCTATATGACTCTAGCAAGTTCCTGAGATGGTTTGAGCATTCCCTCAATTTTGCTTTATGTTGGGGCGATCTATGATTTTGCCATTCTCTACGGGCTCTTCTTTTTTCAGACAAAAGTTGTTCCACATCCGCTGAAAAAATTTTGTTGTATCTAGTCTTGTAGAAAGTAGAGGAAGCATGTTCAGCTGCTTGTTTAATATGTTCATTAAAGCTACTTAGACAGCCATCAATATCTTCGGGAGTCTTCAACGGTATGTTTAGCGAGCTGTGGGTGCTGATATATTTTCTATATTTGAGCCAATTAACCCTTTTGGACGAAAGCAAGTCGAAAGCAAGACTGCAAATGGTGACTATTGTGGGCGAGTGGTCTGAAGATAGATCCAATGAGGCTTGAGCCTCAAAAAGCTCCATGGGTAAACCTTTTGTTACGCCGAAGTCAATGACATCCGGAATTTTATTTTGGTCTGTTGGCCAGTAAGTTGGCTGTCCAGATGAAATTACATTCAGCCCCATTTCTGACACGGAATCATACAAAACTCGACCTCTAGGGCTTATTAGGCGGGAGCCCCAATACGTATGCTTGGCGTTGTAGTCGCCGGCAGCTATGAAGCGGGGACCTAGGGATTTAAAGAACTGTTTATACTGATCTTTTGTTACCGAAAATCTAGGCGGACAATAAACGGACGAAATCGCAAGGTTCTGAAAAATTTCCTCGATACGAATATTTGTTGCTTGAATATAAGGTTCAGAGAGGCCACCCATAAAATGGTGTTTAATTCTAGATTTAATCAATATAGCTGAACCACTACATGATCTATCCATGGGATCCTTCGAGTCATAGTAAGTATAGCCACTTATTTTAAAGGTACCTCTAGATGTCATATGAGTCTCAGAAATCAACATTATGTCAATATTTTGGTGTACTAAAAAATATGTAAGTTCGTTTTGGTGTTGGCGGATGCCGTTTGCGTTCCAGAAACAAATCCTGAGACAGTTCATGGCCTTTTAAGCAAAGCCTGCAGTAATGCAGACTGCATTTTTTGCATATCTTGCATCATGCTAGTTATTTGCGCCATGAATTGCGTAAATTGCTTGACCATATTCTCAATTACGCCTTCTAGGCGACTAACACTGGGTCCAGTTGGTTCGTTCGTCGGCACCTCTTTTTGTTTTGTTTGCTGGGTAGACTTATGTGTGTCTTGCTGGTTAGACTTAAGTGCGTTGGCATACGAAACATGATTTGCAGTTTGTGGTGGGCAAGGGGTTATATTTGTAATAGGTAAATTATCTGGCTGTGAAGGAGGAAAAACTATTTTTTTGCTAGACGCACGTTTTACCATGTCGAAAACAGGGCAACCTCTATAGTTGGCAGTATGGTTTCCACCGCAATTGCTGCATTTCTTTACTCTAGGATCATCCTTAGGCTTATTGCACTTGATCGTATCATGCAGATCCCCACACACGACACAAACAGAGGGTAATTTTCAATAAGTTCTAGTGTGGCCATATTCTTGACAGTTCAAGCACTGTACTGGCCCAGATCGCTTATGTGGGACTTCAACTACGACTCTACGGTGCAAAATATATTTTAGATCATAAATTGGGTGGGTTTCATTTTTCTTTAATTTTACATCACCTGGCTCAAGTTCCACTCGGAACAACGGTTGAGGACATTTCTCTCTGTTTTTAATATTAGATACAGTTCTTACCTTAAAACCTTTGCCCCTCAAACTGGTTTTAATCTCTTCGGGATCAACATTCGAATCAATACCTTTAATAATGACCTGGAGGCCTTTTGCGGTTTTGAGTTGGTAAGTATAGAAGTTTTTGCTGCGTTTTTCGAGCTCCGAAACCGTAGTTCGGTAAGCGTCTTCGTGAATTACTTGAATTTTCGTCTCAAATATGTTACCACGTTTAACATTTGATACATAAAAATTGTTTTCCCCAATCAGGCCGACTAAAAACTTAACGAGATCATTAGAGTTTTTTTCTCTTAAATAAATGGGAGGTTGCTTAAAGGTCTTTCTTTCACTAACGGGGACATCATTGTTCTCTTCCAAAATGGCAAAACGATTTTGCGACGAGGTTGGCCTTTCATCGTCCTTTAAAATTTTTGCAGGTTGAGATGCTTCTGCCGACTTTGGACTTCTTCCCCTTTTTAGAACTGTTACGTACCGGTCCATCCCTACCTGGATCTTAGGAGCACACGCAGAAATTGGGCTAACAGCGCCTTAAGCAGCTGTAGGTGCGACACCAGAATTTGACAAAGAAGACCGCGATGAGGATGGTACCTCGGTATTTTTATTATAATTCTTAAAAAGAGATTGGACTAATTTTGTCCCTTGTTCAGTACACTTATTTAGGTTAGGGGCACTTGCACTTAAATTGTTTGTTAATGTTTTTGGTTTTGCATTTAAATAGTTTCTATTAAATTCAGGATTTGTAATGTTTTCATTGCTAACGCTTGTTGAGCTTAACACAATTTAAGCATTTCGGCTTTCAGGACCACTGTCACTACGATTACTGTTACTCATTAACAGTTCGCTTTTTCTATTTAATTTGTTTTTGTTTTCTTTTCTCACTAATGTAATGTTTGTATGTATATATAATTTTTTTTTTGTTGTTACTTATTACAAATATTTTAATTAATACTCGCGTAAACACGTCTGTTCACTACGAGATTTTTTTGTAAAGTTTTCGAAAACATCTGCTAGCAATAACACATCTGTTTTTGGGTATAACGTTAGATAGTCGTCTAACGTTTTACACTCAAATTTACTCTAAACTTCTTTTGCATGTGCATAATCAGCCAAAGAACATTCTGTATCCGTCAGTTTATTAAAGAAATTCTCAATGGTTGGTAAATTAGTTTCAGAAAGTTTCTCGATAGAATTCAAATAATTGTAAGGAAAAACCCCTTTTCTTATAAGTAAATTAAATTGACTTTCAATATTGCATATTGATTTGACAATATGTAAATCACTTTTTGTTAAATTTTTTACAAGGTTATCTAAGCTAGATGGTAAAAATCTATATGAATCAAGAAATCTTATTTGAAACATTTCATTATTTTGACTATTAATAGTTTTTGATAATGAGATATATAATTCCTTGTTTAGAGGAATAACATTGATTGAACGATCATTAATTTTCTTAAGTTCTCTTACAAATAAATGACAATCATATAATGAAAAATTGTGAAAAAATACAGGGAAAAACTTAGGAATTTTATAGTTTAAATTACACGAGTTATGTGCTGGTCCTCTGTATTTTTCACTTAAAGGGCAGTGGTCTCTTACTTTTTTTCATCATTTAAGGAAAAATTTATTTCTTCCTCATTAGTTAAGGGTAACATTTGCTTTGGTTTTAATATATAATTATTGAATAAAAATTTTAAATCATTTATTAAGCTTTCAATAAATTGCTTTGGTGAATCTAAGCCTTTAAAACAACAAAATTTGTTTAAACTTTCATTAAAAGAAGACTTAATAAAATATGAAAATGCATATGGAATATGTTTATCAACTAAGGTTGTTGATGGCATATCCCCGTTCGGAATACATGTTTATATATTTTCAAAAATGGATTCCGAATCTGCGTATATTGCAAAAAGGGATACATATCTATCTTATTACTAAAACTTTTAAATTCTAAAACACACTTATCTTCAGTGGGGAGATAAGATATCTTTTGCCTGCAGTAGCTATCATGTTTTTCAAATTTTTCTTCCGTAATAAAATAATGGAAGCAGTCATCACAAAAAAAGATTATTTGCTCATGTTTAGTCTGCTGAGATCTAACCAATCTATAGAAAAAAAAAAAAAAACATAAAAACAAAAGAAAATTATAAATATGAATTAATATACATATATTAAAAGTTATTCCTCAAAATTTTATTTAACAAATTAAAATAAGGAAAAAAATTTGAAAAACTATTACTTACCTAGAAATATTTTTAATCCAAACATAGTGAAAAATATCACGCTCTCCAATATGAGCTTGAAGAAGTAGTAGGTTAATGTGATGTATTTTCTTCTCCTTTGTTTTATAATAAGGCCCCACTACCAAGTCTTTCTTTGCATTATATCCACAAACATTAACACTAATGTCTGGATTGTTATCTTCAAAAATGCTGATATCTTTAAGTTTTAATGGGAATAATAAGGCTTTAAAATTTATATCGAATCCGTTAATGCAGATAATGTGGTATGAAAATTGACTTTGTAGGCACAGGTACGCTCTGCATTTTTCCCTAAATTAGCAATTGCTGATATCACAGCCCACTTAAAACAATAGTTATCAATATTCTGGACATTGATACATGCCTTTTTTAGCAATAGTTTTCTTGGTAGTGCTATGAATGATGAGCCTTTCAGTGGTTGGTATTTATTAAAACTTATTTGGATTTTCATCAGTTGAATTAATGTCCAACCACTGTCTCTTTCTTGGAACTCTTCCATTTTAGTTAAGATGCTTTGAACCTTTTTTAAGAATATCTCATCAAATTCTTTTATTCAAAAAATTTCCTGAATTTTTGTTTGGAAATATTTCATTTCTAGTGGTGTATTCTCCAAGTCAGTGGGCTTGGCATATAATGCATGGAGCTCTATATTAATTTTAAGGGAGATATGTATAGCTAAGAAAGAAGCAACTTCTTCTTTTAATGATGGCCAAGACTCTTCCATGAAGGTCTCTGGTACAATACATTCTTTATTTTTGTTTTCAATTGAAAGTATTGCCACTCTCCTCTTGAACGCACTTTTTATTACATTAACATTAAATTTGATATCACCTCTTTTTAACTTAGACGATGTTGCATGAGTATTTTCATGCATTCGAAAATTTTTAATGTCACTGAAAGCTCTCTTAAGGTACCTTTACACTGTAATACAAAGTAATTAGATTTCGTAGAATCAAAATATTATGAAATTCTCTCCGTGTTTAAACAAAGAGAATAAAAATCTGTTCTAACTATTTTTCATTTTACGTTGGTAAAATTAAAATCGGTTGTTTCTTGCCACTTTCCTTTTGGGGTAACGCCATATGGTTAAGGTTCAACAATATTAACAAAAACAACATGAAAAAAAAACTGCTTTTATTTTGATTGTTTGTGTATTGTTTCATTAAGTGTAGCCACCTTCATTAGATGCTGTAAGTGCTGCCAATCTTTCACACCTCTGATGTGATGAGAATACACAAGTTTCTAAAATGGTTTAGAAAATAAACATTTACCGAACACTTGTCAAATTTTGCATCCGTATTCTCTCCTACCCAATACATTATGCTTTTACATGATGAGATTTTGTATTATCCCACAACATTTTTTGACATATCGTAATATATGTATTACCGTGTAAAGGCACCTTTACACTCACTGCATACAAAGGCCATTATTTTTTTTTTAGTTTTTTATTTTCAATGTTTTTAATTTAACTTTTTGGTTTTTAATAACCTTTTATTTTTATTTATACTGAATCATAAACTTCTTTGAAACTTTAATGACTCTCTCGACTTCTTAGAAAAAAATGACTAAGTAGTCTAAATATTTTAAATATATAAAAAAATTTTTCAAAACTGTTTGGTCTTACAATAGTTTAAAGAATAATGTTTAATGTTTTAAAATACAATGAATTTACAACCTTTTATTTGTATTTATACTGAATCACAAACTTCTTTGAAACTTTAATGACTCTCTCGACTTCTTGTAGAATAATGACTAAGTAGCTTAAGTATTTTAAATTTATATAAAAATTTTTTAAAACCGTTTGGTCTTACAATACTTTAAAGAATTATGTTTAATATTTTAAAATACATTGACTTTATATAAAAATTTTTCATAAGAGGAATATTTGAAATTGTGTGGATTTTAACTTGTATTTTTTTAGAAAATTAAGATAAAGGAACAAATATTTACATTTACATCCATCCCTTTAATATAACAAGTACATTTCCACACTTTATTTAAAGTAGCATAAAATAATTATCCAAACGAAAAACTATTAAAATCAATAAACTAATATTAATTTCTTTTTCGGTATCGATATACACTGACACAATTTTGACATCTCTTCGTTTGTCAACGTTTTCCATTGTTTTGCCGTAAACCGCATTGTTTAATAACTTGAAAAAATTTTTTTTCAAAAGAGCTTTTTGCTTTTGTTCCGTTGTGGATTATTTATATATGTTTTTAACCAATTCGGTTGTTGAAACTTAAATGATGACTTAAATTTAAAGTTTAAGGAGAATCGTTATGCTATTTTATTTTATGATTTTAAGTTAACTTTAATCCACGTTTTAAGCACTGACGCAAATTTTTATAATAAATTACATACTCTAATTTGTCATGGAGATCAACAATTAATTTTCTTTAAATTGAGGGGGAGCTTTGTTTTCACAGCAAAACGGAAGACTATTATGACTATCATGAACTTCTCTTGGATATTTCAAGTCAACTTCCAAAATATAGCCAGGACTTGAACTTACTGGAATTGAATCCAAAGAGAAACTTTCAATATAATCTACCCACTCAAAATTTCCCTCTGGCAAAGCTTCTGACATTGCCCAACCATATAAATTATTTGCATCCATATACATTAAGTATTTAGATGGCATCTCAATATTATAATTGTTTAAATATTTATTGTTGGCTACAGAATGTCTTTGGGAACATTGCACTATTCCTCCTCTGATTCCCTTTTGAAAAAATGTAATCATATCTATGTCAGTAAGTAAATCTAGTTTAGTGTGTGTTATTTCTAGCATTGCATCCCATAAAAGACCCGGTGCTGTATAATAATGACATGGATCTAAATTATAAATATTTTTGCAAAGTTTTCTAAAGTTTTCGAAAACATCTGCTAGCCATAACACATCTGTTTTTGGGTATAACGTTAGATAGTCGTCTAACGTTTTACACTCAAATTTACTCTAAACTTCTTTTGCATGTGCATAATCAGCCAAAGAACATTCTGTATCCGTCAGTTTATTAAAGAAATTCTCAATGGTTGGTAAATTAGTTTCAGAAAGTTTCTCGATAGAATTCAAATAATTGTAAGGAAAAACCCCTTTTCTTATAAGTAAATTAAATTGACTTTCAATATTGCATATTGATTTGACAATATGTAAATCACTTTTTGCTAAATTTTTTACAAGGTTATCTAAGCTAGATGGTAAAAATCTATATGAATCAAGAAATCTTATTTGAAACATTTCATTATCTTGACTATTAATAGTTTTTGATAATGAGATATATAATTCCTTGTTTAGAGGAATAACATTGATTGAACGATCAATAATTTTCTTAAGTTCTCTTACAAAAAAATGACAATCATATAATGAAAAATTGTGAAAAAATACAGGGAAAAACTTAGGAATTCTAAAGTTTAAATTACACGAGTTATGTGCTGGTCCTCTGTATTTTCCACTTAAAGGGCAGTGGTCTCTTACTTTTTTTTCATCATTTAAGGAAAAATTTATTTCTTCCTCATTAGTTAAGGGTAACATTTGGTTAGGTTTTAATATATAATTATTGAATAAACATTTTAAATCATTTATTAAGCTTTCAATAAATTGCTTTGGTGAATCTAAGCCTTTAAAACAACAAAATTTGTTTAAACTTTCATTAAAAGAAGACTTAATAAAATATGAAAATGCATATGGAATATGTTTATCAACTAAGGTTGTTGATGGCATATCCCCGTTCGGAATACATGTTTATATATTTTCAAAAATGGATTCCGAATCTGCGTATATTGCAAAAGGTATATCTATCTTATTACTAAAACTTTTAAATTCTAAAACACACTTATCTTCAGTGGGGAGATAAGATATCTTTTGCCTGCAGTAGCTATCATGTTTTTCAAATTTTTCTTCCGTAATAAAATAATGGAAGCAGTCATCACAAAAAAAGATTATTTGCTCATGTTTAGTCTGCTGAGATCTAACCAATCTATAGAAAAAAAAAAAAAACATAAAAACAAAAGAAAATTATAAATGTGAATTAATATACATATATTAAAAGTTATTCCTCAAAATTTTATTTAACAAATTAAAATAAGGAAAAAAAAATTTGAAAAACTATTACTTACCTAGAAATATTTTTTAATCCAAACATAGTGAAAAATATCACGCTCTCCAATATGAGCTTGAAGAAGTAGTAGGTTAATGTGATGCATTTTCTTCTCCTTTGTTTTATAATAAGGCCCCACTACCAAGTCTTCTTTTGCATTATATCCACAAACATTAACACTAATGTCTGGATTGTTATCTTCAAAAATGCTGATATCTTTAAGTTTTAATGGGAATAATAAGGCTTTAAAATTTATATCGAATCCGTTAATGCAGATAATGTCGTATGAAAATTGACTTTGTAGGCACAGGTACGCTCTGCATTTTTCCCTAAATTAGCAATTGCTGATATCACAGCCCACTTAAAACAATAGTTATCAATATTCTGGACATTGATACATGCCTTTTTTAGCAATAGTTTTCTTGGTAGTGCTATGAATGATGAGCCTTTCAGTGGTTGGTATTTATTAAAACTTATTTGGATTTTCATCAGTTGAATTAATGTCCAACCACTGTCTCTTCCTTGGAACTCTTCCATTTTAGTTAAGATGCTTTGAACCTTTTTTAAGAATATCTCATCAAATTCTTTTATTCAAAAAATTTCCTGCATTTTTGTTTGGAAATATTTCATTTCTAGTGGTGTATTCTCCAAGTCAGTGGGCTTGGCATATAATGCATGGAGCTCTATATTAATTTTAAGGGAGATATGTATAGCTAAGAAAGAAGCAACTTCTTCTTTTAATGATGGCCAAGACTCTTCCATGAAGGTCTCTGGTACAATACATTCTTTATTTTTGTTTTCAATTGAAAGTATTGCAACTCTCCTCTTGAACGCACTTTTTATTACATTAACAATCAATTTGATATCACCTCTTTTAAACTTAGACGATGTTGCATGAGTATTTTCATGCATTCGAAAATTTTTAATGTCACTGAAAGCTCTCTTAAGGTACCTTTACACGGTAATACAAAGTAATTAGATTTCGTAAAATCAAAATATTATGAAATTCTCTCCGTGTTTAAACAAAGAGAATAAAAATCTGTTCTAACTATTTTTCATGTTTACACGAATGAGGTTGGTAAAATCAAAATCGGTTGTTTCTTGCCACTTTCCTTTTGGGGTAACGCCATATGGTTAAGGTTCAACAATATTAACAAAAACAACATGAAAAAAAAACTGCTTTTATTTTGATTGTTTGTGTATTGTTTCATTAAGTGTAGCCACCTTCATTAGATGCTGTAAGTGCTGCCAATCTTTCACACCTCTGATGTGATGAGAATACACAAGTTTCTAAAATGGTTTAGAAAATAAACATTTACCGAACACTTGTCAAATTTTGCATCCGTATTCTCTCCTACCCAATACATTATGCTTTTACATGATAAGATTTTGTATTATCCCACAACATTTTTTGACATATCGTAATATATGTATTACCGTGTAAAGGTACCTTTACACTCACTGCATACAAAGGCCATTATTTTTTTTTAGTTTTTTATTTTCAATGTTTTTAATTTAACTTTTTGGTTTTTAATAACCTTTTATTTTTATTTATACTGAATCATAAACTTCTTTGAAACTTTAATGACTCTCTCGACTTCTTGGAAAAAAATGACTAAGTAGTCTAAATATTTTAAATATATAAAAAAATTTTTCAAAACTGTTTGGTCTTACAATAGTTTAAAGAATAATGTTTAATGTTTTAAAATACAATGAATTTACAACCTTTTATTTGTATTTATACTGAATCACAAACTTCTTTGAAACTTTAATGACTCTCTCGACTTCTTGTAGAATAATGACTAAGTAGCTTAAGTATTTTAAATTTATATAAAAATTTTTTAAAACCGTTTGGTCTTACAATACTTTAAAGAATTATGTTTAATATTTTAAATTACATTGACTTTATACAAAAATTTTTCATAAGAGGAATATTTGAAATTGTGTGGATTTTAACTTGTATTTTTTTAGAAAATTAAGATAAAGGAACAAATATTTACATTTACATCCATCCTTTTAATATAACAAGTACATTTCCACACTTTATTTAAAGTAGCATAAAATAATTATCCAAACGAAAAACAATTAAAATCTATAAACTAATATAATTTCTTTTTCGGTATCGATATACACTGACACAATTTTGACATCTTTTCGTTTGTCAACGTTTTCCATTGTTTTGCCGTAAACCGCATTGTTTAATAATTTGAAAAAAATTTTTTTCAAAAGAGCTTTTTGCTTTTGTTCTGTGTGGATTATTTATATATGTTTTCAACCAATTCGGTTGTTGAAACTTAAATGATGACTTAAATTTAAAGTTTAAGGAGAATCGTTATGCTATTTTATTTTATGATTTTAAGTTAACTTTAATCCATGTTTTAAGCACTGACGCAAATTTTTATAATAAATTACATACTCTAATTTGTCATGGAGATCAACAATTAATTTTCTTTAAATTGAGGGGGAGCTTTGTTTTCACAGCAAAACGGAAGACTATTATGACTATCATGAATTTCTCTTGGATATTTCAAGTCAACTTCCAAAATATAGCCAGGACTTGAACTTTCTGGAATTGAATCCAAAGAGAAACTTTCAATATAATCTACCCACTCAAAATTTCCCTCTGGCAAAGCTTCTGACATTGCCCAACCATATAAATTATTTGCATCCATATACATTAAGTATTTAGATGGCATCTCAATATTATAATTGTTTAAATATTTATTGTTGGCTACAGAATGTCTTTGGGAACATTGCACTATTCCTCCTCTGATTCCCTATTGAAAAAATGTAATCATATCTATGTCAGTAAGTAAATCTAGTTTAGTGTGTGTTATTTCTAGCATTGCATCCCATAAAAGACCCGGTGCTGTATAATAATGACATGGATCTAAATTTTAAATATTTTTGCAAAGTTTTCTAAAGTTTTCGAAAACATCTGCTAGCAATAACACATCTGTTTTTGGGTATAACGTAAGATAGTCGTCTAACGTTTTACACTCAAATTTACTCTAAACTTCTTTTGCATGTGCATAATCAGCCAAAGAACATTCTGTATCCGTCAGTTTATTAAAGAAATTCTCAATGGTTGGTAAATTAGTTTCAGAAAGTTTCTCGATAGAATTCAAATAGTTGTAAGGAAAAACCCCTTTTCTTATAAGTAAATAAAATTGACTTTCAATATTGCATATTGATTTGACAATATGTAAATCACTTTTTGCTAAATTTTTTACAAGGTTATCTAAGCTAGATGGTAAAAATCTATATGAATCAAGAAATCTTATTTGAAACATTTCATTATCTTGACTATTAATAGTTTTTGATAATGAGATATATAATTCCTTGTTTAGAGGAATAACATTGATTGAACGGTCATTAATTTTCTTAAGTTCTCTTACAAAAAAATGACAATCATATAATGAAAAATTGTGAAAAATACAGGGAAAAACTTAGGAATTTATAGTTTAAATTACACGAGTTATGTGCTGGTCCTCTGTATTTTCCACTTAAAGGGCAGTGGTCTCTTACTTTTTTTTCATTTAAAATGGGCTTTAAGCAAATGTGACACTCATCATTTAAGGAAAAATTTATTTCTTCCTCATTAGTTAAGGGTAACATTTGCTTAGGTTTTAATATATAATTATTGAATAAAAATTTTAAATCATTTATTAAGCTTTCAATAAATTGCTTTGGTGAATCTAAGCCTTTAAAACAACAAAATTCGTTTAAACTTTCATTAAAAGAAGACTTAATAAAATATGAAAATGCATATGGAATATCTTTATCAACTAAGGTTGTTGATGGCATATCCCCGTTCGGAATACATGTTTATATATTTTCAAAAATGGATTCCGAATCTGCGTATATTACAAAAAGGGATACATATCTATCTTATTACTAAAACTTTTAAATTCTAAAACACACTTATCTTCAGTGGGGAGATAAGATATCTTTTGCCTGCAGTAGCTATCATGTTTTTCAAATTTTTCTTCCGTAATAAAATAATAGAAGCAGTCATCACAAAAAAAGATTATTTGCTGATGTTTAGTCTGCTGAGATCTAACCAATCTATAGAAAAAAAAAACATAAAAACAAAAGAAAATTATAAATATGAATTAATATACATATATTAAAAGCTATTCCTCAAAATTTTATTTAACAAATTAAAATAAGGAAAAAAAAAATTTGTAAAACTATTACTTACCCAGAAATATTTTTAATCCAAACATAGTGAAAAATATCACGCTCTCCAATATGAGCTTGAAGAAGTAGTAGGTTAATGTGATGTACTTTCTTCTCCTTTGTTTTATAACACAGTGCAACACGAAAAAAAATAACCATATACGGACATCACTACGTGAAAGAACACCAAAAAAGAAAAGACCCGTGTCTCCCAGTTTTGCCCAAATTCATGCACTTTTTTTTATGGGCCCCCAAAGATTTGGGGCCTTGGTGTCATTTTTGCCAAAAGTGATAATTTTCTCAGGCTCATATCTTGCAAACCGTTCGGAATTTTAATTAACTCTTTGAAGCAAAGTTGTAGCCCTTTTTATATAGAACAAAAATTATGAACATAAAAAATTAAAAAAAAAATTAATTTTAGATCAAAATCGCAAAAAACTTTAAAAAATTAAATTTTTTTTACCTTTTTCCCCCTGTTCAGGTCCATAGGTAGCAAACCGTTCAAAATTCCAGGAGACAGTGAGCTACAAAAATTTACCTAACATCCCAATAAACAACTTTTTAGAACATATAAACTTCCTAGGAATGATTCTTAACACCGTTTAGGTAGCGCTTAGGTAGCCGCAAAAGTTAAAAATTTTACGAAAATTTTTGAATTTCATTTGTTTTTTATTTTCTTCAACATTGAGATACTGTGCTGTCTATTACAAAAAAATTATAAAAAAATATTCGTATTATTTTTATAAAGTTGATGGCCCTGGACTTGCAAATCGCGCTCTCTTAAGTTGAGGATCTAAATCGTCGTCCGAATCTGACTCTGATTCAGAACTTACAGTGTCCACAGGCACGTTGCTTCCAGAATGTCTTCCATCATTAGCTTTTTCTTTTTAACATACCTTATTAACATCATAAAAGGTTATCTTGTGACTCCACCAACATACCTGAAATGAATAAGAAAAGAAATCAAAAATAATGCAAACCATGCAATAATAAAATTGATATTACCTCTGCAAGCAATGCGTCGATTTTTTTGCCTTTGTACCGTTTTTCCATTTGATTTTTAATTAGTTATTAGTTTTGGTCCATTTCTTCCCTGTTGGGGCTCATAGTCGGTATCAAATCGATCTCGATTAGTAACACCACTTACTGTAGTTATTTCTGTAAATTTTGTCCTACGATCTGGAGTTTGCGGCCTTGGGAATACAAAATTTTCAGGTGCAGGCACTGGTAGTGTGGCTGTTACAGTTGATTTATAAATTTTGTTCTTCTCATCACGTCTATTTGGGTAATTAACGCATGCATAAGAACTGGTTTCATCATGATCACCTGGGCGATTAATCCAGTTTACCGGCTTACAATATTTCATACTATGTTTGCCTCCATTCAACCATGCTATGAGATTATTATAACATTGGCGACACACTGCGTTAGCTGTGTAATTTTTACTGATCAAATCTATTTCGTCGAAAAATGACTTATATGCTCTTTTAAATTCACTAGTTAAAAGATTATTTTCCTTTTGAAATCTTGTAGAATTATTTTTTCTGATTTGATGACCGCAAATGTAGTATAAGAAATAAATATTTTTACACTGCATATTGAAATTGTCAGTTGCCAATGTTGTGTGCGAATTATGCTGTAGAACTTTCTCTATAACTTTCACCGCTGAGA
Source organism: Melanophora roralis (assembly GCA_963583895.1). Classification (NCBI taxonomy): domain Eukaryota; kingdom Metazoa; phylum Arthropoda; class Insecta; order Diptera; family Rhinophoridae; genus Melanophora; species Melanophora roralis. The sequence goes on along the minus strand of OY757191.1, from coordinate 34,794,709 downwards.
TCTCGTTGACGTCGCGCTGTGTAATGCCTCGATGTGAGAGTCGCGTCGCTTTTATATTGTGATCTGCGTTCCTTGATGCGTGTGCGATCGGTGCGTGATCGCGTGAGCTGTTTACTGAAATCTTAGGTAAATTTTTGTAGTTGATTTCTTGATAAGTTTGGGTGCAATAATTTCTTCTTTTTAAATTTATCCAATTGCTATTTTATTTTGAATTGTCCTCACTTATTAAAAAAATTGGTAGTAGGTACATATGTAGGTAATTTATTGTTGGTATAAACAATAATTATTAAAAAGTAATAACAAAGCAATAAAAAAAGTATGTACATAATTTAATTAAAGGCCGTTAACGATCATTATTGCGATTTGTGTATGATGTATTTTGTTGTTTAGGGTTTCCAGCAATTTTAATGCTTGCCTACCTGTTTAAGTTCCAAGACTTTTCGCGGCTATCTCACATGCATATACACATATTTATATGCACTAGAGTTCTCTATTACACGAAAGACAGATTTAATATATGTAATTAAGGCAATTTGATTAAACGTAAGGAAGAGATAGCTTCATAACAACATGTATGTACATACATTTTGGGGAAATTTTTAACTTTTGCGGCTACCTAAACGCTACCTAAACGGTGTTAAGAATCATTCCTAGGAAGTTTATATGTTCTAAAAAGTTGTTTTTGGGATGTTAGGTAAATTTTTGTAGTTGACTGTTTCCTTGAATTTTGAACGGTTTGCTACCTATGGACCTGAACAGGGGAAAAAAGGTAAAAAAAATTTTAATTTTTTAAAGTTTTTTGCGATTTTGATTTAAAATTATTGTTTTTTCAATTTTTTATGTTCATAATTTTTGTTCTTTATAAAAAGGGCTACAACTTTGCCTCAAAGAGCAAATTTAAATTCCGAACGGTTTGCAAGATATGAGCCTGAGAAAATTATCACTTTTTGTAAAAATGGTACCAAGGCCCCAAATCTTTGGGGGCCCATAACAAAAAAAGTGCATGACTTTCTTTTTTGGTCTTCTTTCACGTTGTGATGCCCGTATATGGTTATTTTTCCATGACTTAAAAAATTACACACAGTGTAATAAGGCCCCACTACCAAGTCTTCTTTTGCATTATATCCACAAACATTAACACTAATGTCTGGATTGTTATCTTCAAAAATGCTGATATCTTTAAGACAATTTTTATTTTCTTTATAAGGCTCAAGTTCAATACTATACTAAATTCTCATTTATTTTCAAATGAAGAAATTAATATTTTTACATTTTACTACTTTATTAGCGTTAGTTAAGAAAGGAAAATTTTATTGAAAAAACAAGATTTTTACCGATACTAGCCGAGTAGAATGCATTTTAGAAAAACAGCTACGATTTTCATCATCAGTACTCTTTGTTCGGTTGTTAGTTATTAATTTGGTTGAAAAACATCAGCCATTTAACCCACTGATCCATGTGTTTAAGTTTTAATGGGAATAATAAGGCTTTAAAATTTATATCGCATCCGTTAATGCAGATAATGTCGTATGAAAATTGACTTTGTAGGCATTTTTCCCTAAATTAGCAATTGCTGATATCACAGCCCACTTAAAACAATAGTTATCAATATTCTGGACATTGATACATGCCTTTTTTAGCAATAGTTTTCTTGGTAGTGCTATGAATGATGAGCCTTTCAGTGGTTGGTATTTATTAAAACTTATTTGGATTTTCATCAGTTGAATTAATGTCCAACCACTGTCTCTTTCTTGGAACTCTTCCATTTTAGTTAAGATGCTTTGAACCTTTTTTAAGAATATCTCATCAAATTCTTTTATTCAAAAAATTTCCTGCATTTTTGTTTGGAAATATTTCATTTCTAGTGGTGTATTCTCCAAGTCAGTGGGCTTGGCATATAATGCATGGAGCTTTATATTAATTTTAAGGGAGATATGTATAGCTAAGAAAGAGGCAACTTCTTCTTTTAATGATGGCCAAGACTCTTCCATGAAGGTCTCTGGTACAATACATTCTTTATTTTTGTTTTCAATTGAAAGTATTGCAACTCTCCTCTTGAACGCACTTTTTATTACATTAACATTAAATTTGATATCACCTCTTTTTAACTTAGACGATGTTGCATGAGTATTTTCATGCATTCGAAAATTTTTAATGTCACTGAAAGCTCTCGTAAGGTACCTTTACACGGTAATACAAAGTAATTAGATTTCGTAGAATCAAAATATTATGAAATTCTCTCCGTGTTTAAAAAAAGAGAATAAAAATCTGTTCTAACTATTTTTCATGTTTACACGAATGAGGTTGGTAAAATTAAAATCGGTTGTTTCTTGCCACTTTCCTTTTGGGGTAACGCCATATGGTTAAGGTTCAACAATATTAACAAAAACAACATGAAAAAAAAACTGCTTTTATTTTGATTGTTTGTGTATTGTTTCATTAAGTGTAGCCACCTTCATTAGATGCTGTAAGTGCTGCCAATCTTTCACACCTCTGATGTGATGAGAATACACAAGTTTCTAAAATGGTTTAGAAAATAAACATTTACCGAACACTTGTCAAATTTTGCATCCGTATTCTCTCCTACCCAATACATTATGCTTTTACATGATGAGATTTTGTATTATCCCACAACATTTTTTGACATATCGTAATATATGTATTACCGTGTACAGGTACCTATACACTCACTGCATACAAAGGCCATTATTTTTTTTTAGTTTTTTTATTTTCAATGTTTTTAATTTAACTTTTTGGTTTTTATTAACCTTTTATTTTTATTTATACTGAATCACAAACTTCTTTGAAACTTTAATGACTCTCTCGACTTCTTAGAGAAAAATGAATAAGTAGTCTAAATATTTTAAATATATAAAAAAATTTTTCAAAACTGTTTGGTCTTACAATAGTTTACAGAATAATGTTTAATGTTTTAAAATACAATGAATTTACAACCTTTTATTTGTATTTATACTAAATCACAAACTTCTTTGAAACTTTAATGACTCTCTCGACTTCTTGTAGAATAATGACTAAGTAGCTTAAGTATTTTAAATTTATATAAAAATTTTTCAAAACCGTTTGGTCTTACAATACTTTAAAGAATTATGTTTAATATTTTAAAATACATTGACTTTATATAAAAATTTTTCATAAGAGGAATATTTGAAATTGTGTGGATTTTAACTTGTATTTTTTTAGAAATTTAAGATAAAGGAACAAATATTTACATTTACATCCATCCCTTTAATATAACAAGTACATTTCTACACTTTATTTAAAGTAGCATAAAATAATTATCCAAACGAAAAACTATTAAAATCAATAAACTAATATTAATTTCTTTTTCGGTATCGATATACACTGACACATAAATATTAACTATAAACAAGTAAGAGCGCTATATTCGGCTGTGCCGAATCATATATACCCTTCACATTGGTCTTTAAATATACCCAGCCGAGTAATTTTGTACTGCAAATAATATAATAAAACACCTTGTGCGAGTTTTAAAGTCCATAGAAAAAAATAAAAAATTTTAACGTTCGTATGAATAATAGAAATAGATGAAGAAGGTTTGAGGTCGAGAGTTTTATAAGTTTTAGACATTATTCATATTTAAAGGTTAATAAAACTTGTTAAATGTTATGGGATGATCTAGTCCCCCTGCTCTTCTCCAATTTTTTCTCCAAAATGTATGAATTATTTGATTATTACTTTTTGTAGGATATTCGAAGTCGATACCTGTTATAGTTTCCCAGATGTAGCGAATCGAAAATTCCATAAAAATTGTTAAATTGTATGGGAGCTACCCCTTCTTCACCCCCCACCAACAAAATTTTTTCTTTAAAGCGTATGCCTTGTTGTCCAATTACTTTTTGTAGAACATTTGATGTGGATAGCTGTTATAGTTTCCGAGATGTAGCGTATCGAAAATTTCATAAAAATTGTTGATTTGTATGGGAGCTACCCCTTCTTCACCCCCCATCCAAAAATTGTTTTCTTCAGAGCGTAGCCCTTGATGTCCAATTACTTTTTGTAGAACATTTGATTTCGATATCTGTTATAGTTTCCGAGATATATCGTTTCGAAAATTTCATACAAATCATTAATTTGTATGGGAGCTACCCCTTTTTTTACCCCCACTCAAAAAAATTGTTCTTTAAAGCGTAGGCCTTGTTGTCCAATTGCTTTTTGTAGAACATTTGATTTCGATATCTGTTATAGTTTCCGAAATATAGCGTATCTAAAAATTTCATACAAATCGTTAATTTGTATGGGAGCTACCCCTTTTTTGGCCCCACTCAAAAAAATGTTTTTTTAAAGCGTAGGCTTTGTTGTCCAATTGCTTTTTGTAGAACATTGGATTTCGATATCTGTTAGAGTTTCCAAGATATAGCGTAACGAATATTTCATACAAATCATTAATTTGAATGGGGGCTACCCCTCTTTCTGCCCCCACTCAAAAAATTTTTTCTTAGGAGCGTAGCCCTTGATGTCCAATTGCTTTTTGTGAACATTTGATTTCGATATCTGTTATAGTTTCCGAAATATAGCGTTTCGAATATTTTATAAAAATTGTTAATTTATATGGGAGCTACCCCTTTTTTTGCCCCCACTCAAAAAATTTTTTCTTTAAAGCGTAGGCTTTGTTGTCCAATTGCTTTTTGTATAACATTTGATTTCGATACTGTTATAGTTTCCGAGATATAGCGTATATTCTTAATCTTGTAGTGTACGGACGTGTGTACGCGAGTATAATATTAATAGGTGATATTAGTAATAAGTAGCAAACGAATTTATTAATATACATATATACACATAAAAGTTAAAAAAAAGAAAAACAAAAACAACAAACTAAATAAAAAAAAGCGAACTGTTAATGAGTTACAGTAATCGTAGTGACAGTGGGCCTAATAGCCGAAATGCTTACATTGTGTTAAGCTCCACAAGTGTTAGCAATGAGAACATAAGAGACCCTGAATATAAAAGAAATTATTTAAATGCAAGACCAAAAATAATTACAACAATCTTAGTTCAAGTGCGCCTAATTTAAATAAATGTACTGAACAAGGGACTAATTTAGCCCAATCTCTATTTAATAGTTATAAAAAAAATTCTGAGGTACCATCTTTGTCGCGGTCACCACATTATCAAACTCTGGAATTGAACCTGCAGCTGCTAAAGCCGTATCAAGCTTAATTTCTGCACCAGCACCTAAGATCCAGGTAGGGATGGACCGCTACGTGACAGTTCTTAAAAGGGGAAGAAGCCCTAAATCGGCAGAAGCATCTCAACCTGCAAACATTTTTAAAGACGATGAAAGGCCAACCACATCGCAAAATCGTTTTGCAATTTTGCAAGAGGATAATGAGGCCCCAGTTAGTGAAAGAAAGGCCTTTAAGCCACCTCCCATTTATTTAAGGGGAAAAAACTCAAATGATCTCGTCAAGTTTTTAGTCGGTTTGATTGGGGAAAATAACTTTTATGTTTCAAATGTTAAACGCGGTAACATATTTGAGACAAAAATTCAAGTGAACCATGAAAACGCCTACCGCGCTACAGTTTCGGAGCCCGAAAAACTCAGCAAAAACTTCTATACCTACCAACTCAAGACCGCAAAAGGCGTTTAGGTAGTTATTAAAGGCATTGATTCTAATGTTGACCCAGAAGAGATCAAGACCAGTTTGTTAAGCCAAGGGTTTATGGTTAGGACTGTATCCAATATGAGAAACATGGAAAAACACCCGCAACCATTATTCCGAGTGGAGCTTGAGCCTGGTAATATCAAATTGAAAAAAAGTGAAACTCTCCCCATTTATAATTTAAAATATATTATGCACCGACGAGTTACTGTGGAAGTGCCACACAAGCGATCTGGGCCTGTACAGTGAACTGCCAGGAATATGGCCACACTAAAGCTTTTTGTAAGTTGGCTTCTGTTTGTGTTGTGTGTGGGGATCTGCACGATACGACCAAGTGCGATAAGCCAAAAGATGATCCTAGGATGAAGAAATGCAGCAACTGCGGGGGAAACCACACTGCCAACTATAGAGGTTGTCCTGTTTTTAATTCAGTTAAGCGCTCAACTAAGCCGAAAATAGTTCATGCCCCTCCCCAGCCTTTAAATATACCAAATACAAATATGCCTCCATTGGCATAACCAAATACAAATCAAGTTTCTTACGCCGCTGCATTAAAGTCTAACCAGCCTAGTTCACGCAAGTCTACCCAGCCTACAACACAACAAGAAGTGCCAACAAGCGAACCAACCGGGCCCAATTTTAGCCGCCTGGAAGCCGTAATTGACAATATGGTCAAACAATTTACGCAGTTTATGGCGCAAATGGCCGGCATGATGCAAGAAATGCAAAAAATGCAGTCTGCTCTTCTGCAGGCTATGCTTAAAAGGCCGCCCACAAAAAACCAGTTCGAGTATTTCTTGATAAACCAAAAAATCGATGTTATGTTGATTTCTGAGACTTATATGACTTCTAGAAGCACTTTTAAAATTAGTAGCTATTCTTTTTACGACTCAAAGGATCCTAGGGATAGATCATGTGGTGGCTCGGCTATTCTAATCAAATCAAGAATTAAACACCAATGGTTGGGTGGCATCTCAGAATGTTATATCCAAGCTACGAACGTCTGCATTGATGAATTTTTCCATAACCTTGTTATTTCATCAGTTTACTGTCCACCCAGATTTGCCATAACGAAGGATCAGTACAACAGTTTCTACAAATCATTAGGTCCCCGCTTCATAGCTGCTGGAGACTATAACGCTAAGCACACATACTGGGGCTCCCGCCTAATTAGTCCCAGAGGTCGTGTCTTGCATGATTCTGTGTCGGAAATGGGACTTTTCGTTATTTCAACTGGACAACCAACCTATTGGCCAACGGACAATAATAAAATTCCAGACGTAATAGATTTTGGCGTGGCAAAAGGTATATCCCCGGACCTTATTGAGGCTGTAGCCTCCTTGGATTTGTCTTCTGACCACTCACCCACAATAATTACTATTTGCAGTCCTCACCAAATAGCAACTAGTGATTTTTTCTTATCTAAAAAAATAAATTGGTTAAAATATAAAAAATATATTAGTGCCCACTGCTCGGAAAACCAACCGCTAAAAATTCCGCGAGACATATATGATAGTCTAAATGAAAACATTAAAAAAGCCGTTGAACATGCGTCTTCTACCTATCGCCAAGCCAGGTACAGCAAAATTTTTTCTGACGATGTGGAAAAACTTATATCTGATAAAAGGAGAGTCCGAAGAGAATGGCAAAAGCATAGATCGCCACAACTTAAAACTAAGTTCAAAGAATGTACTAACCAATTAAAAAGCTTGTTGGAGGTTCACAGAATGGCTTCACTTAAAGAGTACCTGGAAGGTCTAGACGCGACTCCTCAGACAAATTATTCCCTATGACAATCAGCCAGACGTCTTAAAAGACCCGTTATCGCAAAACCATCACTGCGTAATCTGAGAGAATCCTGGGCTAGAAATGACGAAGAAAAATGTGATCTGTTCGCAAATCATTTCAAAAACGTGTTCACTCCCAATACTTGCACAGACGTGAGGGAATTACCGCCAGTTGTTGCTAGACGTCCTTTAGAAATACGTTTCCGATTTACAGATGTTGTAGAGGCTATTGCTAACCTAAATGGTTAAAAGCTCCTGGCGTTGATAATATAAGCAACAAAATGTTCTTAGAGCTACCTTTTACGACAAAAAGAATAATTCTTTTTATTTTTAACGCAATAATTCGGCTTGAACATTTCCCACTTATATGAAAAATTGCCTTAGTAAAGATGATTCCTAAGCCTGGCAAGGATCCTTCAAAGATAGAGTCTTATAGGCCTAAAGTTTGTTACCCATAATGTCAAAATTGTTTGAAAAATTGCTTAAGAACAAGCTGACTCCGATCCTGAATGAAAACAACTGCATTCCAGATCACCAATTTGGCTTTAGAAGTCAACATAGCACAATCGAACAAACTCACAGACTGGTGCAGGTTATAAGAAAAACCTTTGAGGAAAAGAAGTACTGCTCCGGGCTTTTCGTTGATGTCTCTCAGGCTTTCGATAAAGTATGGCACGAAGGCCTGTTAAACAAACTAAAGCTAAACCTTCCAGTTAAAATTTTCAACCTATTAGAAAAATACATAACCGGTCGACAATTTATGATCAAAGAGGGGTGTACCTCAAGGGAGTATACTAGGTCCAGTTCTGTACTTTCTTTACACAGCAGATACGCCAACCAATAGTTTTACACACACGTCGACATTTGCTGATGATACTGCTTTCCTTAGTATTCATAAAGACCCTAAAGAGGCTTCGAACTAACTGCAGCAACACGTAACTCAAGTTTAAAAATGGGCAAAGTTATGGGGAATAAAAATAAATGAACAAAAATGTACCCACGTAACTTTTACTTTACGCAAAGAAACGTGCTCCCCAATCACTATTAACAACCATATGGTGCCTCAACGAACCGAGACAAAATACCTTGGTGTTCACCTAGATCGCCGCCTCACATGGAAGCCTCATATAGATGCGAAGCTGACTCAAATGAAACTTAAAGCTGCTCAAATCCACTGGCTAATTGGTAGAAACTCTGTGCTTCGTCTGGATTGTAAACTTCTACTTTACAACTCGATTTTAAAACCAATTTGGTGCTACGATATACAATTATGGGGCACTGTTTCCGCCTCTAACATAGAAAAAATACAACGTCGTCAAAACAAAATTCTGAGAATGATAACTGGTGATCCGTGGTATGTCAAAAACAGCAACATCCACAAGGATCTAGAAGTTCCACTAGTAAAAAACGAAATCCTAAACTATGTGGACAAGTATTTAAATAAGTTGGAAACACATCCAAATCCGCTCGCTCGAAGCATCCTGCAACATAGTGGGCACACCCGCCTAAAAAGATGGGATACTAATGCTCTTAGATGAAACTTTTAAAATTAATTAATTTTATTATGAGAACTTAAATTTTAGTCTGGTACTGACTGGACTAATATTAATTACGTAGTTTTAAGATTTGAATACTTATTGTTAGTTCGCTTAAGCGAAGATTCAATAATAAAATATAAAAAAAAATAAAATAAAAAATTTGATTTCGATATCTGTTATAGTTTCCGAGATATAGCGTATCGAATATTTCATACAAATCATTAATTTGTATGGGAGGTTTTTACCTTGAATTTTCGTAGAAGGCAGACGTGTTTTGCTCAAATAATAAATAAATTAATTTAAAAAAAAAATTAACAACAGGAAAAAATATTTTTTAAATACATATACATATATAGGTATATAAATTTGGGTTTTTTGAGGAAATAAGGATATTAAACATTAACCGTGTGAAAATGTCGGATCCTACGGTATTTCCGGGTACACAAATTAAAAAACCACCGGATAAATTCCAAAAATTTGCAAAAATCTCTAAAACAGGATTACGTGAAAAAAAGGATTCTTCTATTAACTCTCATTCAAGCCTTAATCAACATGCTATTTTATCATCAATTGCTTCAAGAAGTTCTATTGAAAACTCTGCTATCGTAAGTGAAGATCCTTTGCTTGGATTTGACGCTGCTTTTAATACATTTAATGACGAAAGCTCTGAAATGGATGCAGACGTGGGTCAAGTTTCACAAGCGAATACATCGCTACAAAAAATAATTAATGATGATCTTTCCAATGGGCTTTCTTTAGGCGATAATTATATTGAGAAACCTTCAGGTGATATTGATTTTGAAGTTGTCAAAAATAAGAAATTTAAAAGAAATTCTAAGGGTGTTTTTAAAGTAGATTTATCTAAGTTAAGTTCTGCTGATATTAATACGAAACCTAGCTGTAGTGATAAATAGATTTTCAATTCTTGAAGATTTAATTGTTGAACCGAATATAGTAAATAGTATAAAAATTAATCCGGTAACGAAAAAGCAAAGTAAGGTTAACAAATTTTGTCCATCTATTTTTCTTTACGACGTTAACATTAAATCATTAGTATATCAATTAAAAGTTAAGGGACCTGACTTTAAAATTGTTAACAAAAGTAATTTTAAAAGTAAACTTTACTTACAAGATGTTTCGGCACACACCGAAATAATGCAGATTTTAGAGAGAAAAATATTGAGTCTTTTTCATTCACTCCTTCTGAGCTAAGGCGGCAATCCTTAGTTTTGCGTGGCTTTTATTTTGATACTAATATTTCTGATATTGAAAATGATTTAAATAAGTTAGTACCTGATACAGTTTATTCTGTTTCTAAGTTTAAAACATCTTTTTCAAAAAAAAATAATTTAGAAACGGGCCTTTTTTTAATAACTCTTAAGGAGGGTAATCGGTTAAATGATTTAACAGGTATCCGTTTTATTTTAAATCAGGTAGTAACTTGGGAAAAACCTAAAAGAAATCAGAAAATAGTGCAATGCTATCGCTGCCAGAATTGGAGACATATGTCTAGGAATTGTAATCGCTCTTATGTTTGTGTTAAGTGCTCTTCAAGCCATGAACCCAGGAAATGTTTGTTTTCCTCTGATGATAATAATCAACCTTTTTGTTTTAATTGTCAATCTTATGGACATCCAGCTAGCTGGCGTGGTTGTCCTTCGTTTAAAAAATATTTAGATATCAAGGAAAAAATGTCTAATAAAGTAAAAGAAAAAAAGAACCAAGCAATAAATAATACATCTAATGCTTTTAACTCAAATTTGATTGACCCAACTCGTTCTTTTGCGAGTCACTTCAACAGTTCAACTTTCAATAAGCCTAATATTATAAATGAATTCATAAAATTAGCTAAATCTTTATTTGAACCAGTTTCCTTAGAAACCAGAATAATGAATTTTATGAACAATTTTAAATCTTTGCCAAAATCTCAGGCATTAGCTGAATGTTAAAGTCTTTTTCAGGAAGTGCTATTAACTTATGGTCCGTAATGTATTCAAAATGATTACTTTTAATCTTAGGTCTCTCGTAGAGAGAAGTAGAAGATTAGATTTAGAGAATTTACTCAATTGCAAAAGTATTGATTTTGCGTTTATACAGGAAACGCATTTAAAATCAAAGCATAAAGTTTTCTTTGATAACTACACATTTATTTGGGTATGAGTAAATCTCGGTGTGGGTATTGCTGTTAAAAAAAAATATTCGTTTTCCAAAATTAATATTCCTAATTTATCATTTCCACATATTTTTATTGAGATTAGCATAACTGTTAACAATATAAATAAAAAAATTTTAGTTGGTTCTCTTTATATTCCGTGCAACCTAAGTCCTTTCCTATTTGAGAATGGTTTAACAAATATTGCTAACTTTTCAAAAGATTTTGATGCTTTAATGATTGGTGGAGATTTTATTTCAAAAAGTATTAGTTGGGGGGATAATTCTTACAACTTAAATGGTAATACTTTTTCTAATTGGTTAAATCTTCATTCACAGTCGTTTGTTAGAGTTTGTGACGATATTCCTACTTTTCCTAACGGTTCCTCCTTTTTAGATCATTTTCTTTTAAGTTCTAGCATTATTGATCTTATCGATCCAAATTTAAATTTAGTAAGCCTTTCATCTCTTTCAGATCATTTTCCCTCTAAATATAAATTTAAAATTTTTTGATTTTGAGCTTATTTTAAAATCTCCAGTTTCTTACCATTCCTTTAAAGACACCAAATGAAATTGCTTTAAAAACGATTTAACAATTAAATTATTAGAATATTTTCCCCCTTCAACCAGAAATTTGATGGATAATGAGATTGATTTCTATATTGATAAATTTATTTCGGTTGTAAATATATGCACTGATATTCACTCTAAAAAAGTTGAGTTGAACGCTAAAAAATTCGTTAAATCTAATTTCATTAAAAAATTATTTAAAGTTAAATATAGTTGGCAAAAAAAATTAAAGAAAATTTACTGCAGAACACTAAATAGGCATAATGACCAATACAGACTTATTTCTAAACAAATTCAACTTTTAAATATTTTAATAAAGGAACAAGTTAGCAAGGAAAATGTTCAAAAATTTAATAAAAATCTGGAAAAAAAATTAAGCCTGGGCCTCAAGCGCATAAGCAAATTTATAATTTGTTGGGTTGTAAGAAAAGAACAGCAATCGGAGATTTATCAAGTAATGGGGTAGTTTTTGATGGCGAATCAAATAAATTAAAAGCATTAAAAAATCATTTTTCTTCTATATATAGCCATAGTTTATTAGATAGGGATTCTTCAGAAATAGATAACTTCTTGTCTACTTTAAATCAAAATTCTTTGTTAAATTTTGACGATAATTTTTCATCGATAAATATTCAAAATTGCATAAGATTTATAAATTTAGATAACCTGATTTCTTTTTGTAAAGATTTAAACTCTAAAAAATCAGCAGGTATTGACAAAATTTCAAATTTTATAATTAAAAAATTGTATGTAAAGGCGCTTGAATATATATATATATATATATATATATATATATATAGTTTTTAACAACTGTTTAAACAATGCCTACTTTCCAGATAGCTGGAAAATTTCCAAAATTGTTCAAATTAAAAAAAGGCAGGATCCAACGATATTAATAATTTAAGGCCAATTTCGTTATTGTCAAATTTAGGTAAATTGTTTGAAAAAGTTATTCGTAAAAAAATGGATTTTAATTTATGCGAAAATTATATTCCAAACTTACAATTCGGTTTCAAAAAGGGTCATTCTACTTTAGACGCTCTTTCTAAATTTCAAAATGACGTTTTTTGTAATTTAAGACAACGCCGTTGTACAATCGCTATTTCTCTTGATGTCGAAAAGGCTTTTAATAGAGCAAATCATGGGGGAATACTTTTTAAAATGAAAAACATACGATTCGATCTTCATATTATTAAACTATTTAAAAGTTTTTTCAATAATAGGCGTTTTTACATACAATTAAATGACTCTTTTTCTGATTTTGGACAAGTTTCTTGTGGAGTACCTCAAGGTTCAATTCTGGCACCTCATTTATATAATATTTTTATTAGTGATTTTCCTCATAATTTTTCAAATTCAATTGGTATACTTTATGCTGATGACTCTCTACTTTACACTCACCACGAATCTCCTATAGAAGCACTTCGAATGGTGTCTAGGCATTTAAGTAAAGTGAAAGGCTTCTTCGATTTTTGGGGAATTAAGATAAATGCCTCGAAAAGTGAAGCAATTTGTTTAAGAAATGCCTCTGGTAAATGTGCTTACTTTGTTTTACCAGAAAGTAAAAGATTAAAACTTCTCTTAGATGAAACTGAAATTCCTTTTAGGGACAAATTTAAATATTTAGGTATTTATTTCAATAAACTTTTTAAATTTAATGAACATGGGATTTTGTATTAAATAAAGTTTACAATATGAAACGTTCTCTAGGAAGAATTTTAACCCATAAATCACTCCCTAGTAAAACTAAATTGTTAATTTATAAAACCTGTTTAAGGCCAGTGTTGTTAAATGGATTTCCAGTTTGGTTTTTTATATCCCCTACATTAATGAATAAATTTGAAATTTTTGAAAGAAAGGTTTTACGTTCATGTATCGGGAAAAATTTTGTTAAAACATCCAAAAGATTCTCAAACGCTATCATTTATAAGGAATCAACAGTAGTTCGTTTGAGTTCTTATGCATTGAATATAATAAAAAAATACATTTCAAGAATGGCTTTACATGAAAATGTAATTCTCAAAGAAATAATTGATTCTCAAAGAAGCTATAGTTGGACTAATACCCCTTATTTATCTCCTTTAGGACTAATAAACGAAAATATTGTTTAAGATATGGCTAATTCTTTACCTGATTTTTTTAAAAAAAGCTTTCCCGGTTCTCACAGAGGTTAACTTTAGTTTTTATTTTATATTAGTTTTTAGTTTTAGTATTAAGTTTATTTTTTTTTTTAGTAAAAGAGTTGCGCACTCAAAATATTGTTAGCCTCGGGAGCAAAGGCGTTTGCAATTATTTTATTTTTTTTATATCACAAATTTGTACATTTACTGTTAAGTTTGGTGCTGTTAATTTACATATAAGTTATTTTAAGACATTACATTACAATCTTAAATGTTCCCAAACTGTTATTTAAAATTTTTAATTTGTATTCAAAATAAAAAAAGAAAAAAAAAAGACTTAATAAAATTAACTTAAACTTAAACTTGTATGGGAGCTACCCCTTTATCTGCCCCCACTCAAAAAAATTTTTCTTAGGAGCGTAGCCCTGGATGTCCAATTGCATTTGTAGAACATTTGATTTCGATACCTGTTATAGTTTCCGAGATATAGCGTATCCAAAATTTCATACAAATCGTTAATTTGTATGGGAGCTACCCCTTTTTTTGCCCCCACTCAAAAAATTTTTTCTTTAAAGCGTAGGCCTTGTTGCCCAAATACTTTTTGTAGAACATTTCATTTTGATATCTGATAGTGATATGGCTCCCCCACAAGCATAAAAAGATCATTAGTTTAAAATGGATTTGGAAACACACTAAAAAAGAAGATTTTTAGTATAAAAACAATACTGAAATGACAGCACCTTTAGCAAAAACAAAGATCTTTTGTATAAAAACGCCTTGTGGTATATGAACAGAATTGTAGTAATTATGTTTGCGAAGACACACCCCATGCATTCATAGTTTAATACCGTCTATTACAGCCATGGGCCAGATCAACAACGATGCCACCTTGCGGTAACTCCTGCTTTTAGCACAAAACATTTATGTATTATATGAACAACCCTGTGCAAGTAGGTTAGTCAAGACACAAACCAAACACTCTGGCAACCAGGTGGCGACACTGTAAAACTTGGCAGTACTGTAGTGTAGAAACGGCTGAGCCAGAACCTACATAAATATACTACTCGCCGATATCATTAACCGGAACTATTAAACATACGGTTAGTGTTTTGCGTTTCACCATCTTTCGGTTAGTTAACACTAACATTGTAGAAAAAGTATGGTAATACTGGTTTTTATTAATTACGAAAAATCGTGCAATGAAAGAAAATAATAAAAAAAGTTATACACATGGAACAATTACCTTAACCCATTAGTGCATAAAGTCCCTTTAAAGGGACGTAATATTATATTACATTTACACTGATCTGGTAAAAATAAATTGTTTACTAAATGTGTTATTACACTCAAGTGAATGTCATTTATTTAATAAACAAGTGTAAGGTTAAAGTTATTTGTGTTGTGTGTGTATTTTTTTTGCAAAAAATGAATAACGGAAAAAATAAAAATCGCAAAACACATGGAGGGTAAGTAAAAATGCAAAAAAATAAATACTTTGGCAATGTTTTTGTGTTTTTTTAATTTGCATTTATTGAAATATATGTTAGTAATGAATTTCTGTAAATAAAACAAGTAATTGAAATTTAGATTTTTTGCAATATGCGTTTTTCATTAGTGTCCCTTATAAGGGACTCTATGCTTATTGGGCAGTTCTTAACGATATTGTTATATAGACTTACAGTTGCTGAAATATTGGAACAATTGAAGAAATCGATGAAAGTTTACAAAATATTGATATTTTTGCGATCCCTCCTCTGGACGGAAATGACACGGATCATGATTCAGATGCAAGTGATGATGAACATGAAGGAAATTTGAATCATCTTGGCGCAAAATTGTTAAATACAGAGTGTGAAATTCAACGTGTTGAAATTGAAGATTATTGGAGTGAAAGCGATGATGAACCGCTAGCAAAATATTTACGAAAGCAAGATAAAACTAGAAATCGTTAATACAAAATAAATCCTACTTATGAAATTGAAACTAACTGTGAAGTTATTTCTCTTTAGCATCCAAGCTCAATCAGCTAAAACCCCAACAGAATTTTTTCAACTTTTTTTTACAGAGGAAATACTAAGTCATTGTGTTGAACAAACTAATTTATATGCCTTTCAAAAAAATATAGATTTAAAAATGACCTCAGATGAAATAAAGGTTTTTTTGGTGGTATTTTGATGTCAGGATATGCAAAGTATCCTAACAAACGCCTTTTCTGGTCCGAAAAAAGTGACACTCCTACACTATTAGCCAACAGTATGCGACTAAACAGATTTGAAAAAATTTTGAACAATTTTCATATAAATGATAACTCAAAACTTCAAAATACTGATCGTCTTTTCAAGATTCGACCATTAATTAACCATTTAAATGAAGCTTTTTTACAACACGGTGGATTGGATGAAAATCTTTCTATTGATGAAAGCATGATTCCTTATTATGGTAAGCACTATGCCAAACAATATATCCGTGGGAAACATATCAGATTTGGATTTAAAAATTGGGCACTCAATTTAAGTGATGGATATATGCTTCAATTCGATATCTATATGGGTAAAAACTCTGATACAGAATCTCTTGGTTTTGGTGTAGGAGGTGACAAAGTTGTGGACCTTATAACGAAAGCAAAAATACCAAACAATAAAGGATTCAAAGTAAGATGCAAAATGTTGTTGTTATCTATTCATTCTAAAAACTTTTTTCTTTCTTCTTTGAGATTTTTATCGATAATTACTTTACATCAGTAAAACTTCTTCGCCATTTGTCCACTATAGGGATTTGCATATCTGGCACAGTTAGAGATGGTCGAACTGAAAAATGCCCCCTTCGTCATGTTTCCGAAATGAGAAAAGGAACAAAGAGGATCCACAGATTACCGTTTTTCTAAAAATGGAAACATATTGGTTGTAAGATGGAAGGACAATAATGTCGTCACCCTAGGCACCAATTTCGATAATATCGAAACTGGATCATGTAAACGTTATGCTAAAGGACAAGGTGCTATACAAATAGACCAGCCAAAAGTATTCCAGCGTCATAATCAAGGTATGGGTGGCGTAGATAAAATGGATCAGTTAGTGGCGGTTTATCGATCACGAATTAGACAGCGTAAGTGGTGGTGGCCAATTTTTGCATATTTGTTGGATGAGTCGGTTGTAAATGGATGGCTACTTATGAGAAAAGTAAAACCAAACGATCCAAATTGTTCCAATTTGTTGCAGTTCCGGTGCTATTTAGCTACTTCTTACCTGGAAATATTTGGAGCTCCCTCTCTAAAAGGCTTTAAAGTACCTAACACGAACACTGATATCCAGTATGATGGTAGAAATCATATAATAGAGTACTCGAAAACAGACAAGAGATGTGCAAATTGTGGCAAGAAGTCTAATTTTATATGCATTAAATGTAACAAAGGCCTTCATCCAAAAGAATGTTTTAAAAAATTTCATTCCCCAAGTGTCTATACTGCATAATGTCCCTTATAAGGGACACCTTATAAAATTCATATTTTAAGTTTTGTTAAAGAAAATTTTACAAAAAAAAAAAAAAAAAAATTTATTTTGAAGTTTATATAAAAAATTTGTTAATTTTATAATCGTTGTTCAAAAAGCCAAAACCTAATTTAAAAACCAATATAACAAGTATAATAATTAACTGAAATAACCTCCTGATGATGCCACACAACGAAGTGGCGAAAAATTGAAAAAAATGTGCAAAAAAATAACATAAAAATAGACCTTAATATGTTAGGTGTAAAAGTTTTTCTTATGTTTTTCAAGCTCCGAAACCGTGGTGCGGTAAGCGTTTTCGTGATTCACTTGAATTTTAGTTTTCCATTTTGTTATGTAGCTGTGGTGTTGACATACGAGCACCAAACTTTCGCATAAGCAGTTTATATCCCAGGCCCCAAGGGTCATTGTTAAGATCTGATCTCAGCACTTCCCATTTTTGTTTTTTCCTTTTGATTATAGCAACTTTAAGATCTTTTTTTGCTCTTTTGTATACTTCAGCTTCTGATATTGCAGAATTTGATCTTCTGGCCCAATTATATCTTCTTCTGGATCTAAGACATGCTCTTCGTGGGCTGGAAATTTCATCGGACCACCAGTAAACTGCCTTTTTCCGGTGCCTTCTACCTTTTGTAGGCATCGCTTCATCGTATGCTTCCTTAATGAGTGCCATAGTGTAACATACTGTGTCTTCCGCACTTGATTTGTTTTCATATGTGCCTTGATCTTGTGCAATCTTGCTTAATAGGGCATCCGCGTCAAGCTTTTCATTCTTCCACTTTTGCGTGGCTGTCGTGGCAGGTGGTGGTTCCGATGCTCTGCTGTTCTCTACACTATACATCAAGTATTGGTGATCACTTCCTGTGTAATCTTCTAGGACATTCCAGTGTATTACCTTGCTTGCAAGCCTTTCTGATGCCAGTGTGATGTCTGGAATAGTTCCTTCGCAGCCTGGCCTTCTAAAAGTGGCGACACTCCCTCTATTTCTAATTACTAGTCCCATTCTGGCTATTATATCCAGTACCATTCTGCCTCGAGAGCTGGTTGACCGCGAACCCCATTCATATGCATGGGAGTTAAGGTCTCCGGCGATTAAGAGAGGGCCCCCAATTTCCAATTCCTTGTCCTCTATGTTATGCATCTTGATTCGAAAGGCTTCCACATTATCGTTCGGCGTCAAGTAGCAGCTAACGAGCGTAAATTCGTTTGTTTAAAGCCAAACGAAAGCAGTTTCGCAACCTTTGTTCTCAGTATTTAGGGTACTACAAGTCGGGATCCATATGGCTGCTGTTTTGCTGTTGTCTTAGATCCAACTATATCCAATAATATAAGACTCTTTGAGTCTCATGCATAAAAACGAGTAAAAGCGCTGAGTTGAGGCATGTGAGCAATTGCTCGTAAGTCGAGTTCAATCAAACAGCAACAGCTTTTGCAGAATTTCGTATGCATAAAAATGAGTTCAAACCAATTGCAATTACTTGAGCAAATGGAGATCAAACGTATAATTGTTATTGAAGTGTAAACATGTCGTCAAGTGAAAGTGAAGTAGAATCATATAATAATAATAAAATAGAAACTGACATTTCTAAATTTTTAGTAGAAAAGCTAAAACAAAACAAATATTTACTAGAAAAGAGTCAACTACCAAGCATTAAAAATTAAAAAAAAAACAAACAATAGAAACATGTGTAACAGAAATTAAGGAAAAACTTGCCATTGAATTAACGGAGAAAAATATAATAAAAAAAATAGCTAACATAAAATGTCGCATAAAAAATTTAATTTGAGCATCTTTTATTTCATCTGCATCTTTCGGGAATTTTATCCACTCGCTTGCTTTGGCAGATATAAGTTTCGCAACTTCCGCAATAGTTCGCGACACATTTGATTGATGGACTCCAATATCTGTGGCTATACCATTTTGGAATCCAGGATCTGCACAAAATCTTAAATACAGTCGAATTTTATCAATGTTGCTGAGGGCACCACCACGTGTTTCTTCTGACTCCTCAAAAAAGTAATTAGCCAACCAGCAGATGCTACTATCATCAAACCTATGTATTTATCATTTAATTATTAATTATGTAAAAAAAATTAATAATTAAAAATGCAAACTTGTATAATTTTTTATCCTCACTTGCTTAATTTGTTTTACCCTGCCGGTAGTATTTTGTATTTCTTTGTGGCACAAAATATTCAGCCATGATTCCTTTTTAGTGTACGCGAGTCAACTAAAAGGCATGCTCAACAAAATTTGAGCAAGAGCTCACAAAATAAAGCAAAAGCTTGTTTTTATGCATATGGAAATGAGCACAAGCTCATTTAACTTACTTCAAACTCAGCAAGACGAGATGTTCAGCCTTGTTGAACCCACCATACAACATCATATCTTTTTATAAAACCTTCCTTTGTTTTCTTTTAAAGCTAATATGTTTGTTTTTGGCAATTGATTTAAAACATTTGAATAAATTTGTAAACTTATCTGAAAAATCTGTATAATCTTTTATCTTCAAAATAATTTAACTTTCAACAGTTTACATCAAAAACACTTGTTCACGAAAATGTTGTTGCTCAAAAAGCAAGTAAAAATTTGAATTGATGAATATTTCATAACAATGATTTGCGTTGATTTTGATTGTTTGTATTTTGTTTTATAACATGTAGCCACCTTCATTAGATGTTGTTAGTGCTGCCAATGTTTCACACCTCTGATAGAATGAAAGTATGTAAGTCTCTGAAATGGTATAGAAAAAAAAAGATTTACCGAATACTTGTCAAATTTTCTATCCGTATTCTCTTTTACTCAATACCTCATGTTTTAACATGATTATATCTTAATTGTTCTACAACATTTTTTGGCATGTCTTAATACATGTATTACCATGCACCTAAGCTAGGATTTATTTAATAGCCATGATACAATTTCATCCGAAATTTATAAAAAAAAGAATGTTAAAATATGATTATGTAAAAATTTATCCACAAATGTACCTTAAATTTAATTTTTACATTGCGAAATAAAAATGCAAAAAAAATTATCATATGTGAATATATGCCCTTAGCAATTTTGACAAGCTGTTTAAAGTAAGCTCTACTAACAGAATATGCAATTTTGCCTTCAAATTACAAATCAGTTTTGACTGTACATATCTAGTCTCGACCTGGATAATGATAATGATAATTTGGTTGAAGTCTACTGACGATTTGGTGTAAGAACCAATGAAATGCATATAGACAAAGTTAACCTACAACAAACCCTATAAATTATTATTATTACTATTATTTTCATTATGAGTTAACAATTAATATTACTACTACAAAGGAGCTGTGGCCTTCATACAAACATACATAGCATTATTATAAAATTTTTGACACTATCTCCAAAACTATATAATCAGTTGACTTAATATTTCGAGTAATTGGACTACATTTTATAGGGAAAAGATTTTGATAGCAAATGGAGTAGTACCCCGCATAAAATTTAATTCTATTATAATAATTACGGTTTGAATACAACTAAGCTGGTTGACTGGGTATATTTTACATTTTACTTTAACATTAGTATAAGAGTTATTGTATTTCTAATATATTTTGCGCATCTTTTGAATCATTGCTTTTACTTTCAGCAAAGAAATTGTTTAACCACGAACAAGTCAGTTTTAAATATATTGAAGAAGAATTTGTTAACAGAGTGCGGCAAAAAACTCCAATGTGTCTAATAAACGATTTGGCAAGATTTAACAAAGTAAGTATAATATATTTTTATTAAGACTTTGACCAAGATATTGAAAAAAACTCATTAATATTTTCTGCCCTTTTTAATATAAAGTTTTAATAAACTTATTGAGAACAAACAAATTTTTGATTTTCTTTTTTTTCTTATACATTTGGATAACCTTTGGCTATCACTTAATGTATTATAGGGGCTACCGTAGACATAACCTTTTCGTATTACAATAATTTTTAGTGTTTGCAAGCAGGCCTGCCAGCTATGGCAATTTTACGCCAAAGGTGGCGATCTTTTGGAGGTCTTGGCGAATAAAATTGAGGTTTGGCGACATGGCGAGATTGCTTGCGATTTTTTTTAACAAGTTACGAAGTTTTTGATGGTTTAACTCTATTGGAATTCATGAATTTATAGTATATAAGTATATATTTTTTTTAGTTTATAAAAAGGGTTTTGGTTGGCACATAATAATCAGTAGACTTTAGCTAATTTCTTAAAAAAAAAGCCGCAAGAAACTTTTTTAAAAATATTTACCCCTATCTTGAATAAGAAATGAAATTTATATTCTCTTGAAAATTCCATTCCACTACATGTTAAAATTTGTATCGTAAACTTCCCGTGAGTTTTTGTCCCTTTAAAAACATACAGCTAACAGCTGTTTAAAGCTATCAATTCTTAGTAAATGCAATTACAAAGAAGAATTAATTTTTTTTAAAGAACTTAAAATGATAGGATAGGAATAATCACTGAATTACAAGAAGAGGAAATTAAAGAAAATCTCGAAATTTTAGAGATGCTCCTAAGCCTTTGGAGCTACTCGATTTCTTGTAAGTTTATATAAAATGGATTAATTGAAATAATTAATTAAAAAAGTGTTACAGGTTAAATATATCTGCATTTAAGTATATTCTGAAAGATTTTTCGCAATCCTGGTTCCATTCAAAAGATACATTTTTCTTTGACAATCTGGTGATATGTCGTGGTGCTTCAGCAAAATTTGGTATGAACCTTCGGTAATAATTACAAAAGGTTACGAAGCGTTTAGGTTCATCACCATTTTTTGGTGTTGGGTAGTTTTGCACTATTGAAAATTTTCTGTCATCAGGCAATATACCTTGATCGGTACATTTATGGCCTAAAAATGTAATGTGCAGAAAAATTAACATTTGTCTGGGTGTAATTTCGGATTATGTTTTCTGCACAATTCAAAAGCGTTCCTCAAATTTCGTAACATATGTTCCTTAGAAAACCCAATTACTACTAGGTCATCCATATACGCGAATGCTTGTGCTGGAGATAGACCTGAGAAAGCTAATGACATACGTTGAAATGAATTAGGGGCTATATTAATAGCATACGGCAATCTTTTAAAACGAAATGATCCTTTATCAGTGGAAAAGGATGTGATATCTCTGGATTCCTCTTTAAGTTCTATCTGATGAAAACCTGACATCAGGTCAAGAGAAGAATTTAGCTCTACCTAATTGATCAAGAATATTATATATTCGAGGTAAAGGGAATTTATCAGCCACTAAATTTTTATTCACTGCTCTGTATTCTACTACTAATCTCCATCTTTTTTGGGTTGTACCCGGCAAAGGTTTCTTGGGTACTAAGAGGATGGAGCTATTGTGATCTAAAACTGATGATTCGACAATACCATCCTTAATTAACTTATTAACATGATCGTTTACTTCTTGTTTCTGTGAGTGAGAAATTCTATAGTTTTTGATGTAAACAGGTTGTGTATTATTTACTTTAAGTTTCTGTTTATAAAAGTTGTTGACTAATATATTTTCAGATTCTAATGATAAGATATCTATAAATTCTTTGCATGGGGATTTCAAATCTGTTTCCACGAATGGTGGAAAGTTTCTTGGAAGTCTTTCCAATTTTTCCTTGTAGCTGGCAGGCACAGAATTTTGTTTGACTATTGTGTAATCTTCAAGACTTCAGTAACAAGTTTAATATCAGTGATTATTAAATCTTGTTCAGTTGTATTAATTACTTTAACTAAAGGATTTAAAATAGAAATAATGGTATCAGCGACATAAACACCATTTTGAATTGTTTGGTAAGGTATCAAAACATGTTGTTCGGCTGATTCTATCGGCACAGGTCTTATTACTTCAGATCTGGCAAGGATTGATATGGAATTTATAGTTGGACAATTTTTGAGTGGTATTCAATATCATGATCAATTTCATTTGATCGTAGGATAAGTAAGTCTCTATCATGGGAATATTGTAGGATACAATTATACTTTCGTATGAAATCCATGCCAATAATTCCATCTGCCTGTATTCTAAAGTCATCTCTTACTACATGTTAAACATGTTTTATTTCATATTTGTGTATTTTCAATTCTGATTTTACACTACCTAATGTTGAGATTATGCCTTGACCAATGTCATTTAGATTCTTCCTATTGTAAACATTTACGGATTTATTCAAGACCTGGTTGTGCTTGATAATTGAAATATTAGCTGCAGTATCTATTAAAAAGATCGAAGTAGTCCTACAGCGCAAGTGGCTACATAAATTCAAACTAATATTGTAGGTCTTAGACGCTACTGAGTACTTAGGGGTGGTGGTCCGTTTCCCGAGTTGTCTGCTGCAGTCAAATTTATATTTCGTAAATTGTTACGACTGTCGTTGCGGTTTCTGTCATCGTTATTATTACAATAAGAACCAGAAATATTTCCATAGTTATTATCACCATTATCGTGACTGTTACGGTTGCTGCCGTTATTGTTATTACGGTAGGATCCGTTATTGTTCCTACCTTGGTTGAAGTTATTATTTCTGTTCCGCGAAAAATTTATATTTCGGTTAAAATTTTGGTTTCTACTTTGGTTACTATTATTTCCACTGTAACCTCGGCGTCTGAAACCATAGGTGAAAATTGAATTCTCTTGACCATACACTTCTGCTTATAAATTTAGTTAAAGCTTCATTCATATTATTGAATGTTCCTGATTCCATGATCAGTTTGATTCTGTCATTCGAAGCATTTTTAGTTATTGCCGTTACGGCAGAGCGGGTAGCATATTTGTTAGCTACTTCATGAGGTAATGCGTCTCTGGTGTAGGCGGTTTCAAGTTTCCTCGTCAATTCTTCCATTTCCTTGGCATAAGAATTAACGTTTTTACCACTTTGTCTAACGCTCATAAGTTTCGCGTTAATAACATCAACGGATTCCCCTTTTACTGTTGTTCTGAGTTTAGAAATTATATCAGATAAAGTTGATTCTGAAGAGATTAGGTTTCTTGCTGTTCCTTTCAGTTTCATTTCAATAGGGTTAACAGCTACTGACTTGTGAGTTTTCTTTATCGAATCTACGAAGTTGATAGCATCGTAGGTTTTCAGAGTTTCCATCAAAATCTGGGATTAGCCTAGAGGCAGTATTTCAGAATTCTATAAGTGTTTGAGGCATGGTGGATCTTTGCTTTAGTTCCTTTGAATAAAGTGAGTGTGAAACAAAAACTTTAATTTTTTTTATATAACTTACGGAAATTAATTTTTCACGTAATTTAGAATAAAAGGTTTCAGCAGAAGTTTGATAAGCTTTTGTTAGCCTACTGTAATTTTCATTCAGCAGTACTCTTAGCCTTTCCAACTGAGTGTGTAGAATATTAATATGCTTATTTACAGTTTCAGGTTTTGTTTCCCGGTCAGTATTTAAGCACTTATGGGATTTAAGAAATTCTTCCCTTATTACCTTAGCTCTAAATACTAGGGTTTTTCATTACATTAGTCAAAGTCGTATTCGAGAGAATACCAAGTTTCCTCAGATATATTTGAGTGGTATCTTAACTTCTAGGGATAACGTGATTATCACAATGAAAAATCCGTACCTTTCAGAATTACGTTGAAAGGTCCAATTGTCGATATAGGTTTGGATTCAGGTTAGAGCAGAATGCGATTGTCTCGCAAATAAAGCAATAAAATCAAAAGTGTGGGTTTATCAATGGTTATATCAGATATATTATCATTTCAAGAAAAGACAATAAGGAACGAGAGATACGTCAAACTGACAGAATAAATTGCAGATAAATTGGCAAATTCTGAAGAAAATTTAACTTACATGCAACCAATAACAACCCAACTACGAGGGTGAACAATTACAGCATTAGCGAGAGATGTCAAAGAGACAGAAGCAAAGGAAGAAAAGTCTGAATCCTTCAAATCATCCTTCAGAATAACCAATGCGGGTGTTTCGTAAGATAAGGTATTTAAGATATAATAGAATGACGTAAAAGCAATTACAATTATAAATAAAGGAATAGTTAGACTTTGTCCAAATTTGTAGACAATGATGGAGCTCTAGTATAGGACTTTCTCAAATATCTTTTATGCAATTGGTACAGAGTCACTAGGAGTTTCATAGCTATTAGACATATTTAAACTATAAAGTAGACGGTGGGCAATTATATTTTGACTACAATGTCATTTACGACATTCATTAAGTTGCTCTCTTAATCTCGTAGTGTACGGACGTGTCTACGCGAGTGTATATTTGTAATAGGTGATATTTGTAATAAGTTACAAAAAAAAATTTGTTAATATACATACCTACAAGACATAAGCGAGAATCGAAAATAAAAACAAACTAAACAAAATAAAAAAACCAAACGGTTAATGAGTAACAGTAATCGTAGTGACAGTGGGCCTAATAGCCGAAATGCTTACATTGTGTTAAGCTCAGAAAGCGTTAGCAATGAAAACATTAGAGACCCTGAATATAATAGAAACTATTTAAGTACAAAACCGAAAAAAATACAAACAGTTTAAGTGCAAGTGTGCCTAATTTAAATAAATGTACTGAACAAGGGACAAATTTAGCCCAATCTCTGTTTAAAAATTATAAAAAAAATACCGAGGTGCCATCTTCATCGCGGTCTTCTTTATCAAGTTCTGGTGTCGCACCTACAGCTGCTAAAGGCGCTCCAGGCCCAATTTCTGCGTGTGCTCCTAAGATCCAGGTAGGGATGGACAGGTACGTAACAGTTCTTAAAAGGGGGAGAAGTCCGAAGTCGGCAGAAGTAAGTCAACCTGCAAAAATTTTAAAAGACGATGAAAGGCCAACCACATCGCAAAATCGCTTTGCCATTCTGCAAACAGATGATAATGATGGCCCCGTTACGGAAAAAAATTTTAAGCCTCCTCCAATTTATTTAAGAGAAAAAAACTCGAACGACCTCATTAAATTTTTAGTTGCATTAATAGGCGAAAAGAACTTTTATGTGTCGAACATAAAACGTGGTAATATATATGAGACCAAAATTCAAGTAAGTCACGAGAACGCTTACCGCGCCACGGTGTCGGAATTTGAGAAATTAAAAAAGAACTTTTACACTTACCAGCTAAAAAACGCAAAAGGCCTCCAGGTAGTCATAAAAGGAATCGACTCAAATGTTGACCCGGAGGAGATAAAGACCAGTTTGTGCAGCGAAGGATTTAAGGTACGGACTGTGACAAATATTAGAAACAGGAAAAAATACCCTCAACCATTGTTTCGAGTTGAACTTGAGCCTGGTGATGCCAAAATAAAGAAAAACGAAACTCACCCCATTTATGGTTTAAGATATATTATGCACCGTAGAGTTACAGTGGAAGTCCCGCATAAGCGATCTGGACCTGTACAGTGCTTAAATTGTCAGGAATATGGCCACACAAAAACTTACTGTAAGTTGCCTTCTGTTTGTGTTGTATGTGGAGATCTGCATGTTACAACCAAGTGCGACAAACCAAAAGATGACCCTAGGGTGAAGAAGTGCAGCAATTGCGGTGGAAACCACACTGCCAACTACAGAGGTTGTCCTGTCTTTGATTTAGTTATGCGCTCATCTAAGCCGAAGGTAGTTCCTGCCCCTCCCCAGCCGTTAAATATACCAACAACAAACATTCCCCAGTTATCACAGCCAACTACAAGTCAAATTTCTTACGCCAACGCACTAAAGACAAACCAGTCCAATGCACAAAGGCCAAACCAACCAACCACACAACAACAAGTGCCAACAAGTGAACCAACTGGTCCCAATTTTAGCCGTCTGGGAGCCGTAATTGATAATATGGTCAAACAATTTACGCATATAATGGCGCAAATGGCTAGCATGATGCAGGAGATGCAGAAAATGCAGTCTGCTCTTCTGCAGGCCATGCTTAAAAGACCATGAACTGCCTCAGGGTTTGTTTCTGGAACGCAAACGGCATCCGCCAACACAAAAACGAGCTCGACTACTTTTTAACACACCAAAAAATCGATGTCATGTTGATTTCCGAAACTCATATGACATCTAGAAGCACTTTTAAAATTAGTGGATACAATTTTTATGATTCAAAAGATCCCAGGGATAGATCCTGTGGTGGCTCTGCTATTTTAATCAAATCAAGAATTAAGCACCAATGGTTGGGTGGCCTATCTGAATGTTATATGCAATCAACAAACGTCTGCATTGATGAATTTTTCCATAACCTTGTTATTTCATCAGTTTACTGTCCACCCAGATTCTCCATAACGAGGGATCAGTACAACAGTTTCTACAAATCATTAGGTCCCCGCTTCATAGCTGCTGGAGACTATAACGCTAAGCACACATACTGGGGCTCCCGCCTAATTAGTCCCAGAGGTCGTGTCTTGTATGACTCCGTGTCGGAAATGGGACTTTTCGTTATTTCAACTGGACAACCAACCTACTGGCCAACAGACCACAATAAAATTCCAGACGTAATTGATTTTGGCGTAGCCAAACGGATTTATCTTCTGACCACTCACCCACAATAATCACTATTTGCAGTCCTCACCAAATAGCAGCTAGTGAGTTTTTCTTATCTAAAAGAATTAATTGGTTGAAATATAAAAAATATATTAGTACGCACTGCGCGGAGAACCAATCGCTAAAAACTCCCGGAGACATAGATGATTGTCTGAGCGTCCTAAATGAAAACATTAAAAAAGCCGTTGAACATGCGTCTTCTACCTACCGCCAGGCTAGGTACAACAAAATTTTCTCTGAAGATGTGGAAAAGCTCGTATCTGAAAAAAGAAAAGCCCGCAGGGAATGGCAAAAACATAGATCGCCCCAACTTAAAACTAAGCTGAAGAATGTAAAACCCAACTAAAAAGCTTGTTGGAGGCTCACAGAATGGCATCACTGAAAGAGTACCTGGAAGGTCTAGACGCGACTCCTCAGACAAATTATTCCTTATGGCGATCAGCCAGACGTCTTAAAAGACCTGTTATCGCAAAACCACCACTGCGCAATCTGAGAGGATCCTGGGCTAGAAATGATGAAGAAAAATGCGATCTGTTCGCAAATCACTTCAAAAACGTATTCACTCCCAATACATGCACTGACGTGAGGGAATTACCGCCTGTTGTTGCAAGACGTCCTTTAGAAATACGTTTCCGATTTGCAGATGTTGTAGAGGCTATCGCTAACCTTAACGGTAAAAAAGCTCCTGGCGTTGACAAAATAAGCAACAAAATGCTCATAGAGCTGCCTCTTACTGCTAAAAGAATCATTCTTTTTAATTTTAACGCGATAATTCGGCTTGAACATTTTCCGCCTATATGGAAAGTTGCCTTGAAAAGATGATTCCAAAGCCTGGCAAAGATCCCTCGAAGGTAGAATCTTATAGGCCCATAAGTTTGTTACCCACAATGTCAAAATTGTTCGAAAAACTGTTAAAAACAAGCTAAATTCGATCCTGAATGACAACAACTGCATTCCAAATCACCAATTCGGCTTTAGAAGTCAACATAGTACCATCGAACAAACTCACAGGTTGGTACAGGTTATAAGAAAAGCCTTTGAGGAAAAGAAGTACTGCTCCGGGCTTTTTATCGATGTCTCACAAGCTTTCGACAAAGTATGGCATGAAGGCCTTCTAAACAAACTAAAGCTCAACCTTCCAGCTAATATTTTCAACCTTTTAGAAAAATACATAATAGGCCGACAATTTATGATCAAAGAGGGAAACCAAATAAGTTGTTCCCAACCAATAGAGGCTGGTGTCCCTCAAGGAAGTATACTAGGTCCAATTTTGTACTTGCTTTACACGGCAGATATGCCAACCAATAGTTTCACACACACGTCGACATTTGCTGACGACACTGCTTTTCTTAGTATTCACAAAGACCCTAAAGAGGCTTCGAACCAGCTGCAACAAGACGTAACCCAAGTCGAGAAATGGGCAAAGTTATGAGGAATAAAGATAAATGAACAAAAATGTACCCACGTAACTTTTACTTTACGCAAAGAAACGTGCCCTCCAATCACTATCAACAACCATAATGTGCCTCAACGATCTGAGACAAAATATCTTGGTATTCACCTAGATCGCCGCCTTACATGGAAGCCTCATATAGATGCTAAGCTGACGCAAATGAAACTTAAAGCTGCTCAAATCCACTGGCTAATTGGTAGAAACTCTGTGCTACGTCTTGATTGTAAGCTTCTAATCTACAACTCGATTTTAAAACCAATTTGGTGCTACGGTATACAATTATGGGGCACTGCTTCCGCCTCTAACATCGAAAAAATACAACGCCGTCAAAATAAAATCCTAAGAATGATAACTGGTGCTCCGTGGTATGTGAAAAACAGCAACATCCATAAGGATCTAGAAGTTCCACTAGTTAAAAGCGAAATCCTGAAATATGTGGACAAGTATTTAAATAAGCTGGAAACGCATCCAAATCCGCTCGCTCGAAGTATCTTGCAACATAGTAGACACTACCGTCTGAAAAAGAGGGATACTATTGCGCTTAGATGAAGATAACTATTTTATTATGAGAGCTTAAATTTTAGTCTGGCACTGGCTGGGCTAATATTAATTACTTAGTCTTAAGATTTTAATACTTATTGTTAGTTCGCTTAAGCGAACATCCAATAATAAAATATATGAAAAAAAAAAAAAAAAAAATTTACGACATTAGCGTTGGGGGTTTCAATCTTTGAATCCGTACCGCCCATTTACAAAAAATAAAATTATCAACCTATTGAGACAAATATCAATATTAATATTTTCAATATTATCGAAAAGTTAAATTATTATGTTAGAAAGAGATTTGTTTATATTACTTATAAACGAAATCAATAAATATATTCGTATCGGAACGTTAAAAGTGATAAATAAATTTTCATCTTGTTAACAACTATGAAATTATAATTAAAAGTAACTTCACCAAAGGAAAATGGATTAAGATAAGCTTTTTGGAACTGTAACGTCCGTTAGTAGCTAGACCGTTTACATTATCGAAAGACTGGTTTACATAAGGTTTTTACTTAAATTAAGTTTACACGGCCAGCGACTTGTTAGTGAGTAAATTTGTCCTGGGGCGTGCTAGTGCTTATATATAAATGAACTTATGTCATTACGACCGTCACCATTGTTGCAGGGTGATTAGTGGTAATGGCATACGCCGGTTATCACCAAATGATGACCGAAACGGTTTAATCCTTTTTTTTTTCTTGTTATACCACTGCAGTGTCACGTATGTATACAGTGGTGATTTATTTTTTAGTAAAATGTTATTTAATTATATAGCTTTGTTTTATCATACCATTTTAATGGTTATTCAATAATTATTGTTTTATTATTTAGGGGATTCACAAGGTGTCCTATTTTGTCCTATTGTCATAAAATTACTAAATGTTTTTTTGTCTTTCATACAAAAATAGTTCTTTAAAAGTACTACGTCGTTTAATATACTTATTAAATTGTCACAACAACTCCACTTACACCTGCGCCGAGTATCCAATAGTTGGTAAAACTTGTTAAACCATTGTCAAAATTTTATGACAATATGACAATAGGACAAATAGAACACCTTGTGAATCCCCTAATTATTTTTTTATATTAGGATTAGTGGTTATAATAAAAAATTATTTATATATTGTTATTTTAGTAACTTTTTAATGATGTGTTTCTGTTGAAGTTAATTATAAAAAAAATTTATTTTATTTAATAGTTAAAATTGCTGAATAAAATTTTCTTTTTTTTTTTGGTTTAAATTACACTGACAGATTGTTCTCTTCATAGCAGAATTAACGAACGGCAATCTCCGAATTACAGAAAATAATTAAACAAAAATAAACCAACTAATTTGGTCTTTTAAATGTAATTATGTTATAACCGCTACGTCTTCGTATTTTTCTGCTTCTGCTCCGCTTCTAATGTTCTTTTGTTGCATTGTTTTATTCGTTATGTCCTCCAGTTGAGTTTCTTCCAATTCTTGGAGATTTTATTCTTTTGGATGATTTAAAGTTGCTGTAGTTACTACTGATGATGTTTCGTTTTCAGTGAGAAATAGACATTTTTGTTTTCAGTAATCTATACTGTTGATCTGTTGTCCTTTTGTAGTTTGGCAGCACTCACTCTTCACTAAATTTTTGTCTTGAGGTGGCAGGATCGCCATGTAGTATTTGAACTTTAATAAATCTTTATAGTGTAATATTTGAACGCATTTTTATTATTTTCTTTTATAAGATGTTTATATTATTCTGGAACAGCCGCTTGTGCGACCGTTCAGTTCTTGATTTGCCTTATAATTGAATTGTATATTATTTCTTAAACTCTAAATACTTAAAATACACTAATACTAATACAATTACATTAGCTTATAAATAAACAATAATTTTAATGGGAAACGTGCGAGTCAGCACTATCCCACGATAGTTTCAGCGTGTGTGGACATTTAGCTGCAACAAAGTATGAAGCTTGTGTTACATACTGAAAGTATGTTAACAAAGAATTGTCAAACACACTACACTACTCTACTACTCCGTCAAAACAAAATTCTAAGAATGATAACTGGTGCTCCTTGTTATATTAAAAACAGCAACATACGCAAGTTCCACTAGTTTAATGCGAAATCCTGAACTATGTAGACAAGTATTTAAATACGCTGGAAACATCTAAATCCGCTCGCTCGAAACATCTCTCAACATAGTGGACACACTCGTCTGAAAAGAAGGGATACCATTGCACTTAGATGAAACTATTAAAATATGTAATTTACCTTATTGTGAGAACTTAAAATTTGGTCTGTGTACTGACTGAAGTATTATCAATTACTTAGTTTTAAGATTTGAATACTTATTGTTAGTTCGAATTAGCGAAGATTCAATAATAAAAATATGAAAACAAAATTATTAAAATTTATTTGAACTTTGTTGACTGGTGTCGAATATTTTACTTGTTCTGTCAAACAAATGTCAAGCTCATCATATATTTTTATCGAATTAAAAACATTAAAGACCATTAATATAATAGAAACTATTTAAGTGCAAAACCAAAACCAATTACAAATTATTTAAGTGCACCTTATTTAAATAAGTGTACTGAACAAGGGACAAACTTACCCAAATTATAAAAAAATACCAAGGTGCCATCCTCAACGCGCTCTTCTTTAACAAGGTCTGAAGTTGGGCCATAAGCTGCTAAAGACGTATTAAGCCCCATTTCTGTGTGCTAAGATCTAGGTAGGGATGGACCGCTACGATGCAGTTCTCAAAAGGGGAAGAAGCTCGAAGTCGGCAGATGAAAGGCCAACCTCATCACAAAATCGTTTGCCATTCTGCAAGAGGATAATGATGGCCCGTCCCGTTACGGAAAAAAATGCCTTTAATCCACCTATAATTAATTTGAGAGAAAAAAACTAATAATATTATTAAGTTTTTGGTTGGTTTAATTAGCGAAATTAATAACGTTATTACCATTAAACTTGATAACATATACGAGACAAAAATTGAAGTAAATGACGAAACTGCTTACCGCACCACAGTAGTATGTTTGTGGAGATTCTGGAACAATAGGAGTGATCCGTATACGTTTTCCATATAAGAATCCAATTTACCAATCCAATTAGGATCCAATTGTTTTTCAATTAGAATCTCATTATAATACAATTAGAAATTTTTCGTTTTTCAATTAGAATTTGTTTGGAGATCAATAAGATTTCAACCAGAAGGCAATTGGAACCTAACTTTAATCCAAATAGAACTCAATTAGGATTGATGTGTATATGCGTTCCTATAAGCATTGATCTGTATATGTTTAGCAATACCAGTGCATATATTTTTCCCATTAGGATTATCATCTATCTATTTCCCCATAAGAAATAATGTGTAGTTGTACACAGCACCCATATTTTTATTTATTATGTGCGTTTTTCTCTTAAGTAACAATCCTTTAAGGTTGAATCAGACGTGACTTAACAGTAACGCCATAGCCATAACAATTGAAAATGCAATTGGTTTCCGATTGGGTTCCAATTGGCTTCAATAGGATTTCAGTTAAATTTTCAATAGGAAAGGTTGTGGCGTTACGGTTAAGTCACGTATAAAGCAACCTTTATTCTCTATGAATTCATTTAAACATTGTGTTTTTAACGCTTTAGTTAATTGAGAGTTTTATTGGTTGTTATAAACTTGATATAAAAGGCTGTAAAGTGGTTTACTTAAGTTATTTCTGTTATCATCGCTTCAAAGTACACGTAATAGAATAGTAAGAATAAAATTTCTTGTAATAAAGGTTTTCGTTTATTTATATACATACATTAATTTTCAGATGTTACTAGGTATAAAGCCAGAGTACACCAGAATTGATGATATTCCATTGAATCAAACTTACGAAATTATAAATTTCGAGTTGAAGGTCACGCAGCATGGATCAAAAGTTATTGTTTATTTAAAAAATAATAAATGGTTTTGTCTTCGACAAAGGATTGTAACATATTTGAATAAAGAGGATCCCAAAACAAATGAAAAAACCTGGACAGTTATTTACAAAGGACGTCAATCACCGAATGGTTTTGCAATTTTTGAACTTAAATACAACTAACATTTTTAGAAGCCTGTACTTTATGTAGAAAAAAAAAACTTTTTACAAAGGGAAAGTCTTTACAATTTATTATAAATGTAAGAATCTTAAGAACAAATTACATCAATCAAAAATATAAGACAGGCATAAACATGCAAAACTCTTAATGATCTTTTGCATTTTACACCTGCAAAAAATTCAAAATATCTCCTGTTGTTTATTAGGTATCTTTGTTTTAGGGGGTAAAATATACATTCAAAACTATAAATGACCTTCATAGATTTAACACCTGCAAAAAAGAATTAAAAATATCTCCCGTTGTTTAATAATGTTGTTTTAATAATGAATGCATATACAAAACTATAAACGGCCTTTTTAGATTTAACAGATACCTGTTGTTTTAATAATGAATGCATATACAAAACTATAAACGGCCTTTTTAGATTTAACAGATACCTTCATTCCTTAATACAATAGCTAACAAAGGAGTTGAAAAAATTTTCTCAAACGAAGCAATGCTTTCATACATTCATTAACTGAGAGAATCATAAATTTATTTCTGTTCTATTTATTGCTTCAAAAGCATATTGAAAATTCCTTTTTACAAAGGGAAAGTCTTTACAATTTATTATATAAATGTAAGAATCTTAAGAACAAATTACATCAAAAATATAAGACAGGCATAAACATGCAAAACTCTTAATGATCTTTTGCATTTTACACCTGCAAAAAATTCAAAATATCTCCTGTTGTTTATTAGGTAGCTTTGTTTTAGGGATAAAATATACATTTTAAACTATAAATGACCTTCATAGTTTGCACAGATACATGCTATGCATCCCTTAATACAATAGTTAACAAAGGCATGGATAAATTTTCTCAAATAAAGGAATGCATATGCAGAATGCATTCATATTGTTGTACTTATGTATGTAGTAGTGCACTTAGAAAAACGGATTATAAACTCTACTCTTTTAGAGCAGTGATTCAGTATTCTGTGCTTAAATAGTGTTCATACTAATAGTTTTGCTGCATATTTTTTTGTTTGTGTTACAAAAATTTATATTTGATAAGTAAAAACTATTCAAATATTTCTTGAAAAAATAATCATACCATTAGTGTTAAAAAATTAATTCTATGCTCGTATTCATAATAATTAAAGTAGGCTTACTAAGAGCTTATTTGACAATTATGCTATAAATATCTATCAAAAAAGCCTTTAGTAAGCCCACTTTAATTATTATGAATATGATGGTTAGTCTATAAATATGTTATTTTGATTATTTTTAGATCATATAAACAATATATAAAAAAATTGTGTCAAAAATACTTTGTCCGATCTGCAAAATTGTAAGTTTTTCGAATGTGTCGAATCAAAACAGACATATTCGAAAACAGCATAATGCGAAATACAATTTGCATATGACGGGGAGGACCCCTTTTGATTATAAGCTAAAGACTTATTATAACAAACAACGGAAAATAGAAGAAACATCGTCAACAGAAACAACAACATAATCAAACAACAGCACCATCGCCAACAGAAACAACAACATCATCAACATCATCAGCACCATCGTCAACAGAAACAACAACATCATCGACATCATCGGCACCATCGTGAACAGAAACAACAACATCATCAGCACCATCGTCAACAGAAACAACAACGTCATCAGCATCGTCAACAGAAACAAAAACCTTATCTCCAACCTTATCTGAAGCAGTTTTTTTTTATCAATTTGTGGAAGAAGATGATGATGTATTAATGAATATATTAACGCAGAAAGAGCCGATAAAAATAACCAAAATCGAAGAGTTAGCACCACTAGATGTTGTTACATTCTTGGCCTTGCATGACGGTCAGGATGAGATTTTATTAGAGGTTTTGAAAAAATTTTGGAAAATTTGTAATAGTTTTTATTTTATGATTATGTATACATATAAATAAGTATAAAAATAATAAATATAAAAATAAAACAGTAAAAGTTTTATTTTATATAATAATATTTTTGTTTCTTTATTTATTAAGTTTTATGAAAATTACAACTTTTACATTTAGTAATATTATAAATGTTGTAGTTTGTTTGCATAAGCTGCTTTGCTTCTTCTTCGACTGCTAATTTTTTTTCCTGTAGTGAGAACACGGGCAGGTGTCTGGTCCACATTTAGCATTTTCGTCTGACCAAGAGCAGTCTTCATAGTGTTCACCAAACTTATTTAGGAAGGTTTTGAAATTGTTTTCATACTCAAGATGTGACTGAATATTGATCAGCTTAAATTTGTCTTCATCAGAAACAATATGGGAACATTTTTTGAAAAAATCGTATATATCTTTTATTATCATTTTTCGCTATAAGTATGAATCTTTGCTACAACGAAATGTTTGTTAATAATCATCCAAAGCAATAGCTTCAGCGTTTATATTATTTTAAAAATGTGTCTATATCAGTGGTCTTCACCCATATTACCCAGCTAACGAAGATTTTCGGGTTTTTACTTACTCTCTTCGTGAATATTACAACCAGGGTTTTCCAAAATAAATTGTTTTCCTACCAAAATGCTTCTTGAAATCTGCAAACAGCAACTGAATAACTAATCCTGATTAAATTGTATTTTTAAATAAATATCGTATTTTGTTGACTGATATTGCTTTTATAATTCATGGCGAGCTATTTTTATTTTATTTTTCGACCGTAAACTTAAGAAAACATAATAAATTATTAACATTACACAATCTTTCATAAATAAAAAATCCATACGCTTTGTTTTCATCATTGCAAACGGTAATCATAATCAAAACAACAAACATATGAAAAATAAAAAATTTCAATTAGTAGCTTGTTAGCTTTCAAACAGAGTAGGTGTATGTCGCATGTTTTTATTTTTCAGAGAGAGCTAAAAATGTTTTTTCTGCACTGCAGCGTTGCCAATTAGTGTGTAATTATCCAAAAATAATTTGAAGCTCTTTATGTGTGCAATATAGGTAGAGCTAAAATTTTTTTGATAATTACAGTAAGAAATTGATAGCAAGCTACATAAATTTATGCAATTTAAAAACTTTTTCATAATTCAGGTAAAAACCTACGGACATACATATAATTTTTTTACAGCATTTTAGAAAAAAATATTTATAATAATTATGTGGGATATTAAGTGGGAAACCTTTTTTGTTTTCTTTAAACATATTCAAAGAGGCTGAGTGCCTTGTATGCAACCAGTTACTAAAGAATATGTTTGCATCGCACCTTAAGCGGCATACAATGCATATTGAGTTTCATTCTGTTTCAGGAAATGAGAGAAATCAAATAATAAAAAAACTAAAAGAAGATTTTCGACTCAAAAATCTTTGTATCCAAAAAAGATGCTCAAATAACTATACCAATACAGATAGCCAAATCAAGGCTTCACATATCATCAGCTTAGAATAAGCTAAAAAATATCGTTATAATAAAACAAAATATTAATAATTTTATATTTTGCCTTGAAATAAAAAAAAAAAAAAACATAACCTTACAAAACACTGATACACAAAAACAAATAAAGTAAAAACAATACTTTAATTTTTTTATAAAAATGAATTATTTTGGTTTTTATTTATACATTTTTCAGTTAGTACTGTATTACTGAATGAGCGCGATATGTTGTGCTATGTTTTTATTATTTTTTATATATAATTTGTTATGTTCTGTTTTTTCACTTAAAATGCAGAATTGTTTTTTCCAAATTTGCAGTTCTTATAAAAAAAAATAATGGCAACGCTGACAATAATACTCTCATTTTAAGTCCGTTTCTCTTTGTGAAGACCACTGGTCTATATTAGTTTTTTTATTTCGTTTGTAAGAAGCATATGTATATTCAAACATTTTATCGTGTATTATTAAACAATACGCAGATGTGTTAGCTGGTATGTTTTTTTAGGTTTAATACGAATATCTATCGGTCCAGTTTTTACTGATTCATTTTGATGTGTAACATCCAAAACAGTAATTGGCGCTATACTTTTAAAATTTTCTTGTGTTAATAATGGTTGCGGATCTCGTGAATAATAACTTTGCTAAAATTTTAAATACATATCGTATAGTAGAGCAAATCGATTAGAATCAAATTTAAGATTTAGATCATCATAAGGATATGTATTAGAGTTAAGGTGTACTTTTATATCAGTCAAATCACAATGTTTGTAGATATTTTGATTATTTCGAAGTCCTAAGAGTAGAAAACGAGGTCTCTCATTTCCATTTGCAAGTTTAACATTCCATAAAACTGTTGTACTTTCTGGAAGTGAAGGGTAAAAATACATATCCCAACTTCTAAATGCTACACTTAGTGTATGACGATTATTTACAGTTTTATATATTTTTAATTTATATGAATCAGAGAGTTGTATATGTGGTACTTTCCAAGTAATATTTAAAATGTTCATTTTAATATTTTCAGTCAAAACATCAGAATTAAAAACCTGTTAATCATCCTTCGATCGTAGAAGAATCAACACATGCTTAGAGTTAACTATTACATTATTAAAATCTTCAGCAAATCCAAGCAATAGTTTTAATGTTACACAAAAATTTAAATATCCACTGATAAGTTTAAGATCAGTATTTTTAAATCGTGACCATCCTGCATTTAATAAATTATCGCTTTCAAATTTATTAAGCGATACGTAGTTTTTTATTTCAGTTGCAATTCCTAAATGTCGAGTACGATCAACTTCTACACCATTAATTTCATAGCGAATTTCATCAAAAAGGTGTGCCATACAGTTATTTAAAAGATGAATAGAAGAGGAAGTCGTTGAATCTTCTTTTGTTGCACGTCCTTCAATATATGAGAGACTTTCGTGTGGGAAAGCATACAAATTTAGGTTTTGAATGGTTGTACCAATTTCATCATTGTTTTTGACTGACTAAATATAAGCTATAGTTGTGATACTCTTTTATGATGACTGAGTTATCAAATTGCGTTTTTTTTTTCAATATATTTATAATACTAATTTTATTATTATTGTTTTATATTGCACTTTATATAATCTTTAATTTTTTAATTTGAATCCTAGATTTATTAAAATCTCCTTACTGTCCTTATTAAGGATGTTAGAACGTTGTTTTAAGGCTGTAAAATTTTGTTGATTGTTTTCCTTAAAGCGATTTTTACTGAAAAAAACGCTTTTCTATTTCAACTTCCGTTTGTGAAGAGAGAATAAAAGATCATTCCTTTTGCAACTCGTTTATGTTAAATACAATCATTCTCAAATAGGTTTTAAATGTAATCGTACATATATTTTTTCACCACGAAAATTTATAAGATTTCCGTCTTGATCGATAACTTTCAAAACAATACTACTAATAGTTCCCGAATTCACTGGCAAATAAATAACATTAGCCGAAACTTCAGTTATATTATATCCTGGGCTGACGTTAAGTGAAAACTGGTGTAAAATATGTGCAGACGTATTATTTATATACGACCCACATACAATATTACATTCAATGATTATAGTATTTATTTTCGTAATATCTATTGTTTTATCAGAATAGTGCTCCACGCCTGCTTTTGACACTTTTTTTACTAAAACCTAATAAAGATCCAATTGACCTAGTTTTGTTAAATGAAACTGGATCTATACTACTTTTAATACATGTCGGTAGCGTGTAATAATTTGCTTCTAGGGCAAGTAGCCCTATCAGAAAATTCATATGAGCCAACGGGAATCTCTATTTCATAATTGCCAATATGAAACAAATTATTTTCTATATCAATATTAGGGATTGAGTGATAAGTGTCAAAGCTTATTAGACCACAAACATAATTTTCTTTTAGTTCAATTGGTGGAAAATAGCTTACAATCAACAAGGAAGAATTTCCGTTTAATGTTAATGTTATTGACATTGTAATCGCTGAAAAGTGAATAAAAGACCTATAAAATTGTTATAGTTTTTATACCCTTCACATAAGTGATAAGTGTATATATAAGTTTGTCATTCCGTTTATAATTTCTTTATTATCCATTTGGGACCCCATAAAGTATATATTCTGGATCCTTATAGATAGGGAAGCCGATTTAGCGTTGTCCGCCTGTCCGTGTTATGGTTGAAGCCCCCCGATATCACATAGTGGTATCAAACTGTCAGAGATAGTCACGAAAAAATCGGTGTTGAAACTCAGCAAAATCGCCTGATAAATGACCGAGATAAAAGCAAAAAACCAAGACTACCTTCTTTTTTTCAGTCTACAATAACAACAAAGAACATACTTACATATGTATGTAATAATAAAAAAAACAACAAAAAAAAAACAGAATCAGTCATGTTGATATTATTAACCCACACCCAAAACGAAAATTTTATTAGCATTAGTATTCATACATATAACAGGGTTGCCATACAAAGCT
Organism: Melanophora roralis; assembly: GCA_963583895.1. Lineage (NCBI taxonomy): Eukaryota > Metazoa > Arthropoda > Insecta > Diptera > Rhinophoridae > Melanophora > Melanophora roralis. The sequence goes on along the minus strand of OY757191.1, from coordinate 34,754,440 downwards.
TAATTTAAACATTTTTAAAATCGCTCCTACGGCTTCCAGGGTTCTCCTACAAAGGTAAAATGTAAGACCGACCCGAATTATTTTATCCATCGAAACATTTTTGTGGAACATACTTACCCTCTATCTCCAGCCCCTGACATGGTTGTAATACAAAATTTTAAAAAATAAGGTTAAAACCGCTACAACTTCTCCGAAGTCGCCCCTAGAGGAAAAAAAATGTATCACAGACCCCCATTAGTTTTTCCTCCCAAACGTATTCCTAGAGTATACTTACCCCCTATCTCCACGCCCTAAGGGGTTGCCATACAAAATTTACAAAAACGATGTCAAAATGCCCACAACTTCTTCAGGGTTGGCCTTAGAGCAATAAAGTGTACAAATACTTTTTAACACACCAAAAAATCGATGTCATGTTGATTTCCGAAACTCATATGACATCTAGAAGCACTTTCTAAATAAGTGGCTATACTTTTTATGACTCAAAAGATCCCAGAGATAGGTCATGTGGTGGTTCAGCTATATTAATTAAATTAAGAATCAAACACCAATGGATGGGTGGTCTCTCCGAAAGTTATTTACAGCAAAAAACGTCTGCATCGATGAATTTTACCATAATCTCGTTATTTCGTCAGTTTATTGTCCACCCAGATTCTCCATAACGAAGGATCAGTACAACAGTTTTTACAAATCTTTAGGTCCTCACTTTATAGCTGCTGGAGACTATAACGCTAAACACACATACTGGGGCTCCCGCCTAATAAGTCCCAGAGGTCGTGTCTTGTATGGTTCTGTATCGGAAATGAGACTTCACGTTATTTCAACTGGGCAACCAACATATTGGCCAACTGACCACAATAAAATACCAGACGTTATATATTTTGGCGTAGCAAAAGGCATATCCCCTGAGCTAGAAGTACATAGAATGCCATCAATGAAGGAATACCTGGAAGGTCTAGACGCGACTCCTCAAACAAACTATTCTCTATGGCGAACAGCCAGACGTCTTAAAAGACCCGTAATCGCAAAACCACCACTGCGTAACCTGAGAGGATCCTGGGCTAGAAATTACGAAGAAAAATGCGATCTGTTCGCAAGCCATTTAAGAAACGTCTTCACTCCTAATTCATGCGCTGACGTGAGAGAATTATCGCCTGTTGTAGCTAGACGTCCTATAGAAATACGTTTCCGATTTTCAGATGTTATAGAGGCAATCGCCAACCTAAATGACAAAAAAGCTCCTGGCGTTGATAAGATAAGCAACAAAATGCTTTTAGAGCTACCCTTCACAGGTAAAAGAATTATTCTTTTTGTTTTTAATGCCATAATTCGGCTTGAACACTTTCCGCCAGTATGGAAAGTTGCCTTAGTAAAGATGATTCCCAAGCCTGGTAAAGATCCTTCGAAGGTGGAGTCTTATAGGTCTATAATTTTGTTACTAACTTTGGCGAAACTATTCGAAAAGCTGCTTAAAAACAAGCTGAGTCCGATTCTGAATGACAACAACTGCATCCCAGATCACCAATTTGGTTTTAGAAGTCAACATAGTACAATCGAACAAACTCAGAGGCTGGTGCAGGTTATAAGAAAAGCCTTTGAGGAAAAGAAGTACTGCTCCGCGCTTTTTATCGATGTCTCTCAAGCATTCGATAAAGTATGGCACGAAGGCCTGTTAATCAAACTAAAACTCTATCTACCAGCTAATATTCCAAGCCTGCTAGAAAAATACTTAACCGGCAGACAATTTATGATCAAAGAGGGAAACCAAATAAGTTGTTCCTAACCAATAGGGGCTGGTGTACCTCAAGGGAGTATACTAGGTCCAATTTTGTACTTGCTTTACACAGCAGATATGCCAACCAACTGTTTTACGCACGCGTCCACATTTGCTGATTATACCGCTTTTCTCAGTATTCATAAAGACCCTAAAGAGGCTTCGAGTCAACTGCAACAACACGTAAGCCAAGTTGAGAAATGGGCAAGGTTATGGGGAATAAAAATAAATGAACAAAAATGTACTCACATAACTTTTACCTTACGCAAAGAAACGTGCCCTCCAATCACTATTAACAACCATTTGGTGCCTCAACGATCCGAGACAAAATATCTTGGTATTCACCTGGATCGCCGCCTCACATAGAAGCCTCATATAGATGCAAAGCTGACGCAAATGAAACTTAAAGCTGCACAAATCCACTGGCTAATGGGTAGAAACTCTGTGATTCATCTGGATTGTAAACTTCTACTATACAACTCAATTTTAAAATCAATTTGGTGCTACGGTATACAATTATGGAGCACTGCTTCCGCCTCTTACATAGAAAAAATACAACGCCGTCAAAATAAAATCCTAAGAATGATAACTGGTGCTCCATTGTATGTCAAAAACAGCAACATTCATAAGGATCTAAAAGTTCCACTTGTTAAATTTAAAATCCTGAAATATGTGGACAAGTATTTAAATAAGCTGGAAACACATCCAAACCCGCTCGCTCGAAGTATCTTGCAACATAGTGGACACTCCCGTCTGAAAAGGAGGGATACTATTACGCTTAGGTGAAGATAACTATTTATTTTTATGAGAACTTAAATTTTAGTCTGGCACTGGCTGGACTAATATTATTTCCTTAGTCTTAAGATTTGAAAACTTATTGTTAGTTCGCTAAAGCGAAGATTCAATAATAAAAAATATGCAAAAAAAAAATGAAATATGTATACAGATTGAATCTAACTTTAATATTAATTAAAAAATAACATATTTAGTTGACACTAATGTCTGCGGGGATGGGTCATTCTTACCTTTTGAAATTTAAGCACGTGTAACTCGAAGTACAATCGCCGCACGACTGATTTGAAATTAAAAACATTTAGAGAGATTCACTATATTCAGCTACTGAAAAGAGCGTAGAAAACAAAAGTACAGTATTAGCACGGCAATCAAGGTATATTTAACAAGGTAGAAGCAACTTATCAGCTGACTTTTACTTCCGCCATATGCTTTCTAACTTAGCTTGGTAATTTTTTATGTTATATAATGGTTGTCTATACTGTGTGTATGTGTGATCGCAACATTTTTGACAACTAAGCTGGAATTTAGCAACAACAAAGTACATGCTAAATGTTTAATTGTTTTTACTTAATTACATTACCACTTTTTTACGCAAAAATTCTCAGAGATCATAAAAAATTTTTAGTTGGTTGTCATTAGTTGGCTAACGAATAGAAATCTCGTAGTGTACGGACGCACAGTGGTATTTTGGTGGCAAAAAAGCCAATTTTTGACTTATAAATTTTTTAAAAATCTAATGATGCTGTTTTATAGAAAAGTGTTTCACTAAGAAAAATCAAAAATTTTTTTTAATAAAAAATTATAATTTCTCTTAGAAAAAGTTTAGTGAAGTCACTTAAGTATTGTAAAACGAAAACAGGTGAAAATGTTCATGAAACTCAGTAGCTTATGCGTGAAAGATATTTTCATTGCTAATATTTTAATGCCGTTTTTTATTAAAATACACAGCCTCCATTTTTTTAAAACTAAAAAAATATATATTTGAATTACATATGTAGTTTAGTAAATACAAGCAAATTAAAATAGCTTTATAAAATTCGGTGTTTGCAGTTTTCCTTGGAAAAAAAGACGTTGGCTCCGTCTACCTCCGTCCTCTTACCGCAAGAAAAAAAGGGTGAGAGTCTATTCTTTGACTTTACCCAGAAAAATTCACCGACTTTCGCCGATCGTTGAATAAACTTGTGAATTTTCTAAAAAAAAGTCAAGAATGATGCTACTCAGGTTTTTTTTAATAAAATGTGTTGCATACATTAAGGCTTAAACTACTTTAATGATATTTCACTTATTATTTTTAATAGCAATATGTAAAAATCGACATTTTTGCGCGTTTTATGGTTAATAAACCCGTTTGAATAAATAATAATAAAAGCAAAAATAATGTAAAATTGTCTAACAAAATAAAATATTAAAATGAGTTTAGTTTCTGTATCATATAGAGATTAATAAAATCGAAATAGTGAAAAAAAATTCAGAAGCAATTTTTCAGTGACTTTTATAAACGCTGGGAGAAATCGTACAAAAAAATTCGTATTTTTAAGAAGAATTGTGCTTGGCTAAAAAGTAAGTTCTGAAACAAAAATCACTTATTGTTAATTTTGATTGCCGAAACATTTTTTTTAGATATATTTGAAGCATCACTTGCTGATGATCAACCTAGTTATTCAAAGAGAGAGGAAGGCCTGTTAAGGAATTCGATGATTGCAAAGGACGTTGTAAAAGGCACAAAGCTTCTTATTTAGCATCCCAACAACCCAACAAACAGTTACTAATGGCAAGTGCAGTTTTTTTTTTTTTGTTTTCATATTTTTATTATTGAATCTTCGTCTTTGGCGAACTAACAATAAATATCCAGACTAAAATTCAAGTTCTCATAATAAAATGTAGAGTTAACAAAACATCAGTAGGAGACAACAAAATATGTTTTGGAGAAGGGGGATATGATATATTACCACCTTATAGGTACTAAAAGAGAAAAAAAAATGTTATCCCAATGAAGTCTGATTATCAGAAAATTAAGAATCTGTAAGCTTTCAAAGTTTGATGGATCACACATTAAAAGCGTCTATTTGAAAGTTTTTTGCGCGAAAAAGTTAATGATATGCACAACTTAAATTACACTCTTACGTCAAAGTGGGGTTGCGATAGATCTTCTGGCCATGCTGGGTACAATCAGTTTTTGCCAACTGATACAAGCGACAGGAGTCTGCTATTAGCATCGACGATACCTTTAAGTTTAAAATCAAACACTGAAAAAGAATACTGGTGTAATAAAAGTCCATAATCAACCAGGTACTGTCGTCCAATTTTCATTGAATTCACTAAAGAGACTAAAGCAAAAGCGGTTGTTGAGAACATGAAGTCCGATACTGCTGCTTTTTAGAAAACGAATTTTGTAATATGCGGCAAACAGTTCAGTGTAAAACACAATTAAGTGTTCACGATGCTAGATGGCAAAATGGTTCAGTCCGTAACAAATCCTGCTTCAGTAGCAGAAATGAACGATTTGGACACAATTTCAATGAATAGAATTGATAATGAGGCTTGTAAATTGGGCATTTCATCATTACACGCTAAAATAAAATTAATGGGTGTATACTCCATGTAGCTTATAAGATGCCTTTCAAAAAGTGGTCTGCGATCGAAGCAAAAATCGAGATTTTTAAACAAGAAAACAAGAATCGAATTCAGGCGGCATTTAAAGAACGAATGAGCTAGCGAGTGGATGTTGTACAACAAGGACCTGGCTCTTCGAACGATGGCAATACCTCAAGGCGTTTCTTCCTCAACCCTGTGCTTGTTGCTGATATAAAAGGTGTTAATAACGAACTCATAGATCGCTTCCTAATTGTTCTTCAGATAATAACATATGACCAGAAAATTGATACTGTGAACTGTTTGTTAAAAAATATAACTGGTACTAAATGCCTGTTACTGTCTATAAAATACTGATACATAGAAAGGAGATTATTGATGCAGCAGTACTGGTATGGTCTCCGAGGAAGCAGGAGAAGCTCGCAATAAAGATAATAGGAAGAATAGATAAATCTTTTCTTGAAAGTGCAATAAACCTCCAACAAATACTGATGTTTTACTTTGTTTGCTTGCATCATCTAAACCGTACATAAGTAGTACAAGACGTTAACCTCACAAAAATTTTTTAGAACTAAATAATGTAGTTAAAGAAATGTTAGTTGACGAATAAATAAAATGTCTTATTATTTTAAACTCATTTTGTTTATAGTTATATATAAATATTAGGGTGGTTTTATAAAAATCGACTTGGTATAAAAATATGATTGTAAAAAATTGACCTTAATCGGACTTTGCCTTCCCGTGCCAAAAAATCCCTGAAATTTGGGAGGGGATGATGTGATTGAAACTCTGCAAACAGGTTTCGTATTTTATGCATGGGAGGTGCGTGTTGCTGATGTAAATAAAAGTCTGCACACAGGTTTCGCTTGTTGCTGTATGGGAGACGGCCGGTGGACGTGGGCAATTTGGACGAAATTCATTTTTTTTTTAATTTAGTCAATGCAATGCTCGATGCCAACTTTCAATAGGGTAGGACCACTCCTTCTGATTTTTGCACAAAAATGTATGAAGCAATACCACTGTGCAACACCACTTCGACGTAAGAGTGTAATTTTAGTTGTGCATATCATTAACTTTTTCGCGAAAAAAACTTTCAAATAGACGCTTTATGGTGTAATCCATCAAACTTTGAAAGCTTACAGATGCTTAATTTTCTGATAATCAGACTTCATTGGGATAACATTTTTTTTTCTCCTTTAGTACCTATAAGGTGGTAATATATCATATCCCTCTTTTTACAAAACATATTTTATTGTCTCCTACTGATGTTTTGTTAACTCTGCATCCAACATTAACGCTAGCGCGATTGACGAAGGAATATATGGTTGTGATTAATTTTTTTCTCTCGTTACTGCACTTGCCATTAGTAACTGTTTGTTGGGTTGTTGAGATGCTAAATCAGAAGCTTTGTTCCTTTTACAACGTCCTTTGCAATCATCGAATTCCTTAACAGGCCTTCCTCTCTCTTTGAATAACTAGGTTGATCATCAGCAAGTGATACTTCAAATATATCTAAAAAAATGCTTCGGCAATCAAAATTAACAATAAGTGATTTTTGTTTCAGAACTTACTTTTTAGCCAAGCACAATTCTTCTTAAAAATACGAATTTTTTTGTACGATTTCTCCCAGCGTTTATAAAAGTCACTGAGAACATGCTTCTGAATTTTTTTTTACTATTTCGATTTTATTAATCGTAAGCCCTGAGCTCATTGCTTTAATAAAATCAGTTAATACATCAAATTTTTTTTTTTCATATATTTTATTATTGGATCTTCGCTTAAGCGAACTAACAATAAGTATTCAAATCTTAAGACTAAGTAATTAATATTAGCCCAGCCAGTGCCAGACCAAAATTTAAGTTCTCATAATAAAATAGTTATCTTCATCTAAGCGCAATAGTATCCCTCTTTTTCAGACGGGAGTGTCTACTATGTTGCAAGATACTTCGAGCGAGCGGATTTGGATGCGTTTCCAGCTTATTTAAATACTTGTCCACATATTTCAGGATTTCGCTTTTAACTAGTGGAACTTCTAGATCCTTATGGATGTTGCTGTTTTTCACATACCACGGAGCACCAGTTATCATTCTTAGGATTTTATTTTGACGGCGTTGTATTTTTTCGATGTTAGAGGCGGAAGCAGTGCCCCATAATTGTATACCGTAGCACCAAATTGGTTTTAAAATCGAGTTGTAGATTAGAAGCTTACAATCAAGACGTAGCACAGAGTTTCTACCAATTAGCCAGTGGATTTGAGCAGCTTTAAGTTTCATTTGCGTCAGCTTAGCATCTATATGAGGCTTCCATGTAAGGCGGCGATCTAGGTGAATACCAAGATATTTTTTCTCAGATCTATGAGGCACATTATGGTTGTTGATAGTGATTGGAGGGCACGTTTCTTTGCGTAAAGTAAAAGTTACGTGGGTACATTTTTGTTCATTTATCTTTATACCCCATAACTTTGCCCATTTCTCGACTTGGGTTACGTGTTGTTGCAGCTGGTTCGAAGCCTCTTTAGGGTCTTTGTGAATACTAAGAAAAGCAGTGTCGTCAGCAAATGTCGACGTGTGTGTGAAACTATTGGTTGGCATATCTGCCGTGTAAAGCAAGTACAAAATTGGACCTAGTATACTTCCTTGAGGGACACCAGCCTCTATTGGTTGGGAACAACTTATGGTTTCCCTCTTTGATCATAAATTGTCGGCCTGTTATGTATTTTTCTAAAAGGTTGAAAATATTAGCTGGAAGGTTGAGCTTTAGTTTGTTTAGAAGGCCTTCATGCCATACTTTGTCGAAAGCTTGTGAGACATCGATAAAAAAGCCCGGAGCAGTACTTCTTTTCCTCAAAGGCTTTTCTTATAACCTGTACCAACCTGTGAGTTTGTTCGATGGTACTATGTTGACTTCTAAAGCCGAATTGGTGATTTGGAATGCAGTTGTTGTCATTCAGGATCGGATTTAGCTTGGTTTTTAACAGTTTTTCGAACAATTTTGACATTGTGGGTAACAAACTTATGGGCCTATAAGATTCTACCTTCGAGGGATCTTTGCCAGGCTAAGGAATCATCTTTATCAAGGCAACTTTCCATATAGGCGGAAAATGTTCAAGCCGAATTATCGCGTTAAAAATAAAAAGAATGATTCTTTTAGCAGTAAGAGGCAGCTCTATGAGCATTTTGTTGCTTATTTTGTCAACGCCAGGAGCTTTTTTACCGTTAAGGTTAGCGATAGCCTCTACAACAACTGCAAATCGGAAACGTTTTTCTAAAGGACGTCTTGCAACAACAGGCGGTAATTCCCTCACGTCAGTGCATGTATTGGGAGTGAATACGTTTTTGAAGTGATTTGCGAACAGATCGCATTTTTCTTCATCATTTCTAGCCCAGGATCCTCTCAGATTGCGCAGTGATGGTTTTGCGATAACAGGGCTTTTAAGACGTCTGGCTGATCGCCATAAGGAATAATTTGTCTGAGGAGTCGCGTCTAGACCTTCCAGGTACTCTTTCAGTGATACCATTCTGTGAGCCTCCAACAAGCTTTTTAGTTGGGTTGTACATTCTTTCAGCTTAGTTTTAAGTTGGGGCGATCTATGTTTTTGCCATTCCCTGCGGGCTTTTCTTTTTTCAGATACGAGCTTTTCCACATCTTCAGAGAGAATTTTGTTGTACCTAGCCTGGCGGTAGGTAGAAGACGCATGTTCAACGGCTTTTTTAATGTTTTCATTTAGGACGCTCAGACAATCATCTATGTCTCCGGGAGTTTTTAGCGATTGGTTCTCCGCGCAGTGCGCACTAATATATTTTTTATATTTCAACCAATTAATTCTTTTAGATAAGAAAAACTCACTAGCTGCTTTTGGTGAGGACTGCAAATAGTGATTATTGTGGGTGAGTGGTCAGAAGATAAATCCAAGGAGGCTTGAGCCTCAATGAGCTCCAAGGATATACCTTTTGCTACGCCAAAATCAATTACGTCTGGAATTTTATTGTGGTATGTTGGCCAGTAGGTTGGTTGTCCAGTTGAAATAACGAAAAGTCCCATTTCCGACACGGAGTCATACAAGACACGACCTCTGGGACTAATTAGGCGGGAGCCCCAGTATGTGTGCTTAGCGTTATAGTCTCCAGCAGCTATGAAGCGGAGACCTAATGATTTGTAGAAACTGTTGTACTGAACCTTCGTTATGGAGAATCTGGGTGGACAGTAAACTGATGAAATAACAAGGTTATGGAAAAATCCATCAATGCAGACGCGCGTTGCTTGCATATAACATTCAGATAGGCCACCCAACCATTGGTGCTTAATTCTTGATTTGATTAAAATAGCAGAGCCACCACAGGATCTATCCCTGGGATCTTTTGAATCATAAAAATTGTATCCACTAATTTTAAAAGTGCTTCTAGATGTCATATGAGTTTCGGAAATCAACATGACATCGATTTTTTGGTGTGTTAAAAAGTAGTCGAGCTCGTTTTTGTGTTGGCGGATGCCGTTTGCGTTCCAGAAACAAACCCTGAGGCAGTTCATGGTCTTTTAAGCATGCAGAAGAGCAGACTGCATTTTCTGCATCTCCTGCATCATGCTAGCCATTTGCGCCATTATATGCGTAAATTGTTTGACCATATTGTCAATTACGGCTTCCAGACGGCTAAAATTGGGACCAGTTGGTTCACTTGTTGGCACTTGTTGTTGTGTGGTTGGTTGGTTTGGCCTTTGTTCATTGGACTGGTTTGACTTTAGTGCGTTGGCGTAAGAAATTTGACTTGTAGTTGGCTGTGATAACTGGGGAATGTTTGTTGTTGGTATATTTAACGGCTGGGGAGGGGCAGGAACTACCTTCGGCTTAGATGAGCGCATAACTAAATCAAAGACAGGACAACCTCTGTAGTTGGCAGTGTGGTTTCCACCGCAATTGCTGCACTTCTTCACCCTAGGGTCATCTTTTGGTTTGTCGCACTTGGTTGTAACATGCAGATCCCCACATACAACACAAACAGAAGGCAACTTACAGTAAGTTTTTGTGTGGCCATATTCCTGACAATTCAAGCACTGTACAGGTACAGATCGCTTATGCGGGACTTCCACTGTAACTCTACGGTGCATAACATATCTTAAACCATAAATGGGGTGAGTTTCGTTTTTCTTTAATTTGGCATCACCAGGCTCAAGTTCAACTCGAAACAATGGTTGAGGGTATTTTTCCCTGTTTCTAATATTTGTCACAGTCCTTACCTTAAATCCTTCGCTGCACAAACTGGTCTTTATCTCCTCCGGGTCAACATTTGAGTCAATTCCTTTTATGACTACCTGGAGGCCTTTTGCGTTTTTTAGCTGGTAAGTGTAAAAGTTCTTTTTTAATTTCTCAAATTCCGACACCGTGGCGCGGTAAGCGTTCTCGTGACTTACTTGAATTTTGGTCTCATATATATTACCACGTTTTATGTTCGACACATAAAAGTTCTTTTCGCCTATTAATGCAACTAAAAATTTAATGAGGTCGTTCGAGTTTTTTTCTCTTAAATAAATTGGAGGAGGCTTAAATTTTTTTTCCGTAACGGGGCCATCATTATCATCTGTTTGCAGAATGGCAAAGCGATTTTGCGATGTGGTTGGCCTTTCATCGTCTTTTAAAATTTTTGCAGGTTGACTTACTTCTGCCGACTTCGGACTTCTCCCCCTTTTAAGAACTGTTACGTACCTGTCCATCCCTACCTGGATCTTAGGAGCACACGCAGAAATTGGGCCTGGAGCGCCTTTAGCAGCTGTAGGTGCGACACCAGAACTTGATAAAGAAGACCGTGATGAAGATGGCACCTCGGTATTTTTTTTATAATTTTTAAACAGAGATTGGGCTAAATTTGTCCCTTGTTTAGTACATTTATTTAAATTAGGCACACTTGCACTTAAACTGTTTGTATTTGTTTTCGGTTTTGCACTTAAATAGTTTCTATTATATTCAGGGTCTCTAATGTTTTCATTGCTAACGCTTTCTGAGCTTAACACAATGTAAGCATTTCGGCTATTAGGCCCACTGTCACTACGATTACTGTTACTCATTAACCGTGGGGGTTTTTTTTTTGTTTAGTTTGTTTTTATTTTCGATTCTCGCTTATGTCTTGTAGGTATGTATATTAACAAATTTTTTTTTGTAACTTATTACAAATATCACCTATTACAAATATACACTCGTGTAGACACGTCCGTACACTACGAGATTAAGAGAGCAACATGAGATTAAGAGAGCAACATGATCAACATTATTACCGCAATTAACAAGTTTCTTACACAATTCGCTATATGATACAGAAACTGAACTCATTTTAATATTTTATTAAGTTAGACATTTTTAAAATGTTTTTGCTTTTATTATTTTTTATTCAAACGGGTTTATTAACCATAAAATGCGCAAAAATGTAGATTTTTACAAATTACTATTATAATTAAAAAGTGAACTATCATTAAAATAGTTTAAGCCTTAATGTATGCAACACATTTTATTAAAAAACCTGAACAGCATCATTCTTGACTTTTTTAAAAAATTTACAAGTTTATTCAACGATCGGCGAAAGTAGGTGAAGAATAGAAAGAAAGAATAGACTCTCACCCTTTATTTTCTTGCAGTAAGAGGACGGAGGTAGACGGAGCCAACTTCTTTTTTTTTCCAAGGAAAACTGCAAACACCGAATTTTATAAAGCTATTTTAATTTGCTTGTATTTACTAAACTACATATGTAATTCAAATATATATTTTTTTAAATTTAAAAAAAAGGAGGCTGTGTATTTTAATAAAAACGACATTAAAATATTAGCAATGAAAATATCTTTCACGCATAAGCTACTGAGTTTCATAAACATTTTCACCTGTTTTCGTTTTACAGTGACTTCAATAAAAAAATAAAAAAATTATTGATTTTTCTTAGTGAAACACTTTTCTATAAAACGGCATCATTAGATATTTAAAAAGTAAAAGTCAAAAATTGGCTTTTTTGCCACAAAAATACCACTGTGGGTTGCGATTGATCTTCTGGTCATGCAGAGTACAATCAGTGTTTGCCAACTGATGCAAGCGACAGGAGTCTGCTATTAGCATCGACGATACCTTTAAGTTTAAAATCAAACACTGAAAAAGAATACTGGCGTAATAAAAGTCCATAATCAACCAGGTACTGTCGTCCAATTTTCGTTGAATTCACTAAATAGACTAAGGCAAAAGCGGTTGTTGAGAACATGGAGTCCGATACTGTTGCTTTTGAGAAAACCAATTTTGTAATATGCCGCAAACAGTTCAGTGTAAGGCACAATTTAGTGTTCACGATGCTAGATGGCAAAATGGTTCTGTCCGTTACAAATCCTGCTTCAGTAGCAGAAATGAACGATTTGGACACAAGTTCAATGAATAGAATTGATAATGAGGCTTGTAAATTGGGCGTTTCATCATTACACGCTGAAATAAAATTAATGGGTGTATACTCCATGTAGCTTATAGGATGCCTTTCAAAAAGTGGTCTGCGATCGAAGCAAAAATCAAGATTTTTAAACAAGGAAACAAGAATCAAATTCAGGCGGCATTTAAAGAACGAATGAGCTAGCGAGTGAATGTTGTACAACAAGGACCTGGCTCTTCGAACGTTGGCAATACCTCAAGGAGTTTCTTCCTCAACCCTGTACTTGTTGCTGATATAAAAGGTGTTAATAAAGATGTCATAGATCGCTTCCTAATTGTTCTTAAGATAATAACATATGACCACAAAATTGATACTGTGAACTGTTTGTTAAAAAATATAACTGGTACTACATGCCTGTTACTGTCTATAAAATACTGATACATAGAAAGGAGATTATTGATGCAGCAGTACTTCCTATTGGTATGGTCTCCGAGGAAGCAGGGGAAGCTCGCAATAAAGATAATAGGAAGTATAGATTAATCTTTTCTAGAAAGTGCAATAGAACTTCAACAAATACTGATGTTTTACTTTGCTTGCTTGCATCATCTGATCCGAACATAACACGTTGGGTTGAAATGGTTCGAAAGTGACGCTTAATTGAATTTTTAAAATTAAGTTTTTGTATTCATAAAACAAGATAAAATTCTACATCACTATGTAAATTTTCCAGCATCTATATTGTCAGCTGACTCCGTAGTGACGTGTCAAAGTACAAAATTTTTTGCAATTTTTTTAAAAAGCGAAAAAAGTAAAATTTTGCATTAAACGAGTCCGTAATTTCCAAATTTAACGTAAACAAAGTGTTATTTTAAGAATAAACCCTTCAATTTCAGTTATTAAGGTGTACAAAAATGATGTAGTGTTTTGAAAATATGTATGTGTGAAAATATTTTTGACGATTTTTTTAAAAAAGGTCCAAAATTAGCCTATTTTTGATGTTTCGTGAACCATAACTTCTAAGTTAGTTAAGGTTCGGTTTTCTAAAAGTATAAAATCTTAGCTTGATATTACAAAAAAGAAAATTTGCGGTTTTGTTGCTCCATTTTTTGGTATTAACATTTTTCTGTTTGAAGTCGTGTTTTTTCAAAGTCATGTATATAACAAAACTAACGTTCGTTCAACGCTTACTATTGTTGTCGGAGGTGGGTGCTTGAACAAGCTTCAGTCATCTTTATTCACGAGAGTGTTAAAATGGTTTTGTATAACTCCTACAATACATACATTTTTAATTCATGGTCCCTAAATCATAAAATATGCCTTTTTACCGATTTGAAAACTTTCAGAAGAAGCTCAGGAAGCCAGAAATAAGGATTTTAGAAATTATAGAGAACACTTTGCTCGCAAATGCAACCGAGAAAAGTCGAATGAAGATATTTTAAATAGATTTTTTCTCAGTTCAGATCCATTCATATCTAGCATTAATAAACAAAATGAGCGGAAAGAAAAGCAACAATTATTAAATTCCGAACTACAGCTTTTGCAATCGCCTATTATTTTTCAAGAAATATGTACATGAAAATGAGAGTAATGATAGCGAAGATTATGATGATGAAGGTGAGGATGAACATAATATGGTTTCTTTTTAAGTGTATGACAATTATTGATAAACAAAAAGAAACTATAAAAATTTATTTCATTACTTTTTTAAAAAGTTAAAAAATTCTCGAAATTCTTCAAAACCCAAATTCAGACTTTAAATTATTTTTTTATTCATATACATATATGCAAAATATACATTTATTTTTTTATTTTTTAAAAAAATCACTTTCCATTTTAAAATTACGGCGAAAATTCTAAAACAAACAACAATTTTCCGAAAAATAAAAATGTCTATAAAATCGTAAAATAAATTTTTTTCCGTGTATCTTTTTTTCAGAATATGCCTTTTTATGCATATTTAACGATTTGAAAAAAAATTCAAAAAAATTTAAATTACGACTCCCACGAATTAATCGCCATTTTCGGTGTCATCGAACCCATTGTGCATAAGTAGTACAAGACGTCAACCTCACAAACATTTTTTAGAACTAAATGATGTAGTTAAAGAAATGTTAGTTGACGAATAAATAATTGTTTTACTATTTTAGACTCATTTTGTTTATACTTATATATGAATATTAGGGTGGTTTTATAAAAATCGATTTGGTATAAAAATATGATTGTAAAAAATTTACCTAAATCGAACTTTGCCTTCCCGTGCCAAAAAAATCCCTGAAATTTTAAAAATCGATTACAAAGGGAAAATATTACCTTTTATTCATTTTATTAAACATTTTTATATTTTAAATAAAGTTTGAATTAAGATGATAAAAAATTTGGTACATGCAGTAATATTGTTTTTCAATAAGGCTATAAAAACTTAAACCGGCTAAAAAACTGCAAAGTTATATTGGTTTCCCCAGACAACTAATGTGTTGTAGACCACCCGATCAATGCACTCGGGCCCAATTTTTTAAATTTATTGAAATTATCTACAACAACATCGGTCTTTGTAATCTTTTAATTTCAAAATACTCGAATAAAAATTTTTTCTGGGGTTAATTAAATAAAAAAATTAGTCAAAAATTTATTCGGATTGCATGGGCGGTGGATGGTGGGCATTGGGAGGGGCTGATGTGATTGAAACTCTGCACACAGGTTTCGTCTTTTATGCATGGGAGGTGCGTGTTGCTGATGTAAATAAAACTCTGCACACAGGTTTCGCTTGTTGATGTATGGGAGACGGCCGGTGGGCGTGGGCAATTTGGACGAAATTCATTTTTTTTTCTTAATTTAGTCAATATAATGCTCGATGCCAACTTTCAATAGTTTAGGACCAATCCTTCTATTTTTTGCACAATAATGTATGAAGCAATACCACCGGGGTCGTGTCTACGCGAGTGTAATATTGGTAATATGTGATATTAGTAATAAGTGGCAAATTAATTTATTAATATACATACATACATACACATATCAGTGAGAAAAGAAAAAAAAAACAACAAACTAAATAAAAATAAAGCGAATGGTTAATGAGTAACAGTAATCGTTGTGACAGTGGGCCTAATAGCCGAAATGCTTACATTGTGTTAAGCTTCACAAGTGTTAAAGACATTAAAGACCCTGAATATAATAAAAACTATTTAATTGCAAGACCAAAAATAATTTGAAACAAAGTAGGTTCAAGTGTGCCTAATTTAAATAATTGTACTGAACCAGGGACTAACTTAGCCCAATCTATTTTTAAAAATTATAAAAAAAGTTCTGAGGTACCATCTTTGTCGCGGTCATCGTTCTGGAGTTGAACCTGCAGCTGCTAAAGTCGCATCTAACTCAATTTCTGGATCTGCAGCTAAGATTCAGATAGGGATGGACCGCTACGTTACAATTCTAAAAAGGGGAAGAAGCCCAAAATCGGCAAATGCATCTCAACCTGCAAAAATTTTAAAAGACGAAAATCGGTTTGCAATTTTGCAAGAGGATAATGAGGATCCTGCTACTGAAATAAAGACTTTTAAGCCACATCCTATTTATCTAAGAGAAAAACTCAAATGACCTGATTAAGTTTCTAGTTAAATTAATCGGCGAAAATAATTTTTATGGGACAAGCATAAAACGTGGTAACATATATGAGACCAAAATCCAAGTTAATCAAGAGAATTCTTACCGCACCACGGTAACAGAACTTGAAAAACAAAACAAAAGCTTTTACACGTATCAACTAAAAAATGAAAAAGGCCTCTAAGTAGTAATTAAAGGTATTGACTCAAATTTTGACCCCGAGGAAATTAAAACCTGTTTGTGCCTAAAGAGATTTAGAGTCAAATATGTATCGAACATAAGAAACAGGGAAAAATACCCTCAACCACTATTCCGAGTGGAGGTCGAGCCTGGTGATGTCAAATTAAGGAAAAATAAGACTCACCCGATTTATGATTTTAAAACACATTTAGCAATGTAGAGTGGTAGTGGAAGCGCCACATAAGCGATCTGGGCCCAAATAGTGTTTGAACTGCTAGGAATATGGCCACACCAAAGCTTATTGTAAGTTGCCATCTGTTTGTGTTGTGTGTGGTGATCTGCATGATACCACCAAGTGTGACAAACACAAAAATGATCCTAGGATGAAGAAATGCAGCAATCGCGGTGGAAACCACACGGCAAACTATAGAGGTTGCCCTGTTTTTGATTCAGTTAAGCGCTTAACTAAGCCGAAAATAGTTCCTGCCCCTTCCCAGCCTACAAATATGCCAACTAAAAATATGCCTCCAATAGCACAACCAACTACAAATCAAGTTTCTTACGCTGCCGCATTAAAGTCTAACCAGCATAATGCACGTAAGTCTACCCAGCCTTCAACACAACAAGCAGGGCCAACAAGCGAACCAACCAGACCCAATTTTAGCCGCCTCGAAGCCGTAATTGACAATATGGTCAAACAATTTACGCAGATTATAGCGAAAATGGCCGGCATGATGCAAAAAATGCAGTCTGCACTTTTGCACGCTATGAACTGCCTCAGGGTTTGTTTCTGGAATGCTAACGGCATCCGCCAACAAAAACGAGCTCGATTTTTTTTAATGCACAAAAAAATTGATGTCATGTTGATTTCCGGGACTCATATGACTCCTAGGAGCACCTTAAGAATAAGTGGATTTAATTTTTATGATTTAAAGGATCCCAGGGATAGATCCTGTGGTGGCTCTGCTATATTAATCAAATTAAGAATTAAGCACCAATTGTTGGGTGGCCTATCTGAATGTTCTATCCAAGCAACAAACGTCTGCGTTGACAAATTCTTCCATAACCTAGTTATTTCGTCAGTTAAGTGCCTGCCTAGATTCTCCATAACGAGGGGTCAGTACAACAGTTTTAACAAATCCTTAGGTCCCCGCTTCATAGCTGCTGGAGACTATAACGCTAAGCAAACGTACTGGGGCTCCCGTCGTGTCTTGTATGATGCCGTGCCTGAAATGGGGCTTTACGTTATTTCAACTAGACCACCAACCTACTGACCAACGGACCACAATAAAATTCCAGACGTAATCGATTTTGGCGTAGCAAATGTATATCCCGGAGGTTATTGGGGCTGCAGCCTCCTTGGATTTATCTTCTGACCACTCACCCACAATAATCACTATTTGCAGTCCTCAACAAATAGCAACTAGTGATTTTTTCTTATCTAAAAAAAACGTGTTCACCCCCAATACATGCACAGACGTGTGGGAATTACCGCCTGTTGTTGCCAGACGTCCTTTAAAAATACGTTTCCGATTTACAGATTTTGTAGAGGCTATCGCTAATCTAAATGGCAAAATAAGCAACAAAATGCTCTATGAGGTGCCTTTTACAGCTAAAAGAACAATTCTTTTTATTTTTAACACGATAATTCGGCTTGAACATTTTCCTTCTATATGAAATGTTGCCTTAGTAAACATGATTCCTAAGCCTGGCAAAGATCCTTCGAAGGTAGAGTCAGTCTTATAAGCCTATAAGTTTGGGACCCGCAATGTCAAAATTGTTTAAAAAATTTTCTAAAACAAGCTGAATACGATCTTAAACGACAACAACTGCATTTCAAATCACCAATTCGGTTTAGAAGTCAACATAGTACCATCGAACAAACTCACAGGTTGGTACAGGTTATAGGGAAAGCCTTTGAGGAAAAAAAATACTTCTCCTGTTATTGTTAGTTCGCTAAAGCGAAAATTCAATAATAAAAACATGACAAAAAAAAATAAAAAATTTGTTTTCTTTATCTATCAGCTGTTTCATGGGGAATAACATGAGCCCTAGTTTTTTCACACGAAATTCTTCAATGGTGCTTAAATGTTGCAAGATACATCTCACATGTTTGTCACAATACGAACAGAGTAACACTCTTGCAAGTTGCAACATTATTTTACAGATATTTCGTACAATTTTTTCTATATAGAGTTTAACAACATTTCGCACGAAATGTCGAGCACAATAACTAGCTTAATATAGCTTTAAAAGTTTTTTTTATACACATCAACCCGTTTTATGCCGAAATAAAAATATTGGCTTCTCAGCTCAACTATTTTTTTGAATTAACGTTTTTTCTAAATAATAAAAAAATTTAAATGAAAGTTTTTTTCAGATACCGTTTCAGTATCGTCTTACAAGCGAAAATGGACCTGCTCACTGCAGAAGATTTACTGTGACCCTAAAATTAGGAGAAGAGGAATATACTGCAGAGGGCCTCAAAATAAAAAAGGCACAGCATTTAGCAGCCAAGGAAGCAATCCTTAAAACTAAGTATAAGCATCCTACGCCAAAAACAAATCGCCGTAATGGAGATATCAAAAAATTAAATATTACTCCCACTGTAGAGCTAAATGCATTGGCTATGAAACTTGGCCAACAAACTTTTTATATGTATGATTCCAAAGAAGTAACTCTTACTGAAAAAAATTACACTTTGAAAGGGAGCTTAGTATCAACATCGCAACTATTAACTTCCAGAAGCGTAATACATCAGTCTGAAGCCACGGTTAGTAATTTGGTTTGTAACGTTGTCCCAAATTTAATGAGTGATGCTAAAAAAACGAGAGCAGTAAACCAAACGCGAAAATTTCTATCTAAAAGTAGAATTCAGTCTTCAAAACTTGAACTTCCTACAGCATCCAGCGAATTTTCTACAGCATCGCAATGCAAAATTACTCTTGTTGTTGGAACAGACAAGTTTGAAGGCGTGGGCCAAACACTACAACAAGCTAAGCACAATGCTGCATCGAATGCTTTGCAAGTTTTGAAACAGCAAATAAAAAATGATCAGTTTGAAATTCGTAACGAAAGTCCTAACGATTTAGGCAATAAATCGCCTATATCTCTCGTTTTTGAAATTGGGATTAAAAGGAATATGTCTGTTGATTTTAAAGTTCTTCGGGAGGAAGGACCGGCACATATGCGTACCTTTGTTACCACTTGTAGAGTTGGGGATATATTAACAGAAGGGGAAGGAAATGGAAAAAAAATTTCAAAAAAAAGAGCGGCACAAAAAATGCTTGAAGAATTGGAAAATTTACCAACCCTAACGCCTACAAAACAGATTAAAATAAAATCTCTTAAAAAAGGCGGACGTGAGATGCCTAAACGCATAAGTTTAGCTAATTATAAAGAAAAATCTAAACACTCTTGCAATAAAGATAATAATATTAAAAACGAAACAGAAACAGCTAAAAATCCTACAACTAAATTATTGGAATGGAATCAGCGGCAAAATTTGAAAGCGCCTTCATTTCAACTGATAAGTGATTATGGAAAAGAAAAATCTCGAAATCGCCAATTTGTTATGGAAGTCAACTCAAATAAAATTGTAGCACGTGGAGTAGGCAACAGTAAGAAATTGGATAAACGAAATGCTGCACAGAGTACGTATATTTTAAAATATGTTTTGTGTTCCTTTTTTACTTCTAGTCGAACTTTTTAATGTTTTTAAGACAAATTGTTTGTTTATTTTTTTGACTAAAGTTCAAGAAGTTAATATAAATGACTGATAAATAAACGAATTTTTACTTACTTACCCAGTGAAATCCGTTTCCGAAATCAGTTACGGATTTGTTAAACGAAATGCAGCACACAGTACGTATATTTTAAGTTATTATGTTTTGTGTTTCTTTTTTACTTTTGGTATGACTGATAAATAAACGAACTTTTACTTACTTACCGAGTGAAATCCGTTACCGAAACCAGTTACCTAAAAATCTAGGAAAACTATTTAGCAAATTGTGGCTGCTAGTGCAGCTCTGTAATTTGCATTTCTTAATTTAGCAACTTCGTAAATTTCAATTCGCCGCAATTAAAGCAGAGTTCGAAAAAATAGAGTACACAATCATAAGGTATATTTCAAAAACGCAAACATTAAAAATTATTTTAGTGTTTGTGAATTTCTACACAAACAAAATACCGCACACAACGATCGTAAGCTGCCGCACAAGTACATAATGATAATGTACTGAATATTTTTTAGCGTATTTTTAGTGTATCTTATGGTGTTTTCCATTCTAAAAAAAAATGTTACAATATGTATGTGTAAAATTTTTATAAGTTTACACACACACTTAAAAAGTTGTCCATTTTTTTTGTTTCAATGGAACAGAAAATTGCTTGATTTTAATAAAAACTACACTCTGCGTTAAAAACTCGCCTGCATAAAAAAGTATTTACATACATAACACAGCTGTAAAAAGTGATACTTTATTACACTGCAATATAATTGGGGGTAAGATATGTTACGCTTTTGCCAGTTATTTGTGCAACATGTTCAGAAAGGAACACGATAACTGTTTTTACTCTTGCATGTATTTTTAGAATGGAACATAAACCCGCTCGAATGGTAACATTAATGTAACATTTTTGCCAGAAAGGAAAACACCATTAGTGTACATTTTTAGCGAACTTTAATGTACATTTTTAGTGTACCGTAGTGTACAGTTTTAGTGTACCTTAGCGTATTTTTTAATGTAGTATTTTAGCGTACCTTTTAGTGCTTGCGTAATGTATTTACTATAATCTTTAATGTATGTATGATGAGTGTATTTGTATGGCATTTTGTTTTTGCTTTTGGTTAAATAATTTTCAACTAAAGCTTGAAAAATATAACTAAAAAGGAAGAATTTACATGAAAAAAATCATGGTTGCTAATCCAAATAATTTATTTAATTAAAAAAAAAAAACTAAATAAAAAAAAAACATTTATATAAACGTATGACCATTTTATGAACATTAATTCATCTTTTTTTATTCCAAAAATACTGCTGCACTAAATATTTCCGTATCTAGTAGCTTGGATTTACGATGGCTTAATGAATTTAGCACCGATCTTGTCATTTCTGTTAGTGGGAGATTTGCCACTGGGAGTAATAAATCCATTATTATAATGAATAGCTCACTAAAACACAAATGTTTGGACTGCAGTTTTAATGTTGCATTGCAAATTGGTCAAAACGACTCGATAAACTTTTTTGCAAATGCCCAATCATTGGAACAAAGTTGTAGATCCGAATTTTCATCGCTAAGGGAATCTTTTATATCCTTAATTTCAATTAATCGTTTAACCCTGTTAAACAAAGAGTTCCACCTTATAGGACAATCTATTATTGGCTTTTTATAATGGCTTGTTTTTAAGAGTGTTAAGATAGCGTTGTGTTCCTAATTTTTTCACTAATGTTCTAAATTTGGTTAGCTTACTTTTAACGTGAATCAATTGTATTACGTCATTAACGCATAGCTGCAAAGTATGTGCACAGTTATATTGTAAATCGAAAAGTTTGTTTCGAATGCCGTCATTTGTTCCTTAATAAAGGACTGATTCATATATTCTCCAGTTAAAAAGCTTTCTTCTTCCAGAGATTTTTGCAAACTGCTGTTTAGGTATCCTTAATCATATTTGCACCATTACTAGTGGTGATTACATATAATTGATTTATATTAATTGCGAAATCATTTAAAACTTCTAAAATAACATTCTTTAAATATTCGCTGGTATGGCTTGATTTTAATTCTTCAACTGCCAGTGTTTTTATTTGAATACATTTATTTTGTATGTACTGTATGCCAACTACACTTAAATCCTGCCTTTTTTCTGCATCTACTTTATTGAGACACATTTTCTTTAAAATTTTCTGTTATATCCGACTTTAAGTTTTAAGAAAATCCAACACAGGTGTGCGACCTGTGAAGTGGACGTCACTTTTTGTAAATAGTTCCACAATTGCCATTTCCAAACAAGCTTGGTTTATAGTACTTAAACTAAAACTTGGTTTTGAGACTTTGGATTTTTTTGGTTTTTATTTTTTTATATGTATTCTGAATTTAAACCATTGTGAAATTTTTTCAAATGTCTTTCCAGATTACCGGTATGCTTCTTTAGTTTATTATTTTCACAGTTTCTATAATTGCAAATTACTTCGTTTTCACTACTTACTAATTTTCAACGCGGCATTTTTTAACATTCAAATCGAAATATCAAATTTTAAGTCAAAATTGTGTTGTGCCTGCATTTATTTATGTATATATCATCAAAAATATACGAAAAAAGCTCATCTTTTACAAAAATCCTTTAATTAGTTTATGACATAATTAAGAAAGTTTTAAATTCCTTGCAATTTATATTGCCTTCGAAGAAAAAGAGAACTCGTAAAAACCCACACATTAATCTATTAAAAATTTACTTCTAGTTTACATTAACATATTTCTCTTGCGGCAAATCTGATCGAGAAATAGAAACAGAGAAATGTATCTTTCCTTTTCTCACACAAATGCAAAACTCAGACGTGTACCAAGAAAAATTTTCAATGAACATTCATTTAAAATAAAATTTCCAAAATCTTCTTTTTCGAAGAAAACTTTTTTAATAAACATTTTGAATACCAACAATTTTATTTAACTGAACTCCTTAAATATTTTTTCACAAAAAATCATGCATGCATTACAGCGAAAACAATTTGAAAAGGACTTTACATTCAAAATACAAATTCTGAACTCATCGTTTACATTATAAATTTTTCTTGGCACACGTCTGAGTTTTGCATTTGTGTGAGAAAAAGAAGTATACTTATATCTGTTTTTCTTTCTCAGTCAGAGTTGCGATTAGAAAAATAGGTTATTGTTAATCAAAAGTAAGTTTTTGCGTATTTGATGAATGTTGTGAGTTTTTAAACAATTTTTTTTAATATATCATAAAATAATTAAACAATTTTTCTTAAAGAAAAGCTATTTCCTAACGTTTTAAATGACATGAAAATAAAGGAGGAATTTAACCATTTCTGAAAAGTAACGCAATTTTTAGTTACAAATTAATTTGATGCAACAAGATTTAGGAAGCTTTTATGGTATCAACAAAAACAATTAAGATTTGCTTAACTTTACGACCTCTTTCTCAAATGGGCAGTTTAAATATTTTATAAACAATTTGTGCTCTTATTTAAAAACCTATAGTATTATTTGACTTTTTTAGCCTGTTTAAAGAACATCTAGCTTAAACGTTTTATTCACAAAAATGTCCGTTTATATAATATTATATTAATGTATATGTAGGGTGATCATTCGTACTGATTTCATCAGTGCATGTACGGATTTTTGGTTAAGTGTACTGATTAAAAATCTGTGTACTGAAATGTATTGATATTTTTTATGCTTTACGAGTAATTTTGACGTTTCCTAAACAAGAAGATCTTCGTTTATATGTTTTTGAGATCATTGGACTTTTGTTGTTAAGCAACAATCGCATTTCATTTTTAAATTAATTTGTTTCAGCAACATTTTGGCACTTGTTGTGCGAAACTTTTTTTGTAACCGGTGTCGTTGTTTGAACATTTCAACGATCTTTAAGAGACTGCTATTTACCAGCCATGCAATGCATGTTTTTTGTGATATAATCGCATTAAAAAAGCGACTATAAATTTCTTTTTATTTTTTTTAATAAAAAACTAGGGCCAAATCGTCACATTCGATTCGAATCGAAATTAAAAATTTTTTATTAGAATTCCTATACTAAAAACATTGACAACTCGATCAATCGAGTGAACTTTCGATTCGAATCGAATGTGACGATCTGGCCCCTAAGTTTGTAATATAAAAGTTTTAAACGCTGCTATTAATTCAAGCAATACTATTCAAAAAACGCTTTAAAAAATTTTATTTTGACTAAAATAAATAAGGAAGAACGCGAAATATCCTTATAGTCAAATTAAGATAAAAATTGTTTGCTTTGACGTTAAAATAAACAAACAAATCGTATTTGGTCAAAGACTTCTCGGTGGCCACATTGTAAAACATTTGTTAACTAAGATTGACAACTGTTAGTCGTCAGTTAACATATGATATATAATTTCGGCCACCAGCCATACATAAGCGACACATTAAATGGATTTAAAAAAACGTACAAATAATTGGAGTAATTTTTTCTATCGTTTGAGGGTTTTTGGATAAAAAATCTGACTGTTTTATACAATTAGTTTTTTAAATTATATTTTTTAACTCAATATTTTTTGTATTTTATTAACAAAGTCAACCTGCACTTTAGCTACAAGAACAAAAGGCGGAAGGACCGACATTCTTAAATCAACTAAGCAAGTCATTTTAAGTCGATCGCAATACCCGAAAGTGGCTCTAACCAAAAAAAACTTTTTATTAAAAAAACGAAAAGTATACTAATTTCGAACCAAAAATAAATAATATTATATTATATATGTATTATTCATACAAACACTTTTATTTAAATACCAGCCAGCATTTGAAAAAAATTATGCCAGTTAAAACAGGCAGTATATTCATATTTTAAGATTATTATTATTAAGCTTTAGAAAAATCACTAACATTGCTACTAATTTAGGCTTTAACCAAAAGCAAAAACAAAATACCATACATATACACTCATCATACATACATTAAGGATCATAGTCAGAGTTGGGCAAAATACATGCTCTGCTGTATTTGAAATACAAAATACAGTATTTTAGTATCTTTTATTTAAAATACAAAATACATTTATAACCATTTATCAATCTGTAAAACATGAGTTTTCTTTCATGAACACTAGATTTTAAAAGTTTAATCAGATAAGCAGCCTCTTGTTGGAGAATATACTATAAATCCTGCTACAGAAAACAATCTTTCTACAGGTCCTGATGAGCACAAACTGGTATTAAATTTTATGAAAAGTAATATCAAGGCGAATTCAAAAATTTACCCTCTGCTTTTCTTTTTTATACCATTCACATATTGATATTATTATTATCCATTTGCGACCCCATAAAGTATATATATTCTGAATTCTTATAGCTGGGAAGTTGAGTCAGTCTGTCAGGCTGTTGAAATCAAGTTTTCGGAGTAAAGTGAAGTGATACGAAAATACTATTGGAAATATCCTGGAGACAATCGCTACTTAAAATTAGCAAAATCGGTTATAAACGAAAACTCAAAATAACCGATTTTTAAGGACAAAATCTGTGCATATATCCCTATATATCTCAGTAAATATAGTCATTCTTGCCACAAAACTTGGCACGGATACTCTGAAAATGGGACCTCAATAAGGAATAGAATAGATAGGATTAGGGGAAGTTGTTTTTTCTCTACAATTTCACAAATTTTTTGAAAAACTTAATGCGCTAAATCTTAGAAACTATAACAGCTATCGACTTCAAATGTTTCAAAAATTATACAACAAGACTTTGGAAAAAGAAATTTTTTGAATGAAATTTTCGATTTTGGAAACTATAACAACTATCGACTTCTAGTGTTCCACAAAAAGTAATTAGATGATAAGACCTACGCTCTGAAAAAAATTTTTTGGGTGGGGCTCCCTTACATATTAACAATTTTTATGAAAATTTCGATACGCTATATCTCGGAAACTATAACAGCTATCGGCTTCTAGTGTTCTACAAAAAGTAATTAGATGATAAGACCTACATTTTGGGGAAAAAATTTGGAGAGGAGCAGGGGGACTAGAAGATCCCATAAAAATTAACAACTTTTATAAACCTTTTAATACGAATAATGTCGAAAGCTTTTTTGACTCTCGGCCTCAAACCTTCTTCATCTATTTCTGTTATTCATACATACGCACTATGGTCGAAAAATCACTTTTCTTGGCCAAAACTATTAAAACTTAAAATAACGGAATTTTTAACTGGAATTTGAATTTGCAGTATATTTTAAGTGTTTTTGTATAAAGTAAATAATTTTTTTTGTAAAAAATTAACAACTTTAAAATTAAAATTTAAAAAAAAAATTTTACATAAAATTTTTTTTCTTTTTTTTCTGAGTTTTTATTTTTTTTTTTTAGTTCTAAATGAGAAAATATACGGTACTTACGAGTAAATATGTTCCTTCTGGAAATTGAAAATATGATTTTCACACGTATTTGCGAAAATATTAAAATTTTATTAAACTCTTTAATTTAAATACGTTTCACTCGTGACAAAAGACATGAATCAGAATTTCGTGATGTACTTTAATCAAGTAAAGATTGCTTATATTGAGATTGACCGGAGCTGCTGTCAAAACCGTAGCTAAATATCATTTCTGTTGATACGAAGTTACCCGTAATTGTCGCAAATACTTCCTTTTGTTAGTGCGTCCTTATTTTTTCCTTTCTTCTGCTGGGTCAACCAAATATCAAAAACTGCTGAATTCTGTGAACAAATTACGACTGAAAAAAAATTTACTCAAAAACCGCAAAAAACCGCAAATCGAGATAAACATTTTCAAAAACTAAACACTTCAAAGTAATTTTGGTTTTTAATCTTATTGTAGTGTGTTTGACTATTCGTGGTTAACATGCCTTCAGCATGTAACCAAACGCTCACGCTTAGTGCAGCCATGTCCACATAAGCTCTGTCTGCTTGTTTCATGTAAAATGCTGAGCAGACAGATTCCCACGCTAATTAAGGTAGACGATAAGCTAGCCAGTAAGTTTATTATAAACTAGTGTAAGTGTATGTGTGTGTCTTGCCTACTTGTTGGTGAGACACAACGAGTAGAAGAAATTAATTAATAAATAACCTTTAACGGAACAAGTTGTTTTATTCCTTTAACGTAAGAAGTTGTTTTATTATCATTACATGGCGATCCTGCCAGGAGACTATTACACAAAAAAAAAAAAAAAGTAATGTGGGAAAAAACTACTTATCGAATAAACCAAAAAATTTGCTTTACATAATCACATACGTGAAATTAAATTTGTTTAAAATATATGTAAATTATTAAAAGCAAAGTGCCGTCAAGAAAGATAATGGGAGTTATAAATAAAAAGTGAACAAAACTTAAATTTATAAAGATAACACAAGAAGGAAAAACTATAAAAAGAACAAATGTGATGTTTTAGAAAATCCAAAATTGTATTTGAATAAACTATATAAAATAAACATGCATTTAGAAAAACACTAAAAAGACTCAATTAACAAACATAAGTGTTAAAAAAAAAAAAAAAAAAAAAAAGGAACCAAAGAACAAAAGAGCGAAAAAAAAGTGAAAAAAAATTTACAATAAATCCAAAAACAGAACACATAAATTAAAAGTTTAAGCTAAAAGGGTTATTTTTACCAAAAAGAAAAAAAAGAGAACAAATAAAGTCAAAAAAAGCATGCAATAAAATTAATGCACCTATAATACGCAAAAACACCATTCGCCATAAGAAGTTGTGACAGCCATCAACCCCTCAAAGTTTTGTTTTATTCTCATTACATTACATTCAACAACAAATGCACCACGTCCACTACCAAAAAGGATCCATCCACTCCTTAGAGCCCAACTAATCCTCATCAGCCTAAGTATTTAGATTCTAATATTTTTACAAATTTATTTTTAAATAAACATGTTTAAATCAATATTTTTTTGTAAATGATTTTAAATTGCTTAATAGTTTCGTTGAACTAATTGTTTTATAAATTTCAATTTTAATTTTTACTTATATATATAAACTTCAATGAATCCTAAAAATAACTTTTAAATAAGACTCCTATCAAATATATAAGTAATAGCATTTTTACATTTTCCTACTTTGCGTATTTACATAAATATTGAAATGTTTGAATTACCTTTCCTTGTTTTTAACAATTCATTGATATAAGAGAAGAAAAACAGGGAACCTTGAATATTTCATTATTACGATATTTATAGTGACCTAAAATTACTGAAATAATTAATTTTATAAAATATAGAGATTTTTTAATTAAATTTATTTGATAATCTGTGTAGACTACTGCGAAACTTACGAGTCCCTCCAGTAGCCGACCAAATTTGAATACATATAATAGGACAATTTATTTTAATTTGAAAGGACATTCACTTACCATGAAATAAATGAAATGCAATTTTGATCCGTTACAACTTAAATCGCAAACATGGGTAAGACGAGTTCGAAATTAGAAAACCCAAACGCGAACGTAATAACTAACGTAGAGATAGTGGACCACACCACACAGTTAGACTCACTGCGGTACATATTAATAGCCTTGACCCTTATAAGCGCCGTTAATTTATTACTGAAGATATACTTATTACATAAGAGATCATTGCGGAAAAGATACGTCAGCAGGGCGACTGACTTAGATAAGGTTTAGGGAAATTCCGTGAGTAATTGACAAATTAGTTATTGACTGCGATACTTACGAGTCCCTCCAGTTAATTTTATAGCTATTCTGGAACGGTGTATGAATGGAATGGGAGGACATAACCTATAAGGCACGATTGTTTAGGGAGAGGTTTTTGAGATCCTACAAGTGTCTGAATACGGACCGGGATACCAGGGAAGAAACGGTGCACAGACACGTTGAAATTCTGTTGCAACAGGCAGAGAATATAAGGATATTACTTAACGTCAACTATAACAGGTTGACAAAGGGCCACAGAACAGCGGCCGAAGCATTTTTCGCTGAGATAAGAGAGAAACTTCTCTCAGTTACCCTACGTAAGGGCATAAGGTTGACAATACCATCCTCCCTACACGAGGAAATACCCAGATTGAAGTTTGAAGGGAATAGTGGGATACAAACCATGCCTCAAACTGAGGTAGAATTCCTAAATACAGCTTCCAGGCTGATACCTGATTACGACGGTTCACCACAGAACCTTCAAAGTTTTATCGATTCGCTGACTCTAGTAGATTCTATTAAAGAATCACACGAGTCAACGGCCGTGAACCTCTTGAAAACGAAGCTAAAAGGTTCGGCCAGGAATCTCATCTCTACGGAGACCACCTTGGCACAGATAATAACGAGGCTGAGGAGTTCAATCAGGGGCGAATCAGTGGACGTCGTTACGGCCAAGCTAATGAACATACGACAGCAGGGAAAAAGCGCGAACGATTACGCGAAGGAGATCGAGGATCTCACAAGGAAACTTGAGACCGCGTATATCGGCGATGGTCTCCCCACTGACATTGCATGTACGTACGCGACCCGTTCGGCCGTTAGGGCCATAGTGAAGAATGCCTCTAACGATAGAGTCCGATTGATCATGGAGTCAGGTACTTTCTCTGACTTGAACGGGGCCATAGCGAAGTTCGTGGAGAGTTGCACGGAAGTCTATGGTCAACCTAACTCCATATTGGCATTCGGACCTAATGGGAATCAATTCCGCGGCCGCGCGAGTTACGACCAGAGGGGCTCTGGGAATCGCAATTATGACCACGACTTTGGGCGTAACAGGGGCTACGGCGGTTCAAGTCGTAATAGGGGTAATAATGGCAACCGTAACCGGGGCAATGGCAACCGGAATGCTGACGGTGATGGCCACAGGAACCGTGGTGGCGGTAATAACAGTTACGGAGGGTCCCATCGGGACAACGGCAACCGAAGGGGTTTTGGTGACAATATCAGACGTACCCACAATATACGCTGCGTGACCGAGAACGACTCGGGAAACGAGCAGACCCCCCGAAATGCACAATAGACAATAGAATTCGAACGATAAACCTAACCCTTTGTAGCTACCTCAGAATTAGAACATCTCTTGGCAATACTGTGTGCAACTTTCTCATCGACACAGGCGCTGATGTATCAATTGTGAAGCATAATCAGGTTCTAAACGAGCCTATAAACTGCAATAGCAGAACAAGCCTTAACGGCATTGGACAAGGTCTCATCACCACACTCGGGAGAGTGAAAGCGGATCTGAAGATCGAGGACCTTCTGATAGCACACGAATTTCACGTGGTGAAGGATAACTTCCCAATACAGGCAGATGGCATAATAGGCATGGATTTTATCCGAAAATATAACTGCATTCTAGATTTTGACAATGATCGAGACCGGATCATCCTACGAACTGGGGACGTCCCATATGATATAGCCATTCCTATGCAAAATGGGCCAAGAGTAAACTCGATATCACTACCGGCCAGGTCCGAGGTAATTAGACAGGTAAGGGTCACGACTGATTCGAGGGAGGTCCTAATACCCCAACAGACGATACGAGAGGGCGTATACGTGGCAAGCACGATAACGACTGCGAGCAAGCCATTGGCCAGGATCGTTAATACTACCGACCAGGACCTGATAATTGAGAATTGCAATGTGACCTCAGAGAGTCTGAACGACTATATAATAGCCCATACGGTTAGCAACCCCACTAAGGACAGGGAGAAGTTGAGTAGATTGTCTAGGAACTTTCCTCACTATGCTCATGAGGACCTCAGGAAGTTGTGCTCCGAATACATAGATGTATTTGCTCTAGAAAGCGACAAGATATCCTGCAATAACTTCTATAGACAGAAAGTTAGACTTCACGATAAACAGCCGGTATATATTAGGAATTATAGGATTCCTCACGCGCACAAGGATGAGGTCGATATACAGGTGAATAGGCTGATAAAGGATGGTATAGTGGAACCATCACATTCGGAGTATAATAGCCCTATTTTACTAGTGCCTAAAAAGGCATTACCTGGTTCCACCCAGAAAAGATGGAGATTAGTGGTAGACTACAGGGGGATTAATAAAAAACTAATTGCGGATAAATTTCCTTTACCTAGGATAGACGACATACTGGATCAGCTAGGTAGGGCAAAATTCTTTTCATGTGTTGACTTGGTTACTGGATTTCACCAGATTGAGTTAGAAGAGGAGTCAAGAGACATTACGTCTTTTTCTACGGAAAAGGGTTCATTTCGCTTTAAGAGGCTCCCCTACGGTATCAAGATAGCACCGAACTCTTTTCAGAGAATGATGTCGCTAGCATTCTCCGGATTGTCCCCATCCCAGGCATTCGTTTATATGGATGACTTGGTGGTCATAGGTTGTTCTTCGCAACATATGTTGCAAAACCTAAGAGATGTTTTCGGCATTTGCAGAAAATACAATCTCAAGTTACATCCGGACAAATGCTCATTTTTCGCCAGGGAAGTGACCTTTTTGGGGCATAAGTGCACGGATAGGGGCATCTTACCCGACGACAGCAAGTTCGCCACAATAGTTAACTACCCCATACCCAAAAATGGTGACGAAGCTAAACGCTTCGTAGCATTTTGTAATTATTACAGAAGATTCATCCCTAACTTTGCAGCCGCGTCGCGGCATCTAACTAGACTATCCAGGAGGAAAGTACCGTATGTATGGACTAAGGAATGTGAGGAAGCTTTTCACTATCTTAGGAACCAACTCATAAGCCCTCAAATTCTCCAATACCCCGATTTTTCTAGGGAATTTTGTATTACGACAGATGCCGGCAAACACGCTTGCGGCGCTGTCCTGAGTCAGGAGAGAAATGGCTTACACCTGCCGATTGCTTATGCATCAAGGGCTTTCACGAAGGGTGAAAGTAACAAGTCTACCATAGAACAGGAATTGACCGCGATACACTGGGCGATTCTGTATTTCAGACCATACGTGTATGGCCGGAGGTTTATGGTAAGGAGCGATCACAGACCGCTGACATACCTATTCTCCTTGAAGAACCCCTCGTCTAAACTGACGAGAATGAGGTTAGATATCGAGGAATATGACTTCACGATAGAGTACATAAAGGGAAAGGAGAACCATACTGCGGACGCGCTTTCGAGGATTGAAATAACCGATGTGAGGAACATCGAGGTCGGTAATGTGATGAGGGTTACGACTAGATCTCAGAAAAGGAATGACGGAGAATGCCCCGGAGGAGGATATAATACTCCTCGACCGAAGGACTACCCTAGAGTGAAGGTATACGAGGCAATTAGTGCCCAAGAGCACGGTAAAGCGCCACTATTGCACTTTGGTGAGGATAGAATTGTGGTCAGGAAAGGACGGCAAGTGCTTTCCGATAATAGGTTGTATGACTCGGTCATTAATGGAAAAGTAGACTTAGGCTACCTCTTTCCAAAGCTTGCAAGAATAGCTGATGAAACGGGCGTGACAATCATGCGACTGACGTTGAATGACAGTCAACTTAGGGTCCTAGGGACAGATAAAGACACCTTCAAGAGAAAAGGGAACGAGGTCTTGCAAGATTCAAATTTAATAATAGTGCTCATACCTGAATTGGAGAGGATTACATCTAGGGATAGGAAAATGGAAATCATGAGTAGATTTCACGATGATCCCATTACGGGTGGACATCCCGGGATCACGCGAATGGTTAGGAAGATCAGACTCTATTATCACT
Organism: Melanophora roralis; assembly: GCA_963583895.1. Lineage (NCBI taxonomy): Eukaryota > Metazoa > Arthropoda > Insecta > Diptera > Rhinophoridae > Melanophora > Melanophora roralis. The sequence continues at coordinate 34,721,746 of OY757191.1, read as the reverse complement.
GGAGGGGCATGACGAGGGATATAGCCAGGTACGTCAGGGCCTGTGGGGCATGCCAGCGGAATAAGTCGGCTAGGAGGGGCAAAGAACCACTGGTGGTAACGCCGACTCCATTGAAAGCATTCGATAGGGTCGTGATAGATACAGTGGGACCCCTGCCAAGGTCCGACTCTGGGGATGAATACGCGGTGACCCTGATGTGTGACTTGACGAAATATTTGGTGGCCATACCTGTCAAGGATAAATCGGCCAGAAGGGTTGCAAAGGCAATTATGGACCATTTTATCCTGATATACGGCCCGATGACTACTATAGTTACAGACATGGGCACCGAGTACATGAACCAGACGTTATCAGAACTGTGCTCACTCCTGGGAATTGGGAAATTTAACTCAACTCCTTATCATCACGAAACCGTCGGAACCGTTGAAAGGTCTCATAGAACGTTCAACGAGTATTTGAGATCATATATCTCGCCCGATCATTCCGACTGGGTCAAGTGGCTTGGGTACTTTGCATACTGCTACAACACAACCCCATCCACGGCCCATGGATACTGCCCATTTGAACTCGTCTACGGGAAACTCCCACCATCCCTGGGGTTTACCAGTGGGGAAAGAATAGATCCACTTTACAACGTAGGATCGTATGAGAAAGAGGTGAAATTCAGGCTGCAGTTGGCGTGGCGGAGAGCCGCTCGGTTTATGGAGGATACTAAACTGACTAGACAGATGAAATCTGTTGAAAAGGCGAACCCGTCCAGGGTGGCCGGGAACGACTTAGTCCTGGTTCGTAATGAAGCGGGACACAAACTGGACATGGTTTACAGGGGACCGTTCAGGGTGATTTCACTCGACCAGAGGGGTAACCTGGAATTGGAAAATGAGAATGGAAAACCATTCCATGTCCATAAGAACAGGGCAATATTGTACGGAGGTACTACTGATTAATTGGGTAGATTATCGGATTTTGTTGACATTGAGGAAAAGGGGGGAATAGATTTTTTTAAAGGAATAGATTTTTTAAAGGAATAGATTTTTTAAGGGAATAGATTTTTAAAAGAATAGTTTTTTAGGAAAATAAGAATAGTTTTTAGGAAAATAAGAATAGTTTTTTAGGAAAACAAGAATAGTTTTTTAGGAAAATAAGAAAAGATTTTTTAAAGGAATAGATTTTTAAAAAGAACAGTTTTTAGGAAAATAAGAATAGATTTTTTAAGGAAATAGATTTTTTAAAGGAATAGATTTTTTAAGGGAATAGATTTTTTAAAGAAATAGATTTTTTAAAGGAATAGATTTTAAAAGAACAGTTTTTTAGGAAAATAAGAATAGATTTTTAAAGGAATAGTTTTTTAAAGAAATAGTTTTTTATGAAAATAAGAAATTAATTTTTAAAGGAATAGTTTTTAGGAAAATAATGAATAAAATTTTCTTATAGAAAATAATGAATAGTTGTTAAAGGAAAATAAGAAATAATTTTTAAAGTATTTTCTTGCTGAAAGGAATAACCAACCTCACGTTGATTATTCCTTTTGTTAAAAAGGGAAATGTAGTGTGTTTGGTTTTATTGTAATTGTAATGTTTTTCCAAGCACTAAGTAAACTTTCCCGCTCTGAAATTTCTAATTTGATATAGCATTAGAATAAGGAAATTTTTTCATGCTGAAAGGAATAATCAACCTTCCGTTGATTATTCCTTTTGTAAAAAAGGGAAATGTAGTGTGTTTGACTATTCGTGGTTAACATGCCTTCAGCATGTAACCAAACGCTCACGCTTAGTGCAGCCATGTCCACATAAGCTCTGTCTGCTTGTTTCATGTAAAATGCTGAGCAGACAGATTCCCACGCTAATTAAGGTAGACGATAAGCTAGCCAGTAAGTTTATTATAAACTAGTGTAAGTGTATGTGTGTGTCTTGCCTACTTGTTGGTGAGACACAACGAGTAGAAGAAATTAATTAATAAATAACCTTTAACGGAACAAGTTGTTTTATTCCTTTAACGTAAGAAGTTGTTTTATTATCATTACATTATGCTTAACACTCCTAAACAAAATGTGTTAAGCTTACTCAAACTTAAAAAATAAAATAAATTCCAAAAGGTTAAAGACTTTTGCAAAAAGTTATTTTATTTTTTTGTGTATTCAATTTCTGAGTATTATATTTTACAAAATTAATAAACTTACCATCACCTTCGTTCTCCATTTGAACTTTTATTTAACACGCGTTGTTTTCAGCTTTTACAAGCAAATGAAATAAGCTTTATAAAACACCGAACGCAATTCTGTTTACAAATAAAGCAAACAAATTTAACTTCGATGACTAACCGAATAGCGGTGAATTGCATATTACAATAACAAAATTAATTTTTTGATGTTTTAGAGTGTTGACTACTAGATTTCAAAAACAAAAACATATTTCGTGAGTGTAAACATTTTGACTTTTGGCCAACGAAATGAAATTTCCGACCATAGTGGAACGTTAAGTCTTTGTAAAGTTTTCTATGGACTTTAAAGCTGGCACAAGGTATTTTTATTATATTATTTGCTCGGCTGGATATATTAAAAGACCAATGTGAATGGTATATAAGATTCGGCACAGCCATCTTACTTGTTGAGTTTAAAAGTGTGAATGTCAAAAACATTTGAATTTTTATACATTTTGACATCGACATTTCCAAATATCCGCTGAGCTCTTGATATTACCGGAATGAGTGGGCCCTGGAAAAAAACGTGCCTTGCTAAGGCGTAGACATGAATGAATACGAAGACAAAGTTTTAATTCTGTTTTTTTTTGGAAATTGTAACATTTTTTAATTTTGCTAATGACAACTTTTTGTATAACAAAAAAATGTATTTTGCAAAAATGTATTTTGACAAATACTAGTCTACTAGCTAGGTGTAGCACCCCTTGACTTGGAAGTGATTCGCCGTGCGATCCTTTTCAAGGTCAAGAAGGGCCTACCGCTTCTTGCGCATGATTGGTTTTCTGCTTCTGACTTGGTAGGCAGGGACGTTAGGCAAGTCAAGTTGCTTCTCGCGGAGGAACTTGATGCTAGGTGGAGGACACGCTAGGCGAACAGTGACTGCGGGAGGGTGACGTATGCTTTTATACGTGACGCGACGTTCGTACGTGAACGTCCAGACTTTGGCTTTGGCATGAGTCTGGGCTTTTTACTGACGGGTCATGGCTCGCTCAATGCATTTTTGCATCAGAGGGGTCTGGCCGACACCCCGGACTGCAGGTGTGGGGAGGGGACTGAGGACTTTTGGCACATACTGACTGAATGTGTTTACTATGATGACATTAGGGATTTGCTGGGTATGGGCGTGGTTGAGTTAAATGGCGCTTGGGATGTAAGTAGAGTTTTAGAGGACGAGTTGACATTAGCTAATTTGGGCACTTTCGCCCGTGTGGTGTTTAACAGGAGAAGGGACGGACTTAGTGGAGGTTAACCACGGTGGGTCCCACTGTGGTAGTGCTCAACTGCTCCGTGCGCTGGCCAACTACGCTCGTCTGGCCTGGATTGCGGGTATGCATATGGCAGTTGGTGGCTTGCTGCCTCTGCTGTCATTGCTGTCCCGTCCCCTGCCGCTTCGTTCTACATTGCTGTTGCTGCTGTTTTTTATTTGCTGGTGTTTTCTGCTGCTCATGCTGCCGATATTCACCGCTGGTAGTTCCGGTGCTTCCGCGTTGGTCGATGCATTCTTGGGCCACCCGTGAGGGTTCCCATTGTATTGCTTGTCCTCGTTTCATGTTGTGCGTGATGTCCTTGCTAGTGCCTTTGATGGCCAAAGTGTCGCTTGTGAGGGCGGCTGTTGAATGTATTGTGTTTTTGTCCTTGTTGTTTTGTTTGTTGTTCCTGGGGTGACCAGTCCCGGACTTTTGAGTCAAAACTGGAAGTAGTTTCGGCTGCGAGGGGTTACCAGTCCCTGAACTGTTTGGAGTTCAACTGGAAGTAGCCTTGGCTTGACCTTGGCTACAGGGCCTGACCAGAAGCTTTTCATTCTAAATCTGGTACCACGGGCGTCAGGAGCCCCTAGAACCTCGGTTCTAGCCTGACAATGGATGAGGCCCCTTCGGGAGCAACGTGGTGGTTGTGGCTTAAACCCAAATCGCGGGGAGAGCTTTTGCTCGATGTGGAGTTGCATTGCAACCGTGTGCCGTCACCCATAGAACGGTAGGAGTTTTAGATGGGCTCCGCTCTTTACCAAGGGTGAAGGCATACCCAAATGTATGTCTTCGAATTGGTACCCATGGGCGATAATTTGCCATGTTGGCAAAATATCATCCAAGGGGGCGGTGGTGGACGCATTTCACCTGGTGTTGAAAGCACCGTGGGATTGGGCCGTTGCGGCAGGTGCCCACGTTAATCTTCGTTCGTCGTTGTCCATCCAGGTTCTCCATAATAAAGGATCAGTTCAACAGTTTTTACAAATCTTTAGGTCCCCGCCTAATAAGTCCCAGGGGTCATGTTTTGTTTGATTCCGTATCTGAAATGGGACTTAACGTTCTTTCATCTGGACAACCGACATATTGGCCAACTGATCACAATAAAATTCCAGACGTTATCGTTTTTGGCGTAACAAAAGGTATATCCCCGCAACTTACCGAAGCTCAAGCCTCGTTGGATTTATCTTTAGACCACTCTCCCACTATAATCACTATTTTTAGTCCTCATAGAATACCAACTAGTGATGTTTAATATATTAATTAAAAAGAGTTAATTGGTTAAAATACAAAAAATTTGTCAGCACCCACTGCTCGGAAAACCAACCGCTAAAAGCTCCCGAAGACATCGATGATTGTCTGAGCTGCCTTAATGAGAACATAAAAAAGCCGTTGATAATGCTTCTTCTTACTATCGTCAGACAAAATACAACAATATTTTTTCAGCCGATGTGCAACAGCTTTTATCTGAAAAAAGAAGAGCCCGAAGAGAATGGCAAAAGCACAGATCACCCCAACTTAAAGCCAAGTTGAAGAAATGTACAAACCAATTGAAAAATTTGCTAGAGGTTCACCGATTGGCATCTCTTAAGGAACACCTTGAAGGTCTAGACTCGACTTCTCAGACGAATTATTCACTATGGTGATCAGCGAAATATTTTAAAAGACCACCACTACGTAATCTGAGAGGATCCTGGGCAAGAAGTGATGAAGAAAAATGTGATCTGCTCGCAAGTCATTTAACAAATGTCTTCACTCCAAATACATGCACTGACATGAGTAAATTACGGCCTGTTGTTGCTAAATGTCCTATGGAAATACGTTTTCAGTTGTCAGATGTCGTGGAGGCTATCAATAATTTAAATACGAAAAAAGCTCCTGGCTTTCATGAAATCAGCAACAAAATGCTCTTAAAGCTGCCTTGCACAGCAAAAAGAATAATTCTTTATATTTTTAACGCCATATTACTGCTCGAACATTTTCCGCCAGTATGGAAAGTTGCCTTGGTAAAGATGATTCCTAAGCCGGGAAAAGATCCTTCAAAGGTGGAGTCTTACAGGCCTATAAGGCTGTTACCAGCTATGTCCAAATTGCTTAAGAAATTGCTTAAAAACAAGCTGACCCCGATCCTGAATGAAAACAACTGCATTCCAGATCACCAATTTGGATTTAGAAATCAACATAGTACCATCGAACAAACCCACAGATTGGTACAGGTTATAAGAAAAGCCTTTGAGGAAAAGAAATACTGCTCCGCACTCTTCATAGATGTCTCTCAAGCGTTCGACAAAGTGTGGCATGATGGCCTGTTAAAGAAATTAAAGCTCAACCTTCCATCTAATATTTTTAACCTTGTAGAAAAATACATAACCGGCCGACAATTTATGATTAAATAGGGAAAACAAAATAAGTTCTTCTCAACCAATAGGTGCTGGTGTACCTCAAGGGAGTATACTAGGTCCGGTTCTGTACTTGCTTTACACAGCAGATATGCCAACCAATAGTTTAACACACACGTCGACATTTGCTGATGATACTGCTTTCCTTAGTATTCATAAAGACCCTAAAGAGGCTTCGAACCAACTGCAGCAACACGTAACTCAAGTTGAAAAATTGGCAAAGTTATGGGGAATAAAAATAAATGAACAAAAATGTACCCACGTAACTTTTACTTTACGCAAAGAAACGTGCTCCCCAATAACAACCATATGGTGCCTCGACGAACCGAGACAATATATCTTGGTGTTCACCTAGATCGCCGCCTCACATGGAAGCCTCATATAGATGCGAAGCTGACTCAAACTAAACTTAAAGCTGCTCAAATCCACTGTCTAGTTGGTAGAAACTCTGGATTGCAAACTTCTACTCTACAACTCGATTTTAAAACCAATTTGGTGCTACGGTATACAATTATGGGGCACTGCTTCCGCCACTAATATAGAAAAAATACAACGTCGTCAAAACAAAATTCTGAGAATGATAACTGGTGCTCCATGGTATGTCAATCCACAAGGATCTAAAAGTTCCACTAGTAAAAAGCAAGTATTTAAAAAAGTTGGAAACACATCGAAGCATCCTGCAACATAGTGGGCACACCCGCCTAAAAAGAAGGGATACTATTGCTCTTAGATGAAACTTTTAAAATTAATTAACTTTATTATGAGAACTTAAATTTTAGTCTGGTACTGACTGGACTAGTATTAATAACTTAGTTTAAAGATTTTGAATACTTATTGTTAGTTCGCTTAAGCGAAGATTCAATAATAAAATATATGAAAAAAAACGTATCTCAAGTAGAAAAATGGGCAAAGCTATGGGGTATTAAAATAAATGAACAAAAATGCAATCACGTTACTTTTACGTTGCGCAAGGAAACGTGCCCCACAATTCTAATTAACAACCATACGGTGCCTCAACGAATTAAGACGAAATACCTTGGCATTCACCTGGATCGTCGCCTCACATGGAAGTCACATATAGATGTTAAGCTGACACAGATGAAACTTAAAACGGCCCAAATACACTGGCTAATCGGTAGAAACTGTGTGCTACGTCTTGATTGTAAACTTTTACTTTACAACTCAATTTTGAAACCAATTTGGTGATACGGGATACAATTATGGGGCACTGCTTCCGCCTCCAACATTGAAAAAATTCAACGCCGTCAAAATAAAATCCTAAGAATGATAACTGGTGCTCCTTGGTACATTAAAAACAGCAACATCCACAAAGATCTGCAAGTTCCACTATTAAAATGCGAAATCCTTAATTATGTGGACAAGTATTTAAACAAGCTGGAAACACATCCAAATCCGCTCGCTCGAAACATTTTGCAACATAGCGGACACACTCGTCTGAAAAGAAGGGATACTATTGCACTTAGATGAAACTACTGAATTAATTAATTTTATTATGAGAACTTACATTTTAGTCTGGCACTGGCTGGTCTAATAAAAAATTAAATAGTTTTAAACACATCCAAATCCGCTCGCTCGAGCAACATAGTGGGCACACTCGTCTGAAAAGAAGGGATACTATTGACTTTAGATGAAACTACTTAATTAATTAATTTTATTATGAGAACTTAAATTTTAGTCTGGCACTGGCTGGTCTAATAAAAATTAAATAGTTTTGAAACTTGAATACCTATCGTTAGTTCACCAAAGGCGAAGATTCAATAATAAAAATATGAAAAAAAAAATGTTCAACTCAATTGAGGAGGCTACATACAAATTTTTGGAAATAGACACACAGCCACAAAACTCAATTATGTTCGTTGGATCTAGAAACAGAAGCTCACTAATAATCAAGATTATAAATGTAATAATTATCGCAACTATAACCGTTATATTTATTGAAATTATAACGGCATTAACAACAATTCCAATAATGTGCATAATAATAGTAATATTAAAATCCCGAAATAACACTAGCGGTAACTTCAACCGAAGGAAAAATAATAATCGCAACCATTACAATAGTCGCAATAATTTAAGGAGTACTAATTCTAATGGAAATGTTAATTTAATTACTGGTGACGCTCAGGGAAACGGCAACGACCTCCTGAACCACCCGTCTGGCGGAAAACTAATTAAAAATAATAACAGCATTGACTCCACAACTCTTAACAGTAACCAAAATTATCATATTTACCTCAATTTATCAAACTTTTACTCTATTAAAAACACAATAAGCCAAAGTGTCAATACATTCAAAATAGATACTGGTGCCAGTGTGTCCGTCATAAAAACCAATTGCATAAACACACGGGAAAACCTTTACCCCACATACAAATGTAAGCTTACAGGCATAAGTAATATTCAATTATATACGACGTAAAATCACGAACAATTTAATTAACAAAAATATTCTTATTAAACATGACACTAATGGTCTTGATTTCATTTCAAAATACAACTGCGTTCTTGATTTTAGCAAAAATAGTCAACTATTAGTACTCCGAACATTTTACAAATAAAATAATCTCCAAATTAAGAAATCAACCTTTAAAATCATCTGTCAATACCCGCACGAAGGGAAGTCATTAAAAAAGCAAACGCTGAAACGGAAAATGGTTCTATATTTGTACCCAATCAGGAGGTTGCTCCCGGTATATACAAAGTAAACTCCATCACAACAAACAAAATACCTTACGTTCGTATTATTAACACCACAGACCAAAATGTATTTATATCAAATACAAACGTTATCACAGAAAACATAGATAATTACTACTAAGTCCAAACTCCACAAAACCAACATAAAAACAGTGAATCCAGATTAAAAGAAATTTTAAAAAAACTTCAGACCAACTTCCCAAAATTTGCGTATCATAACTTGACAAAATTATATTCACAATACACGGACATTTTTGGGTAAGAAAATGAAAAATTTTATGTAATAACTTTTGTAGGAAAAATTAAGATTAAAAGATTCATAAAAAACTCTGCTAAGCATTCAGTACATCTAACAAGATTAACGAGGAAAAATACTCTATTTATATGGTCAAAAGACTGCGAGAAAACATTTCAATATCTAAAAAATTATCTTTTATCACCACAAATATTACGATACCCGAATTTTGAAATGCAACTTTGCATGACAACGGATGCAAGTAAAGACGCCTGCGGAGCCATTCTAGTCAAGAATTTAATGGTATTTACCTACCTATCGCTTACTTCTCAAGGGCTTTTTCCCAAAGGTGAATCAAATAAATCAGTTATTGAACAAGAACTAACCGCAATAAAATAAATAAATAGCCCAGCTATCAACTTTTTCCGCCCCTACAAACTAACGCGAATAAGATTAGACTTTTTGGAATATGATTTTACAACAGAATATTTACAAGGGCAACAAAATTGTGGAGCCGATGCTCTATCACGCATGAATTTTAGTGACATTAAATACATGGGTGAACGCATTAACATACTTAAAGTCACTACACGATTATGCTATGAACACATAGAACACAGCAGGCTACCGACAGCATTCTCTCAAAAATAAAACACATGCATTTAAATGTACACAATTATTTTGACGGCTTCACAGCAACACGGTAACATAACTACAGTTGTAGTTGTGGTGTGAAACAGTGCTGCCAATCGAAATATTATTTAGGATTTAATCCCAATTTTCTTGTTTATTTATAGGGTTTGTTGTTGGTTAAGTTTGTCTATATGCATTTCAATGGTTATTCAAATGTAAGGGGAAAAAGAAAATCAAAACAAGCGAATAGCGAATATTGGTTTGTTGGATTCTTAAAAAAACTTGAACGTTTTAGTTGCTTATAGTAATTCTCATTTTGTTTAATGAGGTTGTTATATAAAGACAAAAAATATTCATGAGTTTTTTAAGAATTTGAGTTGAAGTCTACTGATGATTTGGTGTAAGAACCAATGAAATGCATATAGACAAACTTAACCAACAACAAACCCTATAAATAAACAAGAAAATTGGGATTAAATCTTAAATAATATTTTGAAAAGTGTTGTTTAACAACAAGGTTTTGTTTTCGGTAGCCCCTTAATACATTTAGTAATAACCAATGGTTATTCAAATGTAAGGGAAAAAAGAAAATCAAAACAAGCGAATAGCGAATATTAGTTTGTTTAATTCTTAAAAAAACCTGAACGTTTAATTGCTTATAGTAATTCTCATTTTGTTTAATGAGGTTATTATATAAAGACAAAAAATATTCATGAGTTTTTTAAGAATTTGGGTTGAAGTCTACTGATGATTTGGTGTAAGAACCAATGAAATGCATATAGACAAACTTAACCAACAACAAACCCTATAAATAAACAAAAAAATTGGGATTAAATCCTAAATAATATTTTGAAAATAATAGTAATATTAATTACCGATTGTTTTTACGATTCGAAGAATAATAATCAAATCAAGAACCAAACACCAATGGAAAAAAAACGTTTATTATGATAATTCAAATGTTTTATTTAGAATAAATTTTATTGACAAAACAAAAAATAATATATTGGAAAAAACAAAGATATTCAAATCAACTAACAAACATAAATATAAAGTGAATTGAAAACAAGTTTACAATTTAAACAAATTATTCTAACACTCTCACGATTTGTTTAAAGTTTAGCCTCCTTAACATTGATGAACTGTCTTAATAGTTGAAATCCTGACTTTGGGAGAGCTTTAGTAAACACTTCAGCCAATTGCTCGTCAGAACAAACATAATTTAAACAAAACAAATTCTCTTCATATTTTTCTTTAATGAAATGATAACGCACGTCTATGTGTTTCGTACGTTTGTGGAATTCTGGATTTTTGATTAGCCGTATTGCGCTTTGATTATCCGTATTGAACTCTGTTGCGATTTCTTCATTAGTTAATTCTTTATATAGGTATTTAAGCCAGATCAATTCTCTAACAATAACTGACTGCAATATACTCAGATTCAGTAGTTGATAAAGCAACAGATTTTTGCCCTTCAGATCCTCAGCTAACATAATTTGCTCCAATCAAAAAAAAACATACCCAGAAGTCAATTTTCTAGTATCCTTATCACTTGCATAGTCTGCATCACTATATCCATACAGCTTCAGTGGTTCGTTACCTACAAACGATATTCCAAAATCTACCGGCGATTAAATATACTTGAAAATTCGCTTAACAGCATTAACGTGTCCCGCATTAAAGTTTTCAATAAAGCGACTCATAATTCCCACTGCAAAACTAATGTCAGGCCTTGTTGCAACAGACAAATATAAAAAACTTTCAATCGCTTCACGAAAAGGGAATTTTGAATCTTTTGAATCCTCGAATTTTTCATATGTTGGATTTGTATCAAGAGGTGTTGATATTCCATTTCAATAATTCATCTTAAATCTTCTAAGAATCTTTTCAGCATAGTGTTTTTGGTTAAGACCTAATGATCCATCGGATAATGGCACACTTCTAGGCCAAGGAAGTAATCAACATCAAAAAACGTTATTACAAAATCGGCTTGTAAATAGTCAATTACAGATTCAATTTGTTCTCTGGAAATTGCTGCTATTAGACCATCATGAACATACAAAGCCAAAAACAGGCTTTTGTCGGCATTCACAAATACGCATGGATCGGATTCTAACTGCTTTAGCTTGTTTTTTTTTATAAATGCGGTGAATTTTTTATTCCAGCAACGTGATGACTGCTTAAGGCCGTATAAGCTCTTATACAGTTTACAGACCTTACCAGTTCCATCACTGAACCCATCAGGTTGACACATATAGACATCTTTGTCTAAATCTCCATTAAGAAATGCAGTTTTAACAGCAAGCTGCTTTACTATCATTTTATTCTTGGCTACAAAAGATAAAATAACACGAATGGATGTAGATTTTACGACTAGGCTAAAAGCCTTATCATAGTCAATTCCATGTTCTTGCGTAAAACCCCGGGCAACTAACCTAGCTTTAAACCGATCAACAGTACTATCTTTTCTATGCTTTATTTTAAATACCCATTTATTACTTGTATTTTTTTTTACCTGGCGGAGCATCTACTAACTTCCAGACCTCATTTTCTTCCAAAGATTTTAGTTCATCACATATGGCTGTGTACTACTGAGATTTGTAATGGGATTTCATTGCTTGATCATAGCTCTTAGGCTCTTCATCAGTTTGAGACATAAAACCGCTGGAATCATTAGGTTTTTCCATTTTTTTACGCAGACGCCCTTCTATTATGTTGTCCCCACTTAAAAGGGAAAATCCCTTTCGTTTTGCCTATAACTCAGCTAAATTTTTATCGATTTTTGCTTCAGCTAAAGCTTTGGAAGAACCAATAGGTGAACAAGTTAAATTTCCGGCTTTTTCTGCAGGTAAATTTTTTTAATTTTTAGGCGCATTACTTTCTAAGCTGCCGCAAGCATCTTCATAATCTTCGTTTTCAGATCCGGAAGCATTTACTTTACTGTTAATTATTTGATCATTTTTTTCCATACTTCCTTCTTTAAAGCCAACACCAAAGGTCTCTCTAAATGTATTTTTAAAAGTTTTATTACTGCTATTTACTGTAGAATCTAAAGGTATAATTTTAACATCTCTGGTATATTCGAATTTATTCTTATTTGGATTCCATATACGATACCCTTTAACGTTTTCATCATAGCCGACAAAAATACATTTTTCTGATTAAGCGTTTAGCTTGCTTCGGTGCTCTTTCAGAACGTGTGCAAAAACTACACTTCCAAAAGGTTGAAAACTTTCTATCTTACTGTTGTCCCCTACCTAAAATTCGAAGGGTAATTTGTTTAGTATATTACTAGTACCTGAGCGATTTATTACAAAAACAGCTGTGTTAACTGCTACAGCCCAAAACTTTAAGTCCATATTTTTCGCATAAATCATCGTTGGAGCTGCATCCATAATAGTTCTCATCTCTCTTTCCACAGAACCGTTTTGCTGCGGAGTATAGGGAACCGTTCGTTGATGTCGTATACCTTCTCTTTCGAAGAGTGTTTTCTTACATTTATTGACAAATTCTTTTCCAATATCAGAACGGAAAATTTAATTAAGGAAAATTTTTACTTTTTCATATACCTCAGATTTATATTTCATAAAAAACACAAAACGAAAATGAGAAAAATCATCTTTTATGATCAAAAAATACCTGGAGCCACCAACAGACTCTACCTGTATTGGTCCACAAACTTTAACGTGAACTATTTGCTCACATTTATCTGACACAGTTTCAAAGCTGTTCCTATTGTGCTTTCCATACAAGCAGGCCTCGCAAGAGAAATTATCATCTTCCTAATCTTTATTGTTTTTCTTTAAAGTTTTCCCAACTTGTTCAACATTTTGATGAACCAGTTTTTCATACCAAAGTTTTAGTGATGAGTTTGCATTCGAAGCTACATTAGCTGCGGATACTAATACCTTTAAACATATGGCAGTTAAGTTTCCTTCACGCTGTCCCACAAACAGTGTTTTTTTATTAGACCTTCGTTTAAATATTACTTCCTTAATATTACCTTCGACAATTATTCCTTGATCTTGCGCATGATTTTGTGGAAACAAATTAGTTTCGATTTGTGGAACATCATTCAGAACTCCATTTCCCATTTAATGCCATCAAATATTTTTACGACAATAGTTCCTATACCATGTGCTTGAATTGCGCCTTTTGCTATTTTAACATTCCTTACCTCTGCGCGATAAGTATGAAACCAATCACGATTCGCAGTCATATGATAACTCGCACCAGAATCCAACAGCCAACTGTCTTTTGTTACTTTAAAATAATTTGCTTTGGAATTTAAAGCAATAAAATTGTTTGTAAGGTTTCGCTCAGGACAATTCCTTTTCCAGTGTACTTCTTTACCACATATAAATCATCGATTGTTAGAGTTGAAACTCTTTGAGGTACTAGAATTACGAAAATTCTCGTGTGCTCTATCCTTTTTTAAATATTTATTTATGTTATTTTTAAATCCCTTTGATGCAATCATCGCTTCATTTGTTTCAATCTGTCCACGCGAAATTAATCGTTCTTCTTCTATTACTAACCTTGATCTTAGGTTATCAAACGTTCGATCGGATTTACTTGCAGACTCCCATGCACTACTAAACGCTGCATATTCAGATGGTAACGATAATATAATTTTTGTAATAAACATATCATCTGATATTAATTCCTTCATGCTTCTTAAACGTTGAACCAACTCTTCAAGTCTTGAAATGAACGATATCATACTTTCAGCAGAATCTTTCGTTAAATTAAAAAACTGCTGATGCAGCATTAGTAAACTTGACTAATTTTTCCTTTCAAAAACATCATGTAATTTATTCCACATCGCTTTGGCAGATTCAAAATTAGTAATATGAATAATCTTCTTACTACCAACTGAAATTCCTATAATCTGTTGAGCTTTGACATCCTTCTTACGCCATGCACGAATTTTACAGTCATCAGATAATGGGCATTCCTCATCTCCAGTAACGACCTCGTAAACATCTGCAGCAATCATTGTGATTTTACAAACTTCCATGTTGCCCACTGACTTGCGTCATTCAATTTCTCAATTTTGCTTTCAGATTCAAAAAAAATGTTTATTATGATGATTCAAATGTTGAAATTAGAATAAATTTTATTGACAAAACAAAAAAAAAAATATATTGAAAAAACAAAGCATATTCAAACCAACTAGAAAACATAAACATAAAGTAAATTGAAAACAAGTATACAATTTAAACAAATTATTTCAACAGATCTCTCCAAATATTATATACAAGAAAAAAAACGTCTGCGTTCATGATTTTTTTTTTCCATAGCCTAGTTATTTCGTCAGTATATTGTCCACCCAGATTTCCCACAACGAAGGATCAGTACAATAGGTTTTTTAAATCTTAGGGTCGCCGCTTCAAAGCGGCTGAAGACTAAAACGCTAAGCATACGTACTGCGGCTTCCGCCTAATTAGTCCCAGAGGTCGTGTTTTGTATGATTTCGTATCTGAAATGAGACTTGACGATATATCATTTGGATAACTAACCTATTGGCCAACTGACCAAAATATAACTCCAAACGTTATCGATTTCGGTGTACCAAAAGGTATCACCCTAGAACTTGTCGAAGCTTAAGCCTCGTTGGATTTTTTCAGTCCAACACAGTTGCAACTAGTGATATTTTTTTGTCTAAAAGAATAAATAAATCAGCACCCACTGCTTGGAAAACTTTCCGCTAAAAACTTCCGAGTACATCGATGATTGTCTTAGCAACCTTAATGAGAACAATAAAAAAGCCGTTGAACATTCTTCTTCTAACTACCGCCAGACTAAATACAACATAATTTTTGCAGTCGATGTGAAAAAAAGAAAGAGTCCGAAGAGAATTGCAAAAGAACGGATCACCCCAACTTAAAGCCAAGCTGCAAGAATGTACAAACAAATTGAAAAATTTGCTAGAGGTTTACAGAATGGCATCTCTTAAAAACACCCCCAATTCACAGACTCGACTACTCAGACGAATTATTCACTATAGCGATCAGCAAAATATCTTGAAAGACCCGTTATCGGAAAACCACCACTACGAAATCTGAGAGGATTTTAGGCAAGACAAATAGATAAAGAAAAGTGTGATCTGCTCGCAAGTCATTTAAGTAATGTGTTTACTCGAAATACATGTACTGAAATGAATAAATTACCGCCGGTTGTTGCTAGAAGTCCTATGGAAATACGTTTCCAACTTTTAGATGTCGTAGAGGCTTTAAATGCTAATTTAAATGCTAAAAAACATCCTGGCTTTGATAAAATTAGCATCAGATTGCTTTTAAAGCTGCCTTTCACAGCAAAAAGAATACTTCTTTTTATTTTTAACGCCATATTATGGCTTGAACATTTTCCGCCATTGTGGAAAGTTGCCTTGGTAAAGATGCTTCCTATGCCTAGAAAAGATCCTTTGAAGGTAGAGTCTTACAGGCCTATAAGTCTGTTACCAACTATGACCGAATCGTTCAAGAAGTTGCTTAAAAACAAGCTGACTGATCTTTAATGGCAATAATTGTGTTCCAAATCACCAACTTGGCTTTCTGAGTTAAGAAAAGAAGTACTGCTCCGCGCTCTTAATTGATGTCTCTCCAGCCTTTGATAAAGTTTGGCAAGAAGGCCTGTTGAACAAGCTAAACTTACCGGTGAATATATTTAACGTTTTTGAAAGCTTCATAACTGGTCGACAATTTATGAAAAAGGAGGGAAACCACAGTTGTTCCCAGCCAATAGAGGCTGGTGCACCTCAAAGGAGTATATTGGGCAAAGTTATGGGGTATTAAAATAAATGAACAAAAATGCTCTTACGTTACTTTTACTTTACGCAAGAAAACGTGGCCCCGATTCTTACTAATAACCAAACGGTGCCTCAACGAACAAAGACGAAATATCTTGGAATTCACCTGGAAATTATTCTAAAAACAATTTATGACACTTAATATTATTCGTTAATTTTTGGCGAAACCACCGATTAATCAGAAAAAACCCAAAATTCTTTAGCTTTAAGGTATTTTACCATAAATGAAAAGTTAGCAATAGAAGAAATCATCGGCTTAAGTGACGCATTTGAAAAGGCTTTAAATAATATTGGCGATGACGTCAAAGTATCAATTAATGCGAACACACTATTACCCAGTAATTTTTTTTTTGTGTAATGGCATCTCATTATATCATTAGTTACAATGTATTGATGTCGCTACGGCAACAACATAAACTTTTGGTAAAGGCGTTAATAAATATATTCGTAGGTATATGTATGTAGTAATAGAAAAAGAGCTTCTTCTCTGATGAAATAAAAGTCTTTCAGCTTGTTCAATTAAATTCAATTTATTTTAGTTTTAAATCGATTTATCCTTAAGTAACTGGTAGTTTTAATTAAGTAGTTAGTGGTAGTTATTAGTTTTAAATCAACTTAGTTTATTTATAGATTTAAATCAGCTTAATTCAATTACAGTTTTTAGTTTTAGCTCAACTAGGTTAAATTATAGTTTTTAGCTTTAAATGAATTCAGTTTAGTAATAGTTTTCTAAAATCTTTTTATTCTTCTCTGCACCGCGACTTTTTCACTTCACTAGTTTAACTTTAATTTGGTCCGCACACTACTCAACTCGTCCACTTCCTGTCAACTACTACCCTTTTTTTCGTTCTCCTCTCGATTTTTACGTTTAAGTCTGTTTTGTCGCTTTAGTTTGTAAGTGTCCCTTTTGTTTCCCATTCTCTTTCTGTCAATGTCGGTCAGTTCGACTGAGCTAGGCACCCTACAATCGGCCCTCCTGACGGCGATTCGGCTCGGATTGCCATGGTTTCATGAACTCAGCCACCGTGGTGGTCCTATTAGGGACCTCATGGTGGCCGATCTTCTCAACCTCGTACCTCCCATGGGGTAACTTTTCCACAATTTTTTTTGGGCCCAGATACTTGCCTTTTAATTTCAAGCCGCTGCTGATTTGGGTGCGCCTGACGGCGACCAATTCGTTTACTCAGTTCGGGCCTCCGGTTGTGATCATACGTCCTGCAATTCTCTTCTTGGATACTGGATATGTTCGCTCTAGCGTCGGCCCTGGCATCGTCCCGCTCGTCTTCCAACGCCAGAATGGCTTCAATGGCCAACATTTCCCGGAGATCCGGACAGTCGGGCAACCTCATTTCTACGCAGGTCAACAACTT
Source organism: Melanophora roralis (assembly GCA_963583895.1). Classification (NCBI taxonomy): domain Eukaryota; kingdom Metazoa; phylum Arthropoda; class Insecta; order Diptera; family Rhinophoridae; genus Melanophora; species Melanophora roralis. The sequence goes on along the minus strand of OY757191.1, from coordinate 34,704,137 downwards.
AAACGGAGGCGTCCGAGTGCTTCTGGGAGGAGTGGAGTTCATAATCATCTGAACACGCCGGACGTGCCTATACCAGTGATGAGGCGTGTCAACACACAACTTCATCAGCAATGGTATGATTACTCTGTAAATACGCTCCACTTGGCCGTTTCCACGGGGAACACCCGTAGCTATCAGCAAATGCTGTATATTCTCCTTGGTGCAATATTCCTTAAAATTTTGTGAGGTGAAGGCCGCCCCACGATCAGTTTTAATTATCTGTGGGTTACCAAAAATATAAGCATTCAATAACAGCTTTTGCATCCGTCGACTTCGTGGGGTAGAGCCACACGAATTTATTGAAGCCATCAACCACTACAAACAGATAATTGTTGGCCTTCTTGGTGACCTCCATCGGGCCAACATGATCGACGTGATAGGTTACTACAGGTCGGTCACCCTTGTCTATCGGATTTAAATACCCCTCCTTTTTACCGGTCTTTGCTTCGGGGATAATGCACTTGACGCAACTCTTTACCACTCTTGGTACTCTTGCGGTCAACTTAGGTATGCAGTCCCGCTTTTCAATCAATTCCCTAGTTTTCACGGTGCCGTAGTGACCCTGGTTGTGAGCCATCCTAATTATCTCGTCCGCAATCTGGGCTGGTATAACTATGAGGTCCATCGTAGGATCCTTATACAATACACCGTTTTGCATGAAAAATTTCTCATGTTCTCCATGCTCTAAAACAGCTCTAATGGCCTTAGTATAATCATCATCTTCCTGGGCGCGTCTTATACGGTGAGTAAGGTTGCCTTCTGCCATGAGGCAAGCCATTCTACTAAGGAAATCTACATGCTTCATGCGCGTACCGGGTCTATGCTCTTTTTCATACGAAAGTTCCTGCAGGAAAATGGCCCATCTGGCGTTGCAATCTGTTACGATTTTGAATGGAATGCCCAGTAGATACACTCTCCACTTTTTCAGTGACTCCACAATTGCAAGAACTTCTAACTCGCAGGAGTGGTAATTCTCCTCATATGGCTTTATCCGCCGACTCATGTACTGGACCAGATGCACCTCGAAATCATCCCGACTTTTTTGCAAGAGTACCGCACCATAACCGAACTTGCTGGCTTCTGCGTGTAACTCCGTGATGGAGTCTGGGTCATACACCCTCAAAACCGGAGCACTGACAAGGGCATCTTTCAACTGCTGGCAACAAAACTTCGGTGGTAATTCGGAACTTAACATTCTTCCGCAGTAGATCAGTCAAGGGTTTAGCCATTATTGCATAGCTCTCTATAAATCTCCTAAAATACAAAGTTAGCCCTAGGAATCTCTGGACTGACTTCCGATCCATGGGGATTGGAAAATCCCTTACAGCTTTTATCTTCCCTACTACTGCCCTCTACAAAATCTGGCATTTCTTTCATTTGATTCGCAAACCGTTTGAAGCAGCTACACCTAAAACCGTCTTAAACTTCTTAAGGCCCTCTATCACATCCTTAGAGGAAATGATGATGTCGTCCATGTACACTATTACCGTACATCCCGAATGAAATCCCTCAAAACCGCTGATATAAACCGAGTAAATGCGGCCGGCAAATTACTAATACTAATAATGTGGGCGACAAAAGAGGTGTATTTTCTAGAGGCTTCTTCCAGCGGCACATGAAAGAATCCGTTATGTAGGTCCAACCTCATGTAGAAACTAGCGCTTTACAACTTATCCAGCACTTCGTCCATTAAAGGCATAGGGAATTGATCGCGGACGATTTTCTGATTCAGCTTTCTATAGTCACAGCACAACCGTGTTGACCCGTCCTTTTTCGCGGCTAGGACAACTGGTGACGCATACTCAGAGGTGCTGGGTTGTACTATCTTCTCCTTCAGCCATTCGGAAACCTGCTTGTCCACTATCGCTTGGTCAGCTATTGGTAAACGTATGGGGCGCTGATAAACTGGTACTTAATCCCTCAAAACGATTTTCATCTTCACCGGACTCTACACTCCTGTTGCGATAGTATTCCTTAATAACTTTCGCCACCTGGCTCTTAGTAGATTCCTCCAGGTGCTCGAGGTTGACCTGAGTGTCCGGCACTTCCCCCCTGCGTTTATGCAAAGGCACGAAAATTCTTCCCACAACATATTTCCCTCAGCCGGTTTCCTAAAAACAACATCCCCCTCAGTAATGGTAATCTCAGCCCTTCTTAACAAACTGTTACCCAACAAAACCGAGTGAAGGATGTCTCGTTCGCCAACCACGTAAAAAGTTACCTCGAAATCCGAATCGTCGATACGCACAAGCTCGTTGAAACGGCCCATTGTAACGATTTCGCTGTCACCAATTTCGTACAATTTTACCCTCTCCGGTATGAAATTAACCTCACCTAACAACATATCGAACCGCAGCAGACATATGTCGCATCCAGTATCGACCAACGCAGACAAAATTTTGTCCCGTATTGCTGGAGGCTCACACAATAGCTTCACTTAAAGAGTACCTCGAAGGTCTAGACGCGACTCCTCAGACAAATTATTCCCTATGTTGATCAGCCAGACGTCTTAAAAGACCCGTTATCGCAAATCCACCACTGCGTAATCTGAGAGGATCCTGGGCTAGAAATGACGAAGAAAAATGTGATCTGTTCGCAAATCATTTCAAAAACGTGTTCACTCCCAATACTTGCACAGACGTGAGGGAATTACCGCCAGTTGGTGCTAGACGTCCTTTAGAAATACGTTTCCGATTTACAGATGCTGTAGAGGCTATTGCGTACCTAAATGGTAAAAAAGGTCCTGGCGTTGATAATATAAGCAACAAAATGCTCTTAGAGCTACCTTCTACGGCAAAAAGAATAATTCTTTTTATTTTTAACGCAATAATTTGGCTTGAACGTTTCCCGCCTATATGGAAAGTGGCCTTAGTAAAGATGATTCCTAAGCCTGGCAAAGATCCTTCAAAGGTAGAGTCTTATAGGCCTATAAGTTTGTTACCCACAATTTCAAAATTGTTCGAAAAATTGCTTAAGAACAAGCTGACTCCGATCCTGAATGAAAACAACTGCATTCCAGATCACCAATTTGGCTTTAGAAGTCAACATAGCACAATCGAACAAACTCACAGACTGGTGCAGGTTATAAGAAAAACCTTTGAGGAAAAGAAGTACTGCTCCGCGCTTTTCATTGATGTCTCTCAAGCTTTCGATAAAGCATGGCACGAAGGACTGTTAAACAAACTAAAGCTTAACCTTCCAGCTAATATTTTCAACCTATTAGAAAAATATATAATATATAATTTATGATCAAAGAGGGAAACCAAATAAGTTCTTCTCAACTAATAGGGGCTGGTGTACCTCAAGGGAGTATACTAGGTTCAGTTCTGTACTTGCTTTACACAGCAGATATGCCAACCAATAGTTTTACACACACGTCGACATTTGCTGGTGATACTGCTTTCCTTAGTATTCATAAAGACTTAGGGTCTTCGAACCAACTGCAGCAACACGTAACCCAAGTTGAAAAATGGGAAAAATTATGGGGAATAAAAATAAATGAACAAAAATGTACCCACGTAACTTTTACTTTACGCAAAGAAACGTGCTCCCCAATCACTATTATCAACCATATGGTGCCTCAACGAACCGAGACAAAATATCTTGGTATTCACCTAGATCGCCGCCTCACATAGAAGCCTCATATAGATGCGAAGCAGACTCAAATGAAACTTAAAGCTACACAACTTTAATTGCTAATTGGCAGAAACTCTCTGATTCGTCTTGATTGTAAACTTCTACTCTATAACTCGATTTTAAAACCAATTTGGTGCTACGGTATACAATTATGGGGCACTGTTTCCTCCTCTAACATAGAAAAAATACAACGTCGTCAAAACAAAAAACTGAGAATGATAACTAGTGTTCCTTGGTATATTAAAAACAGCAACATCCACAAGGATCTAGAAGTTCCACTAGTAAAAAGCGAAATCCCAAAAGCGAACACCCGCCTAAAAAGGAGGGATACTATTGCTCTTAGATGAAACTTTTAAAATTAGTTATCCTTATTGTGAGAACTAAATTTTTAGTCTGGTACTGACTGGACTAGTATTAATAATTTAGTTTTAAGATTTGAATACTTATTTTTAGTTCGCTTAAGCGAAGATTCAATAATAAAATACATATATAAAAAAATAATGTAAAACTTCAAACGATCACTGATTCTCTCTTCCTTTTCATATTTCAAAATTTTCTTTCTTAAATTTTTCAAAATTTTGTCCTTATTTTCTTTCTAAAAAATATTTTAAATTTCCATCTTTAGTTATAAACTTTCAGCTTTACTTCTTTCTTAAATTTTACAAATTTTTCATCTTTACTTCTTTCTCAAAAATGTTTCACATTTTCACCTTTAGTTATAAACTTTCAAAAATTCTTTTTTCAAATTTTCATCTTTATTTTAAATTTTCATCTTTACTTCTTTCATCTTTATTTTAAATTTTCATCTTTATTTATCAACTTTCGTCTTTTTTTAAATTTTCATTTATACTTCTTTCATTTTTATTTTAAATTTTCATCTTTATTTATCAATTTTCATCTTTACTTCTTTCATTTTTATTTTAAATGTGCATATTTACTTCTTTCATCTTTAGTTATAAATTTTTATTCTTAGTGGAGAAAAAAAAATCTTATTTTACTTTACCCTGATATGTACTGTCATTCAATACCTGCCCTCGTTGAACACCAAGTTATTCTACCTCTGCTGGTAATATCTCACAACTGCTGCTTCTGCTTCACGACACGCGGCAACAGCAAACATAGCAACGCAGCTTCTCACACCATGCAAAACTAATCGACTGTTGTGGTTTTACTTGCTTTTCTCTTTTTTATATACGCGGACAAATGATTTGTTCAGTTTTTATTTGGTGGTGGGTTTTTTTCGCTCTTGTTTTTGCATGGAATTGTTGCTATGTTAAGCTGCTAAGTTCTTTGTTGTTACTTAAAAGTAAATTTTTGACACTGTACAAATTCTTGCCAATGCTTTACTGTTCTTTTTACCGTTATTTCTCCAGACTATTCAAATTTATATATTCTGCACAAACCACTTGTTTGAAATTTTTACTTGGTTTTTCTTTCCTCACAATTTTCTTAAAACTTCCACTGGTTATTAACCAGCATACTTTTTCAAAAATCTTGGTTGAGCCCCCATGTAGTAATAGAAAAAGAGCTTCTTTTCTGATGAAATAAAAGTCTTTCAGTTTGTTAAATTAAATTCAATTTATTTTGTTTTTAAATCGATTTATCCTTAAGTAACTGGTAGTTTTAATTTAGTAGTTAGTGGTAGTTGTTAGTTTAAAATCAACTTAGTTTAATTATAGTTTAAGATCAGCTTAATTCAATTTCAGTTTGTAGTTTTAGCTCAACTAGGTTTAATTATAGTTTTTAGCTTTAAACGAATTCAGTTTAGTAATAGTTTTCTAAAATCTTTTTATTCTACTCTGCACCGCGACTTTTTTACTTCACTCGTTTTATCGTAAGTTTACTAAGACCATATTTGTCAGCCATTACATACATTTTCGTTAGTAAACCTACCATAAGTATTTTCGCATAGTTTTCATGTATCAAAAATTACCATAAGGTTAGAATTTATTAAAAATTGAAAAAAGGCATTTTAATTTATTAAAAGTTGTGTTTCAGGTACATAACAAAATAGTCCAAACTCACACAAATTAATCCAAACCTACCCAAAAGCGTTTCAGGTAACAAATTTTCCACAGCAAAGAGAACGTTTGAGATAAATTTTCTTTCCTGTACAAGGATTTCAACAAAATTTTTGCTGTAGGTACATTTTTTTATAAAAATCTGTAGATTTCTTTAATATAAAATGCGACTTAGAACATTTAGATACATTTTATATATGATGTATATGCTATGTTCTAAAAATTCTATGGGGTGTAATCGTCTAAATAAAATTTTACTTTTTAACTAAGCAGCATGTAAGCATTTAAAAATTTTTAATTATAGTTTTTTGCGTTCCAGCTATTTTGAGCAACTTTGGTAAGCTTGGAGAGTAATTTCTTTACTCTCATTAGTCGGAACAAAATCGAGATCTTTTGGAACACGCTTAATATTTGTTAAGACTTTATAACTGATTAAAATAAATAAACAATGTTTTAAAAATTTTCTTGATTCGCTTTTGCGGGTTAATTAATAAAACGCTTGTATATAATAAATTCAATCAAAAAAAATAGTTTTTTTTTATACAAAGTGAGTTTATTTTGCTAAAAGACTCCATTTTTTGACACCTATCGATTTTTTAAAAAATATATAAATATACATATCAAAAGTAATAATTTTACAACACTTTTAATGAAAAAAAATTACTTTTACAACTTTTTAATTTAATTTCATTTAAAAATATTTTTTTTCTAATAAATAACTATAAATTTCATAAAAATATTATTAAAAATTATTTTACAATACCAAACTTTCCATGCCTGATTTTCTTTATGGCTGCTGTAAATATGCAACTCTGATACATGCAAAATCTAATGGTTTAGAAAAATTTCTAAAAATGAAGAGAGCCATACTACTGTCAAATTTCTTTAGGTATTTTTTGACATTTCATAACATAATGTCTTCACACTATTATATTTTCTCATTTTATTTGAGTTTTTTGACAAGTGTTTTTACCCAGTATTATAGTCTAAAGGCACCTTAACTAGTTATTTGCTTGTTTTTTGTAAGCACGTTTGTAAGCGGGCGTCGTAAATTTCAAGAAAAAAAAAATAACTAGTTATTCGGTCAAAAGGTAACTAGTTTTCTTTATCTTCAATTTTACTTGCTAACTTACCCTGTAAGCAAAGGTTTTGCTGGTTATCAGCAGTTTTACGAGATTTGAAAAACGTTGGTCTTGATTTTGAAAATTATGTAGAGATTGAAACTGACCGGAGTTCTTCGATGTTGGCAGAAAATGGAGCAGTAAAAAAAATACAAGAAACCGCAAAAAATGCAAAACAAACGCTTTGCTATTTCCATAGACTTAACCACTCAATATCGAAAGGCAACAAGGTACCAAAAATACAAAAAGCTGTATCGCTTGTAAAAGAAACTAGCAAATTTATTTTTAAAAAGCGTTATCCTAAGTTTTTCTGAAATACCGAGGTACAAAGTTGGATTACCTTTTATAAAAACTCAAATAATGTGTCTTGAGGCTAAAAGGAATGTACCCAAACGGAATTTAAAACTATTTTTGAAGAGGATAAAAATATTTGTATTTACTTGAAAAGCCTAGATTGGAAAGAAAAAATCATTTTGAACATGTCAAATTATAAAACCGTATCTAGGGCTATATTCCCTTAATTAAATCTGTTTTACAAGGCTTTAAAACACGTTTCTCAAAGGACGTCCTTTATTTGTTTAACATCCCTTAACTTTTGCCTTTATAATATTACTACATTAACTGATTTAGAAATTTTAATTTCTTAACTTGCAGATACATGTGTATTTGTATATATTAATAAAAAAAGCTGCTTATATCGAAATTTAATGCTGACGTTTTGCATTGGAAACGAAAATGGAAAATTTATAAAGACCGCCCAACAAATATAAAAAATTTTTAGCAAGGTCTGACACAGATATTTACAAAAACTTGCGAAAAATATTCAGAATTTTTTTGTTTCAATGCCGATCAGTAATACTACTGCTGAAAGGTAATTTTCCACTCCTCGCCGTATTAAAACATGGCTGAGATCAACCATGACAGGCTTAGCAATGTTGCATATACATAATTAAATTTAAATGACCCAAATGCCGTGCCTAACAAATTTGCTTTATCAGGAAACCATAAACTACTAATTTAATAAATATGTATGTTTTTTGCCTTTTATGTAATTATAATTGGTTTAAATTTGTTAAACGTTTTTGTTGAGTTTTTCGATTGTTTGCTTCATTTACATTTTGCGATAGCGGTAGAAATTTCTCTTCTCGGCAGTCGTCTGCTTACATGCCAAGGGTATGGTGGTGTTTGGTCGGTGGAGGGCAGAGAGCTAGGCGCATTATACACCCCACGCATATTACCCACTGCTGATGCAAACTCGGCCTTTTCAGAGATGTTTAAATAGTAAACTTCCCTATCTGCCCGCGTTATATACTTGACTTGCGTGGCAGACTGGCGATACTCGACCCTTGCAATGCGCCTGTACTCGTTAGTTTCAGTACGGTTCATTTTATTTCTAGATATTTTCCGCTTTTCTATTTCCAGCAAATTGTCATCAGTTATCCACGGTTTGTGGTTTCGTTTTAGAGTGGCAAGAATTCGTGCCGCACTTTGGTGGCAAGCGTCCTGTATTTGGGAGGTATTTAGGTGTTGTGCTACCGCGTGCTTAAAATGGTCAGCTACATGCATGTTTTGAAGCTTATAGGTGTTGTATTTGAGTTGTTTTTTTAGTATGCACGGCAGCGAGACGGAGTTTAAAAGTACCTATAAGAAGATGGTGGTCACTATCAATATTAGCACCACGACGCGTCTTTACATCGAATTGGCATCCGAGAAAAAGTTTGCTGACCACAATATGATATATTTGGTTGCGCGTGTGGCCATCCGGAGAATCCCACGTGTGTTTGTGGATATTCTTTGTGCCCCCAATAAACAAGTGGTGTTTGGTACATAAATCGATTAATCTTTCACCGTTTCAGATTCAAGGTTGGCGTTATTGCTGCCAATTTTTGCGTTGAAGTTGCCAATTAGGATCTTGATGTCACTCTCGTGGCTAGCGGTTGCAGGATGTTCATAAAAATTTGTTTCTGTTGCGTCGGTATCTGGCTCAGTGGGGGCATAACACTGCAGGACTTTGATGTTGCGGAATTTAGTCCGAAAGCGAGCGTAGATTAAGCGCTCCGATATAGCCAATGTGCAATTTCTTAGCTCTTGGGGAAAAAAGAAGGCCGACTCCGTTTATTCTTTGACTGTGATTGCCAGAATACAGAAATTGGTACCCGGATGCCATGTGGAAGATACCGCTATTCAGTCATCTTACCTCGCTTAGACGTAAAATGTCGATATTGTACGATGTCATCTCGTTGCATACTTGGTCTAGTCTTGACGTTTCGGAAAGAGTTCGTTCATTCCAGGTTCCAATCGATATCTGCTGTTTGAAGCCATAAATCGTCATCGTGTAGGGGAGTTGTTACATTTTTATTTGTTGGCGTTTCATTAATAGAGTTTTTATACAAGATTGGGTTATTAGCCCTAAGCTCAACATTCTTTGGTAATGGCGATGGACCATGATTAATCCGATTTTTCAGAAGATAGATGTTCGTGTACCTCCTACCTCCCAAGACGCTCAAAAAAAAACTACAGCCATTTGGCTTTCCCTCCTTTATCCGGGCTTGGGACCGACTAGTTATATGGAATATAAATCTTCAAAAAAAATCTGGGAAGTTAGACCAGTTTAAATACTTAAATATTTTTGGGCGCTTTTTGCCTTCAAAGTTTTAAAATTAGGCGGGAGTGCCTGCATTCGGATTTAAATCTTTGTGGGCGTGATACCGCCTACTTTATTACCTTTTATAATTTTGCGTATAGAAATTCCATAAAAAATCAGCCCGGTAGAAGTACCTGTAGTGAGAAATACATTTTTGTGTCTGTGGGCGTAGCCCTGTCCACTTTGTTGCATTAAAATATCCGACGGTGGAGACCTTGTATGTACGTATAAATTAAAAAAAAAATCGGTGCAGTAGAAGTACCAGTATAAAGAGTTTAATTTTTGTGGGCGTGGCACCACCCGTTTTGGATTTGAAAGTATTGACCTTGAATGCGGTTAGATGTATTTATATATATAATTGCCACAGTTCTTAGGAGGAGCATAGGGCCGCCAGGTAGATGTAACTGTATTAATTTTTTTGTTTTTGTGCGTGGCCACGCCTCCTTTGTAGCTTTAAAAACTTAGCCGGTCAAGACTTAATATATGGGTGCAAAGTTTTAATAAATCGGTGCAGTTAAAGCACCAGTATTAGGGGTTTAATTTTATCCAGTAAAAAATACATTTAAATTTAAGGTTTTGTAGGCATGACACCGCCTGTTTTTCCAAAAAAAAAAAAGATTCGCCTGTCGCACAGTCCACGCCCTTCAGTATTTACCTTCGAAACTTAAAGAAAATGTGTCCAGCCGTTTAGGCGTCAAACCGTGACAAACAAATAAACTTAAACCTTGCAGACATAAAAAAAGGACAAGAAATAAAAAGCCTACATATGAGCGTCTAAGAAGCAATAAATTTTTTTTGTTATTTTACAAAAATGGTAGTTCTAAAGTTGAAAATAATTGTAAACATCAGTTTTTCATTGAGATTAGTGTTATAAAAAATACATCAATTGGATCCTTTTGTATATTTGAACAAGAAATTTTTTTTTCATATATTTTATGATTGAATCTTCGCTAAAGCGAACTAACAATAAGTATTCAAATCTTAAAACTAAGCAATTAATAATAGTCCAGTCAGTACCAGACTAAAATTTAAGTTCTCACAATAAAATTAACTAATTTCAAAAGTTTCATCTAAGAGCAATAGTATCCCTTCGTTTTAGGCGGATGTGTCCACTATGTTGCAGGATGCTTCGAGCGAGCGGATTTGGATGTGTTTCCAGCTTATTTAAGTACTTGTCCACATAGTTTAGGATTTCGCATTTTACAAGTGGATTTTCTAGATCCTTGTGGATGTTGCTGTTTTTAATATACCAAGGAGCACCAGTTATCATTCTTAGAATCTTGTTTTGACGGCGTTGGATTTTTTCGATGTTAGAGGCGGAAGCAGTGCCCCATAATTGTATACCGTAGCACCAAGTTGGTTTTAAAATCGAGTTGTAGAGTAGAAGTTAACAATCCAGACGTAGCACAGAGTTTCTACCAATTAGCCAGTGGATTTGAGCAGATTTAAGGTTTGTTTGCGTAAACTTCGCATCCATATGTGTCTTCCGTGTAAGGCGACGATCACTGGAATGCCAAGATATTTTGTTTCAAATCGTTGGGGCACTATGTGGTTGTTAATACGGATTGGGGAGCATGTTTCTTTGCGTAAAGTAAACGTTACGTGAGCACATGTTTGCTCATTAATTTTTATTCCCTATAACTTTGCCCATTTCTCTACTTGGGTTACGTGTTGTTGCAGTTGACTCGAAGCCTCTTCAGGGTCTTTATGAATACTGAGAAAAGCGGTATCATAAGCAAATGTAGCCGTGTGCGTAAAACTGTTGGTTGGAATATTTGCTGTGTAAAGCAAGTACTGAACTGGACCTAGTATACTCCCTTGAGGTACACCAGCCCCTATTGGTTGGAAACAACTTATTTGGCTTCCATTTTTGATCATAAATTGTCTACCGGTTATGTATTTTTCTAATAGGTTAAAAATATTAGCTGGAAGGTTGAACTTTAGTTTGCTTAACAGGCCTTCGTGCAAGACTTTATCGAAAGCTTGAGAGACATCTATAAAAAGCACGGATCAGTGCTTCTCAAAGGTTATTCTTATAACCTGCACCAGTCTGTGAGTTTATTCGATTTTACTATGTTGACTTCTAAAGCCAAATTGGTGATTAGGAATGCAGTTGCTTCCATTCATGATCGAAGTCAGCTTGTTTCTAAAGAGCTTTTCGAACAATTTTGACAAAGTTGGTAACAAACTTATAAGCCTATAAGGCTCCACCTTCGAAGGATCTTTACCAGGCTTAGGAATCATCTTTACTTGGCGGAAAATGTTCAAGCGTTTAAAATAAAAGGATAATTCTTTTAGCGGTAACAGGTAGCTCTGCAAACATTTTTTTGCTTATTTTATCAACGCCAGGAGCCTTTTTATCATTTATGTTGATGATAGCCTCTACAACATCTGAGAATCGAAAACGTATTTCTATAGGACGTCGAGCAACAACAGGCGGTTATTCCCTCACGTCAGTGCACGTGTTGGGACTGAACACGTTTCTTAAGTGACTTGCAAATAGATCGCATTTTTCTTTGTCATTTATAGCCCAGGATCCTCTCAGATTACGCAGTGGAGGTTTTGCAATAATGGGTCTTTATACGTCTGGCAGATCGTAATAAAGAATAATTTATCTGGGGAGTCGCGTCTTGGTTTTCTAAATATTTATTGAGTGATGCGATTTCGTTCACCTCTAACAAGTTTTTAATTGGTTTGTGCATTCTTTCAAAGTTACTAACAAACTTTATTAAACTAGCATCGAAAGCAAAATACATTACCCTTATAACTTTATCAAAAATTTTTTTTTAAATTAGCTGATCACCAAACCAAATTGAAAGTTTTGTATTTTGATTTACAATGTTTTATTAAAAATTTTATATTTGCAGCAATGCTTAAACGGTTAACCTTGTTTTGAAAGTTGAAATACCGTGGAAGCAAAATTAACCTCTGGAATATACCTGAGAGGAAAGCCATCACCGGACTCCAAGGGAGAGCCTGAATTCCCTATTTTCGGAAGCAAAGAAACAAGGTCTGAATTATGAGGATCCAAACATGCCCTAAGAATATGACTGCAATGCTTCTTGAACTGGCTACAGGGAACAGTTCCGTTGAAAAGAGGAGCTCGAGGAGCAACAAATGTGTTAAAATACTTACTTTTTAAATTATCTTTATGAATTGCTTCCGCATTTCCTAAAAATCCAATTTAAAATGTTTTATTATTTTATTTAATACAAATTTTTTTACGCAGCTTCATTTTCTAAGACATTTTTTTCCATTGACAACTAAATAAATAAAAAACAGTAAAAAATAATTACGAAGACGATACCTAATTCGCTTAGGAACACTAGCTTGGATTTACTGTAATATGCGTTTTGAAATCATCTATTTGACTTAGTAAAACTTAGTTTTTTGTGTTCATCAAAAGAAATTAAATGACGAAGTTAAGTCAATATAACCTCTACTATTCTTATGTGTAAATTAATAATAATTGTTATATTCCCTAAACTTTTAGTTTTTTTTTTTTTGTTTCATATATTTATTATTGAATCTTCGCCTGTGGCGAACTAACAATAAGTGTTCAAATCTTAAAACTAGGTAGTTAATATAAGTCTAGCCAGTGCCAGACTAAAATTTAAGTTCTCATATTAATTATCAAGCTTCATATAAGCGCAATAGTATCCCTCCTTTTCAGGCGGGTGTGCCCACTATGTTGCAGGATGTTTCGGGCGAGCGGATTTGGGTGAGCTTCCAGCTTATTTAAATACTTGTCCACATAGTTCAGGATTTCGCATTTAACTAGTGGAACTAGTAGATCCTTGTGGATGTTGCTGTTTTTAACATACCAAGGAGCACCAGTTATCATTCTTAGGATTTTGTTTTGCCTGCGTTGAATTTTTTCTGTGTTGGATGCGGAAGCAGTGCCCCATAATTGTATACCGTAGCACCAAATTGGTTTCAAAATCGATTTGTAGAGTAGAAGTTTACAATCAAGACGAAGCACAGAGTTTCTGCCGATTAGCCAATGAATTTGTGTAGCTTTAAGTTTCATTTGCGTCAACTTCGCATCTATATGAGGCTTCCATGTGAGGCGGCGGTCTAGGTGAATACCAAGATATTTTGTCTCGGTTCGTTGAGGCACCATATGGTTGTTAATAAGAATTGGAGAGCACGTTTCTTTGCGTAAAGTAAAAGTTACGTGGGTACATTTTTGTTCATTTATTTTTATTCCCCATAACTTTGCCCATTTTTCAACTTGGGTTACGTGTTGCTGCAATTGGTTTGAAGCCTCTTTAGGGTCTTTATGAATACTAAGAAAAGCAGTATCATCAGCAAATGTCGACGTGTGTGTAAAACTATTGGTTGGCATATCTGCTGTGTAAAGCAAGTACAGAACTGGACCTAGTATACTCCCTTGAGGTACACCAGCCCCTATTGTTTGAGAAGAACTTATTTGGTTTCCCTCTTTGATTTTAAACTGTCGACCGGTTATGTACTTTTCTAGTAGGTTGAAAATATTAGCTGGAAGGTTTAGCTTTAGTTTGTTTAACAGGCCTTCGTGCCATACTTTATCGAAAGCTTGAGAGACATCTATAAAAAGCGCGGAGCAGTACTTTTTTTCCTCGAAAGTTTTTCTTATAACCTGCACCAGTCTGTGAGTTTGTTCTATTGTGCTATGTTGACTTCTAAAGCCAAATTGGTGATCTGGAATGCAGTTGTTTTCATTCAGGATCGGGGTAAGCTTGTTTTTAAGCAGCTTTTCAAACAGTTTTGACAAAGTTGGTAACAAACTTATAGGCCTATAAGACTCCACCTTAGAAGGATCTTTACCAGGCTTAGGAATCATCTTAACTAAGGCAACTTTCCATATTGGTGGAAAATGTTCAAGCCGTATTATGGCATTAAAAATAAAAAGAATTATTCTTTTTGCTGTTAAAGGCAGCTCAATAAGCATTTTGTTGCTTATTGTATCAACGCCAGGAGCTTTTTTATCATTAAGGTTAGCTATAGCTTCTACCACATCTGAATATCGGAAACGTATTTCTATGGGACGTCTAGAAACAACAGGCGGTAATTCCCTCACGTCAGTGCATGTATTAGGAGTGAACACGTTTCTTAAATGGCTTGCGAGCAGATCGCATTTTTCTTCATCATTTCTAGCCCAGGATCCTCTTAGATTGCGCAGTGGTGGTTTTGCGATTACGGGTCTTTTGAGACGACTGGCTGATCGCCATAGAGAATAATTTGTTTGAGGGGTTGCGTCTAGACCTTCCAAATACTTCTTAATTGATGCAATTCTGTGTACCTCCAGCAAGTTTTTTAAGCGATTTGTACACTCTTTTAGCTTCGTTTTAAGTTGGGGCGATCTATGCTGTTGCCATTCTCTTCGCGCTCTCCTTTTTTCAGATAAAAGCTCCTCAACATCGACAGAAAAAATTTTGTTGTATTTGACCTGACGGTATGTTGAAGAAGCATGTTCAACGGCTTTTTTAATGTTTTCATTTAGGATATTTAGGCAATCATCGATTTCTTGGGGAGTTTTTAGTGGTATGTGTTCCGAGCAGTGAGAGCTGATATATTTTTTATATTTTAACCAATTTACTCTTTTTGATAAGAAAAAATCACTAGTTGCTATTTGGTGAGGACTGCAAATAGTGATAATTGTGGGTGAGTGGTCAGAAGATAAATCGAAGGAGGCTTCAGCCTCAATAAGGTCCGGTGATATACCTTTTGCCACGCCAAAATCTATTACGTCTGGAATTTTATTATTGTCCGTTGGCCAATAGGTTGGTTGTCCAGTTGAAATAACGAAAAGTCCTATTTCCGACACTGAGTCATACAAAACACGACCTCTGGGACTAATTAGGCGGGAGCCCCAGTATGTGTGCTTAGCGTTATAGTCTCCAGCAGCTATGAAGCGGGGACCTAATGATTTGTAGAAACTGTTGTACTGATCCTTCGTTATGGAGAATCTGGGTGGACAGTAAACTGATGAAATAACAAGGTTATGGAAAAATTCATCAATGCAGACGTTCGTAGCTTGGATATAACTTTCCGAGAGGCCACCCAACCATTGGTGTTTAATTCTTGATTTGATTAGAATAGCCGAGCCACCACATGATCTATCCCTAGGATCCTTTGAATCGTAAAAAGAATAACCACTAATTTT
The DNA here is from genome assembly GCA_963583895.1 of Melanophora roralis. Lineage (NCBI taxonomy): Eukaryota > Metazoa > Arthropoda > Insecta > Diptera > Rhinophoridae > Melanophora > Melanophora roralis. Next base: position 34,688,528 of record OY757191.1, on the reverse strand, counting down.
AAAAGTGCTTCTAGATGTCATATGAGTCTCAGAAATACACATAACTTTTAGTAGGTTTATTAAAACTATTAGATAAATATTAATAAGTATCTGTCAAATAAGCCTATTTTAACTATTATGAATATAATTTTTAATATAATATATTATTTTACCAACTTTTTTTTAGGTATTAAAGTTTTGGATTCAATAACGGCGCCAGAGGATTTTAAAAATAATTTTTCAAGTTGTGAACATTCTGAGAAAAATTATAATTGTTCGATTTTTAGAAAGGCATCTGTGAAGACTCAAAATCTTTATATGAAAGACCAGTTACTGTATTTAGCAAATCTTTTCGATTTTGAAGTAAGTTCTTAAATACTTTTACATAAATAAAAATAAATATTTTTTTTTGTTATTTTAGGCTAATTTTTCAGATTATCCTAAAGGAAATCACAACGAATTTCTTACCATAGTAATGCTTTCAACTAATCCGCCTCAAATTTGCCATGGAGTCGGAAACAATACGAAGGAATCTCAAGAAGATGCTGCCAAGAATGCGTTAAATATATTGAGTGAAATGGGATTGAATAATACAAATAAATCTAAGTAATCTGTATCATAAATTTTTATTTAAAATAGGTGTTAAAGTCAATAAAAATTGTATGGATTCGAAGGCCACACAAGCACAAAAAAGGAAGAGTGCTATATTTGGCTGTGCCGGACCTTAAATCTCCTTCGCATTGTTATTTATTTGTATTAAACCAGCGAAATTATTTTCGAGACTTAAATATTACTTATAATAAAAATATTTTTATAGAAGTTTGAATTCGATAGCTCTTATAAAATTGAAAACTTTATACAATTTACCCTTTTGTACGGTAATTGCAACTCCCCATCTTTATTTTTAACAAATTTCCTTTTTAAAATAAAGAAATCATAAATCATGTCTACCCGAAGCAGATGTGAAGTCATAGTTTCCGAATTATAGCGTGTCAAAAATTTCATAAAAAAAGTCCTGTTTATTGTGAATGTCAACGACACAACAACTGACGTCGAGCTGAAAATTTAATAACGGTCAAATGTGACCGCTCATGTTAACGTTTTTTTCATGTTATAACACCGTTGTTAGTGCAAATGTTAAAATAACGCACATAGGGGTATTTTGCCATTCTAGCCGGACATTACTATTTATTTTTTTACAATGAAGCTTCTTAAAAATACTGAGTGCTTCTAGATCAGTGGTCTTCACCCATATTACCCAGCTAACGAAGATTTTCGGGTTTTTACTTACTCTCTTCGTGAATATTACAACCAGGGTTTTCCAAAATAAATTGTTTTCCTACCAAAATGCTTCTTAAAATCTGCAAACAGCAACTGAATAACTAATCCTGATTAAATTGTGTTTTTAAATAAATATCGTATTTTGTTTACTGATATTGCTTTTATAATTCATGGCGAGCTATTTTTATTTTATTTTTCGATCGTAAACTTAAGAAAACATAATAAATTATTAACATTACACAATCTTTCATAAATAAAAAATCCATACGCTTTGTTTTCATCATTGCAAACGGTAATCATAATCAAAACAACAAACATATGAAAAATAAAAAATTTCAATTAGTAGCTTGTTAGCTTTCAAACAGAGTAGGTGTATGTCGCATGTTTTTATTTTTCAGAGAGAGTTAAAAATGTTTTTTCTGCACTGCAGCGTTGCCAATTAGTGTGTAATTATCCAAAAATAATTTGAAACTCTTTATGTGTGCAATATAGTTAGAGCTAAAATTTTTTTGATAATTACAGTAAGAAATTGATAGCAAGCTACATAAATTTACGCACTTTAAAAACTTTTTCATAATTCAGGTAAAAACCTACGGACATACACATAAATTTTTTACAGCATTTTAATTTTTTTATTTATGTGGGATATTAAGTGGGAAAATCTTTTTTGTTTTCTTTAAACATATTCAAAGAGGCTGAGTGCCTTGTATGCAACCAGTTACTAAAGAATATGTTTGTATCGCACCTTAAGCGGCATACAATGCATATTGAGTTTCATTCTGTTTCAGGAAATGAGAGAAATCAATTAATAAAAAAACTAAAAGAAGATTTTCGACTCAAAAATCTTTGTATCCAAAATAGATGCTCAAATAACTGTACCAATACAGATAGCCAAATCAAGGCTTCACATATCATCAGCTTAGAATTAGCTAAAAGATATCGTTATAATAAAACAAAATATTAATAATTTTATATTTTGCCTTGAAATAAAAAAAACATAAGCTTACAAAACACTGATACACAAAAACAAATATAGTAAAAACAATACTTTAATTTTTTTATAAAAATGAATTATTTTGGTTTTTATTTTTACATTTTTCAGTTAGTACTGTATTACTGAATGAGCGCGATATGTTGTGCTATGTTTTTATTTTTTTATATATAATTTGTTATGTTCTGTTTTTTCACTTAAAATGCAGATTTGTTTTTTCCAAATTTGCAGTTTTTATAAAAAAAAATAATAAAATAATGGCAACGCTGACAATAATACTCTCATTTTAAGTGCGTTTCTCTTTGTGAAGACCACTGTTCTAGATTGATGAAACTTGGCAGAAACATGTATTGTAGTCGTAGGCATTTAAGGATTAAAAATGAAAATCGAACCAAGGGGGAAAAAGTTCCCTTAAGAAGAACTAATACCACCTCTGAAAAATTAAAATTTTTTTAAGTTTTCAATACTATTATTAGGCAAATGCAACTTTAAACGTAAAGGAAAGCTAAAAGAATCTACATTTGGACAGTGTCGTCCTCTCTCCTTTCGTGGGCGGCTGCATAAAGTAAAATTGCAAAAATAATGTACATATATAATAAAAATAATGGATGACTTACGCCCAAATACTATAAAAGTAAAATTTTTAAGCTTTTATGGGTAGGGGCAGAAATGCCCCCAAACACCACCTCCCGAAACGGCCCTGTACAAAAATTTTTTTTTATTTAGCTAATTTTTTACAAAAAAATTATTTTTTAGCTTGTTTGTCGCTTTTTTTGTAATTCAATGTATTAAATTTATCTGAAAATAAGTAATCCCTATATATATTATAAAATCAAGGTGTAAGTTTGTTTGTTTGTTTGTCACGCAATCACGCCTTAACGGCTGGACCGATTTTCATGAAATTTGAAATGTAAATACCTTGAAGCCCTGGGTGTGCTATACGTTTTTGAAAAAAGGGGAGGTACCACGCCCACAGCACTTCAAATCTAACTGTACTTCTACTGCAAAAAAATAACTTTTAATACTGGTGCATATGTTGCACCGATTTTTTCAAAATTTTGTACACATTTATAAAGCCTCTAACGGAAAAAAAAGAGGCGGGACCACGCCCCCTAAAACAAAAATTATATGATAGGCACTTATTCTAGACCGGTTTTTTTGAAATAAGTTCGCATATAAACGGCTTCTAAAGTCAAAATTTTGGATGTAAAAAAGTGGGCGATGCCACGCCCACAAAAATTTAACTTTTTTTTGCTGTTGCTTTTATTGCACCGATTTTTTTTAAACTTGGCACACATATAGAAGGCCCTTAATTCTGAAATTCTAAAGGACACAAGCTAGGGGTTGTTGCGCCCACAAACATTTTAGTCTTCATGCTGGTTCGGTACAATAATTAGTGGCACAAAGATGGTCAAACGTGCAAAGTTATGTGAAGATAGAGCAATATTTAAGCCAGTTATAGCCTAAAACGCTTAATCCGGGAGGACATTTGTATGGGAGCTAGGTCAAAAAATTAACCGATCATCACCACAAACAACATACTTTTTTCCTATGCCAAAAAACACATCTGTTCCAAATTTCATCGAAATATCTGCAAAAATGCGGTCTCTACTTTGTTTAAAAGAATACATTAACTCCAAGCCGGACTGACGGACCGACATGTTTTAACCGACTCAGGAAGTGATTCTGTGTCGATCGGTATAATTAGAGGTAGGTCTGAGACCTTTATTTTTGGACGCGTATAAATATTTGTACAAAAATATAATCAAATTTGGGTATAACAATATAAGAGAACTTTAAACTCCTTTTGAAATACACTTGAAATGTAATTATACTATAAATTAGGAAGATTGATATATACAGGGTGTCCCCCGGCAAGGTATACTAATTTATTTTATCGCCATTTTGGTAAACGTTAGTCTTGACAGTTCGTATTTTGCAGTCGTGAAGTAGAGACATGGCAAATTAATTATGAAAAAATATTCAGTAACCCAACGTGTTTTAATCAATAAAACATGACAACTTCGATTTTCATTAAAAAATAATAATGAGTGCCGAGGCACATTTTCATTTGAGTGGATATATCAATAACCAGAATAGTCGGTTCTGGGTAATAGAAACCCTTCAAATTATCCATCAGTCACTTTTGCATCCATTAAAAGTGGAAGTCTGGTGTGCAGTTTGGTCAGGAGGAATCATTGGAGCTTAATTTTTTAAAACTGAAAACGGCGTAATGGGAAGCGATATCCTGATATGATTGAAAACTTTTAATTTAATTTAAGAAATGGTGATGATGATTGGCCTGATTTGACTGCTCCGGACTTCTTTTTTTGGGGATATCTAAGCAGCAAGGTTTATGCATATAAACCAACTTTCCGGCGGACATCCTGTGTATGGCAATATTATTGGAGCAACAATACCAACAGGGTAATTCTAAGGGGAAGATATGTTTAAACTCCACATACCAAGTAATCCAAAAGGTTTGCCTTCCCATTCTTAACGCTTGCAGTTTTCAAACAAACTAGCCTTTGCTTTAACAATTAAATAATCCCAGGTTGCTGGTTTGCTGGATTCGCTGGTTTACACTTGGAACTCCTCCCCGCTTCTCTCATGGCATGTTGTAAGTCGCCTGTTCTAGGGTACTAAGTGGATAAAATTTACACATTTGTGCACTAAATGGAAAAACTCCTAGCAGAGTGCAAAATAGCGCTGAAGTACCTAACGACCCGTCATTTTTTTAAATAGGCTACAAACTTAACTATTAATATTTGTATAGTAATTTAAAACTTAATAATCCAGATTTGTTTTGTTAGGTTTTGTTTGCATAATTTCACACAATATTGTTTATGGGTTTAATGTAAAAGTTTTATTAACAACACTAAAGGGTATTTCGTGTAAAAATTCACATACTAAAAGCAAAGGCAGCTCATCAAAACGATCAAAATAACGAGTTAAATCGAATGCTGTAATTTTCCCACAGTTTTATATGCACTTTTTTAAGTTAAAAATTTGCTTCCAAACTTTACCTTTTAAGATTATTCCCGCGCAACGCCGGGACGGGTAGGCTAGTCTATATATAACAATAACTTATTTACAGAAGTAACAAGTAATTTAAAGTATGAAAACAGAAACTAAATTAATTGAAAAAATATCCTTTTGCACTAAGAACAGGAGTGCTACTGTTCTTCTTCGTCTGTTTCTTTAAAGACCTCTTCTGAATCAGAATCCTCTTCAAAATCAAGTACAGGGGGAAGCATTAAACAAACTGCTTTTTTCGTAAAGAGCAATGACTTCTTTTTTGGAGTTGGCCTTATGCTAGTCATCAGTGGGTCAGAACTGAGTAAAAGTCTATTAATAATATCTACGTTTCTCTTGAAAACTTTCTTGCAAAATTCTGTCTGTAAATACGAAAATGTTTTCTGATAACAGCCCAATAGGCAATTGATCCATATATTAAAACCTTGTGCATTGTGTATAAAAAAATTTTCTGAAACTGTATAAACACTGTTTCACCGCCATCTCCTTGACATTTTGAAAGTTCACATAATTTTACTCTAATCTTGTATAAACTTTTTCCATTTATCTCTCGTAGTTTCAAAAGGGTTCTGAAAACAATTTCGTGCAATGACCACAATATATATATGCACAGATTTGTTTCTTTTTAAAAAATAATTTTATTTTTAAAATTTTTTTTAAAGACAGGTACATTTATTTTGTTGCATAAAATAGCGTCATTAAGAAAGCTGTCGCACAGGTATACATTACCAGTTTAGGGGCGGGTAAAAACTACTGACTCGCACATTCCTTTTTATACATGCAATGTCAGTGTAAAACCCAATTTAACATGTTAAAAATCAATTTTAATTTACCTGTAACAATTAAAATAAAAAACATTAAAAAAACAATTTATTATCAAAACTTTTTTGACCCACAAAAAAGTTCCTTACTCATATGTAAACACACAAGATGGGAAAAAACAAAAATTCGCCAAAAAAGGAGAGATTTCAGGTTTAATTATGATGAGAAAGATTTTAAGGATAATGACTGCCATCACTTTTAAAAACCTTTTGATTTTATTTTTGTTTAATCAAAAAGTGAACAAAAAGACCTCTTTTTAATTTTGAAGGATTTTTTTTAAATAAAACTTTAAATAAAAAATAAAAAAAAAATAAAATAAAGTAGTTGCTTATATAATCTTTCGCAGAAATTAAAAAAAAATCGGTGTAAAATCTTTGTTTGTTTAGCTACAAAAAAATATATTGTAAACCTCCCAAAACGATTAAAAGTTAATAAATTGCAGGCAAATTTACTTAACTTTCCTGACTTTGACAGTGCCAAATTTTAAGAAAAAGATTTGAAAATTCACTATCCGATAGAGAATTTTGTTATCTGTCGAGCTGCGCACTTAAATTTTAACATTTCTTAAATTTCCATTTTAGCTTACTGTCCGGCTAGATTGGCAAAATACCCCTATGTGCAACGGTGTTATAAGATCATGTTTTAGCTATGATTCATGGCTAATGGAGACTAGGCGTAAAGGAATGCAATCAGTGTGTGGAAAGGGATCCTAAAAGGAAATCAAATTGCTTCGCTTCATGCAAAGAAACAAACCCTACAGATAGAGATGCAACTTCGTTCTTAAAAACATCGATGTTTTAAAGTATCAATGTTTCTATCACGGCATTTAGACTATGTTACTTGTAACACGTTACTGTAACATGCTACATGTTTTTGTTGGCAAATTGGGTAGAGAAGGCAGAGCAGTTACAAAAGTAACACTATTTCTGTTTTTAATGTTTCTTTTTGACGTTTCTCTTTTGTCGTTTTCGTTTTTTCTTTATTCTCTTTCGTATATGCCATGGTACAATTACCTTTAAGGTAATTGTACATTATAATTAAGGTAATTGTAAGGTAATTGTACCATGGTTGGAACGTTCAAGAAGAAGAATAAACAATGAAACCAAAACAAAATATAAAAAAGAGACAAGTTTCTAGTAACATAATGTAAATTCTTGAAGTTTTTGGAAGTTACCTTAAAACGAAATAAGAAAATAGTCATGTTACAAGTAACATAGTCTAAATTCCGTGTATGAAAAATAGGTGCTAAAAATATCGTCAATTGAAACGATACATCAATGTTTTTCCGATGTTTTCATTTTCTCATAATTAAATAGTAAAATATTAAAGCAAAAGTATTTACTCTAGTTATTTAGTCTGTAGCGTGACTTACACTGTAGGTTGGTTGTTAATTATCCTAAATATATTTGACTTTTCCCTTTTTGGGCGTACTAGTTTTCCTCTTCGCTTTGGCTTTTCTATTTTTTGGTATAACGGCTTCTTGTGGTTTCTTTGGCTTCTGTCTTTTACGGTACTCCTCTATCGTCTGTGGTTTAGGTTGCGGTTGCACTTTCTTCATAATATCTTACCTTTCTTGCGTTAATTTAGCATTGCAAGACTTGAAGGATCAAATTTATTTATATTTGCGTGCTTTTTAAATTTTAGCACTGCAAGTCTGGCAGGATCAGATATATTTATTAATACTTGCGTGTTTTTTTAATTTTAGCCCTGCAAGTCTGGCAGGATCGCCATGTAAAAATCGATTAATTAACAGTTTTCTTATGGTTTACCCCTCCGAGCAAGTTGACCAGCTCAGAGAGGAGGTGTTTATTGATGAAATTTTCTTACAACCTAAGTGCCTTATTTATACTGATTTTGGATTAATTCAACAAGCTAAATTTCCCCTTATATTCTATGGATAAGTGCTAATAATGCACAATTAAATATGTTTCCCTTTAAAGATATTAACTTAGAACTATGGTTGCAATTTTACTTTAAGGGAATGCATTAAATATAGCGTGGGAATATTTTATACTGGCCGCAAAGGGTCATATTTCGTAAACATTAAATTAGCTTGGCGTATGGTGTTTTGACGCTTGCTTGTGTGCGACTGTTTTGCAAATTGTTGTTGTTATGTTAGTTATGTCGAAAAATCAAGCTTCTAGTGATTGATATTTTTTGATTTAACGTAGCTGAAATGCCATTAATAATCCTCAAAAGTTAAAAATAAAAAAAGAAGTTTGAAAAAATCAAACGAAACGTCGGGAAAATAAAATTGAAAATGAATATATAGTTCGTTTTTATTTATATATGAAAGCAATTGACCTTATATAGCCCGTGGAAAACCCCCACAGAAACAATTAGTATCATCAAATTGGTCAAAAATATTGATGATTTTTGCACATGGACATGCAAAAAAACCCTCAAAAGTTGAAAAAAAAATATTTTTGTTTGTCAAAAATTTTGATGATTTTGGGACATGGACATATGTATATGGACATTTTTTTCATATTTTTTATTATTGCATCTTCGCCTTCGGCAAACTAACAATTAATCCAGCCAGTGCTAGACTAAAATTTAGGTTTTCAAATTAAATTATAAAACATATTTATAGAGGTTTTATCTATGTAAGTGCCATAGTACCCTTTTTCTTCAAACGACTGTTTCGTGCATGCTGTAAGATGTTTCGAGCGAGCAGATTTGTATGTGTTTCCAATTTATTTAAGTACCTGTCCACATAGTTTAGGACTTCACATTTAACTAGTTGAACTTGTAAATCCTTGTGGTGAGTGGTCAGAAGATAAATCCAAGGAGGCTTGAGCTTCAAAAAGTTCCGGGGATACACCTTTTGCCACGCCAAAATCTATAACGTCTGGAATTTTACTGTAGTCAGTTGGCCAATAGGTTGGTTGTCCAGCATAAATAACACAAAGTCCAATTTCAGATACGGAATCATACAAAATACGAGCTCAGGGACTAATTAGGCGGGAGCCCCAGTAGGTGTGCTTAGCGTTATAGTCCCCAGCAGCTATGAAACGGGGACCTAAGGATTTGTAAAAACTGTTGTCCTGATCCTTCGTTACGGAGAATCTGGGTGGACAATACACTGACGAAATAACTAGGCCATTGAAATGTTCATCAACGCAGACGTTTATTGCTTGTATATAGCATTCGGAGTTGCCATCAATCCATTGGTGTTTAATTATTATAGCCGAGCCCTCTTTGCGATCTTTCGAATCGAAAAGAGAATAGCCAATTATTTTGAAAGTGCTTCTAGATGTCATATAAGTCTCGGAAATCAACATCACATCAATGTTTTGGTGTTTGAAAAAATATTCGAGTTCGTTTTTGTGTTGGCGGATGCTGTTTGCGTTCCAGAAACAAACCCTAAGGCAGCTCATGGCATTTTAAGCATGGCCTGTAGAAGAGCAGACTACATATTTTGCATTTCTTGCATCATGCCGGCCATTTGCGCCATGATTTGTGTAAATTGCTTAACCATGTTGTCAATTACTGCTTCCAGGCGGCTAAAATTGGGACCGGTTGGTTCATTTGTTTGCACTTCTTGTGGAGCTGTTGGCTGATTAGGCTTACTTGTGTTGGGCTGATTAGATTTACTTGTGTTGGGTTGATTAGACTTTAATGCATTAGCATAATATATTTGACTTGTTGTGGGCTGCGCTAATGGAGGCATAGAAATACTTGGTATATTTGCCTGCTGGGGGGGGGGGGGGGGGGGGGGGGGCAAAAACTATTTTAGGCTTAGATGAGCACCTAACTAGATCAAAACCGCGCAACCTCTATAGTTGGCGGTGTGGTTTCCACTGCAAATGCTGATCTTCTTAACCCTAGGACCATCTTTTGGTTTCTCGCATTTGTTCGTAGCCATACACAACGCAAACAGAAGGCAACTTTTTTTTTTTTTCTCTCATATTTTTGTTATTGAATCTTCGCTAATGCGAACTAACAATAAGTATTCAAATCTTAAAACTAAGTAATCTATGTTAGTCCAGTCAGTACCAGGCCAAAATTTAAGTTAAGCAGTTGTTTTCATTCAGGATCGGAGTAAGCTTGTTTTTAAGCAGCTTTTCAAACAGTTTTGACAAAGTTGGTAACAAACTTATAGGCCTATAAGACTCCACCTTCGAAGCATCTTTACCAGGCTTAGGAATCATCTTTACTAAGGAAACTTTCCATATTGGTGGAAAATGTTCAAGCCGTATTATGGCATTAAAAATAAAAAGAATTATTCTTTTTGCTGTAAAAGGTAGCTCAATGAGCATTTTGTTGCTTATTTTATCAACGCCAGGAGCTTTTCTATCATTAAGGTTAGCAATAGCTTCTACCACATCTGAATATCGGAAACGTATTTCTATAGGACGTCTAGAAACAACAGGCGGCAATTCCCTCACGTCAGTGCATGTATTAGGAGTGAACACGTTTCTTAAATGGCTTGCGAGCAGATCGCATTTTTCTTCATCATTTCTAGCCCAGGATCTTCTTAGATTGCGCAGTGGTGGTTTTGCGATTACGGGCCTTTTGAGACGACTGGCTGATCGCCATAGAGAATAATTTGTTTGAGGAGTCGCGTCTAGACAGAAAAAATTTTGTTGTATTTGACCTGACGGTTTGTTAAAGAAGCATGTTCAACGGCTGCTTTAATGTTTTCGTTTAGGATACTCAGGCAATCATCGATTTCTTGGGGAGTTTTTAGTGGTATGTGTTCCGAGCAGTGAGAGCTGATATATTTTTTTATATTTCAACCAATTTACTCTTTTAGATAAGAAAAAGTCACTAGTTGCTATTTGTTGAGGACTGCAAATAGTGATAATTGTGGGTGAGTGGTCAGAAGATAAATCCAGAGAGGCTTGCGCCTCAATGAGCTCCGGGGATAAACCTTTTGCTACGCCAAAATCTATTACGTCTGGAATTTTATTGTGGTCGGTTGGCCAATAGGTTGGTTGTCCGGTAGAAATAACACAAAGACCCATTTCAGATACGGAATCATACAAGATACGTCCTCTGGGACTAATTAAGCGGGAGCCCCAGTAGGTGTGTTTAGCGTTATAGTTTTCAGCAGCTATGAAGCGGGGACCTAAAGATTTGTAAAAGCCGTTGTACTGATCCTTCGTTATGGATAATCTGGGTAGAGAATAAACCGACGAAATAACTAGGTTAAAGAAAAATTCATCAATGCAGACGTTTGTTGCTTGAATATAGCATTCGGAGATGCCACCTAACCATTGGTGTTTAATTCTTGATTTGATTAGTATAGCCGAGCCTCCACATGATCTATCTCTGGAATCTTTCGAATCGTAAAAAGTATAGCCACTTACTTTAAAAGTGCTTCTAGATGTCATATGAGTCTCGGAAATCAACATTACATCAATGTTTTGGTGTGTTAAAAAATATTCGAGTTCGTTTTTGTGTTGGCGGATGCTGTTTTCGTTCCAGAAACAAACCCTCAGGCAGTTCATGGCCTTTTAAGCATAGCCTGCAAAAGAGCAGACTGCATTTCTTGCATCATTAAGCCATTTGTGCCATGAACTGCGTAAAATGCTTAACCATATTGTCAATTACGGTTTCTAGGCGGTTAAAATTTGAACCAGTTGGTTCGTTTGTTGGCACGTCTTGATGTGTTGTTGGCTGGGCAGGCTTGCGTGGTTTGGGCTGGTTAGACTTTAATGCGTTGGCATAAGAAATTTCACTTGTAGTTGTCTGTGCTAATGGGGGCATATTTGTAGTAGGCATATTTAATGGCTGGGGAGGGGCAGGAGCTACTTTTGGCTTGGATGAGCGTTTAACTAAGTCAAAAACTGGGCAACCTCTATAGTTGGCGGTGTAGTTTCCACCGCAATTACTGCATTTCTTCATCCTATGATCTTCTTTTGGCTTGTCACAGTTGGTCGTATCGTGCAGATCCCCGCACACAACACAAACAGAAGGCAATTTACAATATGCTTTGGTGTGGCCATGTTCCTGGCAGTTTAAGCACTGTACGGGCCCAGATCGCTTATGTGGCGCTTTAGCAACAACTCTACGATGCAAAATATATATTAAATCATAAACAGGGTGGATTTCACCTTTCTGCAATTTAAATCACCCGGCTTAAGCTTCACTTGGAATAATGGTTGGGGATCCCTCTTTCTGTTTCTAATGTTCGATACGGATTTGACTTTGAAGCCTTTACTGCACAAACTGGCTGTAATCTCTTCCGGGACAACGTTAAAGTCAGTACATTTTACAACCATCTGAAGGCCTTTAGCGTTTTTAGGTTCGTAAGTGTAAAAGTTTTTCCCAATTTTTTCGAATTCAGAAACCGTGGTGCGGTAAGCGTTTTCGTGATTTACCTGAATTTTTGTCTCATAAATGCTACCACGTTTTATTTTAAACACATAAAAGCTATTTTCACTTATTAGTCCAACTAAAAGCCTAATAAGATCGTTGGAGTTTCTTTCTTTCAAATATGTATATTGGAGGAGGCTTAAATGCATTCTTCCCGGTAATAGGGGTATCGTTCTCCTCTTGCAGTATGGCAAAACGATTCTGCGATGAGATTGGCTTTGCTTCATCTTTTGAAATTTTTGCTGGTTTGGTAACCTCTGCCGATTTTCGGCTTGTACCCCTTTTAAGAACTGTAATATAGCGATCCATTCCTACGTAAACTTTTGGAGCTTCTGAAGAAATCGGACTGGGGCCGCCTTTAGCAAATGATGAGTATATTTTTATAACTTTTAAAAAGAGATTGGGATAAGATTGTCCCTTGTTCAGTACACTTATTTAAAATAAGCGCACTTGCACTTAAGTTTTATTTAATTATTTCCGGTTTTACACTCAAATAGTTTTTATTATATTCAGAGTCTCTGATGATTTTATTGCTAACGCTTGAGCTTAACACAATGTAAGCATTTCGGGTATTAGACCCACTGTCACACCGATTACTGTTACTCATTAACCGTTCGCTTTTATTACTTAGTTTTTTGTTGTTTTCTTTCCTCACTAATATGTGTATGTATGTACATATATTGAGAAATTCGCTTACCACTTATTACTAATGTCACCTATTACCAATATTACACTCGCGTAGACACGTCCGTACACTACGAGATTAAGAATGCAACTCCTATATAAATGGACATGGATATGATCATTGACATGGGCATAGACGTGGACCTGGTCAGTTTATATGTAGGGGTTATTTATTCAGCTTAAGATCATTTATTGAATAACAAATAAATAACAACACATTGATATTTCACAGTTGCATTCTTAATCTCGTAGTGTGCGGACGTGTCTACGCGAGTGTAATATTAGTAATAGGTGATATTAGTAACAGTGTTGGGTAAAATAAATGCTTTGCTGTATTTGAATACCAAATACTTTAAGTCGAGTATTTGAAATACAAAATACAGTATTTTAGTATCTTTTATTTGAAATACAAAATACACTTATAACCATTAATCAATCAGTAACACATGAGTTTCCTTTCATGAACACTAGATTTTTAAAAGTTTAATCAGATAAGCAGCCTCTTGTTGGAGAATATATAAATCCTGGTAAAGAAAACAATCTTTCTACAGGTCTTGATGAACACAAACTGGTGTTAAATTTTATGAAAACAGTTCTCTGTATGTGAAAAACAGTAAAATTAAAAGTAAAGTTATATCAAGGCGAATCCAAAAATTCGCTTCTGCATTTCTTTTGTATACCCTTCACATAGTGATAAGGGTATATATCAGTTTGTCATTCCGTTTGCAATTTCTTTATTATCCATTTGCGACCCCATAAAGTATATAAGTTCTGGATCCTTATAAATAGGGAAGTTTATATAGACGTGTCCGTCTGTCTGTCGAAAACTTTAGGACAATTTGTAAAAACATTTATCATTTGGATCCATGTCACTATTACACACCTCCGGGACTTTCATGGGATGCCATGCTTAAATTTACAGGCATTAAATTAGATTTACTGACGGACATATACATGATAATATTTCTTCAAAAGGGCATTAGGGGAGGTATTTTGCAATGTTCTTAAAGCCATTCTATCGCAAATAACAAATATTTATGCAACTATAATAATGAATTACCTTCTAGATATATAAGGTATTTAGATGCAAACAATCTATATGATTGGGCAATGTCTGAAGCTTTGCCCGAGGGTAATTTTGAGTGGCTAGAAGATGTTGATAGTTTTTGTTTGGATTCAGTTTCAAACGATTCAAATATTGGGTATATATTAGAAGTTGATCTGATACACCCAGCTGAAGTTCATGACATCCATAATAATTTACCATTTTGCTCAGAAAATAAAAATCCTCCAAACTCTAAAGAAAAGAAGTCAATTACTGACTTAAATGATAAATATGAGTACATTATTTATTACGAAAATTTGCAACAATGCTTAAAACATGGGTTAAAATTTAAAAAAAATGCATATAAAATTGAAGTTTAAGCAGCCTGCTTGGTTAAAAACATATATGTATCTCATTAAACAATTCTCATAGAATCAATGCTCAAAATACTTTTGAAAAAAACTTCTTCAAATTACTAAATAACGCAGATATGGTAAAACCATGGAAAACGTAGACAAGCGAAAGAATGTTAAAATAGTAAACAGTTGGGAAAGTGTTGGAAGAAAAATTAGAGCTCGTTTTCTTATTGCAAAACCAGAATTTCATTCCAACAGCATATTTGAAGAAAGCATGATAGTAGTAGAACTTTATAATAAGCCCATTTATCTCGGATTTACAATTCTAGAACTTTTAAAGTGGAAAATGTATGACTTTCATTACGATTATATACTTTCTAAATATAATTTGAAAGCAGAACTAAATTATATGGATACAGATTCGTTTATATACACAATAGAAACTAGCGACTTTTATAAAGATATAGTTAACGATATTGATGAAAACGTTTGATAGGTCAGAATATGAAGCTAATAATAAATTAAGTATTCCACAAAAAAATAATAAAGTATTAGGTATGATGAAGGATGAAAATAATAGTAAGGTAATGAAGGAATTTGTAGGATTACGAACAGAAATGTATTCATTGAAAGCCTGGCAAAGATCCTTCAAAGGTAGAGTCTTATAGGCCTATAAGTTTGTTACCCATTATGTCAAAATTGTTCGAAAAATTGCTTAAGAACAAGCTGACTCCGATCCTGAATGAAAACAACTGCATTTCACCAATTTGGCTTAAGAAGTCAATATAGCACAATGGAACAAACTCACAAACTGGTGCAGGTTATTAGAAAAACCATTGAGGAAAAGAAGTACTGCTCCGCGCTTTACATTGATATCTATCAAGCTCTCGATAAAGTATGGCACGAAGGCCTGTTAAACAAACTAAACCTTCCAGCTAATATTTTCAACCTAATAGAAAAATACATAACCGGTCGATAATTCATGATCAAAGAGGGAAACCAAATAAGTTCTTCTCAAGCGATAGGGGCTGGTGTACCTCAAGAGAGTATACTAGGTCCAGTTCTGTACTTGCTTTACACAGCAGATATGCCAACCAATAGTTTTACACACACGTTGAAATTTGCTGATGATACTGCTTTCCTTAGTATTCATAAAGACCCTAAAGAGGCTTCGAACCAACTGCAGCAACACGTAACCCAAGTTGAAAAATGGGCAAAGTTATGGGAATAAAAATAAATGAACAAAAATGTACCCACGTAACTTTTACTTTACGCAAAGAAACGTGCTCCACAATCACTATAAACAACTATATGGTGCCTCAACGAACCGAGACAAAATATCTGGGTGTTCACCTAGATCGCCGCCTCACATGGAAGCCTCATATAGATGCGAAGCTGACTCAAATGAAAATTAAAGCTGCTCAAATCCACTGGCTAATTGGTAGAAACTCTGTGCTACGTCTGGATTGTAAACTTCTACTGTTCAACTCGATTTCAAAACCAATTTGGTGCTACAGTATACAACTATGGGGCACTCCATAACATAGAACAAATACAACGTCGTCAAAACAAAATGAACGATAACTGGTGCTCCTTGGTACATCAAAAACAGCAGCATCCACAAAGATCTGCAAGTTCCACTAGTAAAAAGCGAAATCCTAAACTATGTGGACAAGTATTTAAATAAGTTGGAAACACATCCAAATCCGCTCGCTCGAAGCATCCTGCAACATAGTGAGCACATCCGCCTGAAAAGAAGGGATACTATTGCTCTTAGATGAAACTTTTAAAATTAGTTATCCTTATTGTGAGAACTTAAATTTTAGTCTGGTACTGACTGGACTGGTATTAATTACTTAGTTCTAAGATTTGAATACTTATTGTGAGTTTGCTTAAGCGAAGATTCAATAATAAATTATATGAAAAAAAAAAAATTTAAAATTAAAGATTTTAAAGAAGTCAAAAAAGCTAAGGGTATCAAAATTACGTACTATATATACATCCCTTATTAATAAGATATCTTTAAGTTATTTAGATAAAAATAGATATGTATTTAGTGACAATATTAATACATTAGCTTGGGGTCATTATAAAGAAAAATTTTTAAATGATGATGATAATTTTTTCATACAAGTTGATAATGATGAAGAATTTAAAAATTAAAAAGATCGATTTATGAATGATATTGATGAAGATGATATTTTTATGGAAATAGATAACGATCAGGAATTTATCAATTGTAGAGATCAATTTTTGAATGACAATGATTGAGATGATATTTTAATGCAAGTTGGATAAAAATTATCATCATTATTTTTTAATATTTATAATATGTCAGTGAATAACAAATCTACCAGATATAATAAAAATAATGAAAATGTTTTAATAATATAAGCTTAGTAGTATGTAAATATGTAATGAATAACAATAAGAAGAAAGAAAAAAACTAGGTAGGTAGGTAGAAAAAAGCGAACGGTTAATAAGTAACCGTAATCGTCGTGACAGTGGGCCAAATAGCCGAAATGCTTACATTGTGTTAAGATCAAGTGTTAGCAATGAAAACATCAGAGACCCTGAATATAATAAAAACTATTTGAGTGCAAAACCGAAAATAATTAAAGATAATTTAAGTGCAAGTTCGCCTAATATAAATAAATGTACTGAACAACGGACAATCTTAGCCCAATCTCTTTTTAAAAATTATAAAAAAAATACCGAGGTACCATACTCATCATTTGCTAAAGGCGGTCCAGCCCACTTTCTTCAGAAGCTCCATAGGCTGAGGCTGGGATGCACCGCTATATTACAGTTATTAAAAGGGGTAGAAGCCCGAAATCCGCAGAGGTTATCAAACCAGCAAAAATTTTAAAAGATGAGGAGAAGCCAACCTCATCGCAGAATCGTTTTGCCATACTGCAAGAGGAGAACGATACCCCAATTACCGAGAAAAGTAAATTTAAGCCTCCTCCAATTTATTTGAGAGAAAGAAACTCCAACGATCTTATTTAGTTATTAGTTGGAATAATAGGTGAAAATAGCTTTTATGTGTCTAACATAAAACGTGGTAGCATTTATTAGACAAAAATCCAGGTAAATCACGAAAACGCTTACCACACCACGGTTTCGGAATTCGAAAAAAATTAAGAAAAACCTCTACACTTACCAACCTAAAAACGCAAAAGTCATTCAGGTAGTCATAAAAGGTATTGACTCTAACGTTGACCCGGAAGAGATTAAAGCCGGTTTGTGAAGCAAAGGCTTCAAAGTCAAATCCGTATCGAGTATTAGAAACAGAGAAAGGCATCCCCAACCATTTTTCCGCGTGGAGCTTGAGCCTGGTGATTTAAAATTAAATAAAGCCGAAACATACCCTGTTTATGATCTTAAATATATTTTGCATCGTAGAATTGTTGTTGAAGCGCCACATTAGAGATCTGGACCCGTACAGTGCTTGAACTGCCAAGAGTATGGGCACACCAAAACTTATTGTAAGTTGCCTTCTGTTTGCGTTGTGTGTGGGGACCTGCATGCTACGACCAAATGCGACAAACCAAAAGATGATCCTAGGGTGAAGAAGTGCAGCACTTGCGGTGGAAACCACACTGCCAACTATAGAGGTTGTCCTGTTTTCGATTCAGTTAGGCGCTCATCTAAGCCGCAAATTGCTTCTGCCCCTCCTCAGCAGTCAAATATACCAAGTTTTACTATGCCCTATTAGCACAGACAACAACAAGTCAAATTTCTTATGCTAATACATTAAAGTCTAATCAGCCCAACACAAGTAAGCCTAATCAGCCAATAGCTCCACAAGAAGTGCCAACAAATGAACCAAACGGTCCCAATTTAAGCCGCCTGGAAGCAGTAAATTGACAATATGGTTAAAAAATTTACGCAAATGGCTGGCATGATGCAAGAAATGCAAAAAATGCAATCTGCTCTTCTGCAGGCTATGCTTAAAAGGCCATGAACTGCCTCAGGGTTTGTTTCTGGAACGCAAACGGCATCCGCCAACCCTAAAACGAACTCGAATATTTTTTAACACACCAAAACATTGATGTAATGTTGATTTCCCAGACTCGTATGACATCTAGAAGCACTTTTAAAGTAAGTGGCTATTCTTTTTACGATTCGAAAGATTCCAGAGATAGATCATGTGGGGGCTCGGCTATAATAATTAAATCGAGAATCAAATGCTAATGTATTGATGGCATCTCCGAATGCTATATACAAGCAACAAACGTCTGCGTTGATGAGTTTTCAATGGCCTAGTTATTTCGTCAGAGTATTGTCCACCCAGATTTTCTGTAACGAAGGATCAGTACAACAGTTATTACAAATCCTTAGGTCCCCGTTTCATAGCCGCTGGGGACTATAACGCAAAGCACATCTTCTGGGGCTCCCGCCTAATTAGTCCCAGAGGTCGTATCTTGTATGATTCCGGGTCTGAAATGGGACATTGTGTTATTTCTACTGGACAACCAATCTAATGGCCAACTGAGTACAGTAAAATTCCAGACGTTATAGATTTTGGCGTGACAAAGGTATATCCCCGCAACTTTTTGAAGCTAAAGCTTCTTTGGATTTATCTTCTGACCACTCCACCTACCAAATTGCAACTAGTGATTTTTTCTTATCCAAAAGAGTAAATTGGTTAAAATATAAAAAGTATATCAGCAGTCACTGCTCGGAAGACCATCCGCTAAAAACTCCCGAAGACATCGATAGTTGTCTAAGCAGCCTTAATCAGAATATTGAAAAAGCCGTTGAACATGCTTCATTTAACTACCGTCAGCCCAAATACAACAGAATTTTTACAGCCAATGTGCAACAGCTTTTATCTGAAAAAAGAAGAGCCCGAAGACAGTGGCAAAAGCACAGATCACCCCAACTTAAAGCCAAGCTAAAAGAATGTACGAACAATTTAAAAAATTTGCTGGAGGTGTACAGAATGGCATCTCTTAAAGAACACCTCGAAGGCCTAGACTCGACTTCTCAGACAAATTATTCACTATGGCGATCAGCTAAATATCTTAAAAGACCTGTTATCGCAAAACCACCCCTAGGAAATCTCAAGGGATCCTGGGCAAGAACTGATGAAGAAAAGTGCGATCTGCTCGCAAGACATTTAATGAATGTGTTTACTCCAAATACATGCAATGAAGTGAGTAAACTACCGCCGGTTGTTGCTAGATGTCCTTTGGAAATACGTTTCCAACTTTTAGATGTCGTTAAGGCTATTAATAATCTTAATGCTAAAAAAGCGCCTGGTTTTGACGGAATAAGCAACAAAATGCTTTTGGAGCTGCCTTGCATAGCAAAAACAATAACTCTTTATTTTTAACGCAATATTACGGCTCGAACATTTCCCTTTAGTATAGAAAGTTGCCTTGGTAATAAAGATGATTCCTAAGCCTGGAAAAGACCCTTCAAGGGTGGAGTCTTACAGGCCTATAAGTCTATTGCCAACTATGTCTAAATTGTTCGAGAAATTGCTTAAAAACAAGCTGACCTCTATCTTGAATGACAATCATTGTATTCCAAATCACCAATTTGGCTTTCGGAGCCAACATAGTACTATCGAACAAACCCATAAAAAAAAGTACTGCTGAGCGCTCTTTATTGATGTCTCTCAAGCCTTTGATAAAGTTTGGCATAAAGGCCTGTTGAGCAAGCTAAAGCTGAACCTACCGGTAAATATATTCAACCTTTTGGAGAGCTACATAACTGCCCGACAATTCATGATTAAAGAGGGAAACCATTTAAGTTGTTTTCAAATAATAGGGGCTGGAGTACCTCAAGGGATTATATTAGGTCCAAATTTGTACTTGATTAATACAGCTGATATGCCAACCAACAGTTTTACGCACACGTCTACATTTTCTGATGATACCGCTTTCATCAGTGTCCATTAAGACCCTAAACAGGCTTCGAGCCAACTGAAACAACACGTAACCCAGGTAGAAAAATTGGCAAAATTATGGGGTATTAAAATAAATGAATAAAAATACATCCATGTTACTTTTACTTTACGCAAGGAAACGTGCCCCCCAATTCTTATTAACAACCAAATGGTGCCTCAACGAATTGATTGTAAACTTCTACCCTACAACTCGATTTTAAAACCAATTTGGTGCTATGGGATACAATTATGGGGCGCTGCTTCCGCCTCAAATATAGAAAATATTCAATTCCGCCAAAACAAAATACTAAGAATGATAACTGGTGCTCCTTGGTATGTTAAAAACAGCAACATCCACAAGGATTTACAAGTTCAACTAGTTAAATGTAAAGTCCTAAACTATATGAACAGGTATATAAACAAGTTGGAAACACACCCAAAACTGCTCGCTCGAAACATCCTACAGCATGCACGAAACAGTCGTTTGTAGAAAAGGGATACTGTGGCACTTAGATAAAACCTTTATAAATGTTTTATACTTTAATTTTAAAACTTAAATTTTAGTCTGGCACTGGCTGGATTTATTTAAACTATTTAGCTTTAAGATTTTAACACTTACTATTAGTTCCCCAAAGGCGAGGATTCAATAATAAAAAAAATATGAATAACAAAAAAAAAACATTGATATTTATGTATATACATATGTTTTTGCACATACATATGTCTGTGTTAAATTATATTTATTTTCTTTTATTGAAGAAAAAGATTTTTCCAATATTTCGGTCAACTTTTTGCCCATCATCAGGGACCTGACAAAATACAATAACAAAACATTGATAACATTAAAAACACTTTTCTAAACATAATATTTTTTAATATTTACTTTGAAAAAACTTAAGTTAACTTATGTTTATATCACGTCTGTGGTAAGTTAACTTTGGGAGAATCAATCGGCAAGTCTTTTACTTCTAAATGAGCTATCAACGAGTGTCGCAGGCTCCGCGTCGCACGTACGTTCGATTCAAAAGACTTGATACCATTTCCTTTTGAAAGTTTTCATTGAAAACATTTGTGTGGGGGATGTTAGTGTGTGAGTAACAAATACGCATAAAACCTACGGCTGTAATAACCGCTCAGGTCTCTCTGCACTACTAAATCTCTGCCTGGGATCTATGGCGATAACGACCAGTAGAAACGCTATACCATTACTACTGGGTCTAATGGCTATAACAACCAGTAGACACCCTCTACCACTTCGGATACTTAGTCTGAGTACTATGGCGATAGTGTCATTTGTTTATTGAATTTTTAAACAATACCTGACAAAAATATTACAAATTACAATTTTAAAATCTAGGAATGCTATGTTTCAAATTTAGTTTTTTAAGTGTTCTCTGATAAAGTGAACTCTTAACATTCTCTCCTCCCTGTGAATCAACCTGATTCACAATCTTCGATATTCAATACAGCTAGCTTTGAAGTGGGGCGGCGTACTATGCCTCTAGGGTTTTAATTTCAGCTTAACGAACTATTCCGTCTTTAGTAGGAAAAACTTTTTTTACACGCCCCTTTAACCACTGATTTCTGGGCAATGTTTTATTAAAAACAATCACAATATCACCAACTTTTAACGGGGAATGCATGTCTTTCCATTTTGGCATTTGAATAAGCTGTGGAAGATACTCTTTGATCCACCTGTTCCAAAAACGATCCTTTAAGTTTTGTGCAGGCTTACACTGTTTACGAAGGCAGATATTTTCTTCATACTCGGTGTTTGTGTTGAATTGACGCAACCGACAAGAAATAATTTTGAGTAATTGGTTCATCCTCATCTGAACCAAGAAGAATTTCAGTAAGGGGCCTGGAATTTATTATATTCTCTGCTTCTATCAATACACTTCTTAAAGTTTCCACTCTTAGAGAACTCTCTTTTAAGGTTTTACCAAGAATCCGCTTAGCTACTCGAATTAAACGTTCCCATGCTCCTCCTAAACTTGGATTGCCGGGGCAATTAAACATCCATTCAATATTCTTGTTTGTTACTTCTTTGATTTTGTCTATGTCGAACAATCTATCTTCCTTTTTCAGCAACTTTTGGGCTCCAATAAAGTTAGTGCCATTATCGCTTCTAATTCTTACTGGGGTACCACGACAATTTATGAAGTTACGAAAACATAAACTGAATGCATCTGTGGACAACTCATCAGCTATTTCCATATGAACAGGACGTATTGTCAGGCATATAAAAATGACTGCCCAGCTCTTTTCTCTGCTACGGCCTATTGAAACGGTAAATGGTCCAAAAAGATCTACACCAGTGTAAATAAATG
Source organism: Melanophora roralis (assembly GCA_963583895.1). Classification (NCBI taxonomy): domain Eukaryota; kingdom Metazoa; phylum Arthropoda; class Insecta; order Diptera; family Rhinophoridae; genus Melanophora; species Melanophora roralis. The sequence goes on along the minus strand of OY757191.1, from coordinate 34,665,781 downwards.
GGCGTACGAATGGTGAAATACGATCTTTTGGCAGTTGTACCATTAAAGGGGCCTTTGGTAATATGTAATCGTACTTACAAAAAACATTATAAACTAAACCTAAAGCTAAGCTAGAATACATACATATACTTAAACCTAGTGTGGGAAAGTGCTGATGATGCATAATACACAATGCACAACCAGTTTCTTGTGTGGGCAATGATACACATGCTTTGTATGAGTATCAAGTTACCAAATGAATATTTGGCAACATTCTACAGCTTGTTATATGAATTCATATATATTAATAAAATAAAGAACAATAAAGACAACAGTCAATTTTTAACCAACAAACATTAAAGTTGTTTAAATTTATTTACATGGCGACCGTGACTAAATGAAGAAATTTATAAAAAAAAAAATTAAGACAAGAGACTTTTGTCAGCAATGTGAAATATTGTGTTTAACCAGCATATGAAAAGAGTAACGGGATTTGATGCTACAATGTGGACAGTCGGCTGAAAAAAAAAATGTAAATGATATATGAGTTCGTTAAAAATAACTAAAATCGCATAATCACTGCTTAAAATAACATTATGTATAATAATTTAACAGAGATTAAAATAACTCTTTTACAAGAAGTGAAAAATGCTAAACAGTGATCACCGTCACTGTTTAAATAACCGGTGATTTTAAAATCGCATTCACTGTTAACGATATTCCCTAAAAATCACGGGATCGCTCACCTCTGGTGCCAATGCTGATCTCTGCAACAACGACAACAAGAACAACAAACAAAATTCATCAGCTGATTGTGAAGAGAACCGGGAAATCAACACCAACAAAAGCAGCAACAGCAGAAAAACAACAAAAAGTACTGAAATATTTTTATTTATTTTAATTTAACCTTCTTCTAAACTAATTTTTTTTATGGCGTTCGATTTAAATCACACTAGTCAATATTAAAATGTTTAATTTTTTTTTGAATTTGTAAAAATTAAATTTCCTTTTATTTTGAATATTTCCTTTTAAATGGCTTGGTGGAAAAATATTTTAAAGGTAATCCCTTTTATTTTTGTGGGATACGAAGTAGGGAAACACCAAGAAGACGAAGACATGAACAAACAACTAACAGAATACATTATGACAAATAATAAACTACAGCTACAAAAAGAAAAAGAAGATAACAAATCTGATGTTTTTGAAATAATAATGGTAATCACTTTAGTATTACTAGTAACTGCCTACATTATTCGGCTAACGTATGCGGTTTTTAAGAGACGACAAATATAATCAGAATTTTATTAACGAAACACAAAAAGAAAAAAAAATTTCCTTTTGTTCTTTTAATGACTCAGGAAGACTGGTCAGCTATATCTGAAGAATTAAATGGTTATGGCTGAATTTGATTAAAGTTTTAAGTGCATAAATAAAACACAAAAACCAGGTACAGATACTATCAATAAGCATCTGCTACTTTTAGAATTGAATTATAACAAAACAGTAATTTTAATTAACCATATTAAGAATAAATTAACTAGAGAACATTTAAAAGAATGTATCACAAGTGTCAATAACCTTCAAAACAAAATATTAAAGACGCTTGAGGAAATTAAACTGTCTTTTGTTTTCCCACCAAACAACAAAACAATAGAAGTTCCAAAATTAGAGTTGATAATGGCGGACGCCATCAAATTTCTCGAAACGGCTAGCAAAATCTTGCCAGATTTTGATGGTAGTTTCAATAATTTGCGTAGATTTATAGATGCTATTAATTTATTAGTTTCAATAAAGGGAACAAATCCTGATTTCCTTCTCCTAAATATTATAAATACAAAAATTACTAGTAATGTACGCAATAAAATAGAAGGGCTCAGTTCGATTGAATCCGTAATTGAAAAATTAAGAAATGTTGTTAAAGGCGACTCTGCTGATACTTTGATAACAAAACTAAATGCGACCAAACCGCATGACAAAAATAAAACACAATATGTAAAGGAAACTGAACAACTTACAAACGAACTTGCAAATACATACATATCAGATGGTATGACTGAGGGGGCAGCAAACAAAATTGCTACAAGAGCCGCAATAAAGTCAGTCACACAAAATGCGAACTCTGAACGAGTCAAATTAATTATGCAAGCTGGTACATTCAACTCAATCGAGGAGGTTACGTCCAAATTTTTGGAAATAGAAGATCAGCCAAATAATTCAGTCATGTTTGTAGGATACCGAAACAGAGGTAGAAACAGACAAAATTATAACCACAATAACTATAGAAATTATAATAATCGTAATAATGCCCATAATAATCATTACCAAAATAATAATAGAGGCAGAAATTACCGCAACAATTATAATCGTAATAACCGCAACGATTATAATCGTAATAACCGCAACGATCATGATCGCAGCAATAATAATAATAATAATAGATGACCCAACTTTAATAGCAATGTCCGTGTTATTAATAGCGATGAACAGGGAAACGGCGACAACCCCCTAAACACCCATCTGGGTGAAAACTAAACAAAAACGATGATAGCGTCAACTCCGCAAATTTTCATGAAAACATTTATCACTTTAATCTGAATTTATCGAGCTACGGCTCTATCAAGAACACAATAAGCGACAATTTCAGTACGTTTCTAATAGACACTGGTGCCAGTGTATCTGTTTTAAAAAACTTTTGTATCAAGACTAAGGAAAATCTCAATCTTTCACGCAAATGTAAACTTACACAATAGGAAAAATCACAGGCGATTTAATTAACAAAAATACTCTTATTAAACATGACTTTCTTATTGTCAATGACAATTTTCCAATTCCGACCGATGGCATTTTAGGCCTTGATTTCATTACAAAATACAATTGCATCCTTGATTTTGGCAAAAATAATCAACTTTTAATACTTAGACCGGATGATTTCCCAAATCAAATCACTTTCAAAAAGTCAACCTACATCGCAAAATATCTTATCAATACCCTCACGAAGCGAAGTCATTAGAAGAATAAATGTTGAAACAAAGAACAGCTTTATATTTGTACCTACACAGGAAGTTGCTCCTGGTATATACATAACCAATTCTATCACCTCAAATAAATATCCCTGCGTCCGTATTGTTAACACGACGGATGAAAATGCTTTCATCGCAAATACAAATGTTATTACCGAAAATTTGGATAATTACAACTAAGTCCAATTTTCAGAAAACCAACATAAAATCAGTGAATCAAGATCAAAGAATATTTTAGAAAAACTTGTAACTTCCCAAAATTTGCATATCAAAGTTTAACAACACTATGTTCACAATACACAGATATTTTTGGTTTAGAAGATGAAAAAATTTCTTGTAATAATTTTTACAAGCAAAAATTAAGATTGAAGGATACTACACCAGTTTATATAAAAAACTATAGGACCCCTGGATCACAAAAATCTGAAATCAATAGTCAGGTGGAAAAACTCATTAGTGATGACCTTGTAGAACCTTCAGTATCCGAATTTAATAGCCCAATATTGCTTGTGCCCAAAAAATCGTTACCAAATAGCAACGAAAAAAGATGGAGGCTAGTTATTGACTATAGGCAGGTCAACAAAAAGCTCAAAGCGGACAAATTTCCTCTTCCCAGAATTGATGAAATTTTAGACCAACTGGGAAGAGCCAAGTATTTCTCGTGCCTTGACTTGATGTCCGGATTCCATCAAATAGAGCTGGAAGATTGCTCAAGAGACATTACTTCCTTCTCCACTAATACTGGATCATACAGATTCAAAAGACTTCCCTACGGGCTTAAAATAGCCCCGAATTCCTTCCAGCGGATGATGACCATGGCGTTTGCAGGTCTCAAGTCGTCACAAGCATGCTTGTATATGGACGATCTTGTCCTGGGATGCTCGGAAAATCATATGCTCAAAAATCTTAAGGATATCTTTGAAATTTGTAGAAAATTCAATTTAAAATTGCACCCTGACAAATGCATATTTTTTAAACATCAAGTAACATTTTTGGGACATAAATGTACGAACGAAGGTATTTACCCAGATGAGGGAAAATTTGAAATTATAAGAAACTACCCAATACCCAGAAATCCTGAAGATGCAAGAAGATTTGTTGCTTTTTGCAATTATTATCGTAGGTTTATAAAAAACTTTGCTAAGTATGCAATACATCTTACAAGGTTAACGAGAAAAAATACGAAATTTGTGTGGTCAAAGGAATGCATTTCAATACCTTAAAAATTCCCTCTTATCACCTGAAATATTACAATATCCGAATTTTGAGAAACAATTTTGCATCGCAACTGATGCAAGCAAAGAGGCTTGCGGAGCTATCCTTAGTCAAGAATATGATGGTATCCATCTACCAGTGGCTTATGCGTCAAGAGCCTTTACTAAAGGTGAGTCAAATAAGGCAGTTATCGAACAAGAACTGACGGCGATACACTGGGCTATCAACTTTTTCCGCCCGTATGTTTATGGAACGAAATTTCTAGTTAGAAGCGACCATAGACCATTAGTTTACCTGTTTTCAATGAAAAACCCTTCATCTAAACTCACCCGAACGAGACTAGATCTTGAAGAATATGACTTTTCAATAGAATATATACAGCGGAAACAAAACTGCGGGGCTGACGCTCTATCTAGCATTAATTTTAGTGACATTAAAGAAATGGGTGAACACATCAATATACTTAAAGTCACTACACGACTACAAAACAAAAACATAAAAATCAATAATTATACGGAACAAATAGGCAAGAAACCTAGCGCATACGAAATTACTAATAAAAATCAGGTTAAAAAATTTGTTCGTTTAAAATTTACCCAAATAGCAGATACATTTAGATGTATGCTAATAAAAGGGAAACGTATATTTATTAAAACTGCGATGGATGAATTTATTATTAATGGAAAAATTGATTTAGATCAATTCTTACCAAAGCTAGAAAATATGGCTAATAGTATAGGCATTCAAAAGTTGCAACTATCGCTCAATGATATAATATTTGAAAAAAACTCGAGTTAATGATTTTAAGGAAATTGCGAACAATAAATTGAACAATCTGGAAATAGCGCTGACACCGAAAATAAAAATAATAACAAACGAAAGAGAAAGACTTGAAATAATAAAGAAAAATCATGATGATCCCCTGCTTGGTGGCCACCCAGGTATCACACGATTATTAAATAAACTTAGAAAAAACTACTTTTGGAAAAACATGACTAAGCAAGTTACCAAGTATGTAAAAAACTGTGTACAATGCCAGTTGAACAAGATGCGCTCAAAACATAAAGAGAGTTTAGCAATTACACCAACCCCTGCCAATCCCTTTGACATCGTCATTATAGACACAATAGGGCCATTTGTAAAATCAAACGGGGGAAATGAATACGCAGTCACAATGTTATGTGACCAATCTAAATATCTTATTGTCGTCCCAATACCCGATAAATCAGCTAAAAATGTGGCAAAAGCGATTTTCATGAATTGCATATTAAAATTCGGACCTATGAAAACACTACTCACAGACATGGGCGCGGAATACAAAAATCAAGTACTTTCAGAACTTTGTAAGTTGCTTAGTATAAAGCAATTACATTCCACAGCATACCACCATGAAACCTTGGGTACCGTTGAACGTTCTCATAGAACACTCAATGAGTACCTGAGAACTTATTTATCACCTAACAAGACAGATTGGGACGAATGGGTTACATACTTTGAATTTTGTTACAACACAACCCCTTCATCAGTACATGGCTATTGCCCATTTGAGCTGGTGTTCGGGAAACCGCCCACACCGCTCAACCTTCTTCTAAAAGGGGAGGTAGACCCAATATATAATATTGAAGCCTATGCTTAAGAAGCTAAATATAGGCTACAATTAGCACACCAAAGAGCCAAATTGTTAATTGAAAGGTCAAAGCTTAGGCAAAAGGAAATTTATGACAAAATGTCGAGTCCACAAGACATTCAAACTAATGACATGGTTTTAGTAGAGAACACATCTGGACGAAAATTAGACCAATTATACACAGGGCCTAATAAGGTCATCAAGGTAGAAGATAAGAACATATCAATAAGAATAAATAACAATAAAACCAGTACGGTTCATAAAAATAGAGTAAAATTATTTCATACTAAATAAATATAAGAGTATAAATTAAGTAGGCGGATCCCCTACACCCAGTAGATCTAAGAATATGTAACACGTTTATTATACCTCGAAACTAAAATAAATAATAATATAAGTTTATTTTAGTAACTAACCTATATTAATATATACAAGTGTTAAGAAAAAAAAATGTGTCAATATAATTAACTTAAGTTTTCTTTGTATAGAATGATCTTGGTATACTACAAGATCATTCTTCTGAAAAAGGGAGGTGTACTAATTATTCTTTTACGTTACTTTATTAATTGAATTATAAACTAAACCTAAAGCTAAGCTAGAATACATACATATACTTAAACCTAGTGTGGGAAAGTGCTGATGATGCATAATACACAATGCACAACCAGTTTCTTGTGTGGGCAATGATACACATGCTTTGTATGAGTATCAAGTTACCAAATGAATATTTGGCAACATTCTACAGCTTGTTATATGAATTCATATATATTAATAAAATAAAGAACAATAAAGACAACAGTCAATTTTTAACCAACAAACATTAAAGTTGTTTAAATTTATTTACACCTCTTTTTATTTCTTCCTCAATAGAAGCTTCTCGCAATTTAACTATTTCGTTTGGCCACAACTTGGCTTCAGCATGAAGAAATTCAGGACCTGCTATCAGTACGCCATTACTATTGATTTTGGAGAAAATACTGCCCTTGTGCCTGAATCCGCAGGGTTTTGATGGCTCGACACATACCCCTACTGATTTAATGTAGATATATTCAAAATTTCTGCAATACGACGACTAACTAAAGCTTTGAACCTCCTTTCACGAGAATTTATCCATTGTAAAAGAGTCTGCAAGTCTGACCAAAAATATATTGACGAAATGTTGACTTCATGATTTTGCAGAACTACTTCGCTTAGACGAGCTCCTAGGACCGCAGCTTGCAACTCTAAGCTGGTATACTTACTAACTTAACTGGAGCACATTTAACTCTTCCTATCACAAAAGAAACGTTAACTTCATTCCCATATTGAATGCGAAAATAGCACACTGCTGCAAAAGAATCTTGACTAGCATCTACAAATACGTGCAACTGAACATCTGCACAATTTAGGTTTAAAGATAAACAACGCTCTTAAACTCGTTTCCCCATAACGTCCACTTTTTATGCAACTGAATTGGAATAGGGTCATCCCAGCTAACTTGATGCTTCCAGGTTTTTGTATAAGCAGCTTGGAATGCAGCAAAAAATCCGCTATCAAACCATATGGATCAAATACTGCCATTGCAATTTTTAGTAATTCTCACTTAGTGGGAACTCGAGTACCATCCAGTTTGTTTGAAATTTAAAAACGTCTGCTGTTTTATCCCAAAACATTCCCAGAATTGTTTGAGCAGTAGACTGTTTCTCCATATTAACTAATTCTGAGCTTTTAGTTAGAGAGCTATTCATTGCAGCTTTAAGGCTCTTACTATTTGATATAAATCTTCTTAGCTCAAACCCGCCTTCAGAGCGTATCTCAGCGACTTGCCGGCATATTCTAATAGCTTCATCTTCATCTTGAAAACTGCACACAAACGTAATGATTCTGAATAATAGCTTTTGATGCATCGGAATACTTTTGTAAAAATTCAATAGCATTGAAGTTCTTAACATACTCAGCAAAACAAGGAGAGCAAATAACCTCGAATGTCATAGATACCATTACATATTGCTCTACCACAAAAATTTTTGCACATGTTGATCTTCAGGACGTATTCGTATCTGCATGAACGTTTCTCGAATATCTGCAGCCACAGCTATCTTACCCTGCTTAAACTTCAGCAAGATACCTAACAATGGTTTTGCTTGCTCTGGACCCTTAACCAACAATGAGTTAAGAGAAATCCCTGATACCTCAGCGGCTGCATCAAAAACTAATCGTAGTTTGTCTGGCTTGTGGGGATTAACAACCCCAAAGTGAGGTAAATACCATAGCGACAATTTCGTCTTCTTCCGATAGTTTACGCGTATAGCCTTTATTAACATATTTGTTAATCTCACCATTATAATTCTCTGCATATGCAGCATTCTGTGGCATTTTCTTCTCAACCAACCTTAAACGACTTACAGAAATACGATAGCTTGTAGGTAAAGATTAAGGATATTTTTTCCATAGCAAGCCTATTTCAAAAGGCTTTCCAATACGCTTTATAGTGGTCTCCATAATTTTCTTCGCAAGTTGATCCTCATCAGATAAAAGCGGTTTTATATTAGGATTGACACCAAAACTCTCAGCAGCTAGGAAATCGCTAACAATATTATTAAGCTCATTATCTTTGACAAGTAGCACTGTAGGATAAGCTGTATTGTCAGCTAAGCCATATGCCAACCACCCAAGTTTATATTGCATAGCGATTAAATCACAATCATTAGAATTTTTGACTGCAACGGGAGCCCCAAGAAATGCATTATTTCTAAAGGTAAGTTTGCGAAATCTAAGAAATAACTTTTAGAAAACGACTGACAGGGCAAATCAAGCTTCTTAATTGTGTGAACATTTCTGAGTGAGAATCTTTCTCTTGAAACACTTGCTCCTTCTACCTCTAGACAAACTAGATACGAACTTTCAGTTACTGTGTTCTCTCTATACCACTGGAGCGTCAGGTCTGATGACTTTCCTTTCAGCCCAAGAAAACTTTGCATATATCTTAAAAGAACCAGAAGGGTCAAACAATATTACAGGCAAAATTTTAAACATTTTACTTGCCTGTATATGTTTTCTGCAATTTAAAAGCTGATTTGAATCCTGGCTCACATTTTTGGAATCAGTAACCACATTTTCTGTTTCCTAAAACTTGTGAAGAGACTTATGATGATATTTTTTACAGTTTTAAAATTGCAACTATTAAGGGCCTGACCCTTACGCAGACAGCTAAAGCATAGTTAACTTTTTCCCAGCGCATTGGCAAAGACATCTTTTCAGTAAATTCTTTACAAGCTGACAACATGTGATCTCCGTCACATACGTGGCACTTAACTTTTAACCCCTTCTTACTATCAAGAACTACCATTTGCTTAACAGGTTGGCTTTGTAAGGGCGGCCCATAGTTTGGAATCATACTGATAACTCTGGCCAAATCTCCCAGCCATTTTGAAAAGTCAATTACCGTAGGATAAGGCTTTATACTCACTGCACTCTTAACCCACTGAAATTGCTGAAATTCAGGAAGCTTGGAAATCATTTCTTCTAACAAGGTTGTACTCATTTTGTACAAATTTTGACTATTATTGTATTTAAAAGCATCAGTTGTATCCTTAAAATTAGCCATGAACAGTGGCCACTCCTCTGCATTACCATAAAATGACGGTAAATCATACAATTTACAAGACGGTTCAAATGTTTGCACTAATGGCAAACTGGACACGTAATTTTGCTCGCGTATTGGCCGTGGTACAGTTGATTCTGCAGAAAAAAAACCAGAATTTTCCAAATTCTGTTCATGATGCATGTTGGCAGAAGTGCTAGGGTGCGATACATTAGCATTTGAAACATTATGATTTGCTACGTGAGAACAAGAAGCAGAAACTGTAGGTATCTCTGCAACACCTTCATTAAAAGCCATTTCAGTTGGTTTGTTCTTCAATCTTTTGCTTTATTACATCAATATCATTTCGACTTTCCAATACTACTTTCGTTAGATTATTTAAGCTGGCAATCATATTTGCCAACTGGCTGCTTACTGATGGTGGCATTTAGTATCATTTTCGTCCATTGGCAAAGGAGAACCAGGCTCGGACTGAACAGATCGAGTTGATCGTAAATTATAACCAAGAGGCATTGTTATATTAATACTCAAAAAATATTTTCCAAAAAACACAAATTTTCGTTTAATAAATTTGAAAACTGTTATTCCTTTATTAAATTTTTAAACAATACCTGACAAAAATATCACAAATTACAATTTTAAAATCTATGAATGCTATGTTTCAAATTTAGTTTTTGAACCAAGTGTTCTCTGATAAAGTGAACTCTTAACAGATAGCAACCAGTAGAAACCCTCAACCACTACTTTGGGTTGAGTTGTGAGCACGGTTATACTTACACCATCGAGGCTGTAAAAACCTACAATGATATCCGTACACCAAGACATTACAAACTCAACTAAAGCTGTGATGATCGACCTTATTGCAGCTAACTACCACTGTAACATTGAGTAAAAATACGCAGCTTACTCACACACACACCTAAGTGCATTCTCTTTCTGGTTGATTCTCTTAGACTATCCATGTACTTTCTCTTAAGCCAAATATACATATTTTGAAAATAACTTTACTTTAGCTTAAAAGAGATTAAACAAAACTAAATACAATGCAATGTTATGGTATATAGAAGTAAATAAACAATATGCCGTTAACAATCAAAAATCAAAAAAAGTAACTGCGACTTTACTTAAAAAATTAATAAAATATAACGCAATTTTGGGAAAATTAGTTATTTTATAAAATTATATTAGGAACACAAATAATGTGTTTTCCAATTTCAATAAGAATTCCATTGGAGATCAATAAGATTTCATTTAGAAGGCAATTGTAACCCAACTTTATTCCAATCAGAGCTCAATTAGGATTGATGTGTATATGCGTTCCTATAAGCATTGATCTGAATATGTTTAGCAATACCAGTGCATATATTTTTCCAATTAGGATTATCATCTATAGATTTCCCCATAAGAAATAATGTGTATTTGTTAACAGCAACCATATTTTTTATTTATAATGTGTGTTTTTCTCATAAATAACAATCATTTATTCTCTATGAATTGATTTAAACATTGAGTTTTTAACGCTTTAGTTAATTGAGAGTTAATTTCTTAAAATAAAGGTTTTCGTTTATTTATATACATATATGATATATCAACAAATAACTAATATTGCAAAAGGTATAAAGCCAGAGTACACCAGAATTGATGATATTCCATTGAATCAAACTTACGAAATTATAAATTTCGAGTGGAAGGTCACACAGCGTGGATCAAAAGTTATTGTATATTTAGAAAATAATAAATGGTTTTATTTTCCACAAAGGATTGTAAAATATTTGAATAAAGAGGATCCCTACTTAGTCAAAATAAATGAAAAAACCTGGACAGTTATTTACAAAGGACGTCCATCACCGAATGGTTTTGCAATATTTGAACTAACATTTTTAGGAGCCTGTACTTTATATATAGAAAATAAAAAATCTTTTACAAAGCAAAAGTCTTTACAATTTATTTTATAAATGTAAGAATCCCAAGGATCTCAAGAATCTCAATTATTTACTTAAAACGCAACTATTTCAAGGTCAGGGTTATTTATTCTTTTAGGAAAAAATTACATCAAAAATATAAGACAGGCATAAACATGCAAAACTCTTAATGATCTTTTACATTTAACACCTGCAAAAAAATTAAAAATGTCTCCTGTTGTTTATTAGTTATCGTTGTTTAAGGGATAAAATATACATTTAAAACTATAAATGATCTTCATAGATTTAACACCTGAAAAAATTAAAAATATCTAAGGTTTTACTTAAAACACAACTATTTCAAGGTCACAGTTATTTATTCTTTTAAGATCAAATTACATCAAAAATATAAGACAGGCATAAACATGCAAAACTCTTAATGATTTTTACACATAACACCTGCAAAAAATTATAATATATCCTGTTGCTTATTCGTTATCTTTGTTTTAGGGATAAATTATACATTCAAAACTATAAATGACCTTCATAGATTTAACACCTTTAAAAATTTCAAAATATCTCCCGTTGCTTATTAGCTATCTTTGTTTTAAAAATGAATGTATATAAAAAACTATAAATGACCTTTTTAGGTTTAACAGGCACATGCTGTGTATCCCTTAATAGTATAGTTAACAAAGGCATGGATAAATTTCCTCAAAGGTGGTTTTCACACAAGACTAATTTTTAATTCCGCACAATTTTTGTTCTTTCGTATTCACACAAAACTAATTATTCTGGTATAAAATTGTGCACGTATACACAGCTTTGTATGTGTTAGTATTTTCTTTATTTATTTCACGTTTGCCACGTGTGTATGTGTTAGTTTTGTTCTGCTTGTGCGGGGTTGAAGCTGGTTGAAAAAATTGTGCCAAATAAAAACCACTCTCTTCACCGAAAAAGCCTACAATCTGCGATTTTATGCCAGCACAATTAGTCTTGTGTGAAAACCCCCAAATAAAGGAATGCATATGCAGAGTGCATTCATATTATTGTACTTATGTATGTAGTAGTGCCTTTAGAAAAATTTATATAAACTCTACTCTTTTAGAGCAGTGATTCAGTATTTTGTACTAAACATTTCAAAAAACAATTCAGTATTCTCTGTTTAACTAAACATTTAAAAAAACAATTTAGTATTCTGTGCTTAACATTTTAAAAACAATTCAGTATTCTCTGCTTAACTTAACATAACATACTCAGCACAACAAGGAGAGCAAATAACCTCGAATGTCATAGATACCATTACACAAAAATTTTTGCACATGTTGATCTTCAGGACGTTTTCGTATCTGCATGAACGTTTCTCGAATATCTGCAGCCACATCTATCTTACCCTGCCTAAACTTCAGCAAGATACCTAACAATGGTTTTGCTTGCTCTAGACCCTTAACCAAAAATGAGTTAAAAGAAATCCCTGATACCTCAGCGGCTGCATCAAAAACTAATCGTAGTTTGTCTGGCTTGTGGGGAATAACAACCCCAAAGTGAGGTAAATACCATAGCGGCAATTTCGTCTTCTTCCGATAGTTTACGCGTATAGCCTTTATTAACATATTTGTTAATCTCACCATTATAATTCTCTGCATATGCAGCATTCTGTGGCATTTTTTTCTCAACCAACCTTAAACGACTTACAGAAATACGATAGCTTGTAGGTAAAGATTAAGGATATTTTTTCCATAGCAAGCCTATTTCAAAAGGCTTTCCAATACGCTTTATAGTGGTCTCCATAATTTTCTTCGCAAGTTAATCATCAGATAAAAGCGGTTTTATATTAGGATTGACACCAAAACTCTCAGCAGCTAGGAAATCGCTAACAATATTATTAAGTTCATTATCTTTGACAAGTAGCACTGTAGGATGAGCTGTATTATTGTCAGCTAAGCCATATACCAGCCACCCAAGTTTATATTGCATAGCGATTAAATCACAATCATTAGAATTTTTGACTGCAACGGGAGCCCCAAGAAATGCATTATTTCTAAAGGTAAGTTTGCGAAATCTAAGAAATAACTTTTAGAAAACGACTGACAGGGCAAATCAAGCTTCTTAATTGTGTGAACATTTCTGAGTGAGAATCTTTCTCTTGAAACACTTGCTCCTTCTACCTCTAGACAAACTAGATACGAACTTTCAGTTACTGTGTTCTCTCTATACCACTGGAGCGTCAGATCTGATGACTTTCCTTTCAGCTAAGAAAACTTTGCATATATTTTAAAAGAACCAGAAGGGTCAAACAATGTAACAGGCAAAATTTTAAACATTTTACTTGCCTGTATATGTTTTCGGCAATTTGAAAGCTGATTTGAATCCTGGCTCACATCTCTCGAATCAGTAACCACATTTTCTGTTTCCTTAAACTTGTGAAGAGACTTATGATGATATTTTTTACAGTTATATATATTACACCACTTTTTAAAATTGCAACTATTAAGGCCTGACCCTTACGCAGACAGCTAAAGCATAGTTAACTTTCTCCCAGCGCATTGGCAAAGACATCTTTTCAGTAAATTCTTTACAAGCTGACAACATGTCATCTCCGTCACATACGTGGCACTTAACTTTTAACCCTTTCTTACTATCATGAACTACCATTTGCTTAACAGGTTGGCTTTGTAAGGGCGGGCCATAGTTTGAAACCATACTGGCCAAATCTTCCAGCCATTTTGAAAAGTCGATTACCGTAGGATAAGGCTTTATACTCACTGCACTCTTAACCCACTGAAATTGCTGATCTTCAGGAAGCTTGGAAATCATTTCTTCTAACAAGGTTGTACTCATTTTGTACAAATTTTGACGATTATTGTATTTAAAAGCATCAGTTGTATCCTTAAAATTAGACATGAACAGTGGCTACTCCTCTGCATTACCATAAAATGACGGTAAATCATACAATTTACAAGACGGTTCAAATGTTTGCACTAATGGCAAACTGGACACGTAATTTTGCTCACGTATTGGGCGTGGTGCAGTTGATTTTGCAGAAAAATAGACAGAATTTTCCAAATTCTGTTCATGATGCATGTTGGCAGAAGTGCTAGGGTGCGATACATTAGCATTTGAAACATTATGATTTGCTACGTGAGAACAAGAAGCAGAAACTGTAGGTAACTCTGCAACACCTTCATTAAAAACCATTTCAGTTGGTTTGTTCTTCAATCTTTTGCTTTATTACATCAATATCATTTCGACTTTCCAATACTACTTTCGTTAGATTATTTAAGCTGGCAATCATATTTGCCAACTGGCTGCTTACTGATGATGGCATTTAGTATCATTTTCCTCCATTGGCAAAGGAGAACCAGGCTCGGACTGAACAGATCGAGTTGATCGTAAATTATAACCAAGAGGCATTGTTATATTATTACTCAAAAAATAATTTCCAAAAAACACAAATTTTCGTTTAATAAATTTGAAAACTGTTATTCCTTCATTAAATTTTTAAACAATACCTGACAAAAATATCACAAATTACAATTTTAAAATCAATGAATGCTATGTTTCAAATTTAGTTTTTGAACCAAGTATTCTCTGATAAAGTGAACTCTTAACAGATAGCAACCAGTAGAAACCCTCTACCACTACTTTGAGTTGAGTTGTGAGCACGGTTATACTTACACCATCGAGGTTGTAAAAACCTACGATGATATCCGTACACCAAGACATTACAAACTCAACTAAAGCTGTGATGATCGACCTTATTGCAGCTAACTACCACTGTAACATTGAGTAAAAATACCCAGCTTACTCACACACACACCTAAGTGCATTTTCTTTCTGGTTGATTCTCTTAGACTATCCATGTACTTTCTCTTAAGCCAAATATACATATTTTGAAAATAACTTTACTTTAGCTTAAAAGAGATTGAACAAAACTAAATACAATGCAATGTTATGGTATATAGAAGTAAATAAACAATATGCCGTTAACAATCAAAAATCAAAAAAAAATAATTGCGACTTCACTTTTAAAATTAATAAAATATAACGCAATTTTGGGAAAATTAGTTATTTTATAAAATTATATTATGAATCCAATTGGAACACAATTGATGTGTTTTTCCAATTAGCGTCCAATAAGCATATCATTGGAACACATTTAGAATCTTTGGTGTTTTCAATAAGAAATCCATTGGAGATCAATAAGATTTCAATTAGAAGGCAATTGTAACCCAACTTTAATCCAATCAGAGCTCAATTAGGATTGATGTGTATATGCGTTCCTATAAGCATTGATCTGTATATGTTTAGCAATACCAGTGCATATATTTTTCCAATTAGGATTATCATCTATCGATTTCCCCATAAGAAATAATGTGTATTTGTACACAGCAACCATATTTTTATTTATAATATGTGTTTTTCTTTTAAATAACAATCATTTATTCTCTATGGATTGATTTAAACATTGAGTTTTTAACGCTGTAGTTAATTGAGAGTTTTATTGTCTGTTATAAACTTGATATAAAAGGCTTTAAAGTGGTTTACTTAAGTTATTTCTGTTATCATCGCTTCAAAGTACACGTAATAGAATGGTAAGAAGAAAATTTCTTAAAATAAAGGTTTTCGTTTATTTATATACATATATGATGTATCAACAAATAACTAATATTGCAAAAGGTATAAAGCCAGAGTACACCAGAATTGATGATATTCTATTGAATCAAACTTACGAAATTTTAAATTTCGACTGGAAGGTTACACAGCATGGATCGAAAGTTATTGTATATTTAGAAAATAATAAATGGTTTTGTCTTCCACAAAGGATTGTAAAATATTTGAATAAAGAGGATCCCTACTTAGTCAAAATAAATGAAAAACCTTGACAGTTATTTACAAAGGACGTTCATCACCGAATGGTTTTGCAATATTTGAACTTAAATACAACTAACATTTTTAGGAGCCTGTGCTTTATATATAGAAAATAAAAAATCTTTTACAAAGCAAAAGTCTTTACAATTTATTTTATAAATGTAAGAATCCCAAGGATCTCAAGAATCTCAATTATTTACTTAAAACGCAACTATTTCAAGGTCACAGTTATTTACTCTTTTAGGAAAAAATTACATCAAAAATATAAGACAGGCATAAACATGCAAAACTCTTAATGATCTTTTACATTTAACACCTGCAAAAAAATTAAAAATGTCTCCTGTTGTTTATTAGTTATCTTTAACACCTGAAAAAAATTAAAAATATCTAAGGTTTTACTTAAAACGCAACTATTTCAAGGTTACAGTTATTTATTCTTTTAAGATCAAATTACATCAAAAATATAAGGCAGGCATAAACATGCAAAACTCTTAATGATTTTTACACATAACACCTGCAAAAAATTATAATATATCATGTTGCTTATTCGTTATCTTTGAGTTAGGGATAAATTATACATTCAAAACTATAAATGTCCTTCATAAATTTAACACCTTTAAAAATTTCAAAATATCTCCCGTTGCTTATTAGCTATCTTTGTTTTAAAAATGAATGTATATAAAAAACTATAAATGACCTTTTTAGGTTTAACAGACACATGCTGTGTATCCCTTAATAGTATAGTTAACAAAGGCATGGATAAATTGCCTCAAAGGTGGTTTTCACACAAGACTAATTTTTAAATCCGCACAATTTTTGTTGTTTCGTATTCACACAAGACTAATTATGCTGGCATAAAATTGTGCACGTATACACAGCTTTGTATGTGTTAGTATTTTCTTTATTTATTTCACGTTTGCCACGTGTGTATGTGTTAGTTTTATTCTGCTTGTGCGGGGTTGAAGCTGGTTGAAAAAATTGTGCCAACCAAAAACCACTCTCTTCACCGAAAAAGCCTACAATCTGCGATTTTATGCCAGCACAATTAGTCTTGTGTGAAAACCCCCAAATAAAGGAATGCATAGGCAGAATGCATTCATATTATTGTACTTATGTATGTAGTAGTGCACTTAGAAAAATATATATAAGCTCTACTCTTTTAGAGCAGTGATTCAGTATTCTGTACTAAACATTTCAAAAAACAATTCAGTATTCTCTGTTTAACTAAACATTTTAAAAAACAATTCAGTATTCTGTGCTTAACATATTAAAAACAATTCAGTATTCTCTGCTTAACTAAACATTTTAAAAAACAATTCAATAGTCTGTGCCAGAGAATAGCATATTCACGTTTTCTCTTGATTTAATCTGTTGCTAAAATTTGAAGTGATTAGAGTGAGTTGAATAAAAATCTGCCTTGAATAAAATCAGCTTCCTTTGGTCAACGCATGAATTTATTTATTGTGTGAGTTTTACTCACACGATTGAATTGAATAAATAAACGGTTGCTTATGAATAATTCAGAGTAAATAAAACTGTGCAAGAACCAGAGTTGCCGTTGTATAAGTTTTGAACGACACATATATTTAATAAATTTTTTAGGTACTTTTTTACACAAATAACAGCTAAAATAAGTAGTTATAATTTTTTACTCATTTTGAATTGAAAACTGTAAGTTCAGAAAGGGGAAATTATACATTATTTTTTAACTATTTCCAGGTTTGCATAATAATTTTTTTTTTACATTATTATGAATTATTTTTTAAAGTTTCTACGTACTTGATGGTGAATTTTTACGTTAAAATTTTTAAAGTAATCGACGTGAACGCTTTCTGTTTTTTTTTTTTAAGAAACCAAAGCTATATAAAGTAAAAAATTAACTTCTAGAAAGTTTATTGATACAAGCCTTAAATTTATAAATTTATTGTGAAAGCTATTGTAAAAGGTTTGCAAAGAAGTATTTATTCAAGAAAACTGATCCTTTGTGGCATCATTGGCAATCAGTGCTTATAAAAAGTTTACAAGTCTAATGATATAAAAATCTTACAGAAAAATTAACTAATCACTTTGTTTAAAGTAAACCAAAAAAAAAACTGACCAGTGCTGGCTATTTTGACCGCTAAAAGTATATTGTTTCAGGGTCGTTCATAAGTTTCCAGTACTGGGCGTTTTTTACGGGTGCGGGTGCTGCGGTTTTCAAAAATTATTTAAAATTTTTAATTTCTAGCTGTTACAACATCTTTTAAATAGCTAAAAACTGCGTTTCTTTAAATTATATAATAAACGAATTATTTTATGTACTGCACATTAATGTGTTTTTTTCAAATTAAGGCATTCGATTCGAAATGATATTTAAAAATTCTTATTAGAATTTCTATATTAAAAGCATCGACAACTCGATCGATCGAGTATAATTTCGATTCTAATCGAATGCCGTAATTTACCTCTGTCTTTTTTATATTTTTGTCAAAGCTATATCAGTGTTGTTCAAAGTGAATATTAGAAAATTTCTAATTGCTTAAAAACATATGTACATATTTGGAAAACAATTAGATCACATTACATCAGCTAATTAGAATTTTACTCAAAAAAACCTGTTTTTATATGCATAAACGTTTAAAATAATATTAACTTGACGTTAATTATGCATAATGCTGAATCAATTTAATGTTAAAAAGTATAAGAATTAAATTTTTGACAATTTTAACATAATTTTTTAAGCATTTATATCCAAAAGAGAAGTGTTTACCAACACTTAGCTCTGTTTTTTTAAATCTTTAGTGCCAAACAAGAAATATGACAAGAACTATGGCAAGCCTTCGCTATACACGGCCGGCAAAGTTCAGGAGAAACAACTACGTCACCTAACGTTAAACCATGAGCATGGCGCAATTTTTTTGTCTGTTATTCTCCTTAAGCGCAACATCCCTTAAATAATAGGATTTTTTGTTCAGTTTTGCTCACTGATGTTGATACGATTGAATTTATGTTGATTTTTTTGAAAATTGAATCAAATCAAAAAACCAACAACTGCTCGAATGAAATGATTTTAAATCATGCATTGGAACAAAATAACAAAACTGAATAGATTTTCGTATCATAATTTAATCATGAACAAATTTTATTCTGAGTAAGCCAGTCTCTGGTCTGTGCTTAACTAAACATTTAAAAAAACAATTCAGTATTCTCTGCTTAACTGAACATAAAAAAAAACAATTCAGTATTCTGTGCTTAACTAAAGATTAAAAATTCAGTATTCTGTGCTTAACTAAGTATTTAAAAATAATCTTATTTGGTAAGTAAAAACTATTTAGTGTATATTATTTAAATATTTATTTAAACCAAAAAATAATCATAGCATTTGTGTTAAAAAAAAATTAACTCTATGCTCGTATTTATAATAATTAAAGTAGGCTTCCTAAGAGCTTATTTGACAATTATGCTGTAAACATCTGTCAAAAAAGCCCTTAATAAGCCCAGTTTAATTATTATGTGTATGATGGTTAGTTTATAAATATTTTATATTGATTATTTTTAGATCATATAAAAAATATAAAAGAAAAAAAAATGGAGTCAAAAATAGTTAGTCCTGAATGCAAAAAAAGCTTTTTTAATCATGAATTTTTAAAAATGCATAAGTTGACTCATGCTTCGGGCTCGAGTAAAAGTGCAATGAAAGTGGTAAAAAGGGAATTTAGGAATAGAATAATGACCTTTTCATATAAAAATACGAATGAAGAATGTCTTCTACCAAAAATATTTTTGGAGGAAGCTAGGAAGCCGTTTGAAAAAGGAGTGTTTAAATTTTTTAATTCCAATTTATGCCAAAGGGGACCTAAATGATATGGAAAATAGGGCGATAGAGGTGAAGCATTTTCAAACCAAAATGAAGGAAATTTTTCACATTGATGGTTTTAGTAATGAATATAATAACAATGTTGATAGTATAAAAAGTAAAATGGAAGAGTTTTAAGAAATTTTAACAAATATCAACCATTAAAAGGTTCAACATTAATTCTGCTTCCACTTAAACTCGCACTGAAAAAAGCATGCATAAATGTGCAGAACAATGACGGTTTCTGCTTCAAATGGTCTCTTCCTTCTGCTGTTAACATATCAGATGCAGTAATGAACTTTAATGGATATTCTTTTAATTTCAATGGTTCATGCTTCCCCCTTAAATTAAAAAATAATGCAAATATCAGCATTAATGTATTTGGATACGATGATGAAAAAGATTTAATTGTCGGACCTTATTATAAAACTAAAGAAATTAAGCCACTTCATGTTTATTTGATGTTTTACAAAAAATATAATGAAGCCAACTATATCACACTATGTCTGGATAAAAAATATGTCAAGGTAAAATTTATTATAAATTTATATTTTTTCTTATATTATTTTTTTTTAATTTAACAGATTAATAAGGTCACAACAAAGTAAAAAATAGAATAGTATTTTCGTTTGTGACTTTTGTATTCATCATTTCCAGGAAAAGTAAGATTTGGAAAAACGTAAAAATTGTAGTAGAAAGATAAGTTATAACATAAAACTAGAAATCCAAATCCGCTCGCTCGAAGTATCTTGCAACATAGTAGACACTCCCGTCTGAAAAAAAGGGATACTATTGCGCTTAGATGAAGATAACTATTTTATTATGAGAACTTAAATTTTAGTCTGGCACTGGCTGGGCTAATATTAATAACTTAGTCTTAAGATTTGAATACTTATTGTTAGTTCGCTTAAGCGAAGATCCAATAATAAAATATATGAAAAAAAAAAATAAAACTAGAAATTAAAAATTATAATAATTGTATAAATGTACCATTTGTGGTATATGCAGACTAGGAATGCATATTTGAAAATATTCAAACATGTGTTCCGAGAGGGGATTTTTCGTCGACAACATTAGTATATAAACATATCCCCTATGCTTTTTCCTATTATATTAAATGTAGTTTTAATAATGATTTAAATAAGCTATTTGCTTTAAAGGATTATATTCAACAAAACGGTTTATAGAGGGTTTAAATAAAGATATTTAATATTTAAAAGAATAAATATTTATCTTTGGTAAAACCCATGATACCCTTAACTGAACAGGAAAATTTAGAATTTCTTTCAAACAATATATTTCATGTTTGCTCTAAAGATAGTTTACATGAATTAAAGGTGAAAGACCATTGTAGTTTAAGTGGAAAATATAGAGGACCTGCTTATAATTCATGTAATCTTAATTATAAAATACCTTAATTCTTTCCAATAATTTTCCATAACTTTTCGGCATACGATTGTCATTTATTTGTTAAAGAGATTAACCAAATTGATGATGGTCCTATTAATATAATTCCTCTTAATAAGGAACTATACATATCCCTTTCAAAAACCATTAAAGGGGATAATATTGAAATACGATTTTTATACTCATACCGATTTATGTCATCTAGTTTGGACAACTTGGTTAAAAATTTAACAAAAAGTGATTTGAAGTTAGTCAAATCAATATATTCTAATGAAAGCCAATTTAATTTATTGGTTAGAAAAGGTGTGTTTCCTTATAGCTATTTAAATTCTATGGGAAAACTTAATGAGTCTAGTTTACCAAGCATTGAAAATTTTTATAATAAATTGACAGACACAGAATGTTCTTCTAAAGATTATAACCAAGCTCAAAAAGTTTGGAAAACATTTAACTGCAATACTTTGGATGACTATTTAATGTTATATCTAAAGACTGATGTTTTCGAAAACTTTAGGACAATTTGCAAAAACATTTATCATTTGGATCCATGTCACTATTGTACAGCTCCGGGACTTTCATGGGATGCCATACTTAAATTTACAGGCATTAAATTAGATTTACTGACGGACATAGACATGATAACATTTCTTCAAAAGGGCATTGGAGGAGGTATTGTGCAATGTTTTAAAAGGCATTCTATCGCAAATAATAAATATTTATCGAACTATAATAATGAATTACTGTTTGGGATTTTTCCCCAAACGGTTATTAAAAATTACATCAACTGCAAAACCTAATAATTGTATTCAAATAAGTATGTACACATATTCTATTTATTTCAATTTCTCTTTTATGTTGTCATTTGTTTACAAAGTTATTAAAATTGATCTAACTATTAAACTTTAAAACATTCCTAAAAATGTTCATATGCAAGTGCAACAAATGTAGCTACCAACAACAAATGTAACTGCAGGTACAAAATCAGATCATTGTTTATGCTTGTACGTCTGTATGTATGTAGGTATATATATCTTAACATTGCCTAAATGTCCAAAAATAATTTGAGGTTTCTGCAAGAGCCAGAAACAATTGAGCATAGTAAAAGAAATTCATTCAAGTGGAAGTTTTTTAATCTGTTCTCCGCAAGAAGCGGCTTGTACTTAAATATATAATCATAATTAAAATCTATATTTAAATTAAGCAAAACTAAATAAATTAAAAATGAATTTATAATTAATAAAGTAATTTAAATAATGAATTTAAACTAAAATTAAAGAAAAGTGTTTTTAATAAATTCTGGCCAAGTGGGCTCAGAATGGAAATTTGGTAAACTACCAAAAAATCTCCTACAATTACCTTCTAAATATTTGATGTATTTAGATGCAAACAATCTATATGGTTGGGCAATGTCTGAAGCTTTGCCCGAGGGTAATTTTGAGTGGGTAGAAGATGTTGATAGTTTTTGTTTGGATTCGATTTAAACGATTCAAATATTGGATATATATTAGAAGTTGATCTGATACACCCAGCTGAAGTTCATGACATCCATAATAATTTACCATTTTGCTCAGAAAATAAAAATCCTCAAAACTTTAAAGAAAAGAAGTTAATTACTGACTTAAATGATAAATAACAAAATTTATTTCAAAAATTTGCAACAATGCTTAAAACATGGGTTAAAATTAAAAAAATGCATAGAATATTGAAGTTTAAGCAGTCTGCTTGGTTAAAACATATATCTATCTCATTAAACAATTCTCATAGAAACAATGCTCAAAATACTTTTGAAAAAAACTTCTTCAAATTACTAAATAACGCAGTATATGGTAAAACCATGGAAAACGTAGACAAGCGAAAGAATGTTAAAATAGTAAACAGTTGGGAAAGTGTTGGAAGGAAAATTGGAGCTCGTTTCCTTATTGCAAAACCAGAATTTCATTCCCACAGCATATTTGAAGAAAACATGATAGCAGTAGAACTTAAAAATAAGCCTATATATCTCGGATTTACAATTCTAGAACTTTCAAAGTGGAAAATGTATGACTTTCATTACGATTACATACTTCCTAATTATAATTTGAAAGCAGAATTAAATTATATGGATACAGATTCGTTTATATACACAATAGAAACTAACGACTTTTATAAAGGTATAGTTAACGATATTGATGAAAACGTTTGATAGGTCAGAATATGAAGTTAATCATAAATTTAGTATTCCACAAAAAACAATAAAATATTAGGTATGATGAAGGATGAAAATAATGGTAATGGCATTTCTCACCAAATAGCAACTAGTGATTTTTTCTTATCTAAAAGAGTAAATTAGTTAAAATATAAAGAATATATTAGTGCCCACTGCTCGGAAAACCAACCGCTAAAAACACCCCGAGGATACAGAGGATGATAGTCTGAGGGTCCTAAATGAAAACATTAAAAAAGCCGTTAAACATGCGTCTTCTACCTATCGTCAGGCCAGGTACAGCAATATTTTTTCTGACGATGTGGGAAAACTTTTATCTGAAAAAAGGAGAGTCCGAAGAGAATGGCAAAATCATAGATCGCCCCAACTTAAAACTAAGCTGAAAGAATGTACTAACGAATTAAAAAGCTTGCTAGAGGTTTACAGAATGGCTTCACTTAAAGAGTATCTCGAAGGTCTAGACGTGACTCCTCAAGCAAATTATTCCCTATGGCGATCAGCCAGACGTCTTAAAAGGCCCGTTATCGCAAAACCACCACTGCGTAATTTAAGAAGATCCTGGGCTAGAAACGACGAAGAAAAATGTGATCTGTTCGCAAATCATTTCAAAAACGTGTTCACTCCCAATACTTGCACAGACGTGAGGGAATTACCGCCAGTTGTTGCTAGACGTCCTTTAGAAATACGTTTCCGATTTACAGATGTTGTAGAGGCTATTGCTAACCTAAATGGTAAAAAAGCTAACCTAAATGGTAAAAAAGATAATGAAATTGACATACACATTTATATCGGTATATGGATACATTTTTTAATA
This sequence comes from Melanophora roralis, assembly GCA_963583895.1. Taxonomy (NCBI): domain Eukaryota; kingdom Metazoa; phylum Arthropoda; class Insecta; order Diptera; family Rhinophoridae; genus Melanophora; species Melanophora roralis. The sequence continues at coordinate 34,641,325 of OY757191.1, read as the reverse complement.
GTATAAAATTTTGTAATAACACATTTTTTAAATTTTCAAATATTTTAGTTTTAGTAAATTTTTGTAAATTTTCTTTAACAAAATATTTTGAAGTTTATATTAAAAATTTGTCAATATTATAATCGCTATTCGAAAAGCCAAAAGCTAATTTTAAAACCAAAATAACACATTTAACCTCCTGATGATGCCACACAACGGAGTGGCGAAATATTGAAAAAATTTTGCAAAAAAATAAACATAAAAATAGACCTAAAGCTTAAAGAATAGACTTATTTATTAATTTCTATTATATTCAGGGTCCCTTATGTTCTCATTGCCAACATTTGTGGAGCTTAACACAATGTAAGCATTTCGGCTACCAGGCCCACTGTCACTACGACTACTGTTACTCATTAACAGTTAGTTTTTTGTTTATTTAGTTTATTTAGTTTGTTGTTTTTGTTTTTCTTTTCTCACTATTTTGTGTATATATGTATGTATATTAATAAATTCGTTTACTAATATCACCTATTAACAATATTACACTCGCGTACACACGACCGTACACTACGAGATTAAGAATGCAACTGGGGGAAAGAAAACAATAAACAAAACTTTACAGTTTTAAAAAAACAGGCAAGCATTCTAAGGCCAATTAGGAGATTCTAATTAATCTAGGATTCAAGTTAAAAGATTAAAAATTATTACACAGTGTAATAAAAAACAATATAATAAAATGAGTAGTATTATAAATATTTTACAAAAACCTCAATTTTCTAACTCAATCATCAAAAAAGAGTATCACATCTATAACTCTTACTTACAATCATTTAAAAACAATGATGAAATACGTATCACAATTCAAAACCAGGATTTGTGTTTTACCACATGTGTTGGACCGTACAAGTACCCAGTCCAAACAGGGGGTTTATTTTCCGTGGAGAAATAAGAAAATCAATGGTTAATTCCTCTTGAATTCAACGCATTTATTTTTGGCTTCTTGCCCTTTTGAAATCTTTCTTATAACTCACTAACTTAACTGTTTTCAATTAAAACAAAACCCGTTATTATTAAGAATTTTGTTTCGTTAAAAAATACAAAAACAATAATAAAGATATAAAAAACTCTAACGGACTTTTTGTCCTCTATATACTATGTATGTAAGTAGAAAAATGTTAAATATATGGTTCCAGGGATGGAAAACCATATGGTATATAAAATGATAGAAAAAACTTAATAAATTGTTGAACACGGTTCAACATATTCCGGCCACGATATAGATGTTGGGCGGATGTGGTGCGTTTTTCTGGCATTGATGAGTTGGATTTGTGGTTTGAGGCCCGGCCTGCTTAAGGCTTTTTGAAACTTCACTGGATGACAGGTGGTCACGCATCTCATTGCGCCACAAACGTTGGTATCTACGGTTGCATCAGCGTTCGTATATTGAGCCTGTGAGTACTCGAGACAATTCAGGTAGCAATCTTCATTTTTGCTGTATATTAGCAACTATGTATGTCGTTTTCTCTTCACCTGTAAAAAAGAACCAAAAAAGAAAACAAGCAAAAATATACAGTGATAAAGAATATGATGTGCGATTGCTATTAGGAAGTGTTATTGTTAGTTTTGAAACTGTCGGCTTAAACGAGCATTGGCGGATTTAGTGGGTTGTGGGATAGGACATTAGTAACTCGGTTTACTGAGGCGGCGGATGGTTACCCGTCGTCGGAAGAGCACACAACTTGACGATGGGTCTTCGGATGATTCCATTTTTGGTGCCAATATCTTCAACGCAAATTTTGTTATCTTTGCCAAAGATGGTGTTAGTGACACGACCGTGGCGCCATTCCGTAGGCGGCAGTAAGTCGTCTTTGATGCTGACAACATCGTCGGGCTTAAGGTTGTTCCTTTCTTTCTTCCACTTGTAGCGTCGCTGCAACTCGGTGATGTATTCACTTTTCTAGCATTTTGCGAAAAGAAACTGTAGAGCTTTCAATCGTTCCCAACGCTTTAGGAGACAGACTTTCAAAGGTAAAACCTCATCTGGTTTTTAGGTGACCGCGGAGAGTGATCTGCAATTTAATATAACTTCGATCTTCAAAGCACAGTCGCGAACTCTTCAAACGTAAACGATGAATTGCCTGCGATTTTCTTTGAGTGGGACTTCATGCTTTTTACGGCAGCCTCCCAGAGGCCACCCATGTGGGGCGCATAAGGCGGGATAAACGACCATGTAAATCCTAGGGAGCGATAAATTTTTCGACCAATGCTCTTTCGGCTGTTTCGAGAAAGAGATTTTGATTCTTTAGAAGAGCCTGGCTCGCACCGAGGAAATTTCTGCCATTGTCGGAGAACATCGTTTTGGGGAGAACTCGACGTCAATGAAACCTAGCAAAGCAAGCGAGAAAGGCGTCGGTAGAGAGGTCCGAACACACTTCCAGATGGACAGCTCGAGTTGTAAAACACACAAATACGGCCGCATCTCATTTTATTAGCTTGGCGTTTCGTAAATTGGAGGATTTTATGCTAAACGGACCAGCAAAGTCCACTCCCGTATATATGAAGGGCAGGGCAAAGTTAGCTCTTTCTGGGGGGAGTGCAGCCATAATCTGGGTTTCAAACCGCTTTTTATAAATGGTGCACTGCTTGCAATTCCGAATACAGTTTCGCACGACCTTTTTTAGACGAGGGAGATAAATTCCATTTCTTATAGCTTGAACCATAATGTGATGCTCGGCGTGGAGCAAAATGCGATGTGTAAAGTCTACTAGAAGCCTGGCGAAACAGGAAGTCTCGGGTAGAATTATGGGGTGCTACTCCTTGTAGCTACCCAGTAAAAAAAGTGAGGAAAAAGAAGTAGAAAAAACCCAGAACTAGCTTACTTGAATCACTTCAAATTTTGAGGAAAAACCAATGAATTTTACATAGGGTTGTCATTGGAGTGATGCTATTTATTTTTGCCAAATTTAAACCGCATATAATCAACATTTTCGATGCTACAAAAATTCTATACCAAGGTGTTATTTTGAAGTAGATGTAAAACTTTTTTCTGATCTAAAATGCGATTTTAATGATCTTTTTAAATCTAGCTTTTTATCTGAAATAAACCTAAAATTTATTAAAACATTTTACTCACAATTTAAGTAAAGGAAACAAATTTTATATAAAATAAAAAACAAACAAGTTCAACAGCTTTAAAAAGTAAAGGAAAAATTAAATTAAGGTTTGGACGATTTTAAGAGTATAAACAAATATAAAAGTTTAAGTACTTTTAAAGCATAAATAAAATTAAAAATAAATTAAAACCTAAATGATTAAAACTTAATTTGAAAAAGGTTTGTAACAACTAAGATTTTTTTAGTACATTTTGAAAAGTATGCATTAGAAAATTGAAGAATGGAAATTTTCCAAAAGGATGTTAACTTGATTTTGAAGGGCATTTTCGTTACATTTGTCCTTGGTTGGATTCAATTTTGATGCGACTTTCTTTAACCTGGTTTCATTTTCTTTATGAGCTCTTTTCTCTTTGAAAAAAAAAACACTTCAACCAAGTGAAAATCGTTGCTCAATACAAACAAAACAATGACATCGACGATTCATTTATAATGCCAGTTTTTATTTCTGCATTTAATTAAATGCAACAAAACCAGAAAATATGCAATAGCATCTTTAGATGTGATTTAAATGTGGTCTGCAAAAAATTGCATCAATTTTCTTTTGCTGGGTAAGACCGGAATTTGCAAGTCGTCCACCCACACGGTTCGATTTGGTCAAGAAATGGGTTCAATGTCAGAATTCTGCTTCTTCTAGATAACGATTTTTTCTCTTTTAGACGTTGATAGTCATTCGAAAAGTACGTCCTCTGGGCAATCGATATGAGTCGAACCTTGATGCTATTGATTTCGTCTGTCGTTATGAAGATTTCGTGTAAGGTTGTCTTCTTTCTAAAGGCGCGTTATAAATCTCATACAATAGGTTAGGCCGCGTAGCGCTCGATCAAGAGAGGAGAATCTTTCTAGAATGTCGTCTTCAACAGTCTTTAATTTAACGTGAAAATTTTCTATGGCGACGCGAGCACTTTCTTTCATTTCTAGAGCATGAGGATCGAATGTTCTGGGGTTTGGTCATAGAGACATGGGTTGCTTAAGCCATGGGGGCCCGTTCCACCACAGTGGATTCTGTGCAAGTTCAGGAGGACTGCAGCCACGACTCCCAAAATCTGCTGGGTTCTCTTTGGTTTTAACATGCTTCCAATAACTGGTACTTACAACGCTTAGAATTTGTGCCACTCTGTTTCCGACAAAAGTTTTTAAAGTTCTGGGATCGTGCTGTAGCCACCTAAGCACGATCGAGGAATCTGTCCATAAACAATTCATAGGGACCTTTGAAGTCTTTGATTATGTTCTGCAACAACTTCGTCAGCAAAAGAGCTCCACATAGTTCTAACTTCGACAGTAATTCTCTTTATAGGGGCGACTTTGGTTTTCGCCCCTAGCAAGCTGCTATTAATTACACCTTCGGCACTTTCCGTTCTCATAAACAATACCCCACAGTAAGCCTTCTCGAAGGCGTCATAAAACCCATCGATCTGAATTTTGCGATCTGGTGCGAAATGTGTCCATCGGGGGATTTTGATCTGGGAGATATATGGCAAAGGGTAAGTGAAGGTTTTCCATTTTTCAAGGATGTAAGGAGGAACCTCTTCATCCCAATCCAATTTGTCTGCCCATAATTCTTGTATTATAATGTTGGCAGTTATTACTACTGGGCTGACCCAACCTAGTGGGTTAAATAATTTTGCGATGGCTGAAAGTATTTTCCTTTTTGTGGTAGTGGTTAGAACTTTTAGCGGATCCCGCGTATAGTGGAATAAATCTTCTTTGGCATTCTAGCGAATTCCTAACGTTTTTGTAGTGCTAGAGTCATCGAATCGTAAAAAATCTTCATCTAGAAGATCTTCTGGGGCTAAGTTTTGAAGTAAAGCTCTGTTGTTCGCAGTAATCTTTTTCATAGGGAAAATTAAGGCCTTACTCAGCTGAGTTTGCTTTTGTGCCGCTTCGTTAAGTGTGTGGCCGCCAGACAAGATATCGTCGACGTACATTTCCTTCTGCAACATTGTAGAAGCCTTTGGATATAGATTTTCGCAATATTTGCTAAGCTGCTTCAAGGTGCGTATGGCCAAAAAGGGGGCACAATTCACTCCAAACGTTACCGTTTTTAGCTAAAATGTTTTTACTGGAACCTGCTCGTTTTGTCGAAAGAGAATTTGTTGATACTGGCGATCGTCCTCGTGCACCCAGATTTGCCGATATATTTTTTGTATGTCACCGGTAAATACATACTCGTAGTGTCGCCAAGCGAGCACGATTTGCATCAAGTCTGTTTGTAGCGTCGGGCCCTGATGTAGCACATCGTTCAGGGGGAACCCGCTACTGGTTTTCTTGGATGCGTTAAAAACCACTTTTACATTGGTGGTTTTACTTTCTGGTCGTATAACCGCGAATCTTTTTTCGCGGTTTGGGACTCCCGGTGTTCTACTTGAACCATATGTTTTAAATCTACGTATTCTTGGAGAACCTTTGAATATTCCGCTTTGAGTTTAGGGGATTTCTCTGGCGTTTTCTCCATTCGATAGTAATGCGCGAGTGCCATATTCCGCGAGTTTCCTAAGAAGATTTCACCTGGAAATTTTTCTTTAAATGGAAGGCGGACCACATATCCGCCATCTGGTTGTCTAAGGGTAGTTTTCTGGTACATAGAATTTCCTTACTGAGGTCCCGCCGAGACCCGATATCTTTGTACTGTGACTTTCTAACGGTAGAGAAAGATTTTGTGCTACTCGTGTGGAAATAAAAGTTTTTTTCAGAACCTGCATCTAGAAGTGCTCTAGCTCCGAAAGTTTCTCCTAAATGTTCTATATAAACCAAGGCTGTGGGTAAAATTGTGGTTCCTTCATTACGAGAAAAATGGTTGAGCACACTGATTGCTTCACTGCTGACAGCGCTCCTAGTTTGAGCTGCTTGTGAAGAGGAAGGAGGACTAGAACGTTGAGTTCCAGATGTCGATGGCATCTCATCATTTCTTGGGTTTGGATTTGGTTTTGGTGAAGAGTCTTTTTTAACGTGGCGTTTATCCTTTTCTTCGCTATGTAGCAAAGTGTGATGCTTTTGGTTACACTTCAGACACCGAACAGTGCTTTGGCACTTGGACTTGTAATGATTTGGCGATAAACAGTTGACGCAATATTTGTTAGAGTACGCAAACTTTGTTCGATCGCTAACTGTTAACGCTTTAAAGTCTTTGCAAAACCGCAGGGGATGGGTTTGATTGCACAGTTTGCAAGTCGAAGTTGCCTTTTCTTGCTCAGATTTAGCATGAAACGACTGATTTTTAGAAGTATGGCTTTCTTTGACGGGTGGTCTTCTCATATCGGACACTGTTTCTAACATTTCGACTCTTTTCGAAAGAAAATTGGACATTTCTTGCCAAGTGGGCCAATTTTTGTGATCGTTCAATGAGTTTTCCCAAGATAGCTTAGTTTCTTCGGGAAGTTTTGAAGCACACAGATGGATTAAGATTGCATCCCACGTTTTCGTAAGCTCAAGTGAGTTGAAAATTGCTAAGCTCTCATTAAGTACATTTTGAATTTGCCTGATAGATTTTGCGTTTTCATTTTTAACCGTTTGAATACCGAACATAAGTTTCATTTGCTGATTAGCCAGTATACGCGGATTTTCAAACCGAGTTTTTAATGCTTGCCAGGCCAAATTAAAATTTTCATCAACCAAATCGAACCTTTTAACAATTTGGCCTCCCCCCTCGTTTTGCTACGTAGGTGGTATAGCTTCTGTGCTGGGGCTAAATGTGGATGATTACCGATTACTGCCTGAAACATGTCCCTAAACGCTGGCCACTTTAAGTAACCACCCTCGAAATCTTCTATTTCACATGGGGGCAACTTTAGTGTCATTGGGGACTGTTGAACTGTTGCAGCTCTTCTCTGAGGTTCATCCTGCTTTGTTATGGATGAAATAAGACTTAAAATTTTCGCTTGCAGTTTTTGATCATTGCTACAGGCCCTTTCATATTTTACAGAAGTGTCGTCTTTGGACTCGGTTTCTTGCTCCCTATCATCATTAACAATAAAATTTTCAAAACTTTCTATCAATTTTGACCACCTTCGCTCTAATTCCCGCTGCAATACTTCAAGATACGAAATATTTAATTCTTCGGGGGGAATCGCAAAATAATTCCTGCAAAAACTTTCTAGCTGTCTAGGTCAAATCTGCATTTTCTTCTATTCGCCATGTTTAATTTTGAGTTTGTAAACTTGGTCAAAATGTAGAATTTATTTTGCTCACGTATTTCGCAAATAAAAATTTATTTTAAAAATTCGAGGGGAACGATATTTCTGTGCACCACTGTAAAGTTAAATTTCTTAATGTTTATTAAGATTTAAAATTAATTTAACCTGGTGTGGATTTAAAGTTTTCTCAAGAAAAATTGTCTTTTTTTAATTTTATTTGAATTTATTTGCCCACCACTGTAATGTTAAACTGATGCCCTCCTGGCCTTAACAATGTGCACTAGGCACTATTTTGTTTAATATTATAAAAAAAATTTAAATTCCCACACACCGTTTTTCCAGGGTTTTTTTTTCGTATCGGGAACCCTTACTTTTGGTTTTGTAGCAATTTTGTCTTCAACCACCAAATTGTGCCGTTTGCTTGTATGTATGTTTGCTTGTATGTTCAGTGTGGAACTTTTGTTGTTGTTGTTAACCAATTGCTTTTTGTTAAAAAAAAATTCGTTTTAGTTAATTAAGGTTTGTTTTAATTTTGTTCAAATGTTTTTAGTTTATTTTTCCACTTTATTTTATCAAACCGTTTTTTGTTCTTTTCACCCTTTACTATTTTTTCTTTTGTATAGTTTTTATTTTAAAGTTTCTTCACATTTACCTTTTATTTTCTCGAAATGTTTACTTTTAGTTCCTTCACTTTATTTTGTGCGCTTTTACTTAACTTTATTTTTCAAATTTTTAAATAATATCCACTTTTTGTTCACTAAGTTTAATACAATTTCTTTTTCAATTAATTAAAGATTATGTTTTGGTTTCAACTTCACTTGTTTTACTTTTCACGAATGTTTACTTTCTAGTACCGGCTGGAAGTTTTATTGTTTCTAAAGTTCCTTCGTACAAGAATGTTAGTGTTGTTGCGATAAATGTTCTTGAGTGTGACTATTCAGTTTGTATGTTTCTGCGCATGCCCGAAAATTTTCGTTGTGTTTTCAACGATGATGGCACTTTTTTCCAGTGATGGTACCGTGTACCCACAATTGTTACTTTATTTAACACGTAAAGCTATAATTATTATTATTTTTTTTTTGGGTTACGGTTGAACCTTTTGTTGTTTTTCATTTACATTTTCTCAACTTTTAACACTTTTATTCTCTTTTTTTAATTTACACTGAGCATACCAAATTTCGTTTCCTTTCCTGATTCTTCTTCCCAAGAAATACCTTCTGTCTTCGGCTTCCAGACTTCCTTCTCATCTTGATTGGTGAGTCTTCCTTCTAAAATCGCCACTGCTCTCTGACTATGGCTGATAGTCTTGTAGCGTTGCTGACGATTTTATTCATAAGCGCGGGAGGCTGTATGATTTCTTTTTTTCTTCTTACCGTTACCAGTACGGCTAAACTGGTTTTTTTGTTGTGTTGCTTTTGGGTAACAGCAACTTCTTCTAGCTTACTGATGACAGGTATCCACCAGATGCGTTGTTTCATAAGCACGGGAGGCTGTATGACTTACTTTAATTTCTTACCAGTATGAAAAAACTGATTTGAAGTTATGTTGCTTTCGGGTAACAGCCACTTCTTCTGATTGAGTGATGATAGGTATCCACCAGTTCAATCGCTTCCTAGCCTTTCTAGGAACGCTCGAAGGGCCATATGTTGGACCGTACAAGTACGCAGTCCAAACAAGGGGTTTATTTTCCGTGGAGAAATAAGACAATCAATGGTTAATTCCTCTTGAACTTATTACATTTATTTCTGGCCTCTTGCCTTGTTGAAATCGTTCTTATAACTCACTAACTTAACTGTTTTCAATTCAAACCAACACCCGTTATTATTAAGAATTTTGTTTCGTTAAAAAATACAAAAAAAAATAATAAAGATATAAAAAAACTCTAACGGACTTCTTGTCCTCTATATACTATGTATGTAAGTAGAAAAATGTTAAATATATGGTTCCAGGGATGGAAAACCATATGGTATATAAAATGATAGAAAAAACTTAATAAATTGTTGAACACGGTTCAACAACACGAAAGTCTCTTATATATTGAAGGACGTGCAACAAAGGAAGATTCAACGGCTTCATCATCTATACATCTGTTAATTACCTGTATGATACACCTTTTTGATGAAATTCGCTATGAAATTAATGGTGTAGAAATTGATCGTACGCGACACATAGAAATTGCAACAGAATTGAAAAACTATGTATCGCTTAATAAACCTGAAAGTGACAATTTATTAAATGCGGGATGGTCACCATTTGATAATACTAATCTTAAACTTATAAGTTGATATTTCAATTTGTGTGTACCATTAAAGTTATTACTTGGATTTGTTGAAGATTTTAATAAAGTAATAGTTAACTCTAAACATGAGTTGATTCTTTTCGAAGGATGATAAACAAGTTTTAAATCTGATGTTTTGACTGAAAATATTAAATTGATTATTTTAAATATTACTGGAAAGTACCACATATTTAACTTTCTGATACATATAAATTACAAATATATAAAACTGTAAATAATCGTCATCCATTAAATATAGCATTCAGAAGTTGGGATATGTATTTGTACCCTTCACTTCCAGAAAGTACAACAGTTTTAGGGAACGTCAAGCTTACAAATGAGAACGAGAGACCACGTTTTCTACTATTAAGTCTTCGAAATATTGAAAACATTTACAAACATTGTGAATTAACTGATAATAAAGTACACCTTAACTCTAATACAGATCCTTATGATGATCTAAATCTGAAATTTGATTTTTATCGATTTGCTCTACTATACGATATTTATTTAAAATTTCAGCCGAGTTATTATTCTCGAGGTCCGCAACCATTATTAACACGAGAAAATTTCAAAAGTATAGCTCCAACTATTGTTTTGGATGTTACACATCAAAATGAATCAGTTGTTGAGGTAGCTTGTACGATTGCCGAGATGTATGATGTTACTTATGGATGGATAGGGGGAAGTCTCTTGAGTAAATCATCTAATAAAATCATCTAATAAAAAGAAAATATAAGAAAACAAAATAAACAAATTAAGGGTGTGAATTATTGTTGTGTGTTGCAAAATTTTTTGTTGGTACTTACCTTTATGTAGTTGTTGTAGTAGGATGCGGGTGGTTGTTGAATATGTGCTGTGCCTTTTTGGATGAATGTTGTTTTAGAGCTGTATGTTGTGGAATTGTTTATTGTCTAATATATTTTATTTTATTTAAGATAAATAATTATGTGGAGGTTTGTTGTGCGTGTCCGTAAATGTTTGTTTAGATTATTTGACAAATACATTTTATGGCAAAAGTTTGACAGCTAGTAGGAAGTGTTTGGAAAGGTGGCACATGGCAATGATTTTCTTGTAGTGTAAAACCGCTACAGTGGTAATGGAAAATCGGGAAAAAACTTAAATTTCTCTTAAATACATTTGGCGCGTTTCGGGCCAAAAACAAAAAACTTAATTATTTAACTTTAAGTGCATTGCCCTGTGTATAGATGTGTTTTAATTGTCTTTTTATGTATATCGGTTATTTTTTTTATGCACGAATTTTGTTAGTAGTTTTGTTCAGTTAGAATAGCGTTTAAAATATAAATTATTGAGGTTTTAAGTACAGACAGAAAAGTTGTACTGAACATTTTAAGATAATCAGTGGCCGTGTAAAGTAAAAGTTTAAGAACAAAGAAAATTCAACAGTTTATTTAAATGGTCAAAATCAACGTAAATATATAAAATAAATTAAGAAGATTTTAAATAAAGTGCAAATCAACAAGCAAAATTGTGATAATTATAAAACAAAATTTACCTGAACTCCAGCTTAAACTTATTTTCAACGACAGTAAGGCGGGTAAAGGAAATCCCGTTGGTAAACCTCGCACCGAAAACCAACCCAAGAGAACTGGTAACAATCGTTGGAAATATAGTGCAACATAAATTTAAAGGTAACAGATTTGAAATTAACGTTAATTGTGAGATGTAAAAAGGTGGTTTAAATTTAAAGTAAAGGAAGAATTTGATTCTGGCAACATACAGTGACCAGAAAAGAAATAGAACATAGGCCATCTGTTGAGGAGTAGGGGATTTAAATACCTACTGTTAACAAAAAGTAATCACAGCAAGAACCAAAATAATTGTGCTATAGCTGAATGCGGAATATTTAATTTATGGCAAATATACATTAGGGCAGTCCTTATTCGTTAAGTGTTGTTTTGTTTTATTTATTAATATACGATTGTATTTTTATTGTGTCTGTGTAAAAGGGTCAAACTAGGTGAATCAAACGAAGTAATACTCCCGCGAAAAAAGGCAAGAAAATATCATTTAGTACAGGCCTAAAATCTAAATTAATGCCCCTTAGACGAGCTCATTTAGGGTAGGATGGTGTAAATTTCGTACATTTATTTTTATTTTTGGTAAAGAGACTATTATTAGGAGTGAAGAGACTATTAGTTGAAAAATTTAGTTGATCCTTGCTAGAATAGTGTTTTTTATATATATTTTTTATTATAATAAGATCGTCAATAGTGTTAAGTCAGAATTTTGTTTGTGTGTGTTTTTTAGTGTTAAGTTAGTCAGTTGTTTAAATTTGCCAGATCAAATTTTAAATTAACAGAAATTAGTAAAACATTCATAATAAAAATTTAAGGTACCAGAAAGGAAAAATCCTCCTTCGATTAGTAATTAATTAAAGAGAAGAATTTTACAATTGCGATATATTTGTTGAAAAGAAATACCAAATACATAAAAATAAAGTAGAAGAGATTTTGTTTTATATATATTTTAATTATTGTTTATTTATAAAGAATTGTGATTGAGAAATAAAATATTTTTTTTACTGTCACGATTTTATTTTAATACGTTTACTGGCTAACTACATGTATGTATATATATCTATAATAAAGAATAATTGTTAGTGTTAAGTTTTTTTTGAATAAAATGTTATGAATCGTATGAGTATAGAAAACATGTTGGCCTAAGTTTGTTTATTAGGGCAGGGTACAGTGGAATGATGATGAAGTGGTAAGTGTTGGTGAAGCGTCAGTGGCAATGGGGTCATCTTAAAATTCTAGATGGCTATGGTTGGGTGGGCTGCGTGTGTGGAAGTATCATCTTTTCCATAATGGTTTTTTGATAATGGTTCCTGTTGATGAGAAGAAAAATAAGTAATTTGTGTCAATAAATAATTTGTTTTTAGTTAAGTTCAATTTTTTTTTTTGGAATATGTGAAAAAGAAATAATTTTTTTTTTTTGTGCGAGCCTGTGGTTAGAAGGTACGGGTTGAGTTCCCACGCCGAAAGATGAGCTAGTTGAGGTAGTATCCCTAACCCATGGAAGACCATCCGAGGCTTGATTGGTTTGCGGCAATAGTAGATAGCCCACCGAAACTAAGATACACAATAAAATGGCGCCCAAACAAAAGCATGTCAAATCCAATAATCAATAGCCCAAATTGTAAAAGTAGTTTCAGTGTTTATTCCAGGAGAGCCTTCAAACGAAACACTTTGAATTGCTTCGACCTGCAAATAATACACTGGGATTACTGGCAACAAGTAAACTTTTACGATAAGTCTTATTCGGTAATTGAATAATTGCTTACGTAAAGTTTTATCAGATAACAGAAATGTGTAGCAATTAAAGTATATAAAAATTTGAATAATAGTGAAATTGTCCTAACCGAATAATTGGAGTAGTTTGCATATTTCACTATGAAGACCTCGTATCCTTTTTGAATTTTAGTGTCCTAACCGAAACGTACGAGTTAGTTGCACTAAAAGAAAGAAAAGAAGAGAGAAAATTGTAAAAGTAAATGTAATGAGTGAAACTAGTATAGGACATAATCAGATTTTTAGGAAACGCTTTTGGCAAATTGCCAAAGAGGAAACGGGAACCGTCAACCACGAAAATTCTACTGTACCTAACCCCTAAAATATATGTATTATTGAATTATTTGTGAACAGTGTCCTTTGTGAATGTGATTTTTTTAATTAACATTTTGATGTTTTGTTTTATGTTTTTTCTGTATTAACCCTATCTATGTATATCTTATTTTTTAATAAATAAAAAAAAAAGAAAAACAATTGTTGTAATTTTAACATTATATATATTTTATAGTTATAATTTTTTTATGTGTTGTTGCTTTGCTAGTTTGTTGAGCATATTTGTTTAAAATTTAAAAAAAGAAAAAACTTTCAATATTATTTTTTTGCACACCTAATAAGTTATATAAATATATCTTTTAAGATGCCAATGAGTAGAACTCCGGGTCATGAAAATCCTGAAAATAGGATTAGAAATAGTATTATTGATATGTCTGAGACCATAATAGGGACTCCCACTACTAACAATCCTAGCGCGGTAAATGTTGAGGCAACTGGTAAACAAACCGGAACAATACCTAGAAGAAAAACTCCTCTGGTTGATTATAACTTCCCACCACCCCCGCCAGGTCCACAAATCACGAAAAGTCAGTCCGTAGGAAATCGTCCAGCAGCATATGCCGATATGATTGGGAAACTGATAACGGAATCAAATAAAGAATTTAGGTCAGAATTAGAAAACAGATTAGACACAAAAATTCAGGAAAGTTTAGATAAGGGATTTGCAATGATGATAAAAGAAATGCAGAAAATGAAGTTAAGAGAAAAATCAAATGATAGTGCCGAGTCAATGTTCAATAAAGAAACGGAAAGAAATTTGGAAAGAATGCCGTCAGTGTCCGAAAATGAAAGGGTAGAAAATCAGCCGTATTTACCGATGAGGTTAAATTTTGAAGATTCGGGGAACAGGTCACCAGAAAATTCTTTGGGTTCACGACAACGAAGTAGAGGACCAATTAATATTGATAAATGGGATATCAGTTTTGACGGTAATGTGGATAAAATGTATATCGATGAGTTTATCTTCCGAATTGAATATTTGATGAGATATCATTCTTATGCATGGTCTGATGTACAGGGCGAGTTCCATAAAGTATTTAAAGGAGATGCCAAAGATTGGTATTGGCTTCTAGTGCAGCATAAGGCAATTGGAACATGGGAGGAAATGAAAAAGGCATTAAGAGCCCAATACGGTTCGCGTAGAAGTGAATACGAAGTCATGAGAGATTTCGAGGAACGACGACAAAGGGCGGGCGAGTCTTTAGATGATTTTTTCCAGGCAATGAAAAAGTTAAGATCAAGATTGAGAAACCAATTGGCAGAGTATGAAGTGATTAGAATTATAAAAAGGAACTTACGTCAAAATATATCACAGATTGTTTATCCAGTACAAGTTTTTACTGTAGAACATTTAAGGGATGCTTGTAAGGAAATAGAGAGGAACTACTTCAGAAAGGATTTCATTTCCGCTCCTCAATCAAAGTATGTCCATCCGAGAAAACAGGTAGAAGAAATAGATCAGGATATATCTATGGAAAGAGAAGAAATTCAGGTCATAGAGGAAATCCGGGATAAAAATGTGAAAACTTACCCAAATACAGCCAAAGTTACCAATGATAAAATCTTATGTTGGAACTGTAGATTGCCTGGCCATAATTTTAACGACTGTCCCAGCATGCAGAGAAATCTTTTCTGTTATCGGTGTGGTTTATTAGGTGTTGTTACACCTACATGTCCTAAGTGCTCGGGAAACAGATCAGGGAGTGTGTCGAAGACGGCGGAGTCACGCTCCACGCAAACATCCGTCGGTCCGTAAAAGATAAGTGCACGCAAACAGAGAACTTAGAGTCTAAAAAAGAAAAAGATAGTATCGGGTTTAGTTTACTGAAAAGAGCAATAGAAAAGAGTAATAGTGGGAAAACACAGGACGATAATAACCGAAATAGAACTAAAAATTATGAAGATAGATTAAAAGGATATATGGAAGCCAGGAATAGAATTTTCGGAAATGGTGAACAGAAAATGAATAGATTAGATAAAATAAAGAGTACTCTAGATCAGTTCAAGAATAAAAAGTATATTTATAATAAAATTCACAAGTCGGTGCAAAAATGTGATGAAATGATTTATAAGGATGTTGACCCCAGAGCGTTTGTAGCTTTGAAAATAGGTGATTCTTTTGTAAAAGGTCTTTTAGATAGTGGGGCGTCGATTAGTCTGCTCGGTAAGAATTGTGAGGAAGTGGTGGAAAAATCAGGCTTCGAAATAAAACCAGCGTTCTCCGTAATAAAGACAGCAGGTGGAGGAAAGTACCATGTGGTAGGCAAAATTGAAGTTCTGGTTGAATATAATGGAGAGAGGCAAACAATAAATTTTTTTTTGTGTCCAGAATTAATGCAAGAGGCATATTTAGGTATCGACTTTTGGAAAAAGTTTAAAATAGCCCCAGAGTTGTTTAATTTAAATGAAGTAAGTATTGAACATATAAAAGAAAACTATCCTCTTCAGTTGGATGAAGTAAAACAGCATGAGCTCAACATAGAACAACAAAAGCAACTGGATAAAGTAAAATCTTTGTTTAGAAATTTTGAGCGGGATGGTAAAACAGACTTAGAAATCCATACCATTGAGCTTTTGGAAGGTTCAGTTCGAATAAAAGACAGACACTACCCAGTATCACCTGCAGTGCAAGATTTATGTATGCTGAAGTAGATAATATGTTGAAATTGGGCGTAATTGAAGTGAGCAATAGTCCTTGGAGTAATCGTTGTACGTTGGTTAGAAAGCCAGGTAAGAATAGGCTATGCTTAGATGCAAGAAAGCTCAACGAACGAACCGTGAAAGACGCATACCCAATTCAAAACATTGAGGGAATACTTAGTAGGCTCGACGAAACCTTCTTTATTAGCAGTGTGGATTTAAAATTCGCTTTCTGGCAAATCCAGCTCGATGAAAAGTCTAGATCTTACACAGCCTTTGCAGTACCAGGTAGACCATTGTACCAATATGTAGTCATGCCGTTTGGACTCTGCAATGCGGCTCAAAGGTTGTGTAGATTAATGGACAAAGTGATCCCTCAGGAAATGAAACAAAACGTATTTGTGTACTTGGATGATTTGCTGGTCATATCCGCAAATTTTGATGAACATATGTTTTTGCTAAGTAAAGTAGCTGATTGTTTAAATAAAGCAAACTTGACCATAGGTTTAAATAAATCAAAATTTTGTTTTAAAGAAATGAGTTATTTGGGATTTATAGTAGGAGGTGGAGTTATGAAGACTGATCCGCGTAAAATAGAAGCAATTAAGTCGATTAAGTTTCCGCAGTCCGTGAGAGAGGTCCGTAGTTTCTTGGGTACAGCAGGGTGGTACCGCCGATTTATACGCGATTTTTCAACGCTTACAGCTCCTTTGACAGATTTAATTAAAAAGGGTAGCAAATTTGAAGTCACTCCGGAAGCCATGGAAAGCTTTAAAAAGCTTAAACATGCCTTGACGTCCGCTCCAGTGTTAGTTCACCCAAATTTTAAACAGCGTTTTTATGTTCAATGTGATGCGTGTGATTACGGGGTAGGTGCAGTATTGTTTCAAAGAGATGAGCAGGGCAACGAAAAGCCAATTTCTTTCTTTTCACAAAAGCTAAACGAAGCTCAAAGAAAATATAGTGTCACAGAGAAGGAATGTTTAGCAGCAGTGTTAGCCATTGCCAGATTTCGACCCTATATCGAATTAATGCCCTTCACTGTGATCACAGATCACGCAAGTTTGAAGTGGCTGATGTCACTTAGAGATTTAAATGGGAGATTGGCAAGATGGGCTTTGAAATTGCAGGCATATGATTTTCAAATTGAACACCGTAAAGGGTCACAAAATATTGTAGCCGATACATTATCCCGGCTGGTAGAAGAATTCGATACGAGTGGAAAAGAAATTTTAGGATTTGAGACAGTAGAGTTTGAATCAGATGAGTACAAAGACCTAAGAAACACCGTCAACCAGAACCAGGAAAAGTTACCCGATATTAAAGTTAAAGATGGTTTAGTGTTCAAAAGGACTGTCGGGGACACAACTTTACAGGATAATGAGGAATTCAAGTGCAAACTTTGGATTCCAAGCTCACTTACACACGCGCTAATACAGGAAGCTCATGATCCAGAAAACAAAGCACATGGTTGTGTTAATAAAACAGTAAACCGTTTAAGAACAAAATTTTACTGGCCTAATATGATAACACAAGTGAAGCATTTTGTAAAGAACTGCATAATATGTAAAGACACAAAACCCGCTAATATAAGCTTAAAACCAGAAATAGGCAACCAAGTAAAGACAGAGAGACCATTTCAAAAGCTCTACATTGATTCTTTAGGAAAATATCCCAGATCTAAAACAGGTAATGCATATATATTTATCGTAGTAGACCATATGACCAAGTTTGTATTCCTGAAAGCTATGAAAGAGGCTACATCCGCCAATGTGATCAAGTTCCCAACAGAACAAGTGTTTCATGTTTTCGGAGTTCCAGAGACAATACACTCAGATAATGGTCAGCAATTTATCTCCAAAGAATTTGCAAAAATGGTAACGACTTATAAAATAAACCACATGCGAACTGCAGTTTACTCTCCGCAGTCAAATACATCAGAAAGAGTAAATCAAAGTGTACTGGCAGCTATCAGAGCATATATGCAGAATGACCACAGGGAATGGGATATAAATCTACCATCTATCGAATCTGCACTCCGCACTTCAGTCCACACGGCAACAGGATGTCGCCCATTCTTTGCTTTATTTGGCTATAACATGTTCACTAGTGGTGCCGATTATAAGTTAGCTAAACAACTTAAAGCTTTGGAGGATAACGAATTGGTAATTGAGAATGCAGACAAGATGCAACTTATCCGCGAGAGAATTAAGGAAAACCTAAAGAAAGCTCACGAAAAAAGTGCCCTAAGATACAACCGTGGAGCCAGGATAACAAAATTCATTCCGGGACAGGAAGTATTTAAACGAAATTTCAATCTTAGCGACTTTAAGAATAATATTAACGCCAAATTTTGCAGAAAATTTTCGAAATGCAGAATTTTGAGAGTGATAGGTAACAACATGTATGAATTAGAAAGTTTATCTGGCTTACCATTGGGAATTTTCCACGCTAAAGACATCAAGCAGTGACTAATCCTTTACATGTTGGAACTATTTTGCCTGCATTTATTGCCTCTGATAATTTTTGTTTGCTGCAATTATCGGGAACCATTTCAGCACCCGCCAGTCTGTTGGTCTAGAAGATACAGCCACTTAAAAGAAATGTTGATTGCTAATTAGAGTAGGTCATTCAGTCTTGGGTGATTGTTGTTGTGTCGTTTCGGGTTATTCGTGACAGTTTTGAAATAGTATGGTTGAGTGGATGGGTAGGAGATTACTTGTTATTTTAAGTTCCGTAAATTTGTATCACTTGTCTTCACACCGTGTAATACATACATACTTAATACACACATGTACCTACAACAAAAAGGTAGAAAAGAAATTTTTTTTAACAAAAGTATCACCCTTATTACGTAAAATTAATTTTTATACTTCCCTAATTATAAAAAAAGAATGGTAGTTACAGCCCGGTTTACTCAGTCGGTAGTTACGCGTGGGTGTAGCCTACGTTGGGCGCTGGAGGACAATTCAGATAAAGTGTTGGGGACCGTAATGAACCTCACACTGACTTTGTAGCGACAGGTCTTACAACGCCAGAGTTTTGTTGAGGTAGCTTGGACGATTGCCGAGATGTACATATGATGTTACTTATGGATGGATAGGGGGAAGTCTCTTGAGTAAATGATCTAATAAAAAGAAAATATAAGAAAACAAAATAAACAAATTAAGGGTGTGAATTATTGTTGTGTGTTGCAAAATTTTTTGTTGGTACTTACCTTTATGTAGTTGTTGTAGTAGGATGCGGGTGGTTGTTGAATATGTGCTGTGCCTTTTTGGATGAATGTTGTTTTAGAGCTGTATGTTGTGGAATTGTTTATTGTCTAATATATTTTATTTTATTTAAGATAAATAATTATGTGGAGGTTTGTTGTGCGTGTCCGTAAATGTTTGTTTAGATTATTTGACAAATACATTTTATGGCAAAAGTTTGACAGCTAGTAGGAAGTGTTTGGAAAGGTGGCACATGGCAATGATTTTCTTGTAGTGTAAAACCGCTACAGTGGTAATGGAAAATCGGGGAAAAACTTAAATTTCTCTTAAATACATTTGGCGCGTTTCGGGCCAAAAACAAAAAACTTAATTATTTAACTTTAAGTGCATTGCCCTGTGTATAGATGTGTTTTAATTGTCTTTTTATGTATATCGGTTATTTTTTTTATGCACGAATTTTGTTAGTAGTTTTGTTCAGTTAGAATAGCGTTTAAAATATAAATTATTGAGGTTTTAAGTACAGACAGAAAAGTTGTACTGAACATTTTAAGATAATCAGTGGCCGTGTAAAGTAAAAGTTTAAGAACAAAGAAAATTCAACAGTTTATTTAAATGGTCAAAATCAACGTAAATATATAAAATAAATTAAGAAGATTTTAAATAAAGTGCAAATCAACAAGAAAAATTGTGATAATTATAAAACAAAATTTACCTGAACTCCAGCTTAAACTTATTTTCAACGACGGTAAGGCGGGTAAAGGAAATCCCGTTGGTAAACCTCGCACCGGAAACCAACCCAAGAGAACTGGTAACAATCGTTGGAAATATAGTGCAACATAAATTTAAAGGTAACAGATTTGAAATTAACGTTAATTGTGAGATGTAAAAAGGTGGTTTAAATTTAAAGTAAAGGAAGAATTTGATTCTGGCAACATACAGTGACCAGAAAAGAAATAGAACATAGGCCATCTGTTGAGGAGTAGGGGATTTAAATACCTACTGTTAACAAAAAGTAATCACGGCAAGAACCAAAATAATTGTGCTATAGCTGAATGCGGAATATTTAATTTATGGCAAATATACATTAGGGCAGTCCTTATTCGTTAAGTGTTGTTTTGTTTTATTTATTAATATACGATTGTATTTTTATTGTGTCTGTGTAAAAGTGTCAAACTAGGTGAATCAAACGAAGTAATACTCCCGCGAAAAAAGGCAAGAAAATATCATTTAGTACAGGCCTAAAATCTAAATTAATGCCCCTTAAACGAGCTCATTTAGGGTAGGATGGTGTAAATTTCGTACATTTTTTTTATTTTTGGTAAATACATTATTACCGGAGTGAAGAGACTATTAGTTGAAAAATTTAGTTTATCCTTGCTAGAATAGTGTTTTTTATATATATTTTTTATTATAATAAGATCGTCAATAGTGTTAAGTCAGAATTTTGTTTGTGTGTGTTTTTTAGTGTTAAGTTAGTCAGTTGTTTAAATTTGCCAGATCAAATTTTAAATCAACAGAAATTAGTAAAACATTCATAATTAAAATTTAAGGTACCAGAAAGGAAAAATCCTCCTTCGATTAGTAATTAATTAAAGAGAAGAATTTTACAATTGCGATATATTTGTTGAAAAGAAATACCAAATACATAAAAATAAAGTAGAAGAGATTTTGTTTTATATATATTTTAATTATTGTTTATTTATAAAGAATTGTGATTAAGAAATAAAATATTTTTTTTACTGTCACGATTTTATTTTAATACGTTTACTGGCTAACTACATGTATGTATATATATCTATAATAAAGAATAATTGTTAGTGTTAAGTTTTTTTTGAATAAAATGTTATGAATCGTATGAGTATAGAAAACATGTTGGCCTAAGTTTGTTTATTAGGGTAGGGTACAGTGGAATGATGATGAAGTGGTAAGTGTTGGTGAAGCGTCAGTGACAATGGGGTCATCTTAAAATTCTAGATGGCTATGGTTGGGTGGGCTGCGTGTGTGGAAGTATCATCTTTTCCATACAATATAAATCTGATAATGGTTCCTGTTGATGAGAAGAAAAATAAGTAATTTGTGTCAATAAATAATTTGTTTTTAGTTAAGTTCAATTTTTTTTTTTGGAATATGTGAAAAAGAAATACATTTTTTTTTATTGTGCGAGCCTGTGGTTAGAAGGTACGGGTTGAGTTCCCACGCCGAAAGATGAACTAGTTGAGGTAGTATCCCTAACCCATGGAAGACCATCCGAGGCTTGATTGGTTTGCGGCAATAGTAGATAGCCCACCGAAACTAAGATACACAATAAAATGGCGCCCAAACAAAAGCATGTCAAATCCAATAATCAATAGCCCAAATTGTAAAAGTAGTTTCAGTGTTTATTCCAGGAGAGTCTTCAAACGAAACACTTTGAATTGCTTCGACCTGAAAATAATACACTGGGATTACTGGCAACAAGTAAACTTTTACGATAAGTCTTATTCGGTAATTGAATAATTGCTTACGTAAAGTTTTATCAGATAACAGAAATGTGTAGCAATTAAAGTATATAAAAATTTGAATAATAGTGAAATTGTCCTAACCGAATAATTGGAGTAGTTTGCATATTTCACTATGAAGACCTCGTATCCTTTTTGAATTTTAGTGTCCTAACCGAAACGTACGAGTTAGTTGCATCTAAAAGAAAGAAAAGAAGAGAGAAAAATGTAAAAGTAAATGTAATGAGTGAAACTAGTATAGGACATAATCAGATTTTTAGGAAACGCTTTTGACAAATTGCCAAAGAGGAAACGGGAACCGTCAACAACGAAAATTCTACTGTACCTAACCCCTAAAATATATGTATAATTGAATTATTTGTGAACAGTGTCCTTTGTGAATGTGCTTTTTTTAATTAACATTTTGATGTTTTGTTTTATGTTTTTTCTGTATTAACCCTATCTATGTATAATTATTTTTTAATAAATAAAAAAAAAAAAGAAAAACAATTGTTGTAATTTTAACATTATATATATTTTATAGTTATAATTTTTTTATGTGTTGTTGCTTTGCTAGTTTGTTGAGCATATTTGTTTAAAATTTAAAAAAAGAAAAAACTTTCAATATTATTTTTTTTGCACACCTAATAAGTTATATAAATATATTTTTTAAGATGCCAATAAGTAGAACTCCGGGTCATGAAAATCCTGAAAATAGGATTAGAAATAGTATTATTGATATGTCTGGGACCATAATAGGGACTCCCACTACTAACAATCCTAGCGCGGTAAATGTTGAGGCAACTGGTAAACAAACCGGAACAATACCTAGAAGAAAAACTCCTCTGGTTGATTATAACTTCCCACCACTACCGCCAGGTCCACAAATCACGAAAAGTCAGTCCGTAGGAAATCGTCCAGCAGCATATGCCGATATGATTGGGAAACTGATAACGGAATCAAATAAAGAATTTAGGTCAGAATTAGAAAACAGATTAGACACAAAAATTCAGGAAAGTTTAGATAAGGGATTTGCAATGATGATAAAAGAAATGCAGAAAATGAAGTTAAGAGAAAAATCAAATGATAGTGCCGAGTCAATGTTCAATAAAGAAACGGAAAGAAATTTGGAAAGAATGCCGTCAGTGTCCGAAAATGAAAGGGTAGAAAATCAGCCGTATTTACCGATGAGGTTAAATTTTGAAGATTCGGGGAACAGGTCACCAGAAAATTCTTTGGGTTCACGACAACGAAGTAGAGGACCAATTAATATTGATAAATGGGATATCAGTTTTGACGGTAATGTGGATAAAATGTATATCGATGAGTTTATCTTCCGAATTGAATATTTGATGAGATATCATTCTTATGCATGGTCTGATGTACAGGGCGAGTTCCATAAAGTATTTAAAGGAGATGCCAAAGATTGGTATTGGCTTCTAGTGCAGCACAAGGCAATTGGAACATGGGAGGAAATGAAAAAGGCATTAAGAGCCCAATACGGTTCGCGTAGAAGTGAATACGAAGTCATGAGAGATTTCGAGGAACGACGACAAAGGGCGGGCGAGTCTTTAGATGATTTTTTCCAGGCAATGAAAAAGTTAAGATCAAGATTGAGAAACCAATTGCCAGAGTATGAAGTGATTAGAATTATAAAAAGGAACTTACGTCAAAATATATCACAGATTGTTTATCCAGTACAAGTTTTTACTGTAGAACATTTAAGGGATGCTTGTAAGGAAATAGAGAGGAACTACTTCAGAAAGGATTTCATTTCCGCTCCTCAATCAAAGTATGTCCATCCGATAAAACAGATAGAAGAAAAAGATCAGGATATATCTATGGAAAGAGAAGAAATTCAGGTCATAGAGGAAATCCGGGATAAAAATGTTAAAACTTACCCAAATACAGCCAAAGTTACCAATGATAAAATCTTATGTTGGAACTGTAGATTGCCTGGCCATAATTTTAACGACTGTCCCAGCATGCAGAGAAATCTTTTCTGTTATCGGTGTGGTTTATTTGGTATTGTTACACCTACATGTCCTAAGTGCTCGGGAAACAGATCAGGGAGTGTGTCGAAGACGGCGGAGTCACGCTCCACACAAACATCCGTCGGTCCGTAAAAGATGAGTGCACGCAAACAGAGAACTTAGAGTCTAAAAAAGAAAAAGATAGTATCGGGTTTAGTTTACTGAAAAGAGCAATAGAAAAGAGTAATAGTGGAAAAACACAGGACGATAATAACCGAAATAGAACTAAAAATTATGAAGATAGATTAAAAGGATATATGGAAGCCAGGAATAGAATTTTCGGAAATGGTGAACAGAAAATGAATAGATTAGATAAAATAAAGAGTACTCGAGATCGGTTCAAGAATAAAAAGTATATTTATAATAAAATTCACAAGTCGGTGCTAAAATGTGATGAAATGATTTATAAGGATGTTGACCCCAGAGCGTTTGTAGCTTTGAAAATAGGTGATTCTGTTGTAAAAGGTCTTTTAGATAGTGGGGCGTCGATTAGTCTGCTCGGTAAGAATTGTGAGGAAGTGGTGGAAAAATCAGGCTTCGAAATAAAACCAGCGTTCTCCGTAATAAAGACAGCAGGTGGAGGAAAGTACCATGTGGTAGGCAAAATTGAAGTTCTGGTTGAATATAATGGAGAGAGGCAAACAATAAATTTTTTTTTGTGTCCAGAATTAATGCAAGAGGCATATTTAGGTATCGACTTTTGGAAAAAGTTTAAAATAGCCCCAGAGTTGTTTAATTTAAATGAAGTAAGCATTGAACATATAAAAGAAAACTATCCTCTTCAGTTGGATGAAGTAAAACAGCATGAGCTCAACATAGAACAACAAAAGCAACTGGATAAAGTAAAATCTTTGTTTAGAAATTTTGAGCGGGATGGTAAAACAGACACTACCCAGTATCACCTGCAGTGCAAGATTTAATGTATGCTGAGGTAGATAATATGTTGAAATTGGGCGTAATTGAAGTGAGCAATAGTCCTTGGAGTAATCGTTGTACGTTGGTTAGAAAGCCAGGTAAGAATAGGCTATGCTTAGATGCAAGAAAGCTCAACGAACGAACCGTGAAAGACGCATACCCAATTCAAAACATTGAGGGGATACTTAGTAGGCTCGACGAAACCTTCTTTATTAGCAGTGTGGATTTAAAATTCGCTTTCTGGCAAATCCAGCTCGATGAAAAGTCTAGATCTTACACAGCCTTTGCAGTACCAGGTAGACCATTGTACCAATATGTAGTCATGCCGTTTGGACTCTGCAATGCGGCTCAAAGGTTGTGTAGATTAATGGACAAAGTGATCCCTCAGGAAATGAAACAAAACGTATTTGTGTACTTGGATGATTTGCTGGTCATATCCGCAAATTTTGATGAACATATGTCTTTGCTAAGTAAAGTAGCTGATTGTTTAAATAAAGCAAACTTGACCATAGGTTTAAATAAATCAAAATTTTGTTTTAAAGAAATGAGTTATTTGGGATTTATAGTAGGAGGTGGAGTTATGAAGACTGATCCGCGTAAAATAGAAGCAATTAAGTCGATTAAGTTTCCGCAGTCCGTGAGAGAGGTCCGTAGTTTCTTGGGTACAGCAGGGTGGTACCGCCGATTTATACGCGATTTTTCAACGCTTACAGCTCCTTTGACAGATTTAATTAAAAAGGGTAGCAAATTTGAAGTCACTCCGGAAGCCATGGAAAGCTTTAAAAAGCTTAAACATGCCTTGACGTCCGCTCCAGTGTTAGTTCACCCAAATTTTAAACAGCGTTTTTATGTTCAATGTGATGCGTGTGATTACGGGGTAGGTGCAGTATTGTTTCAAAGAGATGAGCAGGGCAACGAAAAGCCAATTTCTTTCTTTTCACAAAAGCTAAACGAAGCTCAAAGAAAATATAGTGTCACAGAGAAGGAATGTTTAGCAGCAGTGTTAGCCATTGCCAGATTTCGACCCTATATCGAATTAATGCCCTTCACTGTGATCACAGATCACGCAAGTTTGAAGTGGCTGATGTCACTTAGAGATTTAAATGGGAGATTGGCCAGATGGGCTTTGAAATTGCAGGCATATGATTTTCAAATTGAACACCGTAAAGGGTCACAAAATATTGTAGCCGATACATTATCCCGGCTGGTAGAAGAAGTCGATACGAGTGGAAAAGAAATTTTGGGATTTGAGACAGTAGTTTGAATCAGATGAGTACAAAGACCTAAGAAACACCGTCAACCAGAACCAGGAAAAGTTACCCGATATTAAAGTTAAAGATGGTTTAGTGTTCAAAAGGACTGTCGGGGACACAACTTTACAGGATAATGAGGAATTCAAGTGGAAACTTTGGATTCCAAGCTCACTTACACACGCGCTAATACAGGAAGCTCATGATCCAGAAAACAAAGCACATGGTTGTGTTAATAAAACAGTAAACCGTTTAAGAACAAAATTTTACTGGCCTAATATGATAACACAGGTGAAGCATTTTGTAAACAACTGCATAATATGTAAAGAAACAAAACCCGCTAATATAAGCTTAAAACCAGAAATAGGCAACCAAGTAAAGACAGAGAGACCATTTCAAAAGCTCTACATTGATTTTTTAGGAAAATATCCCAGATCTAGAACAGGTAATGCATATATATTTATCGTAGTAGACCATATGACCAAGTTTGTATTCCTGAAAGTTATGAAAGAGGCTACATCCGCCAATGAGATCAAGTTCCTAACAGAACAAGTGTTTCATGTTTTCGGAGTTCCAGAGACAATACACTCAGATAATCGTCAGCAATTTATCTCCAAAGAATTTGCAAAAATGGTAACGACTTATAAAATAAACCACATGCGAACTGCAGTTTACTCTCCGCAGTCAAATGCATCAGAAAGAGTAAATCAAAGTGTACTGGCAGTGGGATATAAATCTACCATCTATCGAATCTGCACTCCGCACTTCAGTCCACACGGCAACAGGATGTAGCCCATTCTTTGCTTTATTTGGCTATAACATGTTCACTAGTGGTGCCGATTATAAGTTAGCTAAACAACTTAAAGCTTTGGAGGATAACGAATTGGTAATTGAGAATGCAGACAAGATGCAATTTATCCGCGAGAGAATTAAGGAAAACCTAAAGAAAGCTCACGAAAAAAGTGCCCTAAGATACAACCGTGGAGCCAGGATAACAAAATTCATTCCGGGACAGGAAGTATTTAAACGAAATTTCATTCTTAGCGACTTTAAGAATAATATTAAAGCCAAATTTTGCAGAAAATTTTCGAAATGCAGAATTTTGAGAGTGATAGGTAACAACATGTATGAATTAGAAAGTTTATCTGGCTTACCATTGGGAATTTTTCACGCTAAAGGCATCAAACAGTGACTAATCCTTTACATGTTGGAACTATTTTGCCTGCATTTATTGCCTCTGATAATTTTTGTTTGCTGCAATTATCGGGAACCATTTCAGCACCTGTCAGTCTGTTGGTCTAGAAGATACAGCCACTTAAAAGAAATGTTGATTGCTAATTAGAGTAGGTCATTCAGTCTTGGATGATTGTTGTTGTGTCGTTTCGGGTTATTCGTGACAGTTTTGAAATAGTATGGTTGAGTGGATGGGTAGGAGATTACTTGTTATTTTAAGTTCCGTAAATTTGTATCACTTGTCTTCACACCGTGTAATACATACATACTTAATACACACATGTACCTACAACAAAAAGGTAGAAAAGAAATTTTTTTTTACAAAAGTATCACCCTTATTACGTAAAATTAATTTTTATACTTCCCTAATTATAAAAAAATGGTAGTTACAGCCCGGTTTACTCAGTCGGTAGTTACGCGTGGGTGTAGCCTACGTTGGGCGCTGGAGGACAATTCAGATAAAGTGTTGGGGACCGTAATGAACCTCACACTGACTTTGTAGCGACAGGTCTTACAACGCCAGAGTTTTGTTGAGGTAGCTTGGACGATTGCCGAGATGTATGATGTTACTTATGGATGGATAGGGGGAAGTCTCTTGAGTAAATGATCTAATAAAAAGAAAATATAAGAAAACAAAATAAACAAATTAAGGGTGTGAATTATTGTTGTGTGTTGCAAAATTTTTGTTGGTACTTACCTTTATGTAGTTGTTGTAGTAGGATGCGGGTGGTTGTTGAATATGTGCTGTGCCTTTTTGGATGAATGTTGTTTTAGAGCTGTATGTTGTGGAATTGTTTATTGTCTAATATATTTTATTTTATTTAAGATAAATAATTATGTGGAGGTTTGTTGTGCGTGTCCGTAAATGTTTGTTTAGATTATTTGACAAATACATTTTATGGCAAAAGTTTGACAGCTAGTAGGAAGTGTTTGGAAAGGTGGCACATGGCAATGATTTTCTTGTAGTGTAAAACCGCTACATTTGGCGCGTTTCGGGCCAAAAACAAAAAACTTAATTATTTAACTTTAAGTACATTGCCCTGTGTATAGAAGTGTTTTAATTGTCTTTTTATGTTTATCGGTTATTTTTTTTATGCACGAATTTTGTTAGTAGTTTTGTTCAGTTAGAATAGCGTTTAAAATATAAATTATTGAGGTATTAAGTACAGACAGAAAAGTTATACTGAACATTTTAAGATAATCAGTGGCCGTGTAAAGTAAAAGTTTAAGAACAAAGAAAATTCAACAGTTTATTTAAATGGTCAAAATCAACGTAAATATATAAAATAAATTAAGAAGATTTTAAATAAAGTGCAAATCAACAAGCAAAATTGTGATAATTATAAAACAAAATTTACCTGAACTCCAGCTTAAACTTATTTTCAACGACGGTAAGGCGGGTAAAGGAAATCCCGTTGGTAAACCTCGCACCGGAAACCAACCCAAGAGAACTGGTAACAATCGTTGGAAATATAGTGCAACATAAATTTAAAGGTAACAGATTTGAATTTAACGTTAATTGTGAGATGTTAAAAGTGGTTTAAATTTAAAGCAAAGGAACAATTTGATTCTGGCAACATACAGTGACCAGAAAAGAAATAGAACATAGGCCATAGGCCATCTGTTGAGGAGTAGCGGATTTAAATACCTACTGTTAACAAAAAGTAATCACGGCAAGAAAAATAGTCTTAAAGGCAAGTTGCTCTCTTAATCTCGTAGTGTACGGACGTGTCTACGCGAGTGTATATTTGTAATAGGTGATATTTGTAATAAGTTACAAAAAAAAAATTGTTAATATACATACCTACAAGACATAAGTGAGAATCGAAAATAAAAACAAACTAAACAAAACAAAAAAACCAAACGGTTAATGAGTAACAGTAATCGTTGTGACAGTGGGCCTAATAGCCGAAATGCTTACATTTTGTTAAGCTCAGCAAGCGTTAGAAATGAAAACATTAGAGACCCTGAATATAATAGAAACTATTTAAGTGCAAAACCGAAAACAAATACAAATAATTTAAGTGCAAGTGTGCCTAATTTGAATAAATGTACTGAACAAGGGACTAATTTAGCCCAATCTCTGTTTAAAAATTATAAAAAAAATACCGAGGTGCCATCTTCATCGCGGTCTTCTTTATCAAGTTCTGGTGTCGCACCAACAGCTGCTAAAGACGCTACGGGCCCAATTTCTGCGTGTGCTCCTAAGATCCAGGTAGGGATGGACAGGTACGTAACAGTTCTTAAAAGGGGAAGGAGCCCTAAATCGGCAGAAGCATCTCAACCTGCAAAAATTTTAAAAGACGGTGAAAGGCCAACCTCATCGCAAAATCGTTTTGCAATTTTGCAAGAGGATAATGAGGCCCCTGTTAGTGAAAACAAGTCCTTTAAGCCACCTCCCATTTATTTGAGGGAAAAAAACTCAAATGATCTCGTCAAGTTTTTAGTCGGTTTGATTGGGGAAAATAACTTTTATGTTTCAAACGTTAAACGCGGTAACATATTTGAGACGAAAATTCAAGTGAACCATGAGAACGCCTACCGCGCCACGGTTTCGGAGCTCGAAAAACTCAGAAAAAACTTCTATACCTACCAACTCAAGACCGCAAAAGGCCTTCAGGTAGTTATTAAAGGCATTGATTCTAACGTTGACCCAGAAGAGATCGAGACCAGTTTGCTAAACAAAGGGTTTATGGTTAGGACGGTATCGAATATGAGAAATAGGGAAAACACCCCCAACCATTATTCCGAGTGGAGCTTGAGCCTGGTGATACCAAATTGAAAAAAAGTGAAACTCACCCCATCTACGATTTAAAATATATTATGCACCGACGAGTCACTGTGGAAGTGCCACATAAGCGATCTGGGCCCGTACAGTGCTTAAACTGCCAGGAATATGGCCACACTAAAACTTATTGTAAGTTGCCTACTGTCTGTGTTGTGTGTGGGGATCTGCACGATACGACCAAGTGCGACAAGCCAAAAGATGATCCTAGGATAAAAAAATGCAGCAACTGCGGGGGAAACCACACTGCCAACTATAGAGGTTGTCCTGTTTTTAATTCAGTTAAGCGATCAACTAAGCCGAAAATAGTTCCTGCCCCTCCCCAGCCTTTAAATATACCAACTACAAATATGCCTCCATTGGCACAACCAACAACAAATCAAGTTTCTTACGCCGCCGCATTAAAGTCTAACCAGCCTAATTCACGTAAGTCTACCCAGCCTACAACACAACAAGAAGTGCCAACTAGCGAACCAACCGGGCCTAATTTTAGCCGCCTGGAAGCCGTAATTGACAATATGGTCACACAATTTACGCAGATTATGGCGCAAATGGCCAACATGATGCAAGAAATGCAAAAAATGCAGTCTGCTTTTCTGCAGGCTATGCTTAAAAAAACCATGAACTGCCTCAGGGTTTGTTTCTGAAACGAAAACGGCATCCGCCAACACAAAAACGAGCTCGAATATTTCTTGATGAACCAAAAAATCGATGTTATGTGTATTTCTGAGACTCATATGACATCTAGAAGCACTTTTAAAATTAGTGGTTATTTTTTTTACGATTCAAAAGATCCTAGGGATAGATCATGTGGTGGCTCGGCTATTCTAATCAAATCAAGAATTAAACACCAATGGTTGGGTGGCCTCTCGGAATGTTATATCCAAGCTACGAACGTCTGCATTGATGAATTTTTCCATAACCTTGTTATTTCATCAGTTTACTGTCCACCCAGATTCTCCATAACGAAGGATCAGTACAACAGTTTCTACAAATCATTAGGTCCCCGCTTCATAGCTGCTGGAGACTATAACGCTAAGCACACATACTGGGGCTCCCGCCTAATTAGTCCCAGAGGTCGTGTCTTGTATGACTCAGTGTCGGAAATAGGACTTTTCGTTATTTCAACTGGACAACCAACCTATTGGCCAACAGACAATAATAAAATTCCAGACGTAATAGATTTTGGCGTGGCAAAAGGTATATCCCCGGACCTTATTGAGGCTGTAGCCTCCTTGGATTTATCTTCTGACCACTCACCCACAATTATCACTATTTTCAGTCCTCACCAAATAGCAACTAGCGATTTTTTCTTATCAAAAAGAGTAAATTGGTTGAAATATAAAAAATATATCAGCTCTCACTGCTCGGAACACATACCACTAAAAACTTCCCAAGAAATCGATGATTGCCTAATTATCCTAAATGAAAACATTAAAGAAGCCGTTGAACATGCTTCTTCAACATACCGTCAGGTCAAATACAACAAAATTTTTTCTGTCGATGTTGAGGAGCTTTTATCTGAAAAAAGGAGAGCGCGAAGAGAATGGCAACAGCATAGATCGCCCCAACTTAAAACGAAGCTAAAAGAGTGTACAAATCGCTTAAAAAACTTGCTGGAGGTACACAGAATTGCATCAATTAAGAAGTATTTGGAAGGTCTAGACGCAACCCCTCAAACAAATTATTCTCTATGGCGATCAGCCAGTCGTCTCAAAAGACCCGTAATCGCAAAACCACCACTGCGCAATCTAAGAGGATCCTGGGCTAGAAATGATGAAGAAAAATGCGATCTGCTCGCAAGCCATTTAAGAAACGTGTTCACTCCCAATACTTGCACAGACGTGAGGGAATTACCACCAGTTGTTGCTAGACGTCCTTTAGAAATACGTTTCCGATATTCAGATGTGGTAGAAGCTATTTCTAACCTTAATGATAAAAAAGCTCCTGGCGTTGATAAAATAAGCAACAAAATGCTCATTGAGCTACCTTTTACAGCAAAAAGAATAATTCTTTTTATTTTTAATGCCATAATACGGCTTGAACATTTTCCACCAATATGGAAAGTTGCCTTAGTTAAGATGATTTCTAAGCCTGGTAAAGATCCTTCTAAGGTGGAGTCTTATAGGCCTATAAGTTTGTTACCAACTTTGTCAAAACTGTTTGAAAAGCTGCTTAAAAACAAGCTTACTCCGATCCTGAATGAAAACAACTGCATTCCAGATCACCAATTTGGCTTTAGAAGTCAACATAGCACAATAGAACAAACTCACAGACTGGTGCAGGTTATAAGAAAAACTTTCGAGAAAAAAAAGTACTGCTCCGCGCTTTTTATAGATGTCTCTCAAGCCTTTAATAAAGTATGGCACGAAGGCCTGTTAAACAAACTAAAGCTAAACCTTCCAGCTAATATTTTCAACCTACTAGAAAAGTACATAACCGGTCGACAGTTTAAAATCAAAGAGGGAAACCAAATAAGTTCATCTCAAACAATAGGGGCTGGTGTACCTCAAGGGAGTATACTAGGTCCAGTTCTGTACTTGCTTTACACAGCAGATATGCCAACCAATAGTTTTCACACACGTCGACATTTGCTGATGATACTGCTTTTCTTAGTATTCATAAAGACCCTAAAGAGGCTTCAAACCAATTGCAGCAACACCCAAGTTGAAAAATGGGCAAAGTTATGGGGAATAAAAATAAATGAACAAAAATGTACCCACGTAACTTTTACTTTACGCAAAGAAACGTGCTCTCCAATTCTTATTAACAACCATATGGTGCCTCAACGAACCGAGACAAAATATCTTGGTATTCACCTAGACCGCCGCCTCACATGGAAGCCTCATATAGATGCGAAGTTGACGCAAATGAAACTTAAAGCTACACAAATTCATTGGCTAATCGGCAGAAACTCAGTGCTTCGTCTTGATTGTAAACTTCTACTCTACAAATCGATTTTGAAACCAATTTGGTGCTACGGTATACAATTATGGGGCACTGCTTCCGCATCCAACATAGAAAAAATTCAACGCAGGCAAAACAAAATCCTAAGAATGATAACTGGTGCTCCTTGGTATGTTAAGAACAGCAACATCCACAAGGATCTACAAGTTCCACTAGTTAAATGCGAAATCCTGAACTATGTGGACAAGTATTTAAATAAGCTGGAAGCTCACCCAAATCCGCTCGCCCGAAACATCCTGCAACATAGTGGGCACACCCGCCTGAAAAGGAGAGATACTATTGCACTTATATGAAGCTTGATAATTAATATGAGAACTTAAATTTTAGTCTGGCGAAGATTCAATAATAAATAGGAGAAAAAAAAAAAAAAAAAAAAAAGAACCAAAATAATTGTGCTATAGCTGAATGCGGAATATTTAATTTATGGCAAATATACATTAGGGCAGTCCTTATTCGTTAAGTGTTGTTTTGTTTTATTTATTAATATACGATTGTATTTTTATTGTGTCTGTGTAAAAGGGTCAAACTAGGTGAATCAAACGAAGTAATACTCCCGCGAAAAAAGGCAAGAAAATATCATTTAGTACAGGCCTAAAATCTAAATTAATGCCCCTTAGACGAGCTCATTTAGGGTAGGATGGTGTAAATTTCGTACATTTTTTTTATTTTTGGTAAATACATTATTACCGGAGTGAAGAGACTATTAGTTGAAAAATTTAGTTGATCCTTGCTAGAATAGTGTTTTTTTATATATATTTTTTATTATAATAAGATCGTCAATAGTGGTAAGTCAGAATTTTGTTTGTGTGTGTTTTTTAGTGTTAAGTTAGTCAGTTGTTTAAATTTGCATGATCAAATTTTAAATTAGCAGAAATTAGTAAAACATTCATAATTAAAATTTAAGTTACCAGAAAGGAAAAATCCTCCTTCGATTAGTAATTAATTAAAGAGAAGAATTTTACAATTGCGATATATTTGTTGAAAAGAAATACCAAATACATACAAATAAAGTAGAAGAGATTTTGTTTTATATATATTTTAATTATTGTTTATTTATAAAGAATTGTGATTGAGAAATAAAATATTTTTTTTACTGTCACGATTTTATTTTAATACGTTTACTGGCTAACAACATGTATGTATATTTTTTTTTTTTTTTTTTTTTTTTTTTTTTAATAACCAGCACTCAGGGGATGGCCCCTACACATGCATTGCATTGTGTTGGTATCAGGAAAATAGGTTATGGGAAGGAGGATTAAGGGAGTAGTGTTTGTGGACATTTGATTTGAATTTCTCGATATTTACTGTGGCAGGAAAGACATTATTAGGAAGTTTATTCCACATACGAACCGTGCGACCGAAGAAGGAATTCTCCCTGTAATGAGTGGTGCGATTCACTGGCCAGTCAACTACATATGGGTGCGCTCTTCTAGAAGAACGTGTATCACGCAAAAAGTTCCGGGTTTCGGGAACAAGTTCCCTGATTTCTGAAGAGCACATTCCATTATAGTATCGATAGAACAGCGAAACACACCCCACATCACGACGGTGCTCGAGTGAATCCAGACGGTTAGATACCACAACGTCGCCGATGAGTATCTTCGCTCGTTCCTGTACGCGGTCAAGTAACCCCAAAATAGACTTTGAGGCACCAGCCCATACATGAGAGTTGTATTCCATTTTCGGTCGGATATAGGTGGTATAAATATTGAGAAGATCAGATGGTGTAAAGTAATTCCTACACCGTTTAAGAAAACCAAGACACTTCGATGCTTCTTTCGACACAAGAAAGATGTGTTCCGTCCAGCGGACATCGCACTGGATTCTCATGCCCAGAACATCAAGAGTCTCTGTCTTTTCAATACTTATACCATCCATTAATACAGACGAGGCAGCATCGTCCAATGTGCGTTTATGCGTCAAAAGACAACATTGGGTTTTACGGGCATTAAAATCGACCCTATTCGCGCGGCCCCATTTGGAGATTACCATCAGATCGCGGTTAATCGAAACATCCATACTCTGTCTCCTAGCTCCAATCTCCAAAGAGCTAGGTCTATGGTCAAACGAGTATGAATGGCATATGCTGCTGTCGTCTGCAAAGGAATAAATAGGATTCGAGGTTTGACATAGAAGGTCATTCAGAAAGATAAGAAATAAGGTAGGAGAGAGGACGGAGCCTTGCGGTACCCCTGAATTGATTTTAAACTCATTGGAAGAGAACCCATCTATAACAACACGAATAGTGCGATCTCTGAGAAAACTCGATATAAATCGAGAAAATTTTTCACCGACACCAAAAGCAATTAATTTAGATAGAAGCGCACAGTGCCAGACCCTATCAAACGCCTTAGATATGTCCAGAGCCACCACTTTACTTTCGCCAAAATGATGAATTGAGGTACACCATTTTTCTGTCAGAAAGGCCAGTATGTCCCCCGTAGACCGTCCTCTACGAAAGCCATACTGGCGGTCGCTTAATAAACCGTTTATCTCCAGATAGTTAACCAGGCGGTAGTTAACCATACTCTCCATAACCTTGGAGATCGCTGAACAAATTGCTATTGGTCGGTAATTTTCAGGGTTTTCAGCCTTTCCCTTTTTGGGGATCGGCGTAACATTAGCTACTTTCCAGCACATCGGAAATACTCCGGCATGGTAAATACGGCTGAAAAGGTTAGCTAATGGGCGCGATAGCGTCGAAGAACATTCTTTCAAAACCTGTGCTGGTATACCATCCGGCCCAGGGGACTTACTAGTATTGAGATCCGAAAGAACCCTTTTAACTGCACGAGCTCGAAAGAATATGTCTGGCATAGTCCCAGACAATCTCTCAAGCTCGGGCAGTGGTTGGTTGCTTTCC
The DNA here is from genome assembly GCA_963583895.1 of Melanophora roralis. Taxonomy (NCBI): domain Eukaryota; kingdom Metazoa; phylum Arthropoda; class Insecta; order Diptera; family Rhinophoridae; genus Melanophora; species Melanophora roralis. The sequence goes on along the minus strand of OY757191.1, from coordinate 34,605,743 downwards.
GGCAAATATGAATTTGCCGCAAATATTTCAGCCAAAAGGTTAGCCTTTCCAACCGGGTCGGTGACTAATATGTCATTTTTTAACAGAGCAGGGATTGAAGAGCCAGCGTTGTTCCTTACTCTCTTAACAAATGACCAAAAGTTCCTGCTGCCTTTGGGGGCATCAAGAACCCTTGCACGCAGACGCTGTTCGAACAAAGCCCTTTCGCGCCTGAGTACTTTGGCACACGAAGATCTCGCCTGTTTGCGTAGCGAATCAGTATCGGCGTTCTTGTTCGCACGCCATATACTAAATGCTTCCTCTCTGGACCTTACTGCAGCTTTGCAAGCCTGGTTAAACCACGACTTCTGCCGAGGTTTACTGGAGATCGTTTTTACCGGAATAAAGGATTTCATTCCCAGTAAAATAATACTTTCAACCATTTTCGCCATGGCATTGACATTATTGTCCACGAAACATAGTTTCCAGTTAAACTGCCGAAAGAAATCGTTGAGCTCTGCCCAACGAGCCTTTTCGTATATAAAAATCGAACGCTTCGGGGCTGCCGTCGAAGCGTCGTGAAGCCTGGAGAACGAAAAGGAGGCGGAAACGGTGCAATGGTCCGAATTTCCGAGAGGTGCAAGAACATCTACTTCGTACTTTTCAGGGTGCGAAGTAAGAAAAAGGTCGAGGGTATTATCCTGGTGCCCTTCAACACACGAAATGTGCGTTGGTTCGTTCACTAGTTGCGCAAGGTGATTGTGCGCGGCGAATAACTCAACATAGCGTCCCTCTGGAGTCGTAAGGCCGGAATGGCGAATCCAAGAAGAATTGTGAACATTAAAATCACCAGCAACAACAATTTCACTGTTCGGACAATCCCCAAGGATTTTGGTCACGGAGTCAGAAAGGGAGTCGAAGCCACCCATAGTGATATCCCTTCCAGCGTTTGGACTTCTATAAAGAAATCCGAAGTGCAGAGTGTGCCACCTGATCTTGAATTTAACCCAAAGACAGCTAAATTCTGCATCAGACATGTCAAATGGTTGCTGACATTGGTACACAACGTCTGTTCTAATATATATCGCAATGCCCCGATGGAGGGAAAAGAGTGTTAAAAGGTGGTACCCAGGTACCTGGAAATCCTGAGGGTCAGCATTTTCAGACACCTGAGTCTCACAAAGTGCAAGAACATCCGGCCGATGGAGACTCACGTGAGCATACACCGAGAAGAAATTCATTCTCAGCCCACGTATATTACAAAAATGAATTTTGAACCGTCCTGTCATCACAAATAGAGAGAAAAAGAAATCAATGTCCCTCGTTTGCTAAATATACAATGCCGATATCAATTGCTGCCAACTTAACTACACCAACAACCAGTGTTATACCTTCGCCGTTGGGCAGTTAACCAGCAATTGACACCACATGGTCCATTTAGCAAAGAAATGGATATGTAAGGAGTTAAGAAAAGGATATACAATGACTATTTTCAGGGTACCATAAAAGCCCTGATCTGGTAAAACGATGTTAAAACAGGCCACCCGTTGTCATCACTAGTCAAGTTTGTCCATCACTGATTGGGCGCGTGTTGTTGTTGATTGTCCCGTTTATTTGGTTTGTTATTTTGTTTTTGTTTCTTAAAATTTTGTTATGTTTATTAAATTTCTTAGGTTTTGTTTTTGTTTTTTTCCGCTTTCACAGAGATTTTGTCAGGTGTAAATTTTTTTTTAATTGTTTTTAGTTTGTTTAAGATTGTTTTATTTGTTGATTTTGCTTTTATTATTATTGTTATTAATTTTATTAAACACAGACGACGCGGACATTAAAAACAAATAGCATACTACATATGTACATTAAATAATTAAAAGACGGACAACCGCACAAAAGACGTCTTAACTCCACGAACACTACTTAAACTATCAATATATATCTATAATGAAGAATAATTGTTAGTGTTAAGTTTTTTTTTGAATAAAATGTTATGAATCGTATGAGTATAGAAAACATGTTGGCCTAAGTTTGTTTATTAAGGCAGGGTACAGTGGAATGATGATGAAGTGGTAAGTGTTGGTGAAGCGTCAGTGACAATGGGGTCATCTTAAAATTCTAGATGGCTGGGTGGGCTGCGTGTGTGGAAGTATCATCTTTTCCATACAATATAAATCTAATAATGGTTCCTGTTGATGAGAAGAAAAATAAGTAATTTGTGTCAATAAATAATTTGTTTTTAGTTAAGTTCAATTTTTTTTTGGAATATGTGAAAAAGAAATACATTTTTTTTTATTGTGCGAGCCTGTGGTTAGAAGGTACGGGTTGAGTTCCCACGCCGAAAGATGAGCTAGTTGAGGTAGTATCCCTAACCCATGGAAGACCATCCGAGGCTTGATTGGTTTGCGGCAATAGTAGATAGCCCACCGAAACTAAGATACACAATACAGTAAAAACTGGACCGATAGATATTCGTATTGAACTTAAAACTTAAAAAAACATACCAGCTAACACATCTGCATATTGTTAAATAACACTGTGTTTAATTTTAAAGTCATGGAAAAATAACCATATACGAACATCACTACATGAAAGAAGACCAAAAAAGAAAAGACCCGTGTCTCCCAGTTTTGCCCAAAGTCATGCACTTTTTTTATGGGCCCCCAAAGATTTGGGGCCTTGGTGCCATTTTTGCAAAAAGTGATAATTTTCTCAGGCTCATGTCTTGCAAACCGTTCGGAATTTTAATTTACTCTTGGAGGCAAAGTTGTAGGCCTTTTTATAAAAAACAAAAATTGTGAACAAACAAAATTAAAAAAAGAATAATTTTAAATCAAAATCGCAAAAAAACTTTAAAAAATTCAAATTTTTTTGACCTTTTTTCCCCTGTTCAGGTCCATAGGTAGCAAACCGTTCAAAAATCAAGGAAACAATCAACTACGAAAATTTACCTAATATTCCAATAAAAAACTTTTTAGAACATAAAAAATTCATAGAAAATGATTCTTAGCACCGTTTAGGTAGCGCTTAGGTAGCCGCAAAAGTTAAAAATTTCCCAAAAATGTATGTATGTACATACATGTAGTTATGAAGCTATCTCTTCCTTACGTTTAATCAAATTGCCTTAATTACATATATTGTATCTGTCTTTTGTGTAATAGAGGACTCTAGTGCATATAAATATGCATGTGAGATAGCCGCGAAAAGTCTTGCAACCTAAACAGGTAGTCAAACATTAAAATTGCTGGAAACCCTAAACAACAAAATACATCATACACAAATCGCAATAATGATCGTTAACGGCCTTTAATTAAATTATGTACATACTTTTTTTAATGCTTTGTTATTACTTTTTAATAATTATTGTTTATACCAACAATAAATTACCTACATATGTACCTACTACCAATTTTTTTAATAAGTGAGGACAATCCAAAATAAAATAGCAATTGGATAAATTTAAAAAGAAGAAATTATTGCACCCAAACTTATCAAGAAATCAACTACAAAAATTTACCTAAGATTTCAGTAAACAGCTCACGCGATCACGCACCGATCGCACACGCATCAAGGAACATCACAATATAAAAGCGACGCGACTCTCACATCGAGGCATTACACAGCGCGACGTCAACAAGATCTCAGCGGTGAAAATTATAGAGAAAGTTCTACAGCATAATTCGCATACAACATTGGCAACTGACAATTTCAATATGCAGTGTAAAAAGATTTATTTCTTTTGCTACATTTGCGGTCATCAAATCAGGAAAACTAATTCTATAAGATTTCAAAAGGAAAATAATCTTTTAACTGAATTTAAAAGAGCATATAAGTTATTTTTCGACGAAATAGATTTGATCAGTGAAAATTACACACCTAACTCAGTGTGTCGCCAATGTTATAATAATCTCATAGCATTGTTGAATGGAGGCAAACATAGTATGAAGTATTGTAAGCCGGTAAACTGGATTAATTGCCCAGGTGATCATGATGCAACCAGTTCTTATGCATTCGTTAATTACACATCTTGCCTAAATAGACATGATGAGAAAAACAAAATTAATAAAGCAACTGTAACAGCCACACTACCAGTGCTTGCATCTGAACATTTTGTATTCCCAAACCCGCAAACTCCAGATCGTAGGACAGAATTTACAGAAATGACTACAGCAAGTGGTGTTACTAATCGAGATCGATTTGATACCAACTATGAGCCCCAACAGGGTAGAGATGGACCAAAACTAATAACTAATAAAAAATCAAATGCTACGAAAATAAATGGAAGATTTGCTGTGATTTGAAGGTCATCAATATTTTGCATGGAAACATCGATAAGGGCGGCTTTCCAAAATTCTTTTGTTTTCTTTGTAATTTGGATTTGCGCTCACCTGTAAATCAATTCCAATGTAATAAATGGATCCAAAGAGGAAGTGTGCAGGAGCAAATGAAACAACATAGACTTAAGAATGCACCTCTAATTGACAATACTCAAGACATCTTGCTGCCACCGCTCCATATAAAATTAGGAATTGTTAAAAAATTCATTGAAGTGGCCGTTGTTTATTGTTCAAACGCATTCGACTATTTGAAAAGCGTTTTCTCAAAGCGTAGCGATGACAAAATTAAAAAAGCTATTGCAGTAAATTTAGAACGATTTTTTGTTCAATTCATTGTACTATAGCTATTTACACTATGTTAATGATTTCTTTTCTGCCCTTATATTTGTCTTCATTTAATAGGCGTACTTAATGGCCCTGACATTGGAAAGCTATTCAAGAGCAAATTTGATTCATCGCTTGATGAAAATCATTTAATGGCACGGATTAACCTTCAGCGTGTATGCATCAGAGTCTTGGGAGGGGATCGAAACGCGGAACCGCAAGCAAGAGAATGGGTGAAAAAAATGCTGTATTATTTTGAGAAAATCGGCATATTGATGTCATTAAAGCTGCATTTTCTTCATTTTCATTCTGACGACTTTATTTAAAAACTCCCTACCGAATCCGGTGAGCAAGGAGTACGGTTTCACCAAACCACAATGCCCATGGAAAAACGGTACAAAGGCAAAAATTTCGACGCATTGCTTGCAGAGGTAATATCAAAGTTATTAATGCATGGTTTTGCATTATTTTTGATTTCTTTTCTAATTCATTTCAAGTATTTTGGTGGAGTCACAAGATAACCCTTTATGAAGTTAATAAGGTATGTTAAAAAGAAAAAGCTAATGATGGAAGGCAGTCTGGAAGCAACGTGCCTGTGGACACTGTAAGTTCTGAATCAGAGTCAGAGAGCGCGATTTGCAAGTCCAGGGCCATCAACTTAATAAAAAAAAATACGAATATTTTTTTTGTAATAGACAGCACAGTATCTCAATGTTGAAGAAAATAAAAAACAAATGAAATTGAAAAATTTTCGTAAAATTTTTAACTTTTGCGGCTACCTAAGCGCTATCTAAACGGTGTTAGGAATCATTCCTAGGAAGTTTATATGTTCTAAAAAGTTGTTTATTGGGATGTTAGGTAAATTTTTGTAGTTGACTGTTTCCTTGAATTTTGAACGGTTTGCTACCTATGAACCTGAACAGGGGGAAAAAGGTAAAAAAATTTCAAATTGTTAATTTTTATTTATTGTTGAACTAATTGTTTTTAATACAAATTTTTGATTTTTAGTTTGGCTTTAGTTCATATAATTTCTTTTTTATTAGAAGAAATTATTATTTTCCGTTAATGTTGAAAGAAACTTTCAATTTGAAAAAAGCTGATTTTTCTACCGCTACTAGCCGAGTAGAATGCATTTTCGAAAGCAGCTACGCAATTTCATCATCAGTACTCTTTGAACGGTAGTAGTGTATATGGTTGTAAACATCACCTATTTAACTTACATGTAACAGAGAAAAGTATACGGTATCAGTGTTTTCCTTCTGTTTTTATTTTGTAAGTTAGGACGAAGTTTATTTTTCATATAAACTATGCTTTTTTCCATTAAAAGTCTCTTTGGCAACACTTGACTAACGGACAAGCATTTGTCCATCTCTCAGATGGAACGAAACGCTTTTTATTATTGTATATCATACAATAGGGGTAATCACTTTTTAATTTCTTTTTTTGCCAACGACAAATTGACAGAAATTATTAAAGATCATTTTTGCACCGTGCCATGTGTGAGTTATATGTTAATTTTTATTTATTGTTGAACTAATTGTTTTTAATACAAATTTTTGATTTTTAGTTTGGCTTTAGTTCATATAATTTCTTTTTTATTAGAAGAAATTATTATTTTCCGTTAATGTTGAAAGAAACTTTCAATTTGAAAAAAGCTGATTTTTCTACCGCTACTAGCCGAGTAGAATGCATTTTCGAAAGCAGCTACGCAATTTCATCATCAGTACTCTTTGAACGGTAGTAGTGTATATGGTTGTAAACATCACCTATTTAACTTACATGTAACAGAGAAAAGTATACGGTATCAGTGTTTTCCTTCTATTTTTATTTTGTAAGTTAGGACGAAGTTTATTTTTCATATAAACTATGCTTTTTTCCATTAAAAGTCTCTTTGGCAACACTTGACTAACGGACAAGCATTTGTCCATCTCTCAGATGGAACGAAACGCTTTTTATTATTGTATATCATACAATAGGGGTAATCACTTTTTAATTTCTTTTATTGTCAACGACAAATTGATAGAAATTATTAAAGATCATTTTGCACCGTGCCATGTGTGAGTTATATGTTAATTTTTATTTATTGTTGAACTAATTGTTTTTAATACAAATTTTTGATTTTTAGTTTGGCTTTAGTTCATATAATTTCTTTTTTATTAGAAGAAATTATTATTTTCCGTTAATGTTGAAAGAAACTTTCAATTTGAAAAAAGCTGATTTTTCTACCGCTACTAGCCGAGTAGAATGCATTTTCGAAAGCAGCTACGCAATTTCATCATCAGTACTCTTTGAACGGTAGTAGTGTATATGGTTGTAAACATCACCTATTTAACTTACATGTAACAGAGTACTGATGATGAAATTGCGTAGCTGCTTTCGAAAATGCATTCTACTCGGCTAGTAGCGGTAGAAAAATCAGCTTTTTTCAAATTGAAAGTTTCTTTCAACATTAACGGAAAATAATAATTTCTTCTAATAAAAAAGAAATTATATGAACTAAAGCCAAACTAAAAATCAAAAATTTGTATTAAAAACAATTAGTTCAACAATAAATAAAAATTAACATATAACTCACACATGGCACGGTGCAAAATGATCTTTAATAATTTCTATCAATTTGTCGTTGACAATAAAAGAAATTAAAAAGTGATTACCCCTATTGTATGATATACAATAATAAAAAGCGTTTCGTTCCATCTGAGAGATGGACAAATGCTTGTCCGTTAGTCAAGTGTTGCCAAAGAGACTTTTAATGGAAAAAAGCATAGTTTATATGAAAAATAAACTTCGTCCTAACTTACAAAATAAAAACAGAAGGAAAACACTGATACCGTATACTTTTCTCTGTTACATGTAAGTTAAATAGGTGATGTTTACAACCATATACACTACTACCGTTCAAAGAGTACTGATGATGAAATTGCGTAGCTGCTTTCGAAAATGCATTCTACTCGGCTAGTAGCGGTAGAAAAATCAGCTTTTTTCAAATTGAAAGTTTCTTTCAACATTAACGGAAAATAATAATTTCTTCTAATAAAAAAAAAAGAAATTATATGAACTAAAGCCAAACTAAAAATCAAAAATTTGTATTAAAAACAATTAGTTCAACAATAAATAAAAATTAACATATAACTCACACATGGCACGGTGCAAAATGATCTTTAATAATTTCTATCAATTTGTCGTTGACAATAAAAGAAATTAAAAAGTGATTACCCCTATTGTATGATATACAATAATAAAAAGCGTTTCGTTCCATCTGAGAGATGGACAAATGCTTGTCCGTTAGTCAAGTGTTGCCAAAGAGACTTTTAATGGAAAAAAGCATAGTTTATATGAAAAATAAACTTCGTCCTAACTTACAAAATAAAAACAGAAGGAAAACACTGATACCGTATACTTTTCTCTGTTACATGTAAGTTAAATAGGTGATGTTTACAACCATATACACTACTACCGTTCAAAGAGTACTGATGATGAAATTGCGTAGCTGCTTTCGAAAATGCATTCTACTCGGCTAGTAGCGGTAGAAAAATCAGCTTTTTTCAAATTGAAAGTTTCTTTCAACATTAACGGAAAATAATAATTTCTTCTAATAAAAAAGAAATTATATGAACTAAAGCCAAACTAAAAATCAAAAATTTGTATTAAATTTCAAATTTTTAAAGTTTTTTGCGATTTTGATCTAAAACTATTATTTTTTTTATTTTTTATGTTCATAATTTTTGTTCTCTATAAAAAGGGCTACAACTTTGCCTTAAAGAGTAAATTAAATTTCCGAACGGTTAGCAAGATATGAGCCTGAGAAAATTATCACTTTTGGCAAAAATGACACCAAGGCCCCAAATTTTCGGGGGCCCATAAAAAAAAAGTGCATGACTTTGGGCAAAACTGGGAGACACGGGTCTTTTTTTTTGGTCTTCTTTCACGTAGTAATGTCCGTATATGGTTATTTTTTTTCGTGTTGCACTGTGTAATACATGATAAAATGTTTCAATATATTCCTCTTACAAACGAAATAAAAAAACTAATATAGACACATTTTTAAAATATATGCTAAAGCTATTGCTTATATAATTATTAACAAACATTTCGTTGTAGCAAAGAGTCATACTTTTAGTGAAAAATGATTATAAAAGGTATATACGAGTTTTTCATAAAATGTTCCCATATTGTTTCTGATGAAGACAAATTTAAGCTTATCAATATTCAGTCACATCTTGAGTATGAAAACAATTTCAAAGCCTTCAAAAATAAGTTTGGTGAGCACTATGAAGACTGCTATTGGTCAGACAAAAATGCTTAATGTGGACCAGACACCTGCTCATGTTCTCACTACAGGAAAAACAAATTAGCAGTCGAGGAAGAAGCAAAACAGCTTATGCAAACATACTACAACATTACTGAATGTAAAAATTGTAATTTCCATAAAACTTAATAAATAAAGAAACAAAAATATTATTATATTAAATAAAACTTTTATTGTTATTATTTACTATTTTTATACATAATTATTAAGAAAAAAAAATAAAAAAAAATATTACAAATTTTCTTCAATTTTTTTCAAAGCCTCTAACAAAAGCTCATCCTGCTCGTCATTCAAGGCCAAGAATGTTATAAAATCTATTGGTGCTAACTCTTCAATTTTGATTATTTTTACCGGCTCTTTCTGTGTTAATATATTCATTAATGTATCATCATCTTCTTCCATAAACTGATGAAAAACTGCTTCAGATGATGTTGTTGTTTCTATTGACGATGGTGCTGATGATGTTGTTGTTTCTGTTGCCGATGGTGCTGATGATGTTGTTGTTTCTGTTGACGATGGTGCTGATGATGTTGTTGCTTCTGTTGACGATGGTGCTGATGGCGGGGCATCTGTTAATTTTCTTTGAAGATGCTTTTTTAGTTTATATTAGAGTGGAGTTTTGCCGCATCTGGAATCGTTTTCGTCTTTTAGCAACCTCCACTCTTCTCCCCCTCTATGTTGTTTACAAACATGTCGTCGAAAATTCGACATGTTCGAACAACTAACCGGACACAATATGCAAGACACACGACTACTGATTTTATTTTTATGTTGTTGTTATAGCCCAAAATTAAGCAAAAATAAAATATTTATAAACTTAAATTATTTTTCTTATATCGATTATTTTTTATTGCCAAGAGACTTACCAAATATGAACTCAAAAGTATTTAAATTTTTGTAATACACAAAAAAATCACACAACACAACACAAATATTATTTTTTTTTCTGAATGTTAAATGTTTTGTATAAACATTGGTTAAGCACAAAATACTGAATCACTATTCTAAGAGAGTAGAGTTTATATACGTTTTTCTGAGTGTACTATTACATACAAACATATACAGATACAACAAGATTGGTTTAGGAAATTTTTATACCCTTTTAAAAGAATAAATACAAAAGAAACGACATTTATGACCCTGCAAGTAACTTAATCTAAACAATAGCCTCGAAAGAAAAGGACCACCTTTTTTTCAAATAGCATTATATGAAAGCATTCTGCAGATGTTTTCCTTTACTTGAGAAAATTTCTCAACTCACAGATGTTAAATGTAAAAAGGTCATTTATAGTTTTGTATATGCATTCATTTTTGAAACATAGATATCGAATAAGCAATAGGAGATATTTCTTATTTTATGTTGCAGGTGTCATATGTAAAAAGGTCATTTAAAGATTTCTGTATGTATGCATTCTTAAAACTAAAGTATGTATCTTATTCGCAGTGGGAGATATTTTCATATTTTTTTCCTGCAGGTGTTGCATTAAAAGGGTCGTTTGGGTTTGAAATGCGTATACATCCCTTAAACAAAAGCATCTAATTCGCAACGGGAGATATTTTCTTACTTTTTCTTCAAGTGTTAAATAAAAGAGAGATCAATATGTCTTATATTTTTTTCATATCTTTGTTTCTTAAATTTGAAAGAAAAGGATCACCTTTTTTTTATTTTATTATATGAAAGCATTCTTCAGATGTTTTCCTTTACTTGAGAAAACTTCTTAACTTACAGATGTTGAATGAAAAAATGTCATTTATAGTTTTAAATGCGAAATCCTGAACTATGTGGACAAGTATTTAAACAAGCTGGAAATACATCCAAATCCGCTCGCTCGAAACATTTTGCAACATAGTGGACACACTCGTCTGAAAAGAAGGGACACTATTGCACTTAGATGAAACTACTGAAATAATTAATTTTATTATGAGAACTTAAATTTTAGTCTGGCACTGGCTGGTCTAATAAAAAATAAATAGTTTTAAGATTTGAATACTTATTGTTAGTTCGCCAAAGGCGAAGATCCAATAATAAAAATATGAGAAAAAAAAAAAAAAAAAAAAAAAAAAAATTTATAGTTTTGTATATGCATTCATTTTTGAAACAAAGATATCTTATTCGCAATGGTAGATATTTTCATATTTTTTTCCTGCAGGTGTTGCATTAAAACGGTCGTTTGGGTTTGAAATGTGTAAGCATCCCTTAAACAAAAGCATCTAACTCACAACGGAAGATATTTTCTTACTTTTTCTTCAGGTGTTAAATACGAGAGAAATCAATAAGAATTTCGCGTGTATATGTATGTCTTATATTTTTTTCATATCTTTGATTCTTAAAATAATAAATAAGTGTGATCTTAAAATATTTGCATTTTAAGTAAAATATTACCTTGAAATTCTTATATATATACAATAAGACTTTTTCCTTAGTTAAAGATTTTTTTATTTTGTCAAACTAAAGTACAGGCTTTTAAAAAAATGTTAGTATTAATTTAGGTCAAATATTGCAAAACCATTCGGGGATTGTCTTCCTTTGTAAAGTACTGTCCAAGTTTTATCATTTATTTTGGCTAAGTAAGGATCCTCTTTATTCAAATATTTTACAATCCTTTGTGGAAGATAAAACCATTTATTATTATTTAAATATACAATGACTTTTGATCCATGTTGTGTGACCGTCCACTCGAAATTTAGAACTTCATAAGGCTGATTCAATGGAATATCATCAATTCTGGTGTACTCTGGCTTTATACCTTGAGCAATATTAATTATTTGTTGATACATCTAAAAAATTAATGTATATGTAAAAATAAAAAAAAAACAAAAACCTTTACTTGTACTTTGAAGCGATGATATGAAAAACTTATTTAAGTAAAACACTTAATAACCTTTTATATCAATTTTATGTTACGCAATAAAACTCTCAATTCTCTGAAAGGTTAAACAACTCAATGTTTAAACGAAATCATAAGGGAAAAACGCACACCATTAATAAATACAGATGTGCTGTATCATATAAAATTGATTGAAGTCCAGTTGGATTATAGTTGCATTACTATTGCAGTCTAATTGCATTCCAATGACATTCTAATTGGATTATAATAATTTATCCCCCACATACAAACTAATTCTTACGGAAGCACATATATAGATCACTTTTTATAGGATCATACATACATCAACATATACAAATCACCCCTTATAGAATCATACATATATACATATATACAGATCACCCCTTATACACATACAGATTGATCCTATTGTTTAAGGGAACACACATACATATTGATCCTATTGTTCCAGGCAACACACATACATTGATCCTATTGTTCCAGGGAACACACATACAGATTGATCCTATTGTTCCAGGGATCACACATACAGATTGATCCTATTGTTCCAGAAACCCCATATTTATACAACTAATATGCAAAATTGCCCCCAAAAGTTGATAGTAAAATAAATATTTTTTGTCAATAATTTTGACAATAATTTGACATAGCCAAAATACCAATAATTTAATATTAATATACAAAATGACCCTCAAAGGTTAAAAATAATAAAAAATAATTATTTTTGTTAATAATTTTTATGATTTAGGCTTCAGCCTAGCCGAATTGGCATGAATGTAATTTTAATGTTCGAAATTACTATCAAAAGTTAAAATCAATGAAAAGAAATATATTTTTTATTATTTCAGATGATTGTGGTCTTTATCCAAGCTGAAATGGAATTCTTTTAATATTAATATGCAAAATTACCCTCAAAAGTCAAAATTATAAAAATAATTATTTTTGACAAAATGCTGATGAGTTTGGGCTTCAACATAACCGAAATGACATGAATGTTATATTTATATGCAAAATTGCCCTTAAAAGACGATAATTTTGATGATTATTGACTTTAACCTAGCCAAAATACCAAGAATTTAATATTAATATTCAAAATGACCCTCAAAGGTTAAAAATAAAAAAATATTTTTGTTATTAATTTTGATGATTTGGACTTCAGCCTAGCCGAATTGGCATGAATGTAACATTAACATGCGAAATAGCCATCAAAACATAAAAATAATGAGAAGAAATATTATTTGCTAATTTTTATTTATTGTTGAACTAATTGTCTTTAATACAAATTTTTGCTTTTTAGTTTGGCTTAAGTTCATATAATTTGTTCTCTAAGTTATATATTTAGTAAAACAAGCTCGAGGTCTGTTGTTGTTTTTAATAATTTGTTTTATTAAAAATTGTCGATATTTCGTCAACCGTCGCACAGTGTTCGATTTTAAAAATTAGCACGACAAAAATCATAACTTTGTAAATAACAGATATAGAATGCTGATTTTTTGTACAAGTACTTCTTATATGTAGAAGAAAGATTGGTTAAAAAAATTAGGCAAATCCGACTGCTGGAACTACTACCTGCCATATACATGTTTGTCCGACGGTTCGTTTGTGAACACGATAACTCTTAAACGGATTGAGGTATAAACGTGAAATTCAGTGTGTAAGCATTTTAATAAGAAATATTTTTTAGTTATATATTTGCGGTGTTCACAAATTTATGTACACACATATTTTTCAATAATAAATTTAAAAGAAATTTCATAAATTAACAGTAATGTACAAAAATAATAATAACTTATTCTGAGTTGCTGCTTTCATATTCATCATCTGACTCTTCAATATTTATAATAGTATTTTGCAGTACTTTTCAAAATATCTGGAGTTAATTGTCCACGCTTAGTTCTTGGCGCTTTTCTTAAATTACATATATATTGATCTGATGATATTAGCAGTCTATTTGGTAAATCAGAGTTGGTATCTTTGCGAGATATTTTGCGCGTAAATTTCAATCTGTAGCGTTTAGTGTCTTTATTTCTCGACTCTTGAGCTTCCTCTGACAATTGGCCAATGGGGAGGATGCAATTCTGAATAATTATTTTGCCATGCCAAAGAACTTTGTGCACACTTACCGGCATATAATACCATGTATATAGTTTTCATCAACCTATACTTTTTTGTAGACAGATCCAAATTTAGGATCATTGCCAATGCTTCATCAGGCGATAGAGATTTTGGCGTTTTTTCTTGTAATTTAATTTTTTTTATTTGAGAACCTCTTTCTGGAGAAGCAATAGCTAACTCCTTGACTATTCTCGCTGAATTACGCTTACCTGCTGATCGTATTTGAATTTCTACTGCCATGAATAATTTTTCATTACTTGCAACATTTGCCAGAATTTTTGATTTTCTTTCTTTACTTCTTTGACTGCAGTCTTCAAAGTTTTTATTTGGCCTGCCTCTGCCTCTAGTATTATCCTGTGCAACAGAAGTTGATGTGAAATTTGAATAATCAATTGCGCCTGTTAACCAATCGTTATTATTATGGAAAAATCGTGTTTTTTTTCTGTTGGCCTGTTGCCACTTTGTTTCAAATTTAGTACACAAGTTTGAAGCAAGGACCTTTACCTTATCAAATTGTATAGTTGTTGCTGAATTACTGCAAAAATTTGACGAAATAAAATCAACTATACAGTCAATCCGGGTTTCGTTTAAAGAAGACAGCCATTAAAAACATCTCTGAGGGTATTTGAGGCCGAGCTCATATTGTACTTTTGAAAAAAACTTTTAATGGGGCAGCTTGGGGCAGGATTTTTTTTAAATTCTATAACAGCAAGGTTGAAAAATTACGCAAACGTTTATGGATGTGGTGAATCGGATGGAAATCAAAAGATTTCGTCTAACAAAGTTAGTTGGTTTGTTAAAAATTGTAAAAAAAAATCACTTAGCTCAACACTTAATAAAACACTTACCATTTATCAGAAAATAAAGTATTTTTGTGTGTTAGTTTTAAAAGTTACAACAATTGAATAGAAAAAAAAATTTTTTAATATCGCTTTTACAACGCCTTCTGTTTACTTTTAAATTTGCAGATAATATGCACAATATTTTTGTGTTGTTATTTGTTTTCTTTTAACATGTCATTCAGAGTACCGTTATAAGCATACAAACTGAAAGATATTCACGAATCATATAATTTTAAGCTAGTCTGGGCCTTGGCTTGCAAACAGTGTGAACAATTCAAATTTTTAATTAACTTTATTTTCTTATTTTTGTCGTGCTAATTTTTAAAATCGAACACTGTGCGGCGGTCCGCGTGAGAGAAACTTCTTGCGGTCATCGCAAACTCCTTACCAGGCAGCTCCCCGTACGTCGCTAGCGGAGAAAGAAGTTATCTGGTGAGTTCTTAGCTCCTCACCAAACACATTCTTACCTCCGGGCTATGCCTGCTTTAGGCTTTTTATTTGGGGAGTTCGAAAACTCCTCGCCTAATTATGTCTTACTTGCAGGCAGCCTGCTGACTAACTCAGTTCTTTTTCAGTTAGCCGTTGTTTATATACCTGCTTCTTGGCTACACACAAGCGCTCGAACGTTGGTTAACGAATCAGTGTGCATTAGCTACACACATCAGCTAATTTTTACCATGGTTCTCCCAAAATCATTCGTGCGGGATACTAAGAAGCGCCAGCGACCGACCGGCCGCTTCATTCTTCTGCTCTTTATTTCTTATCCTTCTCTAAATTTTTTCTTTCCTTCCATCTCAACCTATTCTATTTGCCTCTCCAAGTAACACAAAGAGACCGAATTAAAAAAGTAAATTGGTTAAAATACAAAAAATATATTAGCACCCACTGCTCGAAGAACCACCCGCTAAAAACTCCCGGAGACATAGATGATTGTCTGAGCGTCCTTAATGAAGACATTATAAAAGCCGCTGAACATGCATCTCCTATCTACTGGAAGGCGAGGTACAACAAAATTTTCTCTGACGATGTGGAAAAGTTTTTATCTGAAAAAAGAAGATCCCACAGGGAATGGCAAAAACACAGATCGCCCCAACTTAAAACTAAACTGAACGAATGTACAAAACAATTAAAAAGCTAGCTGGACGTTCACAAAATGGCATCACTGAAAGAGTACCTGGAAGGTCAAGACACGACTCCCCAGACAAATTATTCCCTACGGCGGCCAGCCAAGCGTCTTAAAAGACCCATTATCGGAAAGCCACCACTGCGTAATCTGAGAGGATCCTGGGCTGGAAATGACGAAGAAAAATGCGATATGTTTGCAAGTCATTTAAAAAACGTGTTCACCCCCAATACATGCACAAACGTAACGGAATTACCGCCAGACGTCCTTTAGAAATACGTTTTCTATTTACAGATGTTGTAGAGGCTATCGCTAACCTAAATGGTAAAAAAGCTCCTGGCGTTGATAAAATAAGCAACAAAATGCCCTTTAGGATACCTTTTACAGCTAAAAAAATTATTCCTTTTGTTTTTAACGCTATAATTCGGCTAGCACATTCCCGCCTATATGGAAAGTTACCGAAGTAAAGAGGATTCCTAGGCCTGGCAAAGACCCTTCGAAGGTAGTCTTATAGGCCTATAAGTTTGTTAACCACAATGTCAAAATTGTTCGAAAAATTGATTAAAAACAGGCTTAATCCGATCTTGAACGACAACCACTGCATTCCAAATCACCAATTCGGCTTTAGAAGTCAATATAGTACCATCGAACAAACTCACAGGTTGGTACGGGTTATAAGAAAAGCCTTTGAGGAAAGAAGTACTGCTTCGCGCTACTTATCGATGTCTCACAAGCTTACGACAAAGTATGGCATGAAGGCCTGTTAAACAAACTTAAGTTCAACCCTCCAGCTAATATTTTCAACCTTTTAGAAAAATACATAGCCGGTCAACAATTTATGATCAAAGAGTTCTTCTCAACCAATAGGGACTGGTGTACCTCAAGGGAGTATACTAGGTCCAGTTCTGTACTTCCTTTACACAGCAGATATGCCAACCAATAGTTTTACACACACGTCGACATTTGCTGATGATACTGCTTCCCTTAGTATTCATAAAGACCCTAAAGAGCCTTCGAACCAACTGCAACAACACGTAACCCAAGTTGAGAAATGGCAAAATTATGGAGAATAAAAATAAATGAACAAAAATGTACCCACGTAACTTTTACTTTACGCAAAGAAACATGCTCCTCAATCACTATTAACAACCATATGGTGCCTCAACGAACAGAGACAAAATATCTTGGTATTCACCTATATCGCCACCTCAAATGGAAGCCTCATATAGATGCGAAGCTGACTTAAATAAAACTTGGAGCTGCTTAAATCCACTGGCTAATTGGTAGAAACTCTGTGCTACGTCTGGATTGTCAGTTGCATTCTTAATCTCATAGTGTACGGACGTGTGTACGCGAGTGTAATATTGGTAATAGGTATATTGTGTATAAGTAACCAAAAAAATGTGTTAATATATATACATACACACAAATAATTCTATAGGTTATATTTTCTAAAAACATGGTATAAATTCAACTAAAAAAAAGTGTAGAATGGCAGTAACTATGTTCTTGAGTTAATATGCCTTCAATTTTAGTTGGTTTCCATGTTCGAAAAATTAACTAAAAAATTAGTCAAAGTTACTTACAAATTTTATTAAACTAACAACGATGGCATAGTTCATTGCCCTTATAACTTTAGCAAAATTTACCTTTTTTAAATTAGCTAATCTCCAAACCAAACTAAAATGTTTTTATTTTGATTCACAATATTTTATTGAAAATTTTAGAAAAAAAATCTTTCCCAGCCTCATAAGCGATCTGGGCCCGTACAGTGCTTAAACTGCCAGGAATATGGTCACACCAAGGCTTATTGCAAGTTGCCTTCTGTTTGTGTTGTGTGTGGTGACCTGCATGCTACGACCAAGTGCGAAAAGCCAAAAGATGATCCTCGGGTAAAGAAATGAAGCAATTGCGGAGGAAACCACACGGCCAACTATAGACGTTGTCCCGTTTTTGATTCAGTTAATGACTTATCTAAGCCGAAAGTGGTTCCTGGGAGGGTCAGGCAGCCTTTAAATATACCAACTTCAAACATGCCTCCATTAGCACAACCAACTACAAGTCAAGTTTCCTATGCCAACGTATTAAAGTCTTACCAGCCCAATGCACGTAAGCCTACCCAGCCTACAACACAACAAGAGATGCCAACAAATGAACCAACCGGGTCCAGTTTTAGCCGCCTCGAAGCTGTAATTGACAATATGCTTAAACAATTTACGCAGTTCATGGCGCAAATGGCTGGCATGATGCAAGAAATGCAAAAAATGCAGTCTGCACTTTTGCAGCCCATGCTTAAAAGGCCATGAACTGCGTAGGGCTTGTTTCTGGAACGCTTACGGCATCCGCCAACACAAAAACGAACTCGAATATTTTTTAATAAACCAAAAAATTTATGTCATATTGATTTCTGAGACGCATATGACGTCTAGAAGTAATTTCAAAATTAGAGGCTATTCTTTTTACGATTCAAAGGATCCCAGAGGTGGCTTGGCTATAACAATCAAATCGAGAATCCAACATCAATGGATGGGTGGTCTCTCCGAATGCTATATACAAGCAACAAACGTTTGCGTTGATGAATTTTTCCATGGCTTAGTTATTTCGTCAGTATATTGTCCACCCAGGTTCTCCATAACAAAAGATCAGTTCAACAGTTTTTGCAAATCTTTAGGTCCCCGCTTTATAGCTGCTGGAGACTATAACGCTAAACATACGTACTGGGACTCTCGCCTAATAAGTCCCAGGTGTCGTGTTTTGTATGATTACGTATCTGAAATGAGACTTAACGTTATTTCATCTGGACAACCGACATAGTGGCTAACTGATCACAATAAAATTCCAGACGTTATCGATTTTGGCGTAACAAAAGGTATATCCCCGGAACTTACCGAAGCTCAAGCCTCGTTTGATTTATCTTCAGGCCACTCTCCTACTATAATCACTATTTGCATTTCTCAACGAATTTCAACGAGTGATATTTTTTTATTAAAAAGAGTAAATTGGTTAAAATCCAAAAAATTTGTCAGCACCCACTGCTCGGAAAACCAACCGCTACAAACTACAGCAGACATCGATGATTGTCTAAGCAGCCTTAATGAGAACATAAAAAAAGCCGTTGATCATGCTTCTTCTTACTATCGTCATAATATCTTTTATCTGAAAAAAGAAGAGCCCGAAGAGAATGGCAAAAGCACAGATCACCCCAACTTAAATCCAAGTTGAAAGAATGTACAAACCAATTGAAACATTTGCTAGAGGTTTACAGAATATCATCTCTTAAGGAACACCTCGAAGGTCTAGACTCCTCAGACGAATTATTCACTATGGCGATCAGCGAAATATCTTAAAAGACCCGTTATCTCAAAACGACCGCTACGTTATCTGAGAGGATCCTGGGCAAGAAGTGATGAAGAAAAATGTGATCTGCTCGCAAGTCATGTAAAAAATTTCTTCACTCCAAATACATGCACTGACATGAGTAAACTACTGCCTGTTGTTGCTAGATGTCCTATGGAAATACGTTTTCAGTTGTCAGATGTCGTAGAGGCTATCAATTATTTTAATGCTAAAAAAGCTCCTGGCTTTGATGAAATCAGCAACAAAATGCTTTAAGAGCTGCCTTGCACAGCAAAAAGAATATTTTTTTTTAACGCCATATTACGGCTCGAACATTTCCCGCCAGTATGGAAAGTTGCCGTGGTAAAGATGATTCCTAAGCCGGGAAAAGATCCTTCGAAGGTGAAATCTTACAGGCCTATAAGTCTGGTACCAACTATGTCCAAATTGTTTGAGAAATTGCTTAAAAACAAGCTGACTCCGATCCTGAATGAAAACAAATGCATTCCAGATCACCAATTTGGATTTAGAAATCAGCATAGTACCATCGAACAAACCCACACATTGTTACAGGTTATAAGAAAAGCCTTTGAGGAAAATAAATACTGCTCCGCGCTCATTATAGTTATCTCTCAAGCGTTCGACAAAGTATGGCATGAAGGTCTGTTAAACAAATTAAAGCTCAACCTTCCATCTAATATTTTCAACCTTTTAGAAAAATGCATAACCGGCCGACAATTTATGATTAAAGAGGGAAACCAAATAAGTTCTTCTCAACCAATGGGGGCTGGTTTACCTTAAGTGAGTATACTAGGTCCAATTCTGTACCTGCTTTACACAGCAGATATGCCCACAAACAATTTTACTCATGCGTCGACAATTGCTGATGATATCGCCTTTCTCAGTATTCACAAAGATCCTAAAGAGGCCTCAAAACAACTTCAACATCACGTATCCCAAGTAGAAAAATGGGCACAGTTATGGGGTATTTAAATAAATGAACAAAAATGCACCCACGTTACTTTTACGTTACGCAAGGAAACGTGCCCCCCAATTCTTATTAACAACCATATGGTGCCTCAACGAATTGAGACGAAATATCTTGGCATTCACCTGGATCCACGCCTCACATGGAAGTCACATATAGATGCGAAGTTGACACAGATGAAACTTAAAACCGCTCAAATCCACTGGCTAATCGGTAAAAACTCTGTGCTACGTCTTGATTGTAAACTTTTACTTTACAACTCAATTTTGAAACCAACTTGGTGCTACGGGATACATTTATGGGGCACTGCTTCCGCCTCCAACATTGAAAAAAATTGAACGCCGTCAAAATAAAATCCTGTTCATTAAAAACAGTAACATCCACAAAGATCTGCAAGTTCCACTAGTTAAATGCGAAATCCTTAATTATGTGGACAATTACTTAAATAAGCTGGATACACATCCGAATCCGCTCGCTCGAAACATTTTGCAACATAGTGGACACACTCGACTGAAAAGAAGGGATACTATTTCACTTAGATGAAACTACTGAATTAATTAATTTTATTATGAGAACTTGAATTTTAGTCTGGCACTGGCTGGCCTAATAAAAATTAAATAGTTTTAAGATTTGAATACTTATTGTTAGTTCGCCAAAGGCGAAGATTCAATAATAAAAATATGAAAACAAAAAAAATCTTAAAGCTATGTAATTAATATTAGTCCAGTCAGTACCAGACCAAAATGTAAGTTCTCATAATAAAGTAAATTAGTTTAAATAGTTTCGTCTAAGTGCAATAGTATCCTTTCTTTTCAGACGAGTGTGTCCACTATGTTTCAAGATGTTTCGAGAGACCGGCTCTGGATGTGTTTCCAGCTTATTTAAATACTTGTCCACATAGTTCAGGATTTCGCATTTAACTAGTGGAACTTGTAGATTCTTGTGTATGTTACTGTTTTTAATATACCAAGGAGCACCCGTTATCATTCTTAGGATTTTGTTTTGACGGCGTTGAATTTTTCTATGTTGGATGCGGAAAAAGCGCACCATAATTGTATACCGTAGCACCAAATTGGTTTCAAAATCGATTTGTAGAGTAGAAGTTTACAATCAAGACGAAGCACAGAGTTTCTGCCAATTAGCCAATGAATCTGTGTAGCTTTAAGTTTCATTTGTGTCAACTTCGCATCTATGTGGGACTTCCATGTAAGGCGACGGTCCAGGTGAATGCCAAGGTATTTCGTTTTAAATCGTTGGGGCACCATATGGTTGTTAATAAGGATTGGAGAGCACGTTTCTTTGCGTAAAGTAAAAGTTACGTGAGTACATGTTTCTCATTAATTTTTATTCCCCATAATTTTGCCCATTTCTCTTCTTGGGTTGCGTATTGATGCAATTGGCACGAAGTCTCTATAGGGTATTTATGAATACTGAGAAAAATAGTATTATCAGCAAATGTAGATGTGTGCGTAACACTGTTGGTTGGCATATATGCTGTGTAAATCAAGTACAGAATTGGACCTAATATACTCCCTTGAGGTACACCAGCCCCTATTGTTTGGGAACAACTTATTTGGTTTCCCTCTTTAATAATAATTTGTCGACCGGCTATGTACTTTTCTAATAGGTTGAAAATATTAGCTGGAAGGTTTAGCTTTAGTTTGTTTAACAGGCTTTCGTGCCATACTTTATCGAAAGCTTGTGAGATTCAATAAAAAGCGCGGAGCAGTACTTCTTTTCCTCAAAGGTTTTTCTTCTAACCTGCATCAGTCTGTGAGTTTGTTCGATTGTGCTATGTTGACTTCTAAAGCCAAATTGGTGATCTGGAATGCAGTTGTAATCATTTAGGATCGGAGTCAGCTTGTTTCTTAGCAGCTTTTCAAACAGTTTTGACAGAGTTGGTAACAAACTTATAGGCCTATAAGGCTTCTTTACTAAGGCAACTTTCCATATTGGTGGCAAATGTTCGAGCCGTATTATGGCGTTAAAAATAAAAAGATTTATTCTTTTTTCTGTAAAAGGTAGCTCTAAAAGCCTTTATACCTTTTATAAACGTTGGTTTATTTCCTTTAAATAAACCGGGGTCCTTTTTATTGCAAAAGTAATAATAAACAACACTTGAAATTTTATAGCAATAGCACAAAAACTTTATTTAGTTAAACACACTGTCGTACTTATTTATAATCTTTTTTATAACACTTAATGTTATTCACCTTTATTGTTTAGCAATTCACACTTATTCAACTCAACGGTTAAACTAAAACTGATTGCGCCATTCGTGTTACTCGACTATTTTTAGTGGATGGTAATACTCTGTAGATCGTATCTGGCTTTCATTTTGTCACTGGTAATTTTTATCCGGCCACGTACGAATTCATGAACTTGGTTAAGATCATTTTGTTTCCTTGAAGAGTCGTCTTCGTGTTCATCTATTGTTGTGGGCTTAATTCCGAATTCTTAATCACCTTGCAGCTTCAGCTCAGTTCCAAACATAATTTTTTGCAGGTGTTCTGAAGGTAGAGTCATGAACGGCTGACCTGTATGCCAACAGAAATTTAGGTATGTGCTCATCCCAGTCCTTTGGTGTGCACTGACCACTTTTCTCAGGTGTTCTTCTAACGTGCGGTTAAATCTTTCGACCGTCAGACTGTAGGTGAAGTGACGTAGTCCTCGTTTTTCGGATACCGTATAGCTCGCACATTTCCTGGAATATCGAAGATTCGAAATTTCTACCCTGATCAGAATGTAATTCTAGCGGCACACCGTAACGGAACACCCAGTTGTTTACAAACGTGTTTACGACAGTTTTAGCCTCTTGGTTTGGTATAGCGTATACCTCTGGCCATTTGCTAAAGTAGTCGATTACCACTAAGACGTAACGATTTCCCGTCTCAATGATAGGAAAAGGACCTGCTATATTCATCGCTAATCGCTCAAAGGGAGCACCTGAATTATACTGCTGCAGTGGTCCCCTACTTCTTCTTACTGGTGTTTTGGCTGCGATACATCGTTCACAGTTTGCTATCCAATAAGCAACAGATTGTTGACATCCAACCCAATAGAAACGGTGTTTAATCTTCTCTATGTCCATCATTAAACTCCTTCAATCAATCTTCGATTTTAGAGGACGGCACCACAATCAAATTCGTTTTCGATTTACCGTCAACGCTTTACCATTGGCGATAAAGGCACCCGATAATTAGCTGCAGACTATTCCACAGCGCCCAATATGATTTCATCAGTGGACTTTTCGCTGATATTTGGTTACGGGTTTGGCCATTTGTCTTCCTACTTTGCCGAAATAATTTTTGCCAGTACGGGATCGTTTCTTTGTGCTGTTTTTCTTTTTTCATAATTAATCTCGTAGTGTACGGACGTGTCTACGCGAGTGTATATTTGTAATAGGTGATATTTGTAATAAGTTACAAAAAAAAAATTGTTAATATACATACCTACAAGACATAAGTGAGAATCGAAAATAAAAACAAACTAAACAACCAAAAACCAAACGGTTAATGAGTAACAGTAATCGTAGTGACAGTGGGCCTAATAGCCGAAATGCTTACATTGTGTTAAGCTCAGAAAGCGTTAGCAATGAAAACATTAGAGACCCTGAATATAATAGAAACTATTTAAGTGCAAAACCGAAAACAAATACAAATAATTTAAGTGCAAGTGTGCCTAACTTAAATAAATGTACTGAACAAGGGACAAATTTAACCCAATCTCTGTTTAAAAATTGTAAAAAAAAAATACCGAGGTGTTATCTTTATCGCGGTCTTCTTTATCAAGTTCTGGTGTCGCACCTACAACTGCTAAAGGTGCTCCAGGCCCAATTTCTGCGTGTGCTCCTAAGATCCAGGTAGGGATGGACAGGTACGTAACAGTTCTTAAAAGGGGGAGAAGTCCTAAGTCGGCAGAAGTAAGTCAACCTGCAAAAATTCTAAAAGACGATGAAAGGCCAACCACATCGCAAAATCGCTTTGCCATTCTGCAAACAGATGATAATGATGGCCCCGTTACGGAAAAAAATTATAAGCCTCCTTCAATTTATTTAAGAGAAAAAAACTCGAACGACCTCATTAAATTTTTAGTTGCATTAATAGGCGAAAAGAACTTTTATGTGTCGAACATGAAACGTGGTAACATATATGAGACAAAAATTCAAGTAAATCACGAGAACGCTTACCGCGCCACGGTGTCGGAATTTGAGAAGTTAAAAAAGAACTTTTACACTTACCAGCTAAAAAACGCAAAAGGCCTCAAGGTAGTCATAAAAGGAATTGACTCAAATGTTGACCCGGAGGAGATAAAGACCAGTTTGTGCAGCGAAGGATTTAAGGTAAGGACTGTGACAAATATTAGAAATAGGGAAAAATACCCTCAACCATTGTTTCGAGTTGAACTTGAGCCTGGTGATGCCAAATTAAAGAAAAACGAAACTCACCCCATTTATGGTTTAAGGTATATTATGCACCGTAGAGTTACAGTGAAAGTCCCGCATATGCGATCTGGACCTGTACAGTGCTTAAATTGTCAGGAATATGGCTACACAAAAACTTACTGTAAGTTGCCTTCTGTTTGTGTTGTATGTGGGGATCTGCATGTTACAATCAAGTGCGACAAACCAAAAGATGATCCTAGGGTGAAGAAGTGCAGCAATTGCGGTGGAAACCACACTGCCAACTACAGAGGTTGTCCTGTCTTTGATTTAGTTAAGCGCTCATCTAAGCCGAAGGTAGTTCCTGCCCCTCCCCAGCCGTTAAATATACCAACAACAAACATTCCCCAGTTAGCACAGCCAGCTACAAGTCAAATTTCTTACGCCAACGCACTAAAGTCAAACCAGTCCAATGCACAAAGGCCAAACCAACCAACCACACAACAACAAGTGCCAACAAGTGAACCAACTGGTCCCAATTTTAGCCGCCTGGAAGCCGTAATTGACAATATGGTCAAACAATTTACGCAGATAATGGCGCAAATGGCTAGCATGATGCAGGAGATGCAGAAAATGTAGTCTGCTCTTCTGCATGCCATGCTTAAAAGACCATGGACTGCCTCAGGGTTTGTTTCTGGAACGCAAACAGCATCCGCTAACACAAACGAGCTCGAATACTTTTTAACACACCAAAAAATCGATGTCATGTTGATTTCCGAAACTCATATGACATCTAGAAGCACTTTTAAAATTAGTGGATACAATTTTTATGATTCAAAAGATCCCAGGGATAGATCCTGTGGTGGCTCTGCTATTTTAATCAAATCAAGAATTAAGCACCAATGGTTGGGTGGCCTATCTGAATGTTATATGCAAGCAACAAACGTCTGCATTGATGAATTTTTCAATAACCTACTTATTTCGTCAGTTTTTTGTCCACCGAGATTCTCCATAACGAAGGATCAGTACAACAGTTTTTACAAATCTTTAGGTCCCCGCTTCATAGCTGCTGGAGACTATAACGCCAAGCACACGTACTGGGGCTCCCGACTAATTAGTCCCAGAGGTCGTGTCTTGTATGATGCCGTGTCTGAAATGGGACTTTATGTTATTTCAACTGGACAACCAACCTACTGGCCAACAGACCACAATAAAATTCCAGACGTAATTGATTTTGGCGTAGCAAAAGGTATATCCTCGGAGCTCATTGAGGCTCAAGCCTCCTTGGATTTATCTTCTGACCACTCACCCACAATAATCACTATTTGCAGTCCTCACCAAATAGCAGCTAGTGAGTTTTTCTTATCTAAAAGAATTAATTGGTTGAAATATAAAAAATATATTAGTACCCACTGCGCGGAGAACCAACCGCTAAAAACTCCCGGAGACATAGATGATTGTTTGAGCGTCCTAAATGAAAACATAAAAAAAGCCGTTGAACATGCGTCTTCTACCTTCCGCCAGGCTAGGTACAACAAAATTTTCTCTGAAGATGTGGAAAAGCTGGTATCTGAAAAAAGAAGAGCCCGCAGGGAATGGCATAGATCGCCTCAATTTAAAACTAAGCTGAAAGAATGTATAACCCAACTAAAAAGCTTGTTGGAGGCTCACAGAATGGCATCACTGAAAGAGTACCTGGAAGGTCTAGACGCGACTCCTCAGACAAATTATTCCTTATGGCGATCAGCCAGACGTCTTAAAAGACCTGTTATCCCAAAACCACCACTGCGCAATCTGAGAGGATCCTGGGATAGAAATGATGAAGAAAAATGCGATCTGTTCGCAAATCACTTCAAAAACGTATTCACTCCCAATACATGCACTGACGTGAGGGAATTACCGCCTGTTGTTGCTAGACGTCCTTTGGAAATACGTTTCCGATTTGCAGATGTTGTAGAGGCTATCGCTAACCTTAATGGTAAAAAAGCTTCTGGCGTTGACAAAATAAGCAACAAAATGCTCATAGAGCTGCCTCTTACTGCTAAAAGAATCATTCTTTTTATTTTTAACGCGATAATTCGGCTTGAACATTTTCCGCCTATATGGAAAGTTGCCTTAGTAAAGATGATTCCTAAGCCTGGCAAAGATCCATCGAAGGTAGAATCTTATAGACCCATAAGTTTGTTACCCACAATGTCAAAATTGTTCGAAAAACTGTTAAAAAAACAAGCTAAATCCGATCCTGAATGACAACAACTGCATTCCAAATCACCAATTCGGCTTTAGAAGTCAACATAGTATCATCGAGCAAACTCACAGGTTGGTGCAGGTTATAAGAAAAGCCTTTGAGGAAGAGAAGTACTGCTCCGCCCTTTTTATTGATTTCTCACAAGCTTTCGATAAAGTATGGCAGGAAGGCCTGTTAAACAAACTAAAGCTGAACCATCCAGTTAATATTTTCAACCTATTAGAAAAATATATAACCGGTCGACAATTTATGATCAAAGAGGGAAACCAAATAATTTGTTCCCAACTAATAGGGGCTGGTGTAACTCAAGGGGTATACTAGGTCCATTTTTGTACTAGCTTTACACGGCAGATATGCCAACCAACAGTTTTACGCACACGTCTACATTTGCTGATGATACCGATTTTCTCAGTATTCATAAAGACCCTAAAGAGGCTTCGTGCAAATTGCAACAACACGTAACACAAGTACATCCATGTGGAGTTGTTAGTCTGCCATCGGACGCGTCCGCAGGTGGCGGATAGGGGGGACCTCTGATAAACTATCGATACTTTTGCGTGCGAAAATCGAACAGTTATATCAGGGGTTGAGCTAGTTGAGGAATATCGTGATACTATTTATGCAATGGGTCCCCTTATTCCCCAACAAAGCCAGGATCTCGCTATGTAACAGGAGGAACATGAGAATACAATGTGAGCGGAGTGGTGCATAGTATGCAAACTCAAGACACATTTCAAGTCTCTGGGCAATGTCAGGACTCTGGATACATCTGACAAATGATCCAGCACTCTTGACATTGCAAGGGTGGAGCGTGTGTAGAGTAATGCATTGTGTGCCATACTCTGCTTACACTCTATTCTTAGGTAGTACCAGGGTTCCTGGGTACATCTAACAGATGGTCCAGCACTCCTGGTGATGCCTCCATCCTTCCTACATAATGCAATCCCGCGGACCAAAACTAACCCACTTGTAAGGTTAAGGTTGTGGACGCAGCGCCGAGAACCTGAATGGCTAGTTAGTGGTTAAAGAAGACTAGTTCCAAGCTGTCGTCACCTCCGATGCTATAGCGAGGGTCGGTTGCAATCCTAGTTGCTCAGTCCGCGTACGCCGTCACTGCACGGATGGTCCTTCCTTTACGTGCATACTTGTGGGATTCATATGCCTAATAATATAATACAAAAACAAACACAAAAACAAAAAAACTTCGCGGATGGTCAAGCTGGTGAACCCGAATTGGCTACATCACATCAACTGATCATTCTTCGGATGACAGTAGACCCACAAGCAGTGATGTGCCTCTGCCCGTCGTGGCAAGCACCTCCAAAGCTGCCCAACCCCAGCATGTGATGTGTGTGCCCCCACAACATCTACACCATCTGACGCAGTAGCGCCAAATACTTCAGATGCGAGTGAAAAAAGCCGCAGACAACAACGCAGAGAAGCCGCATCCAAGCGAACCGGTTGACTCCCTGACAGTCGACCAGAGATTGTAGCTAGATTGGGCTAATCCATTATTGCTGAGGTAGGATCCGAACCTGATCCAGGCTCTTCTGCCGCGCCCAAACGGCAACGATCAGGTGAGGACACCTCAAACGCATCCACCAACCAACCGGATCCTCTAGTGTTGTTAACAGGCCTTACAGCGAGGTCGCTAAGAATCCGCTTGTAAGGGCTGTTATTGACAGGAGCAAAAGTGACGGAGCTATCTCCGTCAGAAAAAGATGGGGGGTGTTCTGGAGTATCCTAAGGAAAAATCCCGGACGAGCCCCTCAAATCAACGACGCTGGCTGGTTTCAAAGCCACGCAAAACTTATGGCATGCACCAACGAACGGTCGGCCAATCTGCTGAAACTAGTCAAAGCAGCCCTCGGAGAAGTGTGGCCAGGCGCGCGGTTGGACGTGGTCACGGTCGACGATATCCCTCGTCGTCCAAGATCCGTAGCGACCATTCCCGCTGAACCACATGACACCGAGGAAATTCTTGGCTTCATAAGGATCGGTAACCCTGACCTCCCCACTCACGACTGGAAGGTAGTCAAGGTCTCCGATGTTAATGGATCTACAAAAAAGTTGGTTGTCGTTCTAAACAGGGAATCGTTGGCGCCGCTTCGGCAGAGGAAGGGTGTGATATTCTATGGCTTTGAGAGAAAACATAACCGTCATCTATGATCCAGATAATGGCGAAGGTGACGCAAATTAATGTTCACCACTCCAAAGCAGCATCTGCTGCACTTGTTCTTCAGGGCGCATTATACAAGTACAGGAACCCTGGATCTCTGGGGGCACAATTCGTGGACTCAGTGCTAGAGGCTACAAGCTATTGTATGCGAATGTACATGGTAAGATTAGATCTTGTATAATGGCCAAAGGGCAACGAATATCTTCATACTATCTGATTACAGCGATGAAGATACTGTAACTGCAGCTTGGGAGATAAATGGTAAAACATGGTGGATCCTCTCAAGCTACATGGCGCACGACCACAAGGACTCACCACCACACCATTTTGTCCGTAAAGCGGTTGGCGCTGCGAAAGCGAATCGGATTCCTGTCATCATTGGAGCCGATGCAAATGCCCATCACCAAATCTGGGGCAGCCCGAACACCAATATTAGAGGTGAGTTTTTGATGAACTTCATACTAGAGACTGATTTGACAGTTGTGAACAAAGGTTCAAAACCTACTTTTGTTGTTGCGAACAGACAGGAGGTCTTGGACATAGCATTGGTCAGTGTGAAAAGTGCCGACCTCATTAGGGACTGGAGGGTGTCGGATGACTGTTCCTTCTCAGACCACAGGTACCTTGAATTATCTATTTTGGGAAATCGGGACAGAGCGAATCCGTACGTAAATAGGAGGAGGACAAACTGGCAGATGCAGAATGCCTATCTGCGGGACATGCTAGTCCCGGCACCGACTATCGACACAGTTGATGACATAGAGGATGCTGTACTGACGCTATCGAACTCCTTCAGCGAGGCTACGACAATGTTCGCCCCCAACCCTTGCCAGGAGCAGGAAGAAACCGCCCTGGTGGTCATCTACCATAGATAAGACCCGCAGAAAATGCAGGAAACTTTTCAATGAGGCATAGAGGACGGGTAACTGGACTCTTGACAAGGCCGCACTGAACAAGTTTAAGAATGAAGTGAGGAGTGCCAAACGCGGTACTTGGAGGAACTTCTCTTGCAGCGTTGAGAACTCGTCTGAAAAGAGCCGTCTGCGCAAGCTCTTGTCCAAATCGCCCAACGTCCCTGGCTATATCCAGAAGGATGACGGAACTTGGACTACGAACAGCCACGAAACACTGGGGGTACTGATGGAAACCCACTTCCCGGAATCTCTCAATGTCTCGGATAGGGTGCCATTGCTTACAACCTATAATCGGTCATCCACACCGATTCAACTGGATAACCATATGCTGCTTTGGGCAATTAACAGCTTCAAACCATTTAAGTCACATGGACCGGATGGACTGATTCCAGCGGACCTGCAGCGTAACGTTGAGCTAGTTACTCCATGGCTTCTCAATATTTACGAGGCTTGTCTCTCCCCACACAGTGGACGGAATCCAATGTTGTCGTCATACCTAAGGGAGGTAAGACGTCGCAGACAAAAGCAAAGGACTACAGACCGATAAGTCTTACGTCTTTCTTGCTTAAGACACTGGAGAGGCTGCTCGACGTGCACCTTAGGGCGTCGATCCTCCCCAGCCTCCTATCGGGGTCCCAACCACCTATACCAAGGGCAGACCGGTGTAGACGGCTCTCCACTCGCTGGTTGGTTATATTGAAAAGTCTCTTGAATTTAGGAACTATACACTTGTATCGTTTCTGGATATAGAGGGCGCTTTTAACGTCAACCCACCAAGTGTCCTCCGGGCCTTGTGATAGACAGGGGTTGATGACTCTCTGGTTGCATTCATTTCCAACCTGTTGGAACGTAGGATAATAAAGTCTACAATTGGTTAGGCTGAGGTTACGAGATCGGCTAATAGAGGAACCCCTCAGGGAGGTGACATGACGCTAAACTTGTTGCTCAGGAATATGGACTTAATGGGACTAAGAACTATCGCATACGCAGATGACGTGGCAGTTGCGATATCTGGAATCCATCTAAATACCACCTCTGACGGGATAGAACTGGCTCTAAGGACATTAAGTGAGTGGAGCGGAGAGAACTGGTTATCTATCAACCCTTCTAAAACGGAGCTCGTACTGTTTTCGAACAAGTACAAGATTCCTTGCTATGGACTCTCATGAATCGCAGTCGTATTGAGAGAGCTATGCGCAATGCGGCGATCCTGATAACAAGCGCAATGAGAACGAACCCGACTAGGTAACTTTTACCCTACTCAACTGGCTTCCAGTGGATCTTCTAGCGAGAAAGCTGGCGTTGAACACCGCGATAAGGCTGCATGCTGTGAGATGATGGAAGCACAGGACAAGCGGCTACGAGAGTATAATCGGGACGGTCGATATTGTTCCCGATCTGATTGACTACTGCACACCGGAACCCTTCATCTGCAGGAAATTCTCCTTCGTTGTTTCAGAGGGAGAGGCTGATGAATTGATCTCCTCGGGACCCATCAATCTGGAGGTATACACGGATGTGTCTAAGGGAAGAACTGGGGTCTAATCGTCGCTGTCGTGATCGAACAAGTAAACGTATCGAATAAAATTACGATACCTTTCGAATAGCCTAATCGCGGCATTCGAACGCTATCGAAACGTAAATTTAAAGAAAATGTAAAAGATGATTATAGTTTTGTAATAGAATCAGAGAAAAAGTAAAAAGAGTAAACAAAAGAGGAATAAAATTCATGCTATGTAAGTGTTTAATATTTTTAATTTATATTAAATGTGATTAAAAAATATTTATTTTTTAGAAAATGGCTGAAGAGTTATTATTTATTTTGCATATGTCCTCATCATCAGACTCTGAAGATGAGAAAGACGTGATGCGTTTAAGAAGACAACTTCGTGATAAAAGTAACCCTCTATCCCTGTCAGCTAAAGCATATGTTTAATGTTTATAAATTAATACAAAGATTTTAAATTTTAGCATGTATTTGCAGGTTTAAACAACGTTTTAGGTTATCCAAAGAAGCATTTAGTTACGTTTTTAGCCTGTTAAAATTGAATGGGCACATGTCAACAGCAATTCCGCTACAGCTGCAGCTTGCAGCAACACTTTCGCTTTTGACTAATGGAAGTTTTCAGTATGTTGTTGGCAATGACTACTTGCTTGGAATGTGCCAAAGTACTGTTAACAAATGTATTGCAAACGTAGCAAAAGAAATTGAAGAAAAGCTGTGTCCTAAATTAATAACATTTAAGCCCGAACAATCAACTAAATGTATGGAAAGTTTCATGAGAAAGTTTAAAATTTCTGGAGGTTTGTTTATTATCAATTATATAGTGTGTTTATCATTTTATTTTTTAGTAATAGGATGTGTGGACGGTACTCATATTGGTTTGCAGAAACCATCCAATAATGAGCATATGTTTTTCAATAGAAAAGGTTTCCACAGTCTCAACTCTATGGTGGTATGTATATTTATTATGTATCATAAGAGTTTTAGTTAATTTTGGGTATGCACTCATTATTTAGATTTGCGATCATGAGTACAAAATTTTGGCAATATGTTCAAAATACGGTGGAGCGGCTCATGACTCTTTCGTATGGAAGCACTCAAATATAAGAGATATTTTGGAGGACCTTTATAACAAAAATGTTTTAAAAAATGCCTGGCTTTTAGGTGAGTTTGTGTCCATATAAAAAAAAATATCCTAATTTTTAAATGATTACTTAGGAGATTCCGGGTATCCGTTGGAGCCGTGGTGTATTACGCCATACAGAAACCCAAAAGAAGGCTCGCTGGAAAGTAATTTTAACGAAGTCCATTCAAAAGCAAGAAGTACTGTAGAAAGATGTATAGGCATAGTAATAGGTCGTTGGAAAATTTTATCTAATGATAAAAGAAGTCGCTACAGTCCTGAAAAAATTGATCTTTTCGGAAATATTTGCGCTGCGTTACATAACGTGTGCATTCAGTTTAAAGTGCCACAATATACAGAAATCATTTTTAATGAACCAATTCAAGTCGATATTGACACTGGGACGGAAACTCATTTGACAAAAATCGGTAACAAAATTAGAGACCATATAAAGATATCATTGCTTAATAATGTGTAAACTAAAACAATTAAATATAAACTTGTTTGTTTTCCTAAAGTGAATGTTTTTCTTAAAAAAAAAACTATTTTTAAAAAAGTTTTAATTCTAAAAGGAACATATATTTGTTATTCAGTTCAATAAAAGCAAAAAACATAGTTAAACCTACTATGTTACTACTAATAAAACAAAAATTTGTACATATTCAGTTCAAGGATAAAAAAAAGGTAAATTAAAGTATTATTAGTTAATAAAGCGATACACACATTAGGAATTTAGGATTTCTTGGTTTTTTTTAAGCATTTCCAATTCGATGGCTTTTATTTTAAAATCAATTTTTAGTATTCCCATTTTTGCGTCATGTTCTTCCTCTCTTTTTTTTAAAGAACGTTCCTTTAGCTGCAAAAGTCTGTCAAGTTTAGAGGAAATATCAACCTTAGATTCCTCTAGTTTCTCTAAATTTGATTTTAATAATTTCATTTTTGTTTCGTAACTTGTGGACCTTTTATTTCCCTTTAAAACGATTACTTGATCATCTTTAGTTTCACGATCTTCATTTTTGTCAGTGTTCTTGCCTTTCAGCATTTGTTCTGAGTTATGCTCCTCTACATCACTTTCATCGCTTTTTGAGTTTTCAGGAAATAGTTTCACTACTGGCAGACCTTTAACAGAACAATCGATTCCGGCAGCCTCTAAAATAAGTTCCTCGGTTGACGATAAGGCTACTTCTTCGAAGGGACCACCACCAGTTTTCTTTTTAGATTTTTTATTAAAAGATAACTTCTTTTTAACTTGGAATTTTTGATCTGCAAAAACCTATGAATTGATTAATGTATAGTGCCTAATAAACCAATAAAACATAAAAACAAACATACTTTTCGCCAAAGCTTGGAATTTTTTATTGGCGGACCAGCCACGTTTAGTTTTACAGTAAGTAATTCCCACAATCTGTTCGACGTTGCCTTTCCTTGAGCGCAATTTGACATTCGATTTTTGGCCAAATCGGGATGTTCGACCATGAAGTCCGCCAAAATTTGTTTTTGAACACTATTAATACTTTTGACACTTGTCCTATAAAACAAATGTTAAAAATATTACAATTTTCACTAAAAAACAATTTGTAATTACATTTTTTGTAAAAGTCTGTAAAAATTTAACTTTTTAAACTTAAAAACAAAAATTTATTTTTGTTTACGAAAGCCCCATGTGTGTCGAATAACAATTGTAATGATTACACTCGATCGACTGTTCGTTACCGTATGCTATCATCTCGATTTTTTCGTGTGCATTGTTCGATAACGGATGCCATAATCTCAAAAGAAACAAATTCAATAAATTTTACTCGATATCGAAAGCGACGATTAGACCCCTGGTGTTGATGGAGGTATATACATTGTTCAGGCAGGAGTCCGGATTTCATTCAGACTTCCGGACGAATGCAGTGTTCTGCAGGTTAAATTGACGGCGATATGCAAGGCGGCTAACTTTTTTTTCATATTTTTATTATTGAATTGTTGAATTTTTTCAATGTTGGAGGCGGAAGCGGTGCCCCATAATTGTATCCCGTTACACCAAATTGGTTTCAAAATTGAGTTGTAAAGTAAAAGTTTACAATCAAGACGTACCACAGAGTTTTTACCGATTAGCCAGTGGATTTGGGCCGTTTTAAGTTTCATCTGTGTCAACTTCGCATCTATATGTGACTTCCATGTGAGGCGGCGATCCAGATGAATGCCAAGATATTTCGTCTCAATTCGTTGAGGCACCGTATGGTTGTTAATAAGAATTGGGGGGCACGTTTCCTTGCGTAACGTAAAAGTAACGTGGGTGCATTTTTGTTCATTTATTTTAATACCCCATAACTTTGCCCATTTTTCTACTTGGGATACGTGATGTTGAAGTTGTTTTGAGGCCTCGTTAGGGTTTTTGTGAATACTGAGAAAGGCGGTATCAACAGCAAATGTCGACGTATGAGTAAGATTGTTTACGGGCATATCTGCTGTGTAAAGCAAGTACAGAATTGGACCTAGTATACTCCCTTGAGGTACACCAGCTCCTATTGGTGAGAAGAACTTATTTGGTTTCTCTCTTTGATCATAAATTGTCGACCGGTTATGTATTTTTCTAATAGGTTGGAAATATTAGCTGGAAGGTTTAGCTTTAGTTGTTTAACAGGCCTTCGTGCCATACTTTATCGAAAGCTTGAGAGACATCAATGAAAAGCGCGGAGCAGTTGTTCTTTTCCTCAAATGCCTTTTTTATAACCTGTACCAATCTGTGGGTTTGTTCGATGGTACTATGTTGATTTCTAAATCCAAATTGGTGATCTAGAATGCAGTTGTTTTTATTCAGGATCAAAATCAGCTCGGTTTTAAGCAATTTCTCAAACAATTTGGACATAGTTGGTAACAGACTTATAGGCCTGTAAGATTCCACCTTCGAAGGATCTTTTCCCGGCTTAGGAATCATTTTTACCAAGGCAACTTTCCATACTGGCGGGAAATGTTCGAGCCGTAATATAGCGTTAAAAATAAAAAGAATTATTCTTTTTGCTGTGCAAGGCAGCTGCAAAAGCATTTTGTTGCTGATTTCATCAATGTCAGGAGCTTTTTTAGCATTTAAATTATTAATAGCCTCTACGACAGCTGACAACTGAAAACGTATTTCCATAGGACATCTAGCAACAACAGGCGGTAATTTACTCATGTCAGTGCATGTATTTGGAGTAAACACATTTGTTAAATGACTTGCGAGTAGATCACATTTTTCTTCATCACTTCTTGCCCAGGACCCTCTCAGATATTCGGCAGGAATATCGGGATCTTCACTGACAGCCGTGCTGCCATCAGGTTCATTACTGATGAATATTCTACATCACATGCCGGGCATCCTTGAACTGGAGTGCGATGCATTCTGGCATCACCTTGGCGTGGGTGAGGGGACACGGGACCAATGCCAGAAATGGTGATACTTTTGTGGCATCCCCCTCTCCTCTTGCAAATTCCGCGTGGATAAATATTCTCGGGGAATTGCAGGGGCTAGATGATCTGACGAACGCAGGTGTGGAACTAATCGGAGGACCTGGCCGAGGATAGATCCGGGCCGTTCGAGGTCCCTCTTTGATTTGGATAGGAGAAGGATAAGGGACACCGTGGCCCCAATCACCGTCCACTGCCGATTTGGTACCCATGTCGAAAGATTGGGATTGCCTTGGACCGACTTTTGTAGAAACTGTCAAGACAAAGAGGAGACTGAAAGCGTACAGCACCTCTTGTGCTTTTGTCCGGCACTGGAGGACATTCGGATCAGGCACTTTGGTATCGGTTTATCAGGGATAGCTGTTGGTTCTGGGCGACGACTACCACTGACCATACATGATAACTTTCCTTCTAACTCTCTATCTTTATTTCTATTGATTTAATCTAATTTATCTTTTTCTTATTCTCTTCTCTTCCCCAGGTATCACAATGGGACCGAGGAAACGGACCCAAGTGGGCTGCACAACCATCACCTCATCACTTCCGCAGCCGCCTGTTCTACCTAACCTAACCTAACCCAAGTAGAGAAATGGGTAAAATTATGGGGAATAAAAATTAATGAGCAAAAATGTACTCACCGAACTTTTACTTTACGCAAAGAAACGTGCTCTCCAATCCTTATTAACAACCTCAACGATTTGAGACAAAATACCTTGGCATTCACCTGGACCGTCGCCTTACATGGAAGTCCCACATAGATGCGAAGTTGACGCAAATGAAACTTAAAGCTAAACAAATTCGTTGGCTAATTGGCAGAAACTATGTGCTTTATTTTGTTTGTAAGCATTTACTCTACAAATCGATTTTGAAACCAATTTGGTGCTACGGTATACAATTATGGGGCACTGCTTCCGCATCCAACATAGAAAAAATTCAACGCCGCACATAGGGGAATTTTGCCAATCTAGCCGGACATTAAGCTAAAAAAGAAATTTAAGAAATGTTAAAATTTAAGTGCGCAGCTCGACAGATAACAAAATTCTCTATCGGATAGTGAATTTTCAAATCTTTTTCTTAAAATTTGTCGTTTAAAGGCACTGTCAAAGTCAGGAAAGTTAAGTAAATTTGCCTGCAATTTATTAACTTTTGATCGTTTTGGGAGGTTTACAATATATTTTTTTGTAGCTAAAGATTTTATATTGATTTTTTCTTTCTGCGAAAGATTATATAAGCAACTTCTTTATTTTGTTTTTTTTTATTTTTTATTTAAAGTTTTATTTAAAAAAAATTCCTTCGAAATTAAAAGAAGTTTTTTTGCTCACTTTTTGAATTAAGAAGTAAGAGCGCTACATTCGGCTGTGCCGAATCTTATATACCCTTCACATTGGTCTTTTAATATGCCCAGCCGAGTTATTTTGTACTGCAAATAATAATAATAATAAAAATACCTTGTGTGAGTTTGAAGCCCATAGAAAACTTTACAAAATGTTAACGTTCGTATGGATAATAGAAATAGATGAGGAACGTTTGAGGTCGACAGTAATAAAAGTTTTTGACATTATTTATAATAAAAGGTTAATTAAAAGTTGTTAATTTTTATGGGATGTTCTAGTCCCCCTGCTCCTCTCCAACTTTTTTCCAAAATGTATGAATTATTAGATTATTACTTTTTGTAGAACATTTGATTTCGATATCAGTTATAGTTTCCGAGATATAGCGTATCGAAAATTTCATAAAAATTGTGAATTTGTATGGGAGCTACCCCATATTCAGCCTTACCCAAAAAAATTTTTACTTCAAAGCGTAGGTTTTGCTGTCCAATTACTTTTTGTAGAATATTTAATTTTGATATCTATTACCGTTTCCGAGATATAGCGTATCGAAAATTTCATAAAAATTGTGAATTTGTATGGGAGGTACCCCATATTCACCCCCCACCCAAAAAAATTTTTCTTCAAAGCGTAGGCTTTGTTGTCCAATTACTTTTTGTAGAATATTTGATTTCGATATCTATTACAGTTTCTGAGGTATAGCGTATCGAAAATTTTACAAAAATTGTGAATTTGTATGGGAGCTACCCCATATTCACCCCCCACCAAAAAAATTTTTACTTCAAAGCGTAGGTATTGTTGTCCAATTACTTTTTGTAGAACGTTTCATTTCGATATCTGTTACAGTTTCCGAGATATAGCGTATCGAAAATTTTACAAAAATTGTGAATTTGTATGGGAGCTACCCCATATTCACCCCCCACCCAAAAAAATTTTTCTTCAAAGCGTAGTTTTTGCTGTCCAATTACTTTTTGTAGAACATTTTATTTCGATATCTGTTACAGTTTCCGAGATGTAGCGTATGGAAAATTTAATAAAAATTTTAAATTTGTATGGGAGCTACCCCATTTTCTGCCTCCACCCAAAAAAATTTTTTTTTAAAATGTAGGTCTTGTTGTACACCGAATTTGTGCAATTGTAGGAAAACTACCACTTCCCCTGATCCTATCTGAAAAAAATTTTTCCATTATTTAGGTGCCTACTTTAAGAGTATCCGTTCCAAGTTTTGTGGCAATAGTGACTATACTTACTGAGGTATATAGGGATATATGCATGGATTTTGTCCTAAAAAATGGGTTGTTTTGGGTTTTCGCTTATATCTCGGTCAATAGTGAACCGATTTTTCTGATTTTAAATAGCGATTGTTAGCGGGATATTTCTAATCGTTTGACACCATTAACTGCTCTGTATCTTTTTATTTGACTCCGAAAACTTGATTTCAACAGACGGACAGACAGACGGACATGGCTATATCAACTTCCCTATCTATAAGGATCCAGAATATATATACTTTATGGGGTCGCAAATGGATAATAAAGAAATTACAAACGGAATGACAAACTGATATATACCCTTATCACTATGTGAAGGGTATAAAAATAAAACCAAAAGGTTTTTAAAAGTGATGGCAGTAATTATCCTTAAAATCTTTTTCATCACAATAAAACCTGAAATCTCTACTTTTAGACGAAAAAAGAAAACGTTGCGCGTTTTTGTGCCATTTTTTTTTTGGCGGATTTTACTTTTTTCTGTTTTTTCTCATCTTGTGTGTTTCATAAGAGTAAGAAACTTTTTTGTGGGTCATAAAACGTTTTGATAATTAATTGTTTTTTAATGTTTTTTATTTAAATTATAAGAGGTAAATTTTAAATTTAACTTTTAACAGGTTAAATAGGGTTTTACACTGACATTGCATGTATAAAAAGGAATGTGCGAGGCATTAGTTTTTACCCGCCCCTAAACTGGTAATACCTGTGCGACAACTTTCCTAATAACGCTATTTTATGCAAAAAAAATAAATGTACCTGCATTTAAAACCTTAAAAAATTGTTTAAAAAATTTATTTTTCAAAGAGAAACAAATCTGTCCTTCAAGTACTTATTTTGTTAGTGTATATATATTGTGGTTATTGCACGAAATCGTTTTCAGGACACTTTTACAACTACGAGAGTAAAATTAAAAAGTTTATAAGAGATTAGAGTTATTACAAATAATACATGAATGTAAAGATCTGTTGAGGAGAAATTGCGATTTTTAGAAAAAAAAGTTGTGTGAACTTTAAATTAATTGTTACTTCTGTAAATAAGTTATTTTTATATATAAATTACTTATTTTCAGATAAATTTAATATATTTAATAACAAAACAAGCGACAAGCAAGCTTTAAAATAAATATTTTGTGAAAACTAGCAATATATATTAAAAAAAATTTTTTTTGTACAACGCCGCACATAGGGGTATTTTGCAAATCTAGCCGGACATTAAGCTAAAATGGAAATTTAAGAAATGTTAAAATTTAAGTGCGCAGCTCGACAGATAACAAAATTCTCTATCGGATAGTGAATTTTCAAATCTTTTTCTTAAAATTTGTCGTTTAAAGGCACTGTCAAAGTCAGGAAAGTTAAGTAAATTTGCCTGCAATTTATTAACTTTTAATCGTTTTGGGAGGTTTACAATATATTTTTTTGTAGCTAAACAAACAAAGATTTTATATTGATTTTTTCTTTCTGCGAAAGATTATATAAACAACTACTTTATTTTGTTTTTTTTATTTTTTATTTAAAGTTTTATTTAAAAAAAATTCCTTCGAAATTAAAAAAGAGGTTTTTTGCTCACTTTTTGATTAAAAACAAGTAAGAGCGCTATATTCGGCTGTGCCGAATCTTATATACCCTTCACATTGGTCTTTTAATATGCCCAGCCGAGTTATTTTGTACTGCAAATAATATAATAAAAATACCTTGTGTGAGTTTGAAGCCCATAGAAAACTTTACAAAATGTTAACGTTCGTATGGATAATAGAAATAGATGAGGAACGTTTGAGGTCGACAGTAATAAAAGTTTTTGACATTATTTATAATAAAAGGTTAATAAAAGTTGTTAATTTTTATGGGATGTTCTAGTCCCCCTGCTCCTCTCCAACTTTTTTCCAAAATGTATGAATTATTAGATTATTACTTTTTGTAGAACATTTGATTTCGATATCTGTTATAGTTTCCGAGATATAGCGTATCGAAAATGTCAGAAAAATTGTGAATTTGTATGGGAGCTACCCCATATTCACCCCCCACCCAAAAAAATTTTTACTTCAAAGCGTAGGTTTTGCTGTCCAATTACTTTTTGTACAATATTTAATTTTGATATCTATTACCGTTTCCGAGATATAGCGTATCGAAAATTTCATAAAAATTGTGAATTTGTATGGGAGGTGCCCCATATTCACCCCCCACCCAAAAAAATTTTTCTTCAAAGCGTAGGCTTTGTTGTCCAATTACTTTTTGTAGAATATTTGATTTCGATATTTATTACAGTTTCTGAGGTATAGCGTATCGAAAACTTTACAAAAATTGTGAATTTGTATGGGAGCTACCCCATATTCACCCCCCACCAAAAAAATTTTTACTTCAAAGCGTAGGTATTGTTGTCCAATTACTTTTTGTAGAACATTTCATTTCGATATCTGTTACAGTTTCCGAGATATAGCGTATCGAAAATTTTACAAAAATTGTGAATTTGTATGGGAGCTACCCCATATTCACCCCCCACCAAAAAAATTTTTACTTCAAAGCGTAGGTTTTGCTGTCCAATTACTTTTTGTAGAACATTTTATTTCGATATCTGTTACAGTTTCCGAGATGTAGCGTATGGAAAATTTAATAAAAATTTTAAATTTGTATGGGAGCTACCCCATTTTCTGCCTCCACCCAAAAAAATTTTTTTTTTAAATGTAGGTCTTGTTGTACACCGAATTTGTGCAATTGTAGGAAAACTACCACTTCCCCTGATCCTATCTGAAAAAAATTTTTCCATTATTTAGGTGCCTACTTTAAGAGTATCCGATCCAAGTTTTGTGGCAATAGTGACTATACCTCCTGAGATATATAGGGATATATGCATGGATTTTGTCCTAAAAAATAGGTTGTTTTGGGTTTTCGCTTATATCTCGGTCAATAGTGAACCGATTTTTCTGATTTTAAATAGCGATTGTTAGCGGGATATTTTTAATCGTTTGACACCATTAACTGGTCTGTATCTTTTTATTTGACTCCGGAAACTTGATTTCAACAGACGGACAGACGGACATGGCTATATCAACTTCCCTATCTATAAGGATCCAGAATATTTATACTTTATGGGGTCGCAAATGGATAATAAAGAAATTACAAACGGAATGACAAACTGATATATACCCTTATCACTATGTGAAGGGTATAAAAATAAAACCAAAAGGTTTTTAAAAGTGATGGCAGTAATTATCCTAAAAATCTTTTTCATCACAATAAAACCTTAAATCTCTACTTTTAGACGAAAAAAGAAAACGTTGCGCGTTTTTGTGCCATTTTTTTTTTTGGCGGATTTTACTTTTTTCTGTTTTTTCTCATCTTGTGTGTTTACATAAGAGTAAGAAACTTTTTTGTGGGTCATAAAACGTTTTGATAATTAATTGTTTTTTATTTAAATTATAAGAGGTAAATTTTAAATTTAACTTTTAACAGGTTAAATAGGGTTTTACACTGACATTGCCCCTAAACTGGTAATACCTGCGCGACAACTTTCCTAATAACGCTATTTTATGCAAAAAAAATAAATGTACCTGCCTTTATAATCTTAAAAAATTGTTTAAAAAAATTATTTTTCAAAGAGAAACAAATCTGTGCTTCAAGTACTTATTTTGTTAGTGTATATATATTGTGGTTATTGCACGAAATCGTTTTCAGGACACTTTTACAACTACGAGAGTAAAATTAAAAAGTTTATAAGAGATTAGAGTTATTACAAATAATACATGAATGTAAAGATCTGTTGAGGAGAAATTGCGATTTTTAGAAAGAAAATTGTGTGAACTTAAATTAAATTGTTACTTCTGTAAATAAGTTATTTTTATATATAAATTACTTATTTTCAGATAAATTTAATATATTTAATAACAAAACAAGCGACAAGCAAGCTTAAAAATAAATATTTTGTGAAAACTAGCAATATATATTAAAAAAAATTTTTTTGTACAGGGCCGTTTCGGGGGGTGGGGTTTGGGGGCATATCTGCCCCTACCCATAAAAGCTTAAAAATTTTACTTTTATAGTGTTTCGGCGTAAGTTTTCCATTATTTTAATTTTTCAGAGGTAGTATTAGTTCTTCTAGGGGGAACTTTTTCCCCCTTGGTTCGATTTTTATTATTTTTTAATCCTATGTATTTGTAGTACCAACGCTACCACCTTGACTTATGTATATAAAGTATCGAAAGCTCCGACACGCATAGGGGTATTTTGCCATTCTAGCTAGTTTTCACAAAATATTTATTTTTAAGCTTGCTTGTCGCTTTTTTTGTATTTTAATGCATTAAGTTTATCTGAAAATAAGTAATTTATGTATAATAACTTATTTACAGAAGTAACGAGTAATTTAAAGTATGAAAACAAAAACTAATTTAATTAAAAAAATATCCTTTTGCACCAGGAACAGGAGTGCTACTGTTCTTCTTCGTTTGTTTCTTCAAAGAATCTGAATTCTCTTCAAAATCAAGTACAGGGGGAAACATTAAAGAAACTGCTTCTTTCGTAAAGGGCAATGACTCCTTTTTTGGAGTTTGTCTTATGCTAGTCATCAGTGGGTCAAAACTGAGCCAACGTCTATTAATAATATCTACGTTACACTGAACTCTTGAAAACTTTCTTCCGAAATTCTGCCTGTAAATCCGAAAATGTTTGTTTCGTGCCTTAGCCGCTTCTTCCGATAACAGCACAATAGGCAATTGATCCATGTATTAAATCCCTGTGCATTGTATATTTAAAAATTTTTTGAAACTGTATAAGCCCCGCTGACATGTTGCCATCTCCTTGACATTTTGAAAGTTCGCATAATTTTCTTTCTAAAAATCGCAATTTCTCCTCAACAGATTTATCTTTACATTCATGTACTATTTGTAATAATTCCAATCTTGTATAAACTTTTTCCATTTTACTCTCGTAGTTTTAAAAGTGTTCTTAAAACAATTTCGTGCAATAACCACAATATATATACACTAATAAAATAAGTACTTGAAGCACAGATTTGTTTTTTTTATGATTTTTTAAAAGTTTTGTTGCATAAAA
The DNA here is from genome assembly GCA_963583895.1 of Melanophora roralis. Lineage (NCBI taxonomy): Eukaryota > Metazoa > Arthropoda > Insecta > Diptera > Rhinophoridae > Melanophora > Melanophora roralis. The sequence goes on along the minus strand of OY757191.1, from coordinate 34,562,125 downwards.
TAGCGTTATTAAGAAAGCTGTCGCACAGGTATTACCAGTTTAGGGGCGGATAAAAACTACTGCCTCGCACATTCCTTTTTATACATTCAATGTCAGTGTAAAACCCAATTTAACCTGCTAAAAATTATTTTTAATTTACCTGTAATTACTTAAATAAAAAACATTAGGTTAGGTTAGGTTACGAAGGGCAGTAGCGAGTCCGGTCTGAGCCATAAAAGCCTGGAGATCCTGCAATCGGCCCTGTCCCTCCAGGTTTGGCCCACCCTGTCCGTTATCCACGTCCCTATCAGTCCATAACAGAAACTCAGTGGTGGCCTCACCGACTCACAACCAAGTTTAATATTCCGGGCCGATCCCCTCCTCGCCAACTCATCGGCAATCTCGTTCCCGGAAATGCCAAAATGACCCGGAACCCAGCAGACCCCGCGGCTCTCATCACCGCCAGAATTTCAGCCTGGAAGATGCTGCACTCGTCCGGAAGTCTATAAGATCTTCCTTCCCCAGTGTCCATTATATAGACACCAGCCCCGGTGCCCACCTCCATCTTCGACCCGTCAGTAAAGACTGCACTCCCCTCATACAGCCTCTCTGTTCCCTTCCATGCCTCCCTATCCGGAAACAATACCTTCGGCAGGATCCCAAAGTCAAGTTCCGCTACCATGTAGTCCGTCCCACATGACTGCCTCAGGAGTCGACCATCCGCGACCCTTCCCAAAATGCCAGCATGTCCCTCCAGACATACCCCACGCATACCTGACTCACTAAGTCTAAGCAAACTCCTGGCCGCCATTCCAGCAACAAAGTCCCCGATGGGAAGAAGATGCAGAATGATATCCAGCGCTGCCTGTGGTGTATTCTTCCTGGCCCCTGTAATGCCCAGTACCGCACATCTCTGGACCTTAGTCAAGAGTTTTCCTATGTCGCCCCTTTCTAGGGCTCTCCACCATACAAGGCAACCGTACGTAAGAACTGGTCTTACAACGGATGTGTAAATCCAATTTACCATGGCCGGCTGTAACCCCCAGTTCCTACCTATGGCGTTCCTACAGGCATAATAGGCATTGAGAGCCTTCCTTACCCTTTCCTCCGCGTTCGCCCTCCAAGACAACTTGCAATCCAGGACGATGCCCAGAAACCTGGCCCTATCCGCTAGCTCCAGCTGAACCCCGTCAAGCCTTGGCAGCTCAAACTTTGCCACCTTGTACTTCCTGGTAAAGAGAACTAGCTCTGTCTTTACTGGGTTTACGCCCAGTTTAAAAACATTAAAAAACAATTAATTATCAAAACGTTTTATGACCAACAAAAAAGTTTCTTACTCATACATATGTAAACACACAAGATGAGAAAAAAACAGAAATAAGAGAAATTTTCAAAAATTCGCCACAAAAAATGGCGCAAAAACGCGCAACGTTTTCTTTTTTTTCTAAAAGTAGATTTTATTGTGATGAAAAAACATTTGATTTTATTTTTTTTAATCAAAAAGTAAAAAAAACCTCTTTTTTTAATTTCGAAGGAATTTTTTTAAAATAAAACTTAAAATAAAAAAAAATAAAATAAGGTAGCTGGTTATATAATATTTCGCAGAGAAAAAAAGTCAATGTAAAATCTTTTTTTGTTTAGCTACAAAAAATATATTGTAAACCTCCTCTTAAAACCATCAAAAGTTAATAAATTGCAGGCAAATTTACTTAACTTTCCTGACTTTGACAGTGCCTCAAAACGACAAATTGCAAGCAAAAGATTTGAAAATTCACTATCCGATACAGAATTTTGTTATCTGTCGAGCTGCGCACTTAAATTTTTACATTTCTTAAATTTCCATTTTGGCTTAATGTCCGGCTAGATTGCCAAAATACCCCTATGTGCGACATATGTTTGTCTCTATTCAGCAGTATACTATGAAGGCAAAAGGAAAGAAAAAGTCTGCTGATAGTAAATTAGCTGCGGCGAAAAATTAAAGTTTTAGCTAAGCGATGAACCATGCAGAATACCAATTTAGCAATGTAGCTTAAATATTTACCATAGTTAAATTTTAGCCTTTTAGCTAAGAGAATTACAGAATAAGAGGGCAGGATAAGGAAACAGTCTAAGAACCGATATACAGGTTTAACAAATTAATAAACGGCAAAAACACTAATTTACTAATTTAAGAGCGACAGCGACTTATGCCGCCAACTGTCATACTCAGCTATGTTGTGGTCGGTCCATTATTTACTATACAAGGATGTTGTTTGACGGTTTACCTTAACAAATTGTGTGAACATTGGTCTATTGTTAGTCGTACCAAACATAGTAGGCGTTTACTCGAACATTATAACTCACGAAAATCACCTTAAACTACGTACATTTTGTGCATACGGTGGTACTTTATATAAGAAAAATTGTGGTGCATGGTATAATATGATCAGGAATTATCATGTTATAATTATAAAGTAAAGTACAGACAATTCGAATTAACTACACATGTGCATAAATGCATTTATTGCGTTCCTTTTACAATACTTTTCAGTTTAAAAGTTGCTTATAACATGTTCTGCACAATAAGCCCAAAACCTTGATTCATCCAGCAACCAGTTGTACTCACGAGCGCATGGTACATGTGCAATAGCTTTGCAACTTCGTTTTAAACAGGAAATTAGAGCACCCTCTTGTAAGCAATGAGCGCAAACAAATTGCACACTATTCCATGCTGCATCCTCTAATCCAATAAGGCGAGAACCGACCACGAATATATTGGGAGCCCATATGCTACATTCCTCATGAATCCAAACCTCAAAGCAAGCATCTGAAATTTGGGACATTCCTAACGTAAAGCTGTAATTAGAATCATCATTTAATGTAACGTTGTTTTGATTGTCATACATCGTTTTGTTGAGGAATTTTGTCTGAAAATATATGCCATTAAAAAATATTAAAAAATTTTAAAGAATTGGGTTTAATTTTAAATGAAATAGTAATGATATAATATTAGTTAAGCAATTATAAATATGTAATTTAGGATTTGCTCTAAATTTATTTTATTTGTAAGCGGGAAACCCAAAAAGAGGCAATGCCATATTTTTTTGTACGACGCACGTTGGCGTTTTTGGTATAAAAACTGGGAATTAAAATAAGTTAAAATATTAAAACCAAACAAATTTGAATATTCGGTAAAAGTACACCAAAATCTATATCACTTTCATAAAAATTTTCTTTATTACAGCTTCCATTTTAGAGCTTTATACACTTTAAAGTTGGACTTTTGTGACGCTTTTAATGCATGCAGTAAACCTTGCAAATTTTGATATTTAAAGTTTGTTTTCGGTTCTTTCTGAAGTAAAAATGAAATGTATTACAGTAATTTCTCTCTACGAAGGGTATCGAAACTTTAATAAGAAAGCGTTTTGGAAAATTTGGAAAACAGCAAATGTGTTGGTTACAATGACATAAACTAAAAACATTGTCTTCAGCGCTCTTTGTTCGGTACTGAGCATTGGTAAATTTCGTTCTAAAGGCTGGTACTCTGTTCGATTTTATGAAAAAAGTTGAGAAACATTAGTTATTTCGTTTGAAAATTCGACAAGCAACATTCTTATATAAACCCGTAAAATATGCTACATTTTTTATATTGTATAGACAAAATCCATATGTTTTTATGTGTTTCTTGCTAAACAAAAGTTTATTTGATAAATTTTATTCTTGCTCTTTATAAAAAAAATTTTCCATGATTTTATAAAAAGTGTTTTAGTTAAAAAAAATAGATTTTTTAGAGTTTTATATTTTTTTTTTTTCAACTTTGTTTCATGTTTTGTACAACTTAGCGGCCAGACGTTTAATTTTTGCCTTTCAAGTTGCAATACACTCAAAAATTTTTATTAACACACTCAAACTTTTCGAACTTGAAACCAACTTAATGATCAATTTTCCCATTCAACTCGCCTTTCAACTTGATGGCCAAGGAAATAGCTGATTATAGTTTTTTCGTATATTTTCGTTTTTTTCACGTGTTTGCATATTCTACCGCAAATAATTTAAACTAAAGTTTGGTATATTTTTCATATATAAATATTTAAAAATAAAATTATGTGAATAGTCTGTGTCGTTGCACTAAAATTCAGTCGCAAATAAATAAAAATTTAATAAAATAACAAATGTAATATATAAAACAATTTTTGTGTTTCGTTTAACAAATATACTGCCGCAAAGTGAGAATTTTTTATCTATTTCTTGACGACGCCATCTTAAGAAATGAAATTGATGATCAAGTTGATTATCAAGTTGCGTGCAGCCTACGTCACGATCATCAATTCGAATGAATTTGACAAACAATATGTGTTATCAACTTAAAAGCGAAAACTTGAACTTGTGGCCGCAGCGTAATGGAAATCATTAAAAATAATTGAGATAATTTGAATTTTTTTTGTTTTAATGCTTTTGTCTTGTTTGCATTTACATGATTTTTACGTTTTTACCATCCTTTTAGAAAGTTTTTTTTATAAATAAACGACTCAATTACGACCGATGTCAAGCTTTTGAAAAAAATTTCGTGCGGAATAACATAAGCTGTAGCTATTTCACACGAAAATATAAAGGTTGATTAAATGTTGCCAAATACCATTTCACATGTTTTTCACAAAATGAACAGAGTACTACTTTTGCAATAATATTTCAACAATATTTCATATAAGTTTTTTATATATTGAGTTTGACAGCATTCCGTGTGGAGTCTTGGCTCCCTTTCACTTCCATCGGACGCGTCCTCAGGTGGTGGATAGGGGGGGGGGGTCGAGCGTATTTTGCAGGGGCTGGACAGAAATGGTAGACCACTGCACACTACACTCAGCCCTAGGGTGTAAAACCCTCGTGGATGAAATGGCAAGGTGGTTATAAGCAGTGCCGAGGCCATGGATGGGTGATTCGTGTCTAAAGAAATTAGCGTTTAACAGCTCCCCTCCGACGCTAGGGCACGGGTCAGTTGCAATATTCTTCAGTTGCCTAGTCCGCGTGCGCCGTCACTGCGGGCGACGGTCCTTCCCTTTACAGGCGTACTCGTGGGACTTGAATGGAGGAACATAATTAAAAAGGAAAATATCGGACAGCTTTAAATCGGACAAATCAGACTTTTCGATTTCTGATTCCTTCGGACTGAACGAACTGTTGACGGTCATTAATGACCAAGCAGAAGATATACGGACGCAATTAACGACGGAGAAGCATCTGCACTTGTTGAGAGCTTCCTCGGCAGTGACCGGTGCCACGCAGAGCCTGAGAGATCTGGCACTGGGTTCCGACGAGGAGTTAGATATCACCGTGATATCAGCTCCTGGCCGAGGCCTAGGGTCAGATTCCCAAAAGAGCGGTGAGCAGGGGTCTTCAGGGTAAAAGACAGGTGAAGAAGCCCGTCCGTCAATTTTAGTTAGGCAAGACGCCGTGGTATTTCCGACTGAGGTATCACCATATTTAGGCACAGGGAGCCGAACGAAGGAGGAAAAGGCGTGGAACGGTACTAGATCCTCCTGGGCCTATCTGCATAAGATGGCCAAAAGGGATCAAAGGTCGTTCATTGTTAAGGAGAGGCGAATGATCGGGAGACATCGACAGGAAATTCGAAAGAGTTTATGGCCCCACCGATTAACTTCTGGGCATTTGCCTCCCGGTAATGCAAATGGAAAGTGAAGGGACCACTGCTTTGCCTACCCAGGTAGACAATGGGATGACCCCGACAGTTTCCAGGATTGCAGAAAATAAAGTTAGCGGTTCTTTGGGGAAGGCGCTGACCCTGAGGGTGTATCCTTAAATTGCCCGGACTGGTCAAAAGGTGTCAAGAGTGTCAACTGTAAAAATAGGAAGTCTAATGAATTCCTGAGGTCCACGGTAGACGGTTTGGCGACCTCTGCCCAGGGGCAAGGTGATACGGGCCTTTGAGCTGCCGTTTAGGTTAAAAGTAACTGTGAGGATTCCCCCGCCGGTAAGATCGGTGGCAACCATACTGTCGGTTTTGGCCAAACAAAATAATGGGCTTGACACAAGCCAATGGAGCCAAGTAGTCTCACTGGCTTGTAAAAGATATGACGGCAGGGATTTCAGGTTCGCAGTGAGTGCGAAATCCCTTGAAGTCCTGGAAAAGAGAGGTGCGGTTGCCAATTTCGGTCTTGGCAGTGTAAGGTTCCGGCTACCGAAACCTGACAAGACCAAAGGGGCTGCAAGTGGTGCAAATAAACCTGCACCGTAGTGAAGCAGCCTCAGCCGAGCTGACAACTTACCTCATCAGACAACAGGCCGACGTGGCTCTGATCCAGGAACCATGGATTGGAAGAAACAATAAGGTTCTCGGACTCAACGCAAAAGGATACACTTTGTTCGTAACGTCTGCGGTTGACAGGGTAAAAACGTGTATTTTGGATAAGAATGAGCTTAATTTTAAAATTTCTCAGCCCTTTAACTCTGGTGACGTAACCGTCGTTTTAGGAGAGGCCAAGGGCGAGGCAACGTTAGCACTGACCTCGGTGAACATGCCATATGAGGCCGCAGATCCACCGGGCGTGGAAGTGCAAGGGTTGGTCGGGCATGCAAGAGGATGAAAGTGTAATCTGGTGCTCGGCTGCGATGCAAATGAGCATCACTCTCAATGGGGAAGCAGGGACATTAATAAGAGATGTGAGTCAGTGTATAATTTCATAACTGGCAACTATCTTTATATATATAACAGGGGTGACATGCCGACATTCAGGAATAGGGAGGCAGTTATAGATCTCACGCTCACCAATGTAGGCAGGGATTTTGTAGGGGAATGAAGGGTGTCGAATGACTATTCTTTCTCGTACCATAGCAGAATCACCTTTAATTCGAGAGCCCCAGAAAGGCACCCTATAGTAATCCGAAAAGGACGGACTGGGAGATCTTTAGGGAGAGATTTTCGTTGAGGATAGGCGATAATAAACTTTGTGCGGTTTCGCACAGGGAGTTAGAGAGACAAGTGAACTTGTTTACTGTTTCGATGAGGGAGAGCTTTGAATGGGCATGTCCGGAGGTCTTTCCGGGCAAGAGGGAAAAGCCAGGCTGGTGGACCAGGGAGCAACGGACCATGGTGAGAAGGCTGTTCAATAGGGCAAAGCTCACGGGGAACGATACGGATTGGGAAAGGTACAGGGTATCCTTCAATAAGTATAAGGGTGATCTCAAGAGGCAAAAAGGGATTCATGGGCGAAGTACTGTGAGTCCATTGGCTCCGTGATCGAGATGTCAAGATTCAGGAGAATACTATCCAAGGGTTCTAGCGGACTTGGGTACATTCAGAGAACGGATAGCTCGTGGACGGAGTATAGCTCGAAGACCCTTAAATTGTTGATAAGTACCCACTTCCCAGGGTGCAGGGAACCGGCTGCAGAATAGCTATCCGGGGGCGTGTTTGTAGGTCCTGGGGGGATAGCGGACGTGACAGGGGTGGCAGAGGACCTTGTAACGCTTAATAGGGTAAAATGGGCGGTGGATACCTTCCAGCCCTACAAGTCACCTGTACTGGACGGTATTTATACGTGTATGCTACAGAATCTTTCGACTCAGGGATTGCTATTCCTAACGAGGGTGTTTGCTGCTAGAATCACACTCGGCTACATATCCTTGAGGTAGAGGCTGGAAAGGCCAGCCACTCGAAGCCAGGGGATTTTAGACCGATCAGCCTATCGTCTTTCCTACTAGAACGGCTGATCGATCTTTATCTTAGGAACACGATTGATACGCACGTTTTTAGTAATGCTCAGCATGCTTACCTTAGGGGTAAATCTGTTGAGAGTGCGCTTCATGATGTGGTGGGGTTAATAAAGCGCGGGTTGTACAGGAAAGAGCACACACTTGGCGCGTTTCTGAACATTGAGGGCGCCTTTAACAACGTTTCGCTGGAGACCATTGGAAACGCACTGAGGAAAGTAGGAGTTTAGGGCAACCTTATTGAGTGGAACTATTCTGCGCTTGGTAGCAGAATAATCAACGCTGAGTGGGGAAATGAACGCCTTTCAGGTGCGATTAGGGGAACGCCACAGGGAGGGGTATTGTCGCCACTACTGTGGATTTTGGTGGTCAACGGGGTATTGAGACGGTTTAACTCAAAGGGAATCAGAGTAGTGGCGTATGCAGACGACATTGTAGTTTTAGTGACGGGGAAATTCGTGTCACTACGAGCGAGGTAATGTAAAGGAACTGGGAGTAAACCCAGGGAAGACAGAGCTAGTTCTCTTTACCAGGAAGTACAAGGTGGCCGAGTTTGAGCTGTCAGAGCTTGGCGGGGTTAAGCTGGAACTAGCGGATTATCGTCCTGGATGGCAAGTTATCTTGGAGGGCGAACGCACATGAGAGGGCTAACAAGGCTCTTAAGGCCTATTATGCCTGTAGGAACACCATAGGTAGGAACTGGGGGTTGCAACCGGCTATGGTAAATTGGATTTACACATCTGTTGCAAGACCAGTTCTTACGTACGGTTGCTTTGTATGGTGGAGGGCCTTGGAAAGGGGCGAGATAGGAAAGCTCCTGACAAAGGTCCAGAGATGTGCGGCACTAGGCATTACAGGGGCCAGGAAAAGTACACCACAGGCAGCGCTGGATATCATTCTACATCTTCTTCCCATCGGGGATTTTGTTGCTGGAATGGCGGCCGGAGCTTGTTTAGACTCAGGGAGTGAGGTATGCTTGGGGTATGTTCGGATGGACATGCCGGCATTTTGGGAAGGGTCAGGGATGGTCGACTCCTGCGGCAGTAAGGAGTGACGGACTACATAGTAGCGAAACTTGACTTTGGGATCCTGCCCCAAGCAGTTTCCGGAAGGGAGGCATGGAAGGGATCAGAGAAGCTGTATGAGGGGTGTGCAGTCTTTACTGACGGATCAAAGATGGAGGATGGCACCGGGGCTGGTGTCTATATAATGGACACGGGGGAAGGAAGGTGCTATAAACTTTCGGACGAGTGCAGCATTTTCCAGGCTGAAATTCTGGCGGTGATGATGTCCGCGGAATTGATAGGGGAGGATGCGGATGGGAGAGGGGGCGTGACAATCTACGTTGATAGTCAGGGCATGCCTAAGGCTCTAGAGGGACATTATGTAAGGTCTAGACTCGTAAGCGAGTGCAGACGTGCTCTTCGGGCGAATGGGGGCCCGCAGGGTCAGGCTCTGCTGGGTTCCGGGTCATTATGACATTTCCGGTAACGAGATTGCCGATGAACTGGCAAGTTTGGCCAAACCTGGAGGAACAGGGCTGATTGCAGAATCTCTAGACTTTTATGGCCCAGGCTGGACACTGACCTGCTGCTCAAGGAGAGCAGGGGGGTTCTGAGGTGCATTATTGGGGCTCTCACAGGGCACTGCGATGTAAGATATAGGACGAACAAATCGGACAGGAACTCTCCAGATTTCTGCAGGGTATGCGGAGACGTGGAAGAGATAGAGACGGTAGCACACCTTGTCTGCCACTGCCCTGGGCGGCAGATTTGTTGACAGAGGTGGTTTGGAGGACGCTTCTTAGGTGGACTTGGTGAGGTCTCTGGCAACGGGCTGGGGAGCACCATCGCTTTCATTAATGGGGTTGGGTGGCTAGGCAGATAGGTGATTAAGGGCCTATGACTATTGACTTTCTTGGACATCTTGCGGACGGTACTCTTGAGTTCTTTACCCTTATCCTTACCTATAAAATGCTTGACTTACTTTTTCTTTTAGACCTTTCTGAAGGGATTCACAATGGGCCTGATGGCCTCCGAGTGGAGGTGGCGAGTTGGACTCGTCACTACCCTTCGTAACTTAACCTAACCTTACCTTGACAGCATTCGCACGAAATATCGAACACAATACCTAGCTTAGCCCATATATTAAAATTATTAAATGAATACATGTGAACACAAATAATATTTCTGTATTTTGATTTTAAATAAATTTGGGTGAAATAGAAGAAAAAAGAAAAGTACCGAACAAAGAGTGCTGATAAGGAGCTCTAAAAATGCATTCCACGCTATAAGTTACGAGCAAAACAATTTTTTCAAGTATATTCTTTAATAAAACTTGTACCGCAATAATATTGAACTATTTAACCTGATAAACTATAAAGAAAATTTAGATAAAGTCTTAATGTAGTGTGGACCTCTTTTTGATATAAAAGTTATGTATTGTTGGTTTCGGCTTAAGGTCCTTATTATTCAATAAATAAATAAATAGAAAAAACTCTTTTTGTCTTTTTATTTATTTTATTTTATCCAATATTTTGACTAACTTTATTAACTCCATATATAAAATAAGAGATTCAAAGGACTTGAAACACAAAATAGATAACTCACGAATTGAAGATGACGAAATATTAATATCGTTCGATGTGGTGTCATTATTTACTAGTATTCCGATGGGTTTAGCAATCATGACAATTGAGGAAAAATGGGAGATATTAAAAGAACACTGTTCTATACCAAAGGGACTATTTATGGAGTTAGTGTACTTTTGCATTAAAGACTGCCGATATTTTAAGTACAAAGGCAAATACTATGAGCAGAAGAAAAGGTTGCCTATGGGGTCTCCAGCTTCTCCAATTATTGCCGATATAGTGATGGAGGAACTATTAAATTCAGTTTTAAATAAAATGAGCGTAAAGCCAAGATTTATGACAATATACGCAAATGACCTGTTCGCGATTTTGAAAAAAGATCAGGTAGATGAAACCTTAAAGGCCTTAACCGAGTTTATTAGACAAATTCAATTTACGATTGAAAAGGAAGAGGACAATAAATTAGCATATTTGGACGCTCTAATCCAGGGGTTGTCAAAATTCTCATTTAATGAAATGCGTCTGTATTGGATAAGAGAAAATTGCCCAGCAAACAAAAAACTAAGCATTGCAAATGTGATGAATTTTACTTTTTAAAGCAAAATGGAAATGAACTTAAAAAAAGTTATTAAAATTAAATAAAAAATATGCCTCAGTTATTACAGAATTAGACAATTTTTTTTCACACATATTCCATTGGGCGAGTTCAATTTACAGTTAAAACTTAAAAAATTAAGTGTATTTAGGTATTATAAATTAAGTTTTCCAAATTCAAGATTTTGTAACAATTTCTTATTAACAAAATATGTTTTAAATTTGAAGAAGTTAATTTATTTCTCTGCTTGGAACAAATAAATTTTAAGTCGGAAAAAATTTGTTCGCAGCAATATGTAGAGGGAAAAAGGGATAACAACTTCAAAGCATTTCTTTTTAACTCTGGAAAATCGAAATCATTTAGATTTTTCCAAAATTCTATTCCCATTTTTTTTGGAGCTTGGACTTCGGTTCGAAGAAATATAAGAAATATAATGTTTTCTTTGTTTTAAATGTTTGGTAACATAAAATGCATTGCATGTTACCAAAAGCATTTTTAATGACAAAACAAAAATTTTTGTCTTCCATTATACTATTTTGTTTGCTTGTTTATTTTGAAATTAAATCAAAGCTGAAAAAACAACAAAGCTGAAAAAAAAACAGTAAGCATCCGCCCATGTGCACTCGTTAACACTCAATTAACGACTGAAATCAAACTGAAATAAAAGAGAACAAGCGTCGGTGTGAGTTTGTTTTTATTGTTTTTGTAGCACAATTGTGCACTAAAAATGAATTTTTGACAACCTCTGCTCTAATCATCAGAAAAGGAAACATACTAAAACTAGACTGGCATCACAAAACTAAAGCTTCTGGAAGGTTAATTAATTACCATTCAAAACACCCACGAACAACTATAAAAAACACTGCGACTAACTTTATTAAGTGAGTTCTAGATACAAGCAATAAAGAAAATAAGAAGAAAATTAAAACAATTTTATTGAAAAATTACTTCCCAATCAGCACTATTAATTTAGAATTTAATTAAGAATGCACAACAGGAAAGAACTACAACCAACTGCGAACAAGAGACAGAAAAACCTGTCAAAATCTACAAGTCCATAGACTACTTCCCAAATCTACCTGACAGATTGAAACATTTACACATTTATGACAATGACAAATATATATTAGCTATAAAAACAAATAACACGACGAATAAATTGTTCAGCAACATGAAATCGAAATTGGAAACGCTAGAAACATCAAATGTAGTTTATAAAATAAAATGCCATGGTGACGACACTGATATATGCCAAAAAGTATATGCTGGTACAACGAAAACAAAATTAAAGACAAGATTATCATCGCACAAACCTGACTTGAAAAACGGAAACAAAACTTTGACTCGAAAAACTACACTTGCGACCCACAGTGCAATAACTGGATACAACCAAACTTTAATGACGTAAAAGTTCTAGTAAGAGAAAACAACTATTCAAAGAGATACTTCCAAGAGATGATTCACATAATTAATATTCCAATGCATAAGAGAATGAATTACAAGGCAGATACCGACAATTGTGCACACATATATCGACACGCATATAATAAACACAAAACAGGTATAAACAAAACAAAAAGCTAACAGTCAGTGACAAATGCTCTAAGCATAAACAAGATCTAAATATTTTTAAAAATGTAATTACCATTGTTTGTTATTGTTTGTTCATTATAATAATTGTAAGTTTAATTCAAGACAAATGTATTTGTATCCCTGAAGATGACTAACAAAGTTAGCCGAAATATTGGATAAAATAAAATAAATAAAAAGACAAAAAGAGTTTTTTCTATTTATTTATTAATTGAATAATAAGGACCTTAAGCCGAAACCCAAAATTTAGATATTAAAAATTGTTCAAAAAATACGCTAATATAAAAATTTGTTCAAAAAAATTTTATTTCTATGGACTATTTCCTTCATATGATATTCATAATAATATAAAATATCACATATCGAGAGCAAAATTACTTTTCGATGGTAAAAATTTCAAAGCAAATAAAAAAAAATTATTCTTGTTTTATACAAATTTTTTTTATGCTATCTCAAAGTAAATTTTTTTTTTGAAAATAAATGCTTATTTCCATTGTAAATTTTTAAAAATTTTCAAAAACGTATAATTTTTTATAAATCGACATCAATCATGTTGCTGAACACGAATCTGGTAAAAAATGTTAAATCAAATGGCTACTTTTTGAGACATGGTCACTTTTAAAATATTGGTAGGGGAGAGGGGGGCACCTTTGAACGCGGCGCACTTTTGAACAATGTTAATAAAATCTCTGTTGAAAATTTTTTTCGACCATTAACCGGGTTTTTCACATGGCAATTTTGTTTTCTAGCAACGTCAACAACTTTCGCTAGTTTTTTCAGTCGTCGACGGAATGTAGTTGGGTGAACACATTTTTGCAGTGCCATTGTAAATTTTTTAATTTTTTTTGTAAGAGTGTGAGAAGCATTTGGTAACCTTTTTCTTACGTGAAATAAATTAATTGCAGTCAAAAATTAATTTTTCGCAAAATTAAGGTAAGTTCTTTAATAATTATGTAAACAAAAAAAATATATTTTTAATTTTCCGTGAAATGGCACGCGGGTTCAGCTTTGAACAAAAAAGAAGGGGCACCTTTGAACACTGTATATTAGTGAAATGCTCAAATAAAACCATTGTAAAAACGTTGGGATTAGTTGGCAAAATAATTGAGAAAGATTTTTTTTTTTTTCATATTTTTATTATTGAATCTTCGCTTTTGCGAACTAACAATAAGTATTCAAATCTTAAAACTAAGTAATTTATATTAGTCCAGTCAGTACCAGACCAAAATTTAAGTTCTCATAACAAAGTAAATTAATTTAAACAGTTTCATCTAAGTTCAATAGTGTCCCTTCTTTTCAGACGAGTGTGTCCACTATGTTGCAAGATGTTTCGAGCGAGCGGATTTGGATGCGTTTCCAGCTTGTTTAAATACTTGTCCACATAGTTCAGGATTTCGCATTTAACTAGTGGAACTTGTAGATCCTTATGGATGTTGCTGTTTTTAATATACCAAGGAGCACCAGTTATCATTCTAAGAATTTTGTTTTGACGACGTTGTATTTTTTCGATGTTAGAGGCGGAAGCAGTGCCCCATAATTGTATACCGTAGCACCAAATTGGTTTCAAAATCGATTTGTAGGGTAGAAGTTTCCAATCAAGACGAAGCACAGAGTTTCTGCCAATTAGCCAATCAAGTTGTGTAGCTTTAAGTTTCATTTGCGTCAACTTCGTATCTATATGCGTCTTCCATGTAAGGCGACGGTCCAGGTGAATGCCAAGGTATTTCGTCTCAAATCGTTGAGGCACCATATGGTTGTTTATAAGGATTGGAGAGCACGTTTCTTTGTGTAAAGTAAAAGTAACATGGGTACATTTTTGCTCATTAATTTTTATTCCCCATAATTTTGCCCATTTTTCAACTTGGGTTACGTGTTGTTGCAGCTGGTTCGAAGCCTCTTTAGGGTCTTTGTGAATACTAAGAAAAGCGGTATCGTCAGCAAATGTAGACGTGTGCGTAAAACTGTTTGTTGGCATATCTGCCGCGTAAAGCAAGTATAAAATTGGACCTAGGATACTCCCTTGAGGTACACCAGCCCCTATTGGTTGGTAACAACTTATTTGGTTTCCCTCTTTGATTTTAAATTGTCGACCGGTTATGTACTTTTCTAGTATGTTGAAAATATTAGCTGGAAGGTTTAGCTTTAGTTTGTTTAACAGGCCTTCGTGCCATACTTTATCGAAAGCTTGAGAGACGTCTATAAAAAGTGCGGAGCAGTACTTTTTTTCCTCGAAAGTTTTTCTTATAACCTGCACCAGTCTGTGAGTTTGTTCTATTGTGCTATGTTGACTTCTAAAGCCAAATTGGTGATCTGGAATGCAGTTGTTTTCATTCAGGATCGGAGTAAGCTTGTTTTTAAGCAGCTTTTCAAACAGTTTGGACAAAGTTGGTAACAAACTTATAGGCCTATACGACTCCACCTTCGAAGGATCTTTACCAGGCTTAGGAATCATCTTTACTAAGGCAACTTTCCATATTGGTGGAAAATGTTCAAGCCGTATTATGGCATTAAAAACAAAAAGAATTATTCTTTTTGCTGTAAAAGGTAGCTCAATGAGCGTTTTGTTGCTTATTGTATCAACGCCAGGAGCTTTTTTATCATTAAGGTTAGCTATAGCTTCTACCACATCTGAACATCGGAAACGTATTTCTATAGGACGTCTAGAAACAACAGGCGGTAATTCCCTCACGTCAGTGCATGTATTAGGAGTGAACACGTTTCTTAAATGGCTTGCGAGCAGATCGCATTTTTCTTCATAATTTCTAGCCCAGGATCCTCTTAGATTGCGCAGTGGTGGTTTTGCGATTACGGGTCTTTTGAGACGACTGGCTGATCGCCATAGAGAATAATTTGTTTGAGGAGTCGCGTCTAGACCTTCCAAATACTTCTTAATTGATGCAATTCTGTGTACCTCCAGCAAGATTTTTAAGCGATTTGTACACTCTTTTAGCTTCTTTTTAAGTTGGGGCGATCTATGCTGTTGCCATTCTCTTCGCGCTCTCCTTTTTTCAGATAAAAGCTCCTCAACATCGACAGAAAAAATTTTGTTGTATTTGACCTGACGGTAAGTTGAAGAAGCATGTTCAACGGCTTCTTTAATGTTTTCATTTAGGATATTTAGGCAATCATCGATTTCTTGGGGAGTTTTTTTATATTTCAACCAATTTACTCTTTTGGATAAGAAAAAATCACTAGTTGCGATTTGGTTAGGACTGCAAATAGTGATAATTGTGGGTGAGTGGTCAGAAGATAATTCCAGAGAGGCTTGTGCCTCAATAAGCTCCGGGGATTTAACTTTTGCTACGCCAAAATCTATTACGTCTGGAATTTTATTGTGATTGGTTGTGTTTAATTCAGCCGATACTGAATTCGGTTAAACTAGTTTGTTTAACCTTATATTGTTTTAACCTATTCTACAAGGCGATGAGCCGAGTAGCGTTTGGGGAATTGTTCAGGCAGTAACACCAGGACAATTAGATTTAGTAACTCAAGCACTTGGAACTTGGTTACTGATGGCGAGGAGAAAGTAATAACACGTTTTAGTTTGCTTATTAAAAACCTTCTCACTTTTTTATTTAAATTTTGTGGCTTATATACTATTAATTAATTATTAAAGTTAAAAACAAAGAACAATTTAAAATGCTGAGTAATTTCAACCTTAAAATAAGTATCAAATTACCTAAAAAATGTTGACTTAATAAAGTTAATAAATTCTAAAAGAAAAAATAAAGTTAATAAACTCTAAGAACATTGTATCTTGCTGACCAGGCATTTATGTCGTTATGTGGGTCATTGCATGCAATGATCACTTCTGCTTGTTCAGCAGAAGGGTGCAAAGAACTCTAGCAAACAAACAAGAACTAAATAATTAAAGTTAACGTAAGTCAGCAAAATACAATGTGATGAGAAATATTTAATACAATAAAATGTTAAAATAATAAAAAAAAATAATTGTGAATATATGAACAGGTTGGTTGTCCGGTAGAAATAACACAAAGACCCATTTCAGATACGGAATCATACAAGATACGACCTCTGGGACTAATTAAGCGGGAACCCCAGTAGGTGTGTTTAGCGTTATAGTCTCCAGCAGCTATGAAGCGGGGACCTAAAGATTTGTAAAAACTGTTGTACTGATCCTTCGTTATGGAGAACCTGGGTGGACAATACACTGACGAAATAACTAGGTTAGCGAAAAATTCATCAATGCAAACGTTTGTTGCTTGAATATAGCATTCGGAGATGCCACCTAACCATTGGTGTTTAATTCTTGATTTGATTAGTATAGCCGAGCCACCACATGATCTATCTCTGGGATCCTTCGAATCATAAAAATTGTATCCACTTATTTTAAAAGTGCTCCTAGATGTCATATGAGCCTCGGAAATACACATGACGTCAATTTTATGGTGTATTAAAAAATATTCGAGCTCGTTTTTGTGTTGGCGGATGCCGTTTGCGTTCCAGAAACAAACCCTGAGGCAGTTCATGGTCTTTTAAGCATGGCCTGCAGAAGAGCAGACTGCATTTTCTGCATCTCCTGCATCATGCCAGCCATTTGCGCCATTATCTGCGTAAATTGTTTGACCATATTGTCAATTACGGCTTCCAGGCGGCTAAAATTGGGACCAGTTGGTTCACTTGTTGGCACTTGTTGTTGTGTGGTTGGTTGGTTTGGCCTTTGTGCATTGGACTGGTTTGACTTTAGTGCGTTGGCGTAAGAAATTTGACTAGTAGTTGGCTGTGCTAACTGGGAAATGTTTGTTGTTGGTATATTTAACGGCTGGGGAGGGGCAGGAACTACCTTCGGCTTGGATGAGCGTTTAACCAAGTCAAAAACAGGGCAACCTCTATAGTTGGCGGTGTGGTTTCCCCCGCAATTACTGCATTTCTTCACCCTAGGATCTTCTTTTGGCTTGTCGCAGTTGGTCGTATCGTGCAGATCCCCACACACAACACAAACAGAAGGCAATTTACAATATGCTTTGGTGTGGCCATATTCCTGGCAGTTTAAGCACTGTACGGGCCCAGATCGCTTATGTGGCACCTCCACTATAACTCTACGGTGCATTATATATCTAAGATCATATATCGGATGTGTTTCATTTTTTTTCAATTTAATGTCACTGGGCTCAAGCTCCACCCGGAATAATGGTTAAGGGTATTTTTCCCTGTTCCTTATGTTTCGCCCATGTTCTGACAATCGCATTTCGCAAAATATTGGCGATGCGATTTGAAATCGCATGACAGGTGTTCTGAAGTTCACAATCGCAAGAAAGTTTGCGACTTAAAATCGCAAGAGGTAAATGAGGTAAACTGATGTATTTTGCCCAAACTAAGTTAAAAACAGCCATTTAAACTATAAACAATTATAATATATGGGGTTTTTGTTATAATTTTCACAATTTGTTTTATTTTTTGTAAAAAGTCTCAATAAAAATTCAATTTTAGAAAACTGCTGGTTATGCACATTTTCTTTTTTCAATTGTTTACTTTTTTTTATGTATGAACTTTATTGAAAAACAAGAAAATAAAAATGTTGGTGCAGAAATAGGTACAACTTGTTACATATTCATTGGTTTTTTGTTTTGTATTTTTAAAAGAAACAGGTTTTTATTCTCAAATACATCACCGAAAAATAACAAAACGCAAAGAAAACGCGTGAACTACAGAACATGCAAAAAAAATTTTTTCGATTTACAAATCGCATGTGATTTGACAATCGCGTGAGAGTCAGAACATGGGCGTTTGATACATATTTGACTCTAAAGCCCTTCATGCACAAATTGGTTTTAATTTCCTCCGGGTCAACATTAGAGTCAATACCTTTTATAACTACCTGGAGGCCCTTAGCGTTCTTAAGCTGGTAAGTATAGAAATTTTTCTTAAGTTTTTCGAGCTCCGAAATAGTGGTGCGGTAAGCGTTTTCATCATTCACCTGAATTTTTGTCTCGTATATGCTACCTCGTTTAATGTTAGTAACGTAAAAGTTGTTTTCTCCAATCAAACCTACTAAAAACTTTACAAGATTATTCGAATTCCTTTCCCTCAAATAAATCGGAGGTGGCTTAAAGGACTTTTTTTCAGTAACGGGGGCATCATTATCATCGTGCAGAATGGCAAAACGATTTTGCGATGAGGTTGGCCTTTCATCGTCTTTCAACATTTTTGCAGGTTAAGATGTTTCTGCCGATTTTGGACTTCTCCCCCTTTTAAGAACTGTTACGTACCTGTCTATCCCTACCTGGATCTTAGGAGCACACGCAGAAATTGGGCCTGGAGCGCCTTTAGCAGCTGTAGGTGCGACACCAGAACTTGACAAAGAAGACCGCGATGAAGATGGCACCTCGGTATTTTTTTTATAATTTTTAAACAGAGATTGGGCTAAATTTGTCGCTTGTTCAGTACATTTATTAAAGTTAGGCACACTTGCACTTAAATTATTTGTATTTGTTTTCGGTTTTGCACTTAAATAGTTTCTATTATATTCAGGGTCTCTAATGTTTTCATTGCTAACGCTTTCTGAGCTTAACACAATGTAAGCATTTCGGCTATTAGGCCCACTGTCACTACGATTACTGTTACTCATTAACCGTTTGGTTTTTTTGTTTTGTTTGTTTTTATTTTCAATTCTCACTTATGTCTTGTAGGTATGTATATTAACAATTTTTTTTTTTTTAACTTATTACAAATATCACCTATTACAAATATACACTCGCGTAGACACGTCCGTACACTACGAGATTAAGAGAGCAACTAATTGAGAAAGATGGCAAAAACTATAACGTCAGCTTTTTAAAGAAGAAGTCAGGTTCTTTCAAGTTTTTTTATCCTGATAAAGAAGATAAGTGGTTTATAAATGACATAGAAATAAAGGCTAAGCTTCCAACACCAGTACACCAACCTGGAACATCGAGGACAGCTGGGATGATGAATTTTGACTTCGATTTCTCTAAATTTAAAATGGGGTAAATAGAAAGACAACTAATTTAACTTTATTAATGAATGTGATTTATATTTTTCTGTGAAGTCCTTGAAAAGAGTAATTTTTGTGAATTTTAGTTCCTATCGATACCTAGCGTATTTTTTCTGTTTAAGTTTGCTACTTATATATATATATGTACGTACCTTAATTAAAAAAAGAAGTTATTTTTAAGCTGATGTCTTTTTTATGTTTTTAAGTTTATTTGTATGCCTTAATAATATAAAACTCAAAGCTGCCCCGTATCGGGGACACATTTGAACACAATGACTTCATCCATTAACAAATAAATAAAAATTTGAAAAGATCTAAAAATAAGTAACTTGTATATATGAAGTAAAGTTTATTTCCATACGCATTAGTTGAGTTATGTAAAAAGTTAATAGTTAAAAAAACTGAATTTTTTTGAGGCTTGAAAGCAAAAAGTCTTCAAAGGTGCCCCCCTCTCCCCTACATAGAG
This sequence comes from Melanophora roralis, assembly GCA_963583895.1. Taxonomy (NCBI): domain Eukaryota; kingdom Metazoa; phylum Arthropoda; class Insecta; order Diptera; family Rhinophoridae; genus Melanophora; species Melanophora roralis. The sequence continues at coordinate 34,542,222 of OY757191.1, read as the reverse complement.
TTTGAAGAAAAAATTGCTAACATACATATGTATATGTAACTTTTAAACTATTTATCGGATTAAGACATAATGTATGGAGCGATTATAGCTAATGATAAAAGCTTTCAAAATACGTATAATATTTATGCTAAAAAACATTTATTGCAGTTCAATAGCTAACCAAAATATACATAAATTATAAAAATTTATATTATTGTTATTACCGATTTATTAGGGAAGCTAAGAAATCTTGAGGTTCTTTGATGCTTCTGAAACACTTCTCCAGAATTTTTAATACATCGGTATTCTTCGCAATCGCTTGAAATAATGTAAGGACCAAATAAATCCCCAAGGCCTTTTTTATGTGGTCCTATTTTGCAAAACACACAGATCCATGTTGAATCAGCTGTGTCTGCGTCATATCTATTGCTTAGTGTAGAAGAGTGGCATCCTTTAACTCTCTTCCGTTCGTACGCACATTTACTAGCTACTTTTGATTTTGGCCACTTTTCATTTGAGTCATCCGCTGTAACAGTGTTTACAACAGAAACACTTCCGTTATTTTTTATTAAAATAAATGGAGATCGATGTTTAGTATCAACATCTTTTAATAGCAATGGTCTGCCTTGAATGTCGTTCTCGATTTCATTCGGTAATAAACGTTTCATATACAGTTGTTTAATTTTTTGTGAATTTCTTTTTATTTTAATGGGGTTTGTCGTCAAATTGTGTTTAATTTCATTGTTACAATGATTAGAAGTAATGAAAGTTATCTTCTTTTTAGATTTAGAAAGTTGTTGAGTGTTTCTAACCTTATCTTTCCTTTCTCTGATAATTTTTTTAGTTTGTACGTCCCTAATTTGTGCTGACAAACTATTTTCAACAATCAAATCGTAACAGGAGTTTTTTTTGTGGTCATTGTACATTTTCATTGGAACTTCCAGCAATTTTGTATTTGTTTCAATTGAAGGTGGAACAGATTTTAAACGCACAAAGGATTTAGATGTTATGACCTCTTGATTTAACATTTTTGAACATCCTGGCTTCCTATTTGTATTTAAAGAACATGAATCTGTTGAACTTCCAGAAGTTCCTATCACAAGCAACGATTTGCCGAAAGCATTACATGGTACTATTTTATCATCATAAAGTTCTTTCTTGTTGTTTGCATTATTCTCAATATTTTTATTATGTATGATTTTCTGGTCGTTTCTTAAACTTGCTATTTGCTCGTCCTCAATACCAGCAAACATTTCTTCTAATTTATCTTCAATCTGAAAAGAAATTAACATTATTTTAATAAATGTGGCAAAGTGAAGGAAACAATGTGATAAGATTACTACCAATGGGGGTTTTCACACAAGACTAATTTTTAATCCGCACAACTTTTGTTCTTTCGTATTCACACTAGACTAATTATGCTGACATAAAATTGTGTACGTATACAAAGCTTTGTGTGTGTTGGTATTTTCTTTGTTTATTTCACATTTGCCACGTGTGTATGTGCTAGTTTTGTTCTGTTTGTGCGGGGTTGAAACTGGTTGAAAAAATTGTGCCAACCAAAAACCACTCTCTTCACCGAAAAAGCCAACAAACTGCAATTTTATGCCAGCACAATTAGTCTTGTGTGAAAACCCCCAATAAGAACCTTTACTTAACTTCAACTCAGTGATGTTATACACTTTTTTAATAAGTCTTTGCACAGTCGGAAAAAAAATCCCTATTTTACCCTATGCTCTCAAAAATTTGTCACTACAAAAATCCCAACTTTTTAATGCAAACATAAATCAACACAAAAAGAAGGAAACATACGTTTTTTTTTTTTTTGTTTCATATATTTATTATTGAATCTTCGCCTGTGGCGAACTAACAATAAGTGTTCAAATCTTAAAACTAGGTAGTTAATATAAGTCCAGCCAGTGCCAGACTAAAATTTAAGTTCTCATATTAATTATCAAGCTTCATATAAGCGCAATAGTATCCCTCCTTTTCAGGCGGGTGTGCCCACTATGTTGCAGGATGTTTCGGGCGAGCGGATTTGGGTGAGCTTCCAGCTTATTTAAATACTTGTCCACATAGTTCAGGATTTCGCATTTAACTAGTGGAACTAGTAGATCCTTGTGGATGTTGCTGTTTTTAACATACCAAGGAGCACCAGTTATCATTCTTAGGATTTTGTTTTGCCTGCGTTGAATTTTTTCTATGTTGGATGCGGAAGCAGTGCCCCATAATTGTATACCGTAGCACCAAATTGGTTTCAAAATCGATTTGTAGAGTAGAAGTTTACAATCAAGACGAAGCACAGAGTTTCTGCCGATTAGCCAATGAATTTGTGTAGCTTTAAGTTTCATTTGCGTCAACTTCGCATCTATATGAGACTTCCATGTGAGGCGGCGGTCTAGGTGAATACCAAGATATTTTGTCTCGGTTCGTTGAGGCACCATATGGTTGTTAATAAGAATTGGAGAGCACGTTTCTTTGCGTAAAGTAAAAGTTACGTGGGTACATTTTTGTTCATTTATTTTTATTCCCCATAACTTTGCCCATTTTTCAACTTGGGTTACGTGTTGCTGCAATTGGTTTGAAGCCTCTTTAGGGTCTTTATGAATACTAAGAAAAGCAGTATCATCAGCAAATGTCGACGTGTGTGTAAAACTATTGGTTGGCATATCTGCTGTGTAAAGCAAGTACAGAACTGGACCTAGTATACTCCCTTGAGGTACACCAGCCCCTATTGTTTGAGAAGAACTTATTTGGTTTCCCTCTTTGATTTTAAACTGTCGACCGGTTATGTACTTTTCTAGTAGGTTGAAAATATTAGCTGGAAGGTTTAGCTTTAGTTTGTTTAACAGGCCTTCGTGCCATACTTTATCGAAAGCTTGAGAGACATCTATAAAAAGCGCGGAGCAGTACTTTTTTTCCTCGAAAGTTTTTCTTATAACCTGCACCAGTCTGTGAGTTTATTTCTATTGTGCTATGTTGACTTCTAAAGCCAAATTGGTGATCTGGAATGCAGTTGTTTTCATTCAGGATCGGAGTAAGCTTGTTTTTAAGCAGCTTTTCAAACAGTTTTGACAAAGTTGGTAACAAACTTATAGGCCTATAAGACTCCACCTTAGAAGGATCTTTACCAGGCTTAGGAATCATCTTAACTAAGGCAACTTTCCATATTGGTGGAAAATGTTCAAGCCGTATTATGGCATTAAAAATAAAAAGAATTATTCTTTTTGCTGTAAAAGGTAGCTCAATGAGCATTTTGTTGCTTATTTTATCAACGCCAGGAGCTTTTTTATCATTAAGGTTAGAAATAGCTTCTACCACATCTGAATATCGGAAACGTATTTCTATAGGACGTCTAGAAACAACAGGCGGTAATTCCCTCACGTCAGTGCATGTATTAGGAGTGAACACGTTTCTTAAATGGCTTGCGAGCAGATCGCATTTTTCTTCATCATTTCTAGCCCAGGATCCTCTTAGATTGCGCAGTGGTGGTTTTGCAATTACGGGTCTTTTGAGACGACTGGCTGATCGCCATAGAGAATAATTTGTTTGAGGGGTTGCGTCTAGACCTTCCAAATACTTCTTAATTGATGCAATTCTGTGTACCTCCAGCAAGTTTTTTAAGCGATTTGTACACTCTTTTAGCTTCGTTTTAAGTTGGGGCGATCTATGCTGTTGCCATTCTCTTCGCGCTCTCCTTTTTTCAGATAAAAGCTCCTCAACATCGACAGAAAAAATTTTGTTGTATTTGACCTGACGGTATGTTGAAGAAGCATGTTCAACGGCTTTTTTAATGTTTTCATTTAGGATATTTAGGCAATCATCGATTTCTTGGGGAGTTTTTAGTGGTATGTGTTCCGAGCAGTGAGAGCTGATATATTTTTTATATTTTAACCAATTTACTCTTTTTGATAAGAAAAAATCACTAGTTGCTATTTGGTGAGGACTGCAAATAGTGATAATTGTGGGTGAGTGGTCAGAAGATAAATCGAAGGAGGCTTCAGCCTCAATAAGGTCCGGTGATATACCTTTTGCCACGCCAAAATCTATTACGTCTGGAATTTTATTATTTTCCGTTGGCCAATAGGTTGGTTGTCCAGTTGAAATAACGAAAAGTCCTATTTCCGACACTGAGTCATACAAGACACGACCTCTGGGACTAATTAGGCGGGAGCCCCAGTATGTGTGCTTAGCGTTATAGTCTCCAGCAGCTATGAAGCGGGGACCTAATGATTTGTAGAAACTGTTGTACTGATCCTTCGTTATGGAGAATCTGGGTGGACAGTAAACTGATGAAATAACAAGGTTATGGAAAAATTCATCAATGCAGACGTTCGTAGCTTGGATATAACATTCCGAGAGGCCACCCAACCATTGGTGTTTAATTCTTGATTTGATTAGAATAGCCGAGCCACCACATGATCTATCCCTAGGATCCTTTGAATCGTAAAAAGAATAACCACTAATTTTAAAAGTGCTTCTAGATGTCATATGAGTCTCAGAAATACACATAACATCGATTTTTTGGTTCATCAAGAAATATTCGAGCTCGTTTTTGTGTTGGCGGATGCCGTTTGCGTTCCAGAAACAAACCCTGAGGCAGTTCATGGTCTTTTAAGCATAGCCTGCAGAAAAGCAGACTGCATTTTTTGCATTTCTTGCATCATGTTGGCCATTTGCGCCATAATCTGCGTAAATTGTGTGACCATATTGTCAATTACGGCTTCCAGGCGGCTAAAATTAGGCCCGGTTGGTTCGCTAGTTGGCACTTCTTGTTGTGTTGTAGGCTGGGTAGACTTACGTGAATTAGGCTGGTTAGACTTTAATGCGGCGGCGTAAGAAACTTGATTTGTAGCTGGTTGTGCCAATGGAGGCATATTTGTAGTTGGTATATTTAAAGGCTGGGGAGGGGCAGGAACTATTTTCGGCTTAGTTGATTGCTTAACTAAATTAAAAACAGGACAACCTCTATAGTTGGCAGTGTGGTTTCCCCCGCAGTTGCTGCATTTCTTTATCCTAGGATCATCTTTTGGCTTGTCGCACTTGGTCGTATCGTGCAGATCCCCACACACAACACAAACAGTAGGCAACTTACAATAAGTTTTAGTGTGGCCATATTCCTGGCAGTTTAAGCACTGTACGGGCCCAGATCGCTTATGTGGCACTTCCACAGTGACTCGTCGGTGCATAATATATTTTAAATCGTAGATGGGGTGAGTTTCACTTTTTTTCAATTTGATATCACCAGGCTCAAGCTCCACTCGGAATAATGGTTGGGGGTGTTTTTCCCTATTTCTCATATTCGATACCGTCCTAACCATAAACCCTTTGTTTAACAAACTGGTCTTGATCTCTTCTGGGTCAACGTTAGAATCAATGCCTTTAATAACTACCTGAAGGCCTTTTGCGGTCTTGAGTTGGTAGGTATAGAAGTTTTTCCTGAGTTTTTCGAGCTCCGAAACCGTGGCGCGGTAGGCGTTTTCATGGTTCACTTGAATTTTTGTCTCAAATATGTTACCGCGTTTAACGTTTGAAACATAAAAGTTATTTTCCCCAATCAAACCGACTAAAAACTTGACGAGATCATTTGAGTTTTTTTCCCTCAAATAAATGGGAGGTGGCTTAAAGGACTTTCTTTCACTAACATGGGCCTCATTATCCTCTTGTAAAATTGCAAAACGATTTTGCGATGAGGTTGGCCTTTCATCGTCTTTTAAAATTTTTGCAGGTTGAGATGCTTCTGCCGATTTAGGGCTCCTTCCCCTTTTAAGAACTGTTACGTACCTGTCCATCCCTACCTGGATCTTAGGAGCACACGCAGAAATTGGGCCCGTAGCGCCTTTAGCAGCTGTTGGTGCGACACCAGAACTTGATAAAGAAGACCGCGATGAAGATGGCACCTCGGTATTTTTTTTATAATTTTTAAACAGAGATTGGGCTAAATTTGTCCCTTGTTCAGTACATTTATTCAAATTAGGCACACTTGCACTTAAATTATTTGTATTTGTTTTCGGTTTTGCACTTAAATAGTTTCTATTATATTCAGGGTCTCTAATGTTTTCATTGCTAACGCTTGCTGAGCTTAACACAATGTAAGCATTTCGGCTATTAGGCCCACTGTCACAACGATTACTGTTACTCATTAACCGTTTGGTTTTTTTGTTTTGTTTAGTTTGTTTTTATTTTCGATTCTCACTTATGTCTTGTAGGTATGTATATTAACAAATATTTTTTTTTTGTAACTTATTACAAATATCACGTATTACAAATATACACTCGCGTAGACACGTCCGTACACTACGAGATTAAGAGAGCAATTGTACGTACATTCTATATACGCATATAAATAAGCACATAAACAAGGCTTCTTGATTTTGATCAAGTTACTTTGTCAAAGTGGTTTATTTTCGTGTCTAATAAATTTGGTTTGTTTTTAATTGTGTTAAATTTTGTAAAAATTGTTTTAAACTGTTTAAATTTTAAAATTAAATTTATACTGAAGTGAAATTTATACATCTATACACATTTTCATAGCAATAAAATAGTTTTTTTTGCAAGTGTGTGTTTTATATTGTGCGAATTTGCTTTGGGTTTTGACCAGGGTACACTTATCAGGTAGGAGCGATTCTGCAAAAACAACTAAAACCGACATAAGAATATCAAACACAAATAACAAAAACGCACTAAATGCTTCTTCTTCTTTTTGAGCTTTTCTTACGATACTACAGTTGTTGTTTGTATAAAAGGAAGAAAATACATAAACATAAACAAAATTTGACATTAATATAATGAAATACCATTGCTCAGCTGTTTATCTGAGGCTACCTGATATACGTGTACCCTGGTTTTGACAATGTAACTAGGCATTTTTTCTTTTACCTTGTATGAATTTGCCTTGTACATAAATCAGTCTTTTCATATAATTAAAATAATATAACGAAAAATAATAATAAACATAAAAGCAAAGAATATAAATAAAACGAAACAGATATTTGTACTTTGTACATTTGGGTTGTGTTTTCTTATAAAAAAAATAATGCTTGTTTTGAACGATTGTTTCCTCATAACTGTACAGTTGTAAAGCCAATTATTTTAAATGCAATTCGTTACTCTGGAAAGTGTAACAATTTTTAGATTCATCTTGTAAAAAGATCGGGCAATGCATATTGAAGTTAAAGTTTTGTTTCCTTAAAGCAAGCCGAGGAGTCCGAAGATGATAAATTCATTTTACAGAAACATAATGTATGTATATTGATTCAATATCCCTGCTCAATTGGCGGGAAATACTCAAAAGAAATGACAATATGCAATGTTGCTGTTACAACAATTTTACGCGTTGCTTGCAGAAATTAAAAAAGAGTGCCAGATTAATATATTTCTGCAAAATCCCCACGCTCGATTTTTTTAGACGAAAATCCCTACGAATAGGGATTTTTCCCTACTTATAACATCACTGCTTCAACTGTGATAGGCTAGGGCACGACAACATTAGGTAATTGAATTTTCATTTTTATACACTAACAATAAGTATTCAAAGCACAAAAATTCATTCTTAGCACGAGCGCTATATTCAGCTGTGCCGAATCTTATATACCCTTCACATTGGTCTCTTTGTTTATTCAGTCAGCTGATATAGGCAAGTTGTTTTCGAACCGTAAATATTATAATTATTTGTGAAGGGCTTAAAATAGAAAACTCACAGCATTTGAACAATTGTATCGACTTTCCTATCTTTAAAAACCCAGAATATATACATATAATTTATGGGTTTTTAATAACATTACAAACGAAATGACAAACTGATATTCATATACCCTTACCACTATGTTAAAGGTATAACAACAATCACACACACACACACTATGGCTCTTAAAAAACAGAAAAAAAACTAAGCAAAAACAATCAACAACTCATGTTCATACTAAAGACCTGCAAAAATATAACACAAAGTATTGCAAAAGCAAATATACCTTGTACATCCATGTACATACTAGTTGTTTTTGGTATAAATGTGTAAATAAGTGTAACTGATATTGTATGGTTTTGCTATTGCGCACTCACTCTACTCTTATAAACAAATATTATTGTTTATGGTTTTGCATAGAGTGCGTATTGTATTTGTTTTTTTTTTTGTGCTGACTAACAACAGTATCATGCATGTTTTCTCATTACTGTTGGTGCAACAAATACACAAGATCGTTTATAAAAAAGGTTGTGAATGAAACAAAAATTTGATTTTTAAAGTTTATTGTAGTGTTTAAAAATTAATAAAATAAACTTTAAAAAAACATTTTTTTATCTCAAGCTCAAAAATTAAGATAAAATAATATATATTTACTTTGTATTTTTTAATAATTTTAATTTTAAATTTGACTTTAATATATATAGTTACGATGCAGTTTTAATTTTTTTTAGCTAAATTTGTTTAATTTATTTAAATAAAATTTAAAAAATAGAAAAACTGGCTCATGTAGCCAGAATAAGAAAACACATCGAAAGTACTTATAGTTAAACATCATTATTTGTATGTATCTGTTTCAACGAAACATAGAAAAACAAATATGTTACTCTTGCTCTCATTTTACCAAACCACACCATATTTATTTAAAGAAAACACCAATACACACTTATAACAAAAACACGAAGCTACTTAACAATACGCACTAAAAGCTGAAAAACACACAAACTGGTGTTAAAAGATATAACTTTGCAAGTGTTTAGTTCATACATGCCTATATCCAAACATACATACAGAAACTTAATACGTATTTATGCACATCACATGTATGTTTACAGCGTTACCAGTTGGTTTCATTTTTTGTATGAATTTTGTTCTAAAAACAACTTGGGCAATCGCAATAGTTTGCCTTTATCTATGTCATTGGTGAACCGGTTTTGCTTATTTTAAATAGCAATCATCTCAGGTATATTTGTGATAGTTTGACACAAATACCTGGTCCGTAGTACCTAAATTGACTCCGAAAATTTGATTTCAGCAGACAAACAGTCGGACAGACGGACATGGCTAAATGGGCTTTCCTAATATATGTATACCCTTATCATTATGTAAAGGGTATAAAAATAGACCTTTATTCGTGTTCATATTCTCGTGGTGTACGGACGTGTCTACGCCAAAATTATTAAGCGAAGTATTCGTAACAAGCGAAAAGCTAAATTTGTATATACATATGTATGTTCATATAAATTGAAGTAAAACAAAAAAAAAACATTTTTTCCCATTGTTTTGTATAATTGAATTTTCGCTTATGCGAACTAACAAGTATTCAGGTCAAACTAAAACTTAGGTTCTCAAAGTAAAACTAAATTATTTCAATTGTTCAGTTAAGTGCATTAGCATCCCTTCTTTTCATACAAGTGTAAAAACTATGTTTGAGCGAGCGAATTTGAATATGTTTCCAGCTTATTTGTATACTTGCCCACATACATAGTGTAGTGTTTTGGGGTCGTCTTAATTTTTGTGTACCCTATAGCCCAATATAATTTTATACAGCTGTAGGGGATCAGCTTGATGGTTAGGCGTTCTCTCGAACTGCCAAATTAGGGATTAGACATAAAACAAGGCAACGATGTGCCACTTTATTGTTTCAAATATAAAATCCTTGTTTATTTGTGGGCTACTACCCTTTTTATACTAATTTCTACATTATTGCTTACTTATTCTAACTTACAGTGTTAGTTTCTTAAATATATTCTGCTTTGTCAGTGCCATGCAATCATCAATGCATATTACTCTAGCCAATCAGAATGTGAGAGTGAGGAATGCACTCATTAACATTTGACACTCTTAAGTTTGGTCATTCACATTCTGATTGCCCTACATACTTTACTATAGTAGACTCATATTTAAACATATTGAGTCACTGGATAAGTGTCGTTATTTGATCTTTTATTAGTGGCATTTACCCTACCATTATTGGGGTGGTATGTATAAGTTTTAGAGTGGTTATTTGGTATGCAGTGGACACTAGTAAGGTACACTACACCCTCACCGTTAAGAGAAAAATTAGGGGAGTAATTTTTCTTGATGCATCCATAGCACTGTAAAAATTATGATTGTCTTAAAGATTTTTACAATTCATTTACATCTATTATTATTATTATACTTCTATATCTTTGCCTTTACATATTTTGTTTTATTTATTGGTTCTTAATCCTAGGTATGGTTTTAATTGGTTATTGTGAATTTCTTTTTCTATCCCGTTATAATCTATAGTGGTATTTACACCATTACTCTTAATTATTCTATATGGGCCTTTGTACGGGCTTTGGTATTTCTTTCTATTTTCTATTTTTATTAAGACTAAATCTCCTATATTTAAATTTAATCTATTATTATATCTATTGTCCAGTATTCTCTTTTCTTTCGTTTTATTTGTTAGTTCTTTTGCCCTTTCCAAAGAAAACTTTAATTTCTGTTTTAACTCTTTTGTATAGTCATCGTAATTATAGATTTTTATTTCCTTATTGTCACAGATTTCTGATGGTAAGCATGGTAATTTACCATAAACTAGTTCGAATGGCGTGTAGCCAGTATCTATGTGTGGTGCCGTGTTATAGGCGAAAGTAAAATAATTTATCCACTTATCCCATTCGTAATCATTTGCCGTTGTTAGCAAGAATTCATTGAGAACTCTATGATTTCTCTCCACCGAACCTATTGTCTCATGGTGGTAAGGGGTTGAAAATGTCTGCTTGATATCAAGTAACGAGCATATGTTACGCATCAGTTCGTTTTTAAATTCAGTTCCGTTGTCTGACTTGAGAACTTTAAATTTACCATGTTTTAAAATTAATTGTTCTACTAGTGTTTTAGCAATTGTAGGTGCATCTTTTGTTGACATTGGGTGAGCGATAACGAATTTTGTTAGTTCACATTGCATTGTCAATATATATCGGTATCCGTTTGAAATACGAAGCGGACCTACAGTATCCACTGACATTGTCTCAAAACTGTTGTTTGGGGTGTTTGTTAGCGTAAGTGGTTCTTTAATGTTCTTCGTTTGTTTGTTTGTGTTACACTTGTCACAATATTTTACAAATTGTTTAACCATCTTATTCATATTTTTCCAAATGTATCGCTGTTTCAATTTAATTATTGTTTTTCTAATTCCTAAGTGGCCTGCGTGTGTGGCATTGTGGAATTCTTCGATGAGTTTATATTTCAATATGTCATCTGTTATTCTTTTTGGGTCATTATATATTAGAATTTTAAGTTGAGGACTTTTATTGTTTATTTTTATCTTTGTATATGCTTCTTTCAATTTTTCCATTGTATATACTTTAAATATTCTATCACTTTTTGCTAGCGCTAATTCTCTTATCTTTTCTTCATTCATTTTAGATACCAGTTTCCTCAGAATCGAATCTAGATTCGCTGAGTTATCGCTGAATCTTGCATGCATATTATCGTTTTGTACGTTCCTGGTATGTAACTTCTTCATAGTCGAATCTTGTTTCGATGAATTATCGTTACATCCTTTGTTCATATAATTATTATTTTGAGTACGTGATTTCTTCATGATCGAATCTTGTTTCGATGAATTGTCCTCACGTCCCACGTGCACAATATTATCTTTAATTCTTATTTCGACGTCTTCTATATTCTCAAACTTATTAAATTGCAATTTCTTTATGTTCTTGATATCATTTATGGATGTGCATTCCCATATTAGAAGTTGATCAGACTCCTGAGAGATGCTTTTATCCGATACTTTTGTATTTACATTATCATTCCTCTTTGTATTACCTGCCTCATTATCTTTATTTATTTTATGGTTTGTCTCATTATTTATATTATTTCTGTTAAGTTTTTCTTGCATGGCCCTTGTAGTTATTAGTATCTTATTTTCCGTTTCATCATTTTCTAATGGTATCATTTGTTTAAGTATTTCCGAGTTTATTTCAATTCTTGATAATGCGTCCGCATTAGTGTTAATTTTCCCTTTCTTATACATTATTGTAAAATCATAGTCGCTTAAATCTAGCCTGATTCTTGTCATTTTTGATGACGGATTCCTGTGTGAAAATAGGGAGATTAGTGGTCTGTGGTCTGTTACTACTATGAATTTTCGACCGTATAAATATGGTCTGAAAAAATTTATTCCCCAATGGATTGCGAGCAATTCCTTTTCAATTATCGGTTTGTTCAAGTCGTGTTTCTGTAGAGATTTACTTGCATAGGAAATTGGTAGATCCTGGCCAATTTCGCCTTGAGATAAGACAGCTCCCAGTGCGTAGTTTGAGGCGTCGGTTGTCAAAATGAATGGTTTTTCGAAATTTGGGTATTGTAGAATTGGGGGTTTCATTAGTTTTTCTTTTAAGGTGTCAAAAGCATTTTGACATTCATTTGTCCATAGGAATTTCGCTGATTTTCTTAGTAACATATTCAAGTGTTTCGCAATGTCTGCAAAATTTGGTATAAATTTCCTATAATAATTGCAAAATGCAACAAATCGTCGTACTTCGTCCGTGTTTCTTGGTATTGGGTAGTTCTTTATCACCTTATATTTTGATGGGTCTGTTTTCACACCGTCTTTTGTTATTAAATGTCCCAAGTAAACAACTTCAGATCTTAGGAAACAACATTTCCTTGGATTCAGTTTTAAATGGTATTTTTGCAGTCTGTCGAGAACCTTTATCAGGTTTTGATTGTGATGATTTAAGCTGCAACCGTATACGATTATATCATCCACGTAGAGAAATGCTTCGGATTCTAGTCCGGATAATGCTATTGTAAGCATTCTTTGAAAGCTGTTAGATGAAATTTTTAGTCCGAATGGAAGTCTTTTAAACTGAAAATGCCCTTGTGGTGTTGAAAATGCAGTTAGTGGTCTGGAGTTTTTATTCAACTCAATTTGATAAAAAGAATTAGTCATATCGAGTGTAGAAAACCATTTTGCTCTACCTAATTTGTCCAAAATATCCTCCAGTCTAGTTAGAGGAAATTTGTCATTAACAATTCTATCATTAAGTTTTCTAAAGTCTACAACAAGTCTCCATTTCTTTTTATCTTCCATATTTTTCTTTGGTACTAAGAGGAGTGGAGCATTGTATGGACTAACGGATGGTTCTATTGTTTCGTCATCAAGCATTTTCTTTACCTGTTCATTTATTATGTCTGTATGTGAATGTGGTAATCTATAGTTCTTTATGTACACAGAAGTGTTGTCTGAGGTTATGATTTCTTGTTTGTAAAAGTTGTTGACACTCAACTTTTCGTTTTCTAAATGAAAAACGTTTTGATATGTTTTAAGTATTTCTGTTAATTTTGTTTTTGCGTACTCATCGTCATGGTCTAATTGCAATTCATTTAAAATTTTGTTAAAACGTTCGTCGCTGTTTATATTGTTGTAACTTAATATGTCGTAGTTTTTTAATGGGTCAGTGTGTAGTTTAATGCCCTGTAAAGTTGTTGTTTCGTTTGTTGTGTTTAAAATTTTGACGTGTGTCATACCGTTTTTAGGTGCTATTGAATTACTTAAAAAAATTCCGTCTTTCAGTTCGGTATTAAATATGACGCAATCTTCTGTAAGGTTCAATCTCAATGGTTGTATAATTTCTGTTCGTGGGGGTACGGTTATTTTTAGGGTATCGAATGATTTTGTTTGCATTGGCAGAGTTATTGTTTCATTGTTGATGAACAAAGAAATTGTAAATGTCTCGTAATCTATTTTGCATAGGTACTCTCTTAAGAAATCTCTTCCTATTATTCCGTCTGTTTCTATTGGAAAATTGTCGTCTACTAGATGAAAGTTGTGTTTACATGTTTGGTTTGCCATTGTTAGTTCAAGTTCACTTGTCCCTAATGAATGTATTTCCTCCTTAGTGATGCCTGTTAATTTGCATCTATTCTCCACATTTAATGGTTCATCATCAAAAATTTCCTTGGTGCGACATAATGATACATCGGCTCCTGTGTCGACAAGAAATGTTAAATTTTTGTTTTCGTATTTAGCAGTTATGAAATTTGTATTATTATTTGAAACTTTGTATATCTTTAATTTTGGCTGTCCGGAATATCCCTGTATTCCGAGCCTTCTTCGTTTCCCTCGTTTTGAACTGTACGTATATACCTTCTGTTGTGGCTGCTTCTGTTGTCATTGTCTCTGTTAGAATTATTGTTATTACCTCTACTGTCATTGTTGTTATCTCTGTTGTTTTGGTAGTTGTTATTTACTCCATTAGAATTGTTATTTCTAGAGAAGTTTGTATTTCTTCGTGAATTGTTATTATCATAGTTATTGTTTCTAGTGTTGTTATTGTTGTTGAAGCTGTGATTACTGTTGTAACCATTGCCTCTGTTGAAATTTGCATTGTTGCCATTATTCCTGTTATTAATATTGTTTTTGTGAAGGTTTCGGTTATCATGATGCCTGTTCTTGGTGTAGTTAGAAAATCTGTTGTTATTTCCGTTGTGGTTTTGTGGTTGATACTGTGGTTCTTCTTTTCTGATATGTAGGATATCGTGCTGCGTTGCCTTTTTCTCATTTTCAATTTCGACTGCAAGGTCGGATGCTTCCTGTAGTGTAGTTGGTCGGGCAGCGTATATGGTTGGTTTAAAGTACTCATTTAGACCTTTCTTGAATGTATCTAAGGCAAGCTTATTATTTAATCGGACTATAACGTTTTTCTCAGCCTCTGTTACTTGATCTCCTAACTCTTCTATGCCTAGTTTGTTTAGGTTGTCAATTATACTCATTATCTTCTCCCTATATGAATTAATAGACATCTTCCCTTGGGATAATGTAGTGAGTTTGGATTGTAATTCTGGGATTGTTTTATTGTTCTTGTATCTTTTCTCTAAGAGTCTCTTAAGCGTTTCGAAATTTTCAGGTTTCGAATAGCTTCCAATTGATGTTCTGACATTCGAGGATAATTTAGCATGATAAACATACTGAAGAAAATCTATTTTTGCTGCTTCCGATAGGGTCTTATTTAATAACTCCGCTGTTATTATAAAACTGTCCAATTCAATATAATTACCTGTAAACAAAGGTAATGCCTTTGCAACCGTTTCTAAATTAAACGATGTCATGTCTAAGTCTTTTGTCCTTAATGGTTTCTTTATACTACTACCTAAGTATTCTTCTACTAGTCTGTAAAGATTATTAAATTCTAGTTTTAACGCTAACTGTTCCTTATCGTCTCCTTTTACTTCTATTAGTTGAAATTCAAATTTTAAATTTCTGATATATTCCAATTTATTCAATACCGTTGATTCGGTGTAGGTTCTCCCTGGACTCTTCTTTAAGTTCTTCCAGAGTTCTTTCAAATTATTTAATTTCTCTTCCATATATTTTTCTTAGGCTTATCTATAAGCAAAATTTAGTTTCGTTTTTATTATTTAGTTTTTCCTTACAACTTATACATTAGTTATAATATTTGTATTTCTATTGGTATTTATAAGTTTATGTATTATATATAATATAGACAAGATTATGACAATTATTAATAATGTTGACATATTTTTCGAGAACATTGTGTTAAGTTATCTATTGTCTTCTACTTATAATCGTACATACTAGTCTAATAATGTAGGCAATTGCTAATATTGCTAGGATCACTATCATAATTACTTCAGAGATGTTTAAGTTTTCCGTGTCATTTTTATTCTGTATATTCCCTGTGTGGACTCTCATGTGTTCTATTAATTGATTGTGTTCGTTTTCAGAATCTTCATGTTTCCCTACTTCATATCCCGCAAATAATAAAGGGATAGCTTTTAATATATTTTTCCACCAAGTCATTCTAATTTTAATATTATAATTTTGATACGAAAACATATAAAATACAACAACATATTTTGGTAAAATTTTGATTCAAATGTTCATACATCAAATCTTATTTTGTCTGTAGTTTTAGTTGTTTTATGGTCCTTTTGATGTTGGCACATTCTTCTTTGGTGGTTGTTAGGGTGAGCCTTTGATACAGTATGGCTAGTTGTTTTCTCGCCTGGAATCTCTTTCCCGCACGTTTCTTCTTCTTCTGGATGTCCTTGGATGGTTGGGGTTGCTTTTTGGTCACCGCAGTCCTCTTACGGTATTCTTCAATGCTTATAGCCTTCGGGCCTGCATTCAGTGGAGATGGAGTATAAGTTGGTGCTGTTGTTGCTGGTGGTCCTGGGTTATACTGTTCTGTCAAGTATTTTTCCCATCGCTCGAAAATTTCACTTATTTCTTCCTCCATAAATATGTTATTTTTCTTCAGTTAGCTATTGGTCCGAGCTGGCAGGATCGCCATGTAGTGTTTTGGGGTCGTCTTAATTTTTGTGTACCCTATAGCCCAATATAATTTTATACAGCTGTAGGGGATCAGCTTGATGGTTAGGCGTTCTCTCGAACTGCCAAATTAGGGATTAGACATAAAACAAGGCAACGATGTGCCACTTTATTGTTTCAAATATAAAATCCTTGTTTATTTGTGGGCTACTACCCTTTTTATACTAATTTCTACATTATTGCTTACTTATTCTAACTTACAGTGTTAGTTTCTTAAATATATTCTGCTTTGTCAGTGCCATGCAATCATCAATGCATATTACTCTAGCCAATCAGAATGTGAGAGTGAGGAATGCACTCATTAACATTTGACACTCTTAAGTTTGGTCATTCACATTCTGATTGCCCTACATTCTTTACTATAGTAGACTCATATTTAAACATATTGAGTCACTGGATAAGTGTCGTTATTTGATCTTTTATTAGTGGCATTTACCCTACCATTATTGGGGTGGTATGTATAAGTTTTAGAGTGGTTATTTGGTATGCAGTGGACACTAGTAAGGTACACTACAATAGTTTAGGATTCCGCATTTAGCTAGTAGAACTTGTAGATTCTTGTGGATGTTTCTGTTTTTAATATACCAAGGAACACTAGTTATCCTTTTTAAGTTTTTTTTTGCATAGTTCATTTTTGCTATTTTGGAGGCGGAGGCAGTGTCCCATAACTGTATCCTGTAGCAACCTTCATCGTCCAGTCCGAGTTCACTACATTTAATTTTCAACTCCTCAACTGTCAGTGCCAAAGTCTCCAGCAGTTCCATGTCGTGTCCGAAGTCAATATAGAGTAAGATAAGTTCAAGGATTGATTAATAATGTGATTGTTAATAGAATTTGATAATGTCCGTATTCGATCAAAACTTTTGGTTAATAAGCATAACCTTAGGCGTTGCACATAGGGATATTTTGCCATTCTAGCCGGATATTACTTTTTATTTTTTACAATAAAGCTTCTTAAAAATTACTGAGTACTCCTAGCTTGATGAAACTTGGCACAAATATGTATTGTAGTCATAGGCATTTAAGGATTAAAAGTAATGAAAATCGAACCAAGGGGGAAAAAGTCCCACCTCTGAAAATTAAATTTTTTTTAGATTTTCAAAACTTTTGTTAGGCAAATGCAACTTTAAACGTAAGCGAAAGCTAAAAAAATCTACACTTGGACAGTGTCGTCCTCTCACATTTCATGGGCGGCGACATAAAGTAAAATTTGCAAAAATAATGTATATAATAAAAATAATCGATAACTTACGCCCAAATACTATAAAAGTAAAATTTTTAAGCAGAAAAAATTTTTGGGCAGAAATGCCCAAAAACCCCACCCTCCGAAACGGCCCTGTACAAAAAAATTTTTTTTTATATTTTGCTAATTTTTTACAAAAAAATTATTAAGCTTTGTCGCTTTTTTTGTAATTTAATGTATTTAATTTATCTGAAAATAAGTAATTTATATATGTATAACAATAACTTATTTACAGAAGTTACAAGTAATTTAAGGTATGAAAACAAAAATTAGTTTAATTGAAAAAATATCCTTTTGCACTAAGAACAGGGGCCAAATTACGGCATCCGTGATCGAGTAAAATTGTTCGTAATATTTGCTTTTGAGATTACCGCATTCGTTATCGAGGAAGAGCTATCGTAATTTCTGATGATAGCATTCGTTACAAGTACGCTATCGAGTGCTGGCTAACGAAAAGTTGTTCGTGAGATAAACAGCATTCGAAATTTATTTTATGTGCAACAATAGACAGTGAAGGTAGACAAAATGTAAGTTTTTATACAAATTTTAGTTGAAGCTATAAATAAATAAAAAAAAATAAACATTTAAGGACCAATATTAACAAAATAAATGGAAAGCAAAAGGATATAATGGCTCAATTTATGGTTGATCACCCTAACTTGGCCAAAAATAAATTACCAAATTGCAGTCAAGGAAAAGCAACTTCAAAAAGATTGTGGGAACAATTAACCCTAAAACTCAACTCAACCAATCACTAAGAAATAAAGGAAATGTTACATAAAGCTAGCATTATATTGCGAATTTATATTTGCCGTCAGGGAGTTTAAATTTCTGTATGAACGCTTCCGAGCATAAAGCAGACTTTTCTGGTAAAAATTTATATAATTTTGCACACAGCTTATTATCTATTTCTTTTATCATTGTTAACCGTTTTGCAAACTCCGCTCTGACTTATTCCAATTAAATAGTAATTTCCTGTGGCATGTTGAAAAGATCCACTGCCTAAAAGTGATAATGTTACGTCCAGCTGCAGCTTTGGTGGTAGGGCAGTAGACATGTCCTTCAAAATTTAGCTCACAAAGAATAAAACGAAATGCCTCTTTTGAAACTCAAAACGCTTAACAAGCCTTAAATTATAAAGTTTTAAACGAAATTTTGTTTAAATGGTGCAGTTTGCTTACTCAGTAGCTGACAATGACAGTGGATCACTTTTAACCCGTATTTGTCTTCTTATACGAGTCCTCTGAGATAAATACAACAAAACTAATAGTCATTTTTATTTTGTTTTTTTTTATTAATTACTTAAAACCAATATAATAGCAAAATTTTGTGTTTCCTTTTTTTAACAATGTTGTAATTTTTTACTAAAAAACATATGTCATTCAATTACAATGCAAAAAAAATCTATTACATTCTATTTGAATTTCGATACGTGAGCTATCGAATGCGGTAATCCATTCATTCGATACGTGACGAAATTTAATTCGATACGAAAGTTTACTCGTTCACGACTGCCGTAATTTGGCCCCAGGAGTGCTACTGTTCTTTTTCGTCTGTTTCCTCAAAGACCTCCTCTGAATCTGAATCCTCTTGAAACTCAAGTACAGGGGGAAGCGTTAAAGAAACTGCATTTTTCGTAAAGGGCAATGACTCCTTTTTTGGAGTTGGTCTTATGCCAGTCATCAGTGGACCAAAACTGAGCAAAAGTCATTAATAGTATCTATGTTACACTGAACTCTTAAAAACTTTCTTGCAAAATTCTGCCTGTTTAATCCAATTGCCCAATAGGCAATTGATCCATGTATAAAAATCTTGTGCATTGTATATTAAAAAAAATTCTGAAACTGTATAAACACTGTTTCACCGCTGACATGTCGCCATCTCCTTGACATTTTGAAAGTTCACACAATTTTCTACCTAAAAATCCCAATTTCTCTTTAACAAATTTATCTTTACATTCCATTTTCATTTACATTACTATTTGTATAAACTTTTTTCTTTTTACTATCGTAGTTTCAAAAGGGTTCTGAAAACAATTTCGTGCAATAACCACATATACACCAAAAAAATTAGTACTTAAAGCACAGATTTATTTCTCTTTAAGGAATAATTTTGTTTTAACAATTTTCAAAGGTACAATTATTATGTTGCATAAAATAGCGTCATTAAGAAAGCTGTCGCACAGGTATACATTACCAGTTTAGGGGTGAGTAAAAACCACTACCTGGCACATTCTTTTTTATACATGCAATGTCAGTGTAAAACCCAATTCAACTTGTTAAAATCAATTTTAATTAAACTGTAACAATTAAAATAAAAAACATTTAAAAAACAATTAATTATCAAAACTTTTTTGACTCACAAAAAAGTTTCTTACTCATATGTAAACACACAAGATGAAAAAAAACAGAAAATGGTGAAATTTTCAAAAATTCGCAAAAAAAAAAATGGCGCAACAACGCGCAACGTTTTCTTTTTTTGTCTAAAAGTAGAGATTTCAGGCTTTATTGTGATAGAAGATTTTTTGGATAATGACTGCCATCACTTTCAAAAACCTCTTTTTAATTTTGAAGGATTTTTTTTTAAATAAAAATAAAAAAAATAAATAAGGTAGTTGCTTATATAATCTTTTGCAGAAAGAAAAAATCAATGTAAAATCTTAATTTGTTTAGCTACAAAAAAATATATTGTAAACCTCTCAAAACCATCAAAAATTAATAAATTGCAGGCAAATTAACTTAACTTCCCTGATTTTGACAGTGCCTCAAAACGACAAATTGCAAGCAAAAGATTTAAAAATTCACTATTTGATACAGAATTTTGTTATCTGTCGAGCTGCGCACTTAAATTTTAATATTTCTTAAATTTCCATTTTGGCTTAATGTCCGGCTAGATTGGCAAAATACCCCTATGGGCGTTGGCCCGTTGAATTATTGTTCAAAGCAAGTTTAAAATCAATAACGTTCTATTTAGCGTATTAGACAAAATTATATATTATCAAGTCAAAATATTTACATATATAATATAATATTCATAATATTATAATTTATCTATAAGCATACATATATTTTAGTTCATCCAATTTTCCTTCAGCTATCATAAAATTATATTTGACACCATCCGAATTCTCCATAAATTTAGCTTCTGCCTTATACTCTGGCCAAAACAACCTAGATGCATTGTCATGTATTTTCGTTGTCTCCCCGAACACTGTTCCGTCCACTCTTTTATTAACTGAATCAATAGTAAAAATCAATATTGCACTCTCTATCGTCTTTAATAGTTCCATAAAATTATGTCCCCTTATTTTCAACCTCTTCCAAAACTTTGACTGTATTCACCAAATAAACTCAAAACTCATGAAATTGTACTTCTATGAAATTAACAATACCCTAAGACGAACCTAGCTAAGTTTTGATCCTTCTCCAATTATCTACCAATTCTTATGTATACCAGTATCCTAATTATTTTCTTAAAATAATTATAATAATATAGGCAAATATTTTTCAAAATATTATTTAGGATTTAATCCCAATTTTCCTGTTCATTCATAGGGTTTGTTGTTGGTTAAGTTTGTCTATATGCATTTCGTTGGTTCTTACACCAACTCATCAGTAGACTTCAACCCAAATTCTTAAAAAACTCATGAATATTTTGTGTCTTTATATAATAACCTCATTAAACAAAATGAGACTTACTATAAGCAACCAAAACGTTCAAGTTTTTTTAAGAATCCAACAAACCAATATTTGCTATTCGCTTGTTTTGATTTTCTTTTTCCCCTTACATTTGAATAAACAGGAAAATTGGGATTAAATCCTAAATAATATTTTGAAAAATGTTGTTTAACAACAAGGTTTTGTTTTCGGTAGCCCCTTAATACATTTAGTAATAACCAGTGGTTATTCAAATGTAAGGGGAAAAAAAATTAAAACAAGCGAATAGCGAACATTGGTTTGTTGGATTCTTAAAAAAACTTGAACGTTTTGGTTGCTTAAAGTAATTCTCATTTTGTTTAATGAGGTTATTATATAAAGACACAAAATATTCATGAGTTTTTTAAGAATTTGGGTTGAAGTCTACTGATGAGTTGGTGTAAGAACCAACGAAATGCATATAGACAAACTTAACCAACAACAAACCCTATGAATATAGGCAAATAAATAATAATAAAAAGATCAATACCATAACTATTCCAATATTCAAATATCAATTAAAGATACTAGCTCGTAATTGTACCGCACCATCTGCTGCTAATTATGAGCGTCTTCCTTCTTCGTTGCAATACACAGGCGAGTATGTTTGTTGTTGTCTGTATCTCCTCCATACAAAGTTGTGCAGGTGTTCACTTAAACTTCTGCTTAGTGTTTTTTCCAGCATCATTAAGTACAGCGATAATTAGTCCGCTTTCGGACGATGCAAGAAAATAAGCCTGCTTATTTTCTTTTCCTTCTTTAAACTCTAATTGGCGTTCGCACGGTTCAAGTCTTATTGCTTAATTTGTTTTGATTTTTTTATGAATATAAACACACACTACTGTGTTTTTTTTCTTTTGTCCATCAATTATAATTGCAAGTACACGCAAGCCTGTACTCATTTTATTTCCCCTCACCCAGTTGTCTTCAACCTAATCAGTTCAGCTTAAATACTTGCATAGTGCGAATTGGGACTTATATTGTCTTTATGCCTCTATTTATTTGCAAAACAATTCAAGGCCACACATTTGTCTCAAGATACCTAAGTATGTACACACACGACAATCAACTTCTTTGTTGTTAAATTGCCGTTGATCACAAAATAGGGTAGGTTTTGTTTTGTTGCTTTTCACTCTTTTTTCTTTATATTTCAATTTTCTTCTCTGCTTTATTTTCTTATAACGAACGCTTGTATCGACACGCCTTGGTCGTTATCACTCTTAAACATTTTTTTATTCAGATTTTATACATAGTCTCTTTTGATTTTGAGTTTGTGACACGTTCTCTCATTTTAAGGAATAAAGAGTGGTTTTGTTTATTTCTTTTATTTTAATTAACATGTCTCTTTACAGTCTGTATATTTATTTAGTGTTCTTGTTAATTTTCTCTATGAATATACATCTATACCAAAATTTTTGTTCTTGTTGTATATTTTCCAGTTATAAATAATTGCCGCAATTTTTGTTCTTCGTATGTACTTTAACTAAACTCAAAAGTCACTTTTGTTGTTTTGATGAACAGTTTTCGATGTACATATGTATGTACATAGAAACAGAAAAGCCGGTTTTCATTTACTTTGTACCTACATATGTATATTTTAAGTTCACTTTACTTTTAACTTTTAGTATTTTGACAAAATTTTACTTTACTTTCACATAAGTATGTACATATGTACGTGTATACAGCAAACTTATTATTATTTTTTAATATCCATCTCAATATCTGCTGATTTGCTTATTTTATTTGCACAATTATGTATAAAGAAAATTTTCCCCACGCATCTTTGCTTATAGAAGGATTGACCTTTTGGGATCCCGGACGAGCCCCCAATTGTAGAATTGGTTTTCTACTTGAATTGTAAGATTGGTTTTTCATTTTTTAATTAAATAAACGAAATATGCAACTTGAACCAAGCTGAGGACACTTTCCATTTTTTGGGTGTCTGTCCAATTTATAATGAGCTAAGAAAAAAATTGTTTAATAAAACAAAGCTTTGTATAAATGAAATAATTGATAACCTTTTTTTTTTGCATATTTTTTATTATTGAATCTTCGCTTTAGCGAAGTAACAATAAGTTTTCAAATCTTATGACTAAGGAAATAATATTAGTCAAGCCAGTGCCAGACTAGAATTTAAGTTCTCATAATATAAATAGTTATCTTCATCTAAGCGCAATAGTATCCCTCCTTTTCAGACGGGAGTGTCCACTATGTTGCAAGATACTTCGAGCGAGTGGGTTTGGATGTGTTTTCAGCTTATTTAAATACTTGTCCACATATTTCAGGATTTCGAATTTAATAAGTGGAATCTCTAGATCCTTATGGATGTTGCTGTTTTTGACATACCACGGAGCAACAGTTATGATTCTTAGGATTTTATTTTGACGGCGTTGTATATTTCTATGTTAGAGGCGGAAGCAGTGCCCCATAATTGTATATCGTAGCACCAAATTGATTTTAAAATTGAGTTGTATAGTAGAAGTTTACAATCCAGATGAAGCACTGAGTTTCTACCCATTAGCCAGTGGATTTGTGCAGCTTTAAGTTTCATTTGCGTCAGCTTTGCATCTATATGAGGCTTCCATGTGAGGCGGCGATCCAGGTGAATACCAAGATATTTTGTCTCGGATCGTTGAGGCACCAAATGGTTGTTAATAGTGATTGGAGGGCACGTTTCTTTGCGTAAGGTAAAAGTTATGTGAGTACATTTTTGTTCATTTATTTTTATTCCCCATAACCTTGCCCATTTCTCAACTTGGCTTACGTGTTGTTGCAGTTGACTCGAAGCCTATTAAGGGTCTTTATGAATACTGAGAAAAGCGGTATCATCAGCAAATGTGGACGTGTGCGTAAAACGGTTGGTTGGCATATCTGCTGTGTAAAGCAAGTACAAAATTGGACCTAGTATACTCCCTTGAGGTACACCAGCCCCTATTGGTTGGGAACAACTTATTTGGTTTCCCTCTTTGATCATAAATTGTCTGCCGGTTAAGTATTTTTCTAGCAGGCTTGAAATATTAGCTGGTAGATAGAGTTTTAGTTTGATTAACAGGCCTTCGTGCCATACTTTATCGAATGCTTGAGAGACATCGATAAAAAGCGCGGAGCAGTACTTCTTTTCCTCAAAGGCTTTTCTTATAGCCTGTACCAGTCTGTGAGTTTGTTCGATTGTGCTATGTTGACTTCTAAAACCAAATTGGTGATCTGGGATGCAGTTGTTGTCATTTAGGATCGGACTCAGCTTGTTTTTAAGCAGCTTTTCGAATAGTTTCGCCAAAGTTGGTAACAAACTTATAGGCCTATAAGACTCCACCTTCGAAGGATCTTTACCAGGCTTGGGAATCATCTTTACTAAGGCAATTTTCCATACTGGCGGAAAGTGTTCAAGCCGAATTATGGCATTAAAAACAAAAAGAATAATTCTTTTACCTGTAAAGGGTAGCTCTAAAAGCATTTTGTTGCTTATCTTATCAAAGCCAAGAGCTTTTTTGTCATTTAGGTTAGCGATTGCCTCTATAACATCTAAAAATCGGAAACGTATTTCTATAGGATGTCTAGCAACAACAGGCGGTAATTCTCTCACGTCAGTGCATGAATTCGGAGTGAAGACGTTCCTTAAATGGCTTGCGAACAGATCGCATTTTTCTTTGTCATTTCTAGCCCAGGATCCTCTCAGGTTACGCAGTGGTGGTTTTGCGATTACTGGTCTTTTAAGACGTCTGGATGTTCGCCATAGAGAATAGTTTGTTTGAGGAGTCGCGTCTAGACCTTCCAGGTATTCCTTCATTGATGGCATTCTATGTACTTCTAGCAAGTTTTCTAATCGGTTTGTACATTCCTTCAGCTTATTTTTAAGTAGGGGCGATCTATACTTTTGCTATTCTCTTCGGGCTCTCCTTTTTTCAGATAAGAGCTTTTCAACATCGGTTGAATAAATTTTGTTGTATCTGGCCTGACGGTAGGTAGAAGAAGCATTTTCAACGGCTTTTATATTATTTTCATTGAGTCCACTCAGGCACTCATCGATTTCTTCGGAAGTTTTTAAAGATTGGTGTTCCGAACAGTGCGTGCTGATAAAATTTTTGTATTTTAACCAGTTTATTCTTTTTGACAGAAAAATATCACTAGTTGCAATTTGGTGAGGACTGCAAATAGTGATAACCTTAATGGCAATAATTTTTACTCACTCTACAAATCGCGTAAAATTGTTGTAACGGCAACATTGCAAATTGTCATATTTCTTTTGAGTATTTCCCGCCTTTGAGCAATAATATTGAATTAATATACATTATGTATTCTGTAAAATGAATTTGTCATCTTCTTCAAACTCCTCTGCTGGCTTTAGGGAAACAAAACTTTAAGTTCAATATGCATTGTCCGATCATTTTTACAAGATGAATCTAAAAATTGTTAAACTTCTAGAGTAACGAATTGCATTTAAAACAAATGGCTTTCCAACTGTACGGTTTTTTTTTATAAGAAAGCACAACCCAAAAGTACAAAGTACAAATTTCTGTTGCGTTTAATTAACGATTTGTGACTTGTATGAATTTGTATCTTTTGCTTTTATGTTTATTATTATTATTTTTCGTGATTTTATTTTAATTATATTAAAAGACTGATTTATGTACAAGGCAACTTCATACAAGGTAGTCTCGCCTCAATTCGCTTTGAAAAAATGCCTATTTGACTTTGAAACAAGCGGACATGATGAAAAAAAGGCGTAGAGGTAAATATAAAATTTATTTGTTTAATAGCTTACATTAATTGCCAAAATTTTTAAAATAAGTCATGTGTAAAGATTCGAAAGACATTTTTTCTTTATGTTTACCAGGATCATCTGACACAATAAAAGCTGCAAGCCATAACGAAACAACAAAAGATTCCTCTGGTAAAATATTAAATTTTTTCTATATAAAGACGTTTAGTATTTACAAAAATATATACACCCAGCAGCAAAAGTCTGCGTACAAGATTTATTATTTAATGCTAAGGTTAATAAAACTATAATTATATAGTTTTGTTTATAAAAAAATGTTTCAAATTATTAGTCACCCTGTCTTCAACTATAGCGACAACTAATTTGATGTTTTATCGATTTACTTTACGATTTATCGATCATTTTCAATACCAAGTTTCATCTCTAGTGCAGCAAAAGTCTGCGTACAAAGTATGTAACGGTATCTTTTATGTGTTTTTTCGTATTTAGAGCGCCATTTATTAAGTTCTTTTATATATTTTGTTTCAATTGACAAGTATAAGGTGTTTTAAAAGAAAATTTATAGATTTTATTACAATGGGTCAAGTGAAAAAAGAAATTCATGAGCAAGAGAGGAAAATTATAATAAAGCTATGGAAGGAAGGAAAAACTCTTCGGGAAATTGGTAAGACTGTCGGCAGAACTCATTCGTCAGTACAGAGAGTTGTAAATAATTAAAAAGAAACAGGAGTTTTTGTGTCCCGCCCGCGATCTGGACGTCCACCTGTTCTAACTGTTCGGGAAAAACGACACATTCTGCAATTAGTCCAGCTGAATCCGAAAACTACGTCAAGTGAAATCACTAAATCTGTTGAAAATCAGTTTAATAAGTCTGTTAGCAAAGATACCGTACGTAGAGTTTTAAAAAAGGCTAATTATAAGAGTCGCGTAGCACGTAGAAAGCCTCTGGTGTCACTTGTTAATCGTCAGAAGCGAATTGCCTTTGCCAAAAAATATTTAAATAAGCCAAAAGAATTCTGGCAAAAGGTCTTATTTACAGACGAAAGTAAGTTTTGTATTTTTGGTGTTAAGGGCAAACAGTTAGTCTGGAGAAAACCAGGAAAAGCACTTGATCCTAAGAATTTAAGTGCAACCGTTAAACATGGTGGAGGCGGTTGCATGGTATGGGGATGTATGTCGTACCAAGGAGTGGGAAATTTGGTTTTTATTCCTTCTATAATGGACACAAAAGTGTATATTGATGTGTTAAAAAAAAATTTGCAGCCAAGCATAGTAAAATTGAACCTGGGTAATGACTATATGTTTCAACAAGATAACGACCCAAAGCATACGGCTCATAATGCGAAGCTTTGGCTACTTTACAATGTCCCGCAACAACTCAAAACACCCCCGCAGTCACCAGACTTAAGTCCCATAGAACATTTATGGGATTTATTGGAACGCCGTATTAGGCAGCACAAAATTTCTTCCAAAGAAACATTAAAAAATGTGATGGTTGAAGAATGGAACAAAATTTCCGTTGAAGAAACCTCAAAGCTAGTCGATTCTATGCCAAAACGTTTGGCAGAGGTTCTCCAACGAAGAGGATATCCAACTTCATATTAATTTTTTTTAATTTAAAAACTTTGAACAAAAAGCATTACAAAACATTTTTGTACGCAGACTTTTGCATATGCCATTTTGAATAGGCTGTTAGTTTACGTTATAGTTATGACCTATTGTTTTTGTTTTTATTAAAAATTAGTACAAATATTGTTAGAAATAATCCTAATAAACAAGTAAAACTGAATTTTTTACAATTTACCTAAAATGTTATTACTTTTTTAATTCTGAAAAAAATATCAAGGGCTTGTACGCAGACTTTTGCTGCTGGATGTACATCTTATTTTTATTTAGAGCTGACAGAATTTACGACGGAAGTAAGGAATATGCTTCATCAAATGTCTGCTGATATCAAAAGTCTAAAAAGAAGCCACACTTACGAAATAAGAAAACTTGAGGACAAAATTGGCTTCTATTTTTCTTCTCAAAGTGATTCAAGATCGTTGACTGAGCTGAAAAGCTTCTTAAATATTGATGAGCCCTTAAAAACTTTGCAATCTTTTAAAGACTTGGATATAAAACTGGAAACTGAAAAAGAATCTTTGGATGCGTTGGTAAGTTGTTTTATCTTTTTATTTTATTCGTATTTTTTACATTAATTTTTATTTCAAAAGCGTGAAGTAGTGCGCTATCAAGTTAGAGCAAAGTGTTTGACGGAAGATATCAACAATTTCTCGTCGTTTTTGTTACATCCACAACTGCAAGTTTAATTTAGTGCTTGTGGAAAGCTTAAAAAGGGAGTAATTAAAGAAAACTTCAGTTTGACGATTATATATAGTATTTTAAAAGGTATGAATATTTACTTTCCTGAGTACATTGTTATATTTTAGTTAGATACATACACACAAATAATAAAAATCAACATATGTAATTATATTAATGGGGGATTTCATGTCAAGTGACCCAACTTTTAAAACCGATGTCTTTCGATTGGAAAGAAATTTGGACCAAAGTAAGTTCTTGCAGAGAGTAGTTTAGACACAATTTTTTAACACGATCGGTCAAGAACTCTCGGAGCTAGAGGGGTTCAAAATTTGACGTTTTCGGCAAATAGGTGTTTTTTCTCATACATGTAGTTTATTACCTTTTGCTTTTAACAAAATTCGTCCCAAATACTTTCGATAGCTTTTTTTTCAATCTTCCAGAAAAAAATATTTTTAAAATTAAAAAATTTTTTTTTTTATAAAATAATTATAAAAAAATTTTTTTTTTCCAAATGTGCCCATTTTTTTTTTTTTTTTTTTGCTCAAAAGAAAGCTTAGATCTTTTCCTTGAAGAACTTGGAGGTCGCTTAGTGGGATGCGAGTGGGATATCTATAAAAAATAATGTTTTGTAACTCAAGGCAGAGGTTTTCCAATTTTCGCGTATATTCTGTTTGATTTTTTTGATATTTATGTAAAATGTTCTCTTAAGCTAAAAAAAAAAAATTATTTTATGCTAAGAAACAAAATAATTTAACCTTTCCGACGGTATGCAAGTACCAAATAAAGTCTCATACACTCGACACTGCATTACCAACAAAATTGTAGGCCTCTGGAATAAAATCACTTTTATATGGCAATGTCTGAACACATTTTGTTAATATTTTTAATGCATACCGTCGGAAAGGTTATATTATTTTGTTTCTTAGCATAAAATAATTTTTTTTTGCTTAAGAGATAATTTTACATAAATAGGAAAAAAAATTAAAGTAGAATATACGTGAAAATTGGAAAACCTCTGCCTTGAGTTACAAATTATTTATTTTTATAGATATCCCACTCGCATCCCACTAAGCGACCTCCAAGTTCTTCAAGCAAAAGACCTAAGCTTTCTTTTGAGCAAAAAAAAAATAAAAAAAAATGGGCACATTTGGAAAAAAAAATTTTTTTTCTAATTATTTTTTTAAAAAAAATAAAAAAAAATTTTTTTTTAATTTTAAAAATATTTTTTTCTGGAAGATTGAAGAAAAAGCTATCGAAAGTATTTGGGACGAATCTTGTTAAAAGCAAAAGGTAATAAACTACATGTATGAGAAAAAACACCTATTTGCCGAAAACGTCAAATTTTGAACCCCTCTAGCTCCGAGAGTTCTTGACCGATCGTGTTAAAAAATTGTGTCTAAACTACTCTCTGCAAGAACTTACTTTGGTCCAAATTTCTTTCCAATCGAAAAAAAAAGTTGGGTCACTTGACATGAAATCCCCCTAATGCATGCAATTATGTATATATTTATGTTAAAGATTATCTCCTTATGCAGTTTACAGCAGAAACAGAGTTAACTACTTTATCAAAAACGAGTCGATGGTTTGCAAATTCTAAAGACAGGAACATTGGAAGAAACTGTAAGAATTAGTTAATGAAAAATTGAAATCCTTTTTGCATTTTTTAAGTAATAATACGTATTGTTTTAACAGTTGGATGAATTTTTAAAAATAAAACTTATGAGAATTAAATTAAAAATTATAAAAATGTTTTCTTATTTAAGAAGTATTGCTAGGATACAAAGTCTTCAAATGTAAAGCATTGTAAAGAAACTAAATTTTTACTTTATCAACATTAGATCAAAGTCAATGTGCCTGCTTTATTCACAACGTTCCAGTGCTGCGTGTTTATATTTACGGTGTTGTAGTAATATTGAAACAGGAGTCGGGTGGCGCTCATTTGCCGTATCATTTCAATATTGTGACTATATTGCATACATGTCATTCCAATATTGTATATTTGAATTAACAATTGGTGAATTCACAAGGTCTTGTGAAATCATATATTGTAAAATAATACAACCAAAAAATATGACCGTTGTGAACAACTCTTCGTATATTTGTAGGTGTCGTATTTAAAATCTAAATCAGCTGATACGACCAAACGATAGAAAAACAAACACATATTTATGTACATAAATCTGGTGCTGCTCTTGGCTTAACTTAATAATTTGTAGAAATTAGACCCATGAAAACACAAAATAGTCTATATCTAACCTGGTTAGAATCTCTAAAATCCATTAAAATAAGCAAAGTTTTAGTAAAAAATCACAAGAATTTTGTTATTTTTTACGTAAACAAAAAACAGCTGATGTGTCAGAGAGCAGTGCCGGCTATTTTTGCCGGCGGAGGCGGCTTAAGGAATCTTCTCTGGCGGTTTTGCCTAAGTTTTTAGTATAGACATTTTTAACGGATGCGAGTGCTAGCGGCTCTAAAAATAAATTAAAAAACTCGCCGTTTCGTTTTAGGCGCTTGGCGCATGACTTTGTATATAATATGACATCACAAAAAACATATCAAACAAAGTTGTATTGTTTCACAACAAATTTCGTATGAAAAGCAACAACAAAATTTTTATGCTATTGTGAAATTATAAGACAATAATACAATATGCTATCGTATCGTACCTTGTGAATTCGCCAAATATTGTGGCAACATAAAAACCAAGAGTCGAAAGATGCTCATTTGGCGTTATCATTTCAACATTGTGACAAAATTGTAATTTTGAAAAACAGTATGTTGTTTTGATATTGAGAGCCCTCTACCAAAGTCGGTACAATGTCGTGCTGATTGTCTTTTTCTGCCTGGGTAGCTACATTGTCAAAACCCAAGGCAAATTCGCACAATATAAAACACACTTGCAAAAAACTATCTTATCGCTATAAAAATGTGTGTAGATGTATAAATTGCACTTCAATATAAATTAAATTTTAAAAATTAAACAATTTAAAACAGTTTTTACAAAATTTAAGAAAATTAAAAACAAACCAAATTTGTTAGGCACGAAAATAAACCACTTTGACAAAGTAACTTGATCAAAATCAAGAAGCGAAAAATAGTCACCTGAGCTGTCGAGGCTACCTGTTAATAATTCGCCTTGTTTATGTGTTTACATATTTATATAAGTACGTATATAGAATGTACGTACAAAAACTTTAAATAAATGTTCCTTTTATAAAACCTAAATAGATACGTATGCTTCCTTTTATTTGTGTTGACTTGTATTTGCATTAACAAGTAAGAGCGCTATATTCGGCTGTGCCGAATCTTATATACCCTTCACATTGACCTTTCGAAATCCCAAACTTTTTTTTATTTTTATTCATTTTTTTACTTATCAAATATTTCCAATTTTTAAATAGGGGTCGGTGTCATTTTTTAACGCTCCACGGGTGACGGGGAAGTTGTAGGGGTTTTTATCCTAATTTTTTTTTTTTTTTTTTTTAACACAAAGGGACCGAATTAAGCGGACCCAAGTGAGCTGTAATCTTTCCTTCAACGGCTGCCTGTTCTACCTAACCTAACCTACCTACCTATCCTAATTTTTACAAATTTTGTACGGCAGCCCACTTAGAGGGTGGAGATAGGGAGTAAGTATATTCTAGGAATATGTTTTGGAGGGGAAACTAATGGGGGTCGGTCGTACACTTTATTGCTCTAAGGCAAATTCTGAAGAAGTTGTGGGCATTTTCATATCATTTTTGTAAATTTTGTATGGCAACCCGCTTAGGGCGTAAAGATAGGGGTAAGTATATTCTAGAAATATGTTTGGGAGAGAAAACTAATGGGGGTCGGTCGTCAATTTATTGCTCTAAGGCCAACTTTGAAGAAGTTGGGGGCAGCCCCAGTACGTGTGCTTAGCGTTGTAGTCTCCAGCAGCAATAAAATTTAGACCTAATGATTTGTAAAAACTGCTATACTGTTCTTTTTTACTTTTAACTAGGTTGTGGAAAAGTTCATCAATGCAGACGTTCGTTGTTTGCATATAACATTCCACCATTGGTGTTTAATTCTTGATTTGATTAATATCCCTGGGATCCTTCGAGTCATAAAAAGTATAGCCACTTATTTTCAAATTGCTTCTAGATGTCATATAAGTCTCGAAAATCAACATGGCATAAATTTTTTGGTATATTAAAAAGTATTCGAGCCCGTTTTTATTGAAAATAATATTAAAAATTTAGATAATGAGTTAAGCAAGCTTCGCTGTGCATCAAAGAGGAATTTGTTTTTATGCATATAAACTTAATTGTTATTACATTTTTTGTCTATAAAATAAAATTTCTAAATAAAAATATGTGACGTTTTTTTCCTTATTTTTTTTCACCAAATTATGTTTTTCTTATCAAAACTTCTAGCAAAGCTGGCTACGGGATACAATTATGGGGCACTGCTTCCGCCTCCAATATCAAAAAAATTCAACGCTGATAGCTGGTGCTCCTTGGTATGTTAAAAACAGCAACATCCACAAGGATATACAAGTTCCACTAGTTAAATGTAAAGTCCTAAGCTATGTGTTTAAATAAGTTGGAAACACATCTAAATCTGCTCGCTCGAAACATCTTACAGCATGCACGACACAGTCGTTTGAAGAGAAGGGATGCATGCTGTCGCACTTAGATAAAACCTTTATAATGTTTTATACTTTAATTTGAAAACATAAATTTTAGTCTGGTAAGTTTAGATTTGAATACTTCGCCAAATGCGAAGATTCAATAATAAAAACATGGAAACAAAAAAAAATTCCGCGATTAATGGCTTCATTTATTATGTACTATATTTCAATTATATATTTTATATTCAAATACATAAAGTGTGTGTGCAGTAAAAACTAAGAAGTATTTAAGTATCTAATGAAAGAGCTCAAAAGTGCCAAGGCTACATCAGTAGTCACAGCAGGAGCCAAGGAGGATAAAGCGGTCACAGCTCCTAAAAAGGGCAACACCGATTTATCCGCCAAGCCGAATAAAGCAGGAGAATCTGGGAAGCGAGTAGCGCCAAATCAGGAGCGATCCTCAACTTCGCATCAGACAAAAGGGAAATCGAAAACCCCCTCCAAATCCACGTCATGTGTTAAAAGAGGGCGGTCAAACGAGGAACCACAGCCTGCTGCGAAAAGGCATGATGCTGGGACCACCACTGGTTTGGCGAAACCCGACTCCTCAGGCTCCCACCTGGTTTCACAGAAAGGCAAAGCTGTCCGCACTGGAAATAATCTCAAAAGGAAGATCTCTGGTGACTCGGCCAAGTCAACTACGAAGGCAGCTGAGAGAAAAAGCAACGCAGGAGGCTTCGGCGACCATAAGGTTGCAATCGTTGATAGGGCTGATGCTGATGGTAAAATTAGCCCGGAGAGATGGCTGCAACTGGAGGAGAAGCTGATGGAGGCGATGCTCTCAGACAGATGGAGTGGCAGCGATGTGCTCTTCGACGGGGCGGCCTGGCAGAGAGGTGTCAAAATCATTGGCTGCGCAAATAAGGAGTCCTTGAATTTCCTTAACTGTGCTGTCAGTGAGATTGGCGAGGCTTGGCCAGGAGCTCAGTTGGAGATTGTACCAATGTCTGCTATTCCTCTGAGGCCGATGGTTTCAGTATGGATTCCACCTCCAATAAAGGATACGGATAAAATACTGAAGCTCATTGGAAAACAGAACGCCGGTCTTCGCACAGACAGCTGGGTGGTAGTATCATCCTCTGTGTGTGCGGAAAACGGCGGACTGAATCTGAGGGTGAGACTGTGCGCCGAATCTGAAAAATTCTTGAGGAACTGTGGGGGACGGGTAAGGTTAGGGTTCGGAACCATTCGGTTCCGCCTTCCCAATCCTGACGATAGGAGGAACTCAGAAGAAGCTGCGCATAGTGCAAATTAATTTGCACCACTGCAAAGCAGCTTCTGACGAACTCCTACTCTCCCTCACAAAAGCCCGAGTGGACATTGCTCTAGTCCAGGAGCCTTATATCTTTAGGAATAAGGTTGCTGGGCTAAGCAATGTCAACTTCCGTTTGTACGCATCCTCTAATGGGGACAAGGTGAGAACTTGTGTAATTGGTAGAAAAGATTTAAACTTAATCCACCTCTCTAATTACAGTAGTGGTGATATGACGGCAGTATGCCTGGAGAATGTTGCTGGTCGACCACTAATCCTGGCATCTGTCTATATGCCGTATGATGAGCCCGATCCTCCAAATATTTTTGTCCGGAATCTGGTGAATAACGCCTTGCACGGCAGGGATATTGTCCTTGGATGCGATGCCAATGCTCACCACTCGCAATGGGGTAGCAAGGACATTAATAAAAGAGGTGAGTTAACCTTTGATTTCATATTACGCTCAGGTCTTCGTATTTGTAATAGGGGTAATACCCCCACCTTTCAAATTAGAGATAGGGCTGAGGTGATAGACATAACGTTAACTAACCTGGACGAATCGCGCATAAGAAATTGGAGAGTGTCCAACGAGTGCACCTTTTCGGATCACAGAAAGATACTCTTTGAGTTAGACTTTAGGAAAAACCGGCAAAAACCCTTTAGGAACCCTAGAAGGGCGAATTAGTCGAGGTTTTCGGAACTATTTACCTCTCGTCTTGAGTCGAATCCGGTCAACGCCTGCACGACGAGAGCGGAGGTTGAATTAGCGGTTGATAGACTCTCTGGCTACCTTACAGAGAGCTTTGAGGAATCCTGTCCCTTGTCATACCCAGGTAGAAGATCACAGCCAGTATGGTGGAATCGAGAACTGGGTTTTTTGAGGAAGGATTCGAGGAGATTATATAATAGGGCCAACAAGACCAAGCAAAGATCGGATTGGGACGACTATAAGGTCAGTTTCAATCGCTATAAGAGCGAAGTCAGAAGGGCGAAACGAGCCTCCTGGCTAGGATTCTGTGAATCGATAGAAGGAGTAAATGAGGCGGCGAGATTCCGCAGGCTGCTCTCTAGGGACCCGAAGACCCTGGACAGCATCCAACGCGAAGACGGCTCATGGACCGAGACGAGCTCGGAAACATTGGATCTACTTGCTGCAACTCATTTTCCTGGATGCATGGAAATGGATGAGGCACAAACCATGACGGAGGACGTTTTTATGGTCGATCCGAGCATGGAGGTGCCTCTAGTTGACTGTATAGTGGATGATGAGAAGATTGCGTGGGCGCTGGATTCCTTCCAACCCTTCAAATCACCTGGGCCGGATGGTATCATCCCAGCAATGCTGCAAATGGCAGGGCCAATGCTGTTACCATCACTGGCAAAAATTTTTAGGGCCTGCCTGCAACTATCGTGCATTCCCTTGGCCTGGCGAGAGGTCAGCGTTGTCTTCATTCCGAAGGCAGGGAAGACGTCTCACTCCAAGCCGAAGGACTTTAGACCTATCAGCCTGTCTTCCTTTCTGCTGAAGACGGTGGAGAGACTCATAGATCTGCATATCAGGAGTTCGATGAACACTACGTCACTAAGCGCCTGTCAACATGCATACCGTAAGGGTAGATCGGTGGAGAGTGCGCTTCACGCTGTAGTTAGGACTATCGAGCACAATATGGCGAATTCCAACTTTACGATGGCGGCCTTTCTGGATATTGAGGGGGCTTTCAATAATGTGAAGCTGGAATTGATACATGAATCCCTCGTTTCGACTGGTGTTTCCCCTTTCCTGATAGGCTGGATTGATAAGATGCTAAAGGGCCAATGGACTCGGAGTAAATCCTACGAAGACCGAAATAGTTCTCTTTACTCGCAAGCGGAAGATCGGGGATTTCTGTGGACCGGTACTGGATGGAGTAGAGCTACAACTGTCTCCGGAAGCTAAATACCTTGGCGTTATCCTGGACCAGAAACTCAACTGGAAAAGGAACATCGAGGAAAGAGCTAAGAAGGGGCTGAATGCTCTATATGCGTGCAGGAACTTAATAGGGAAGAGTTGGGGACTAAGGCCGGGTACTGTCCATTGGTTGTACACGGCAATTGTCCGACCCATTGTCACCTATGGTTGTCTGGTTTGGCAAACCGCCACAACGAAAACCTCTCTCCTCAAAGCGCTGAACAAAGTGCAAAAGGCTGCTTCTATTTGCATCACGGGAGCGCGTGGGAGCACCCCACAGGCTGCACTGGATACAATGCTGAACCTTTTACCTTTGGAACTTTTTGTGAAGCGGTTTGCGGTTAAAGGAGCTTTGAGACTTCGAGAATCAGGAACTTGGCGCGACTCTCAATCGGGACATGCCAGCATTTTGATCGAGATGGGGAGGCTTGAGCAGCTAAGAGACTTAGTCGGGAGCACAGATTACTTGCCATCTTACCTGGACTTCAACTCTGCCGCTGTGATAACCATTCCTGAAAGGTCGGTATGGGATGATGGCCACGTTCCGTACGGAGGAGTAGTCGTTTATACTGATGGATCGAAGACTGATCATGGTACTGGAGCTGGTATTTTTAGCGAAGCACTCGACATTGCGGAGTCGTTTAGGCTAGGCGATCACTGCAGTGTCTTCCAAACGGAAATATTTGCGATACAGGAGGCCGCAAGATTGATTGGACGCACTAATCAAGGCCATAATGAATGGGTCACTATTAACGTGGACAGTCAAGCCGCCCTAAGGGCTTTGGGTTCAAACTCTGTAAGGTCAAAGGCGGTAAGGGATTGCAGGAAGGCGCTTTGGGAGCTTGGTGGGGCCGTAAGGCTGTGCTGGGTTCCCGGTCACTCCGAGATACCCGGTAACGAATATGCCGACGAATTGGCACGGAAAGGAACCGAACTACCGGCCACTGGGGCGGTCACATCGATCCTTCCCCCTCTGTGCGAACTCTACGGAATAATCGATGGGCACTTTAGAGTCCTGGCGAACCAGAAATGGACGAATACTGCTGGATGTTGGGTCTCAAAATCCCTATGGAAAGCAGCTTCGGAAAACCGGACGAAAACCCTTCTATCTTTGGGTAAGAGGGACCTTAAGCTGATCACCGGTCTTCTGACCGGTCGCTGCAGTATAAGATCGCTGGAGGCACACTGGAAGCCAAACTCGGTCGACTTCTGTCGACTATGCGAAGACGAAGAGGAGATCGAGACTGTGGAGCACCTGTTGTGTCGATGCCCGGCGATCGCTAGGAGGAGGAACCGGTACTTTGGTGTACCCTACCATGACCACCTCTCTGCGCTCGCCGACTGTGACCCAATGGTCTTACTGGGATTCGCAAGAGGGATGACATGGCTGGCGAGAGGTTGCGACTAGTGCCAAATGGACAACCGGCAACGACTCGTGACGGACACTGCCACTCTCTTACGTACTTACTCTACTACTACTACTCTAACCTCTGTCCTTTCTACCTTTATCTTTCATGTTCCGAATCTGGGCACACCTTTTTCTATTTACTCTTTCCTTATTTTTTCTTCTCATAGGACAATCACAATGGGCAAATTGTCTCTGGGTGATGCGGTGAGCTTTCTCACTGCATGTCCTTCTAACCTAACCTAACCTAACCTAAGTATCATTTTAAAATAAGTAATATACCGATATTTTATTACATATTTTGTAAATTTGTTGTAAGAAAACCCAAAATAATACAAAAGATGGTGTTGTTTAGTCAACTGATTATTGCTTTATTTGCTTTGCTCCAACACCTAGACATCAAAGGCTGCATGCTTTACGTTTGCTTGTATTTTTTAACGTCTAGGTGCAATTATGTCTA
The DNA here is from genome assembly GCA_963583895.1 of Melanophora roralis. Taxonomy (NCBI): domain Eukaryota; kingdom Metazoa; phylum Arthropoda; class Insecta; order Diptera; family Rhinophoridae; genus Melanophora; species Melanophora roralis. The sequence continues at coordinate 34,504,261 of OY757191.1, read as the reverse complement.
TTAGGAGCATTCCATGAAAAAATGGAAATCTGAACAATATTACAAACATTGACTTTTTTTATATTTTTGCATCTACATAGAGAGATTAAGTTCTCATCTCAAAAAATTGACATTCATCGTGACGAGTAGATCTCTTTTTTTCATAAATACCGTTATTTTTTTGAGAGTATAAAGAATCTAGCTTTTCTTTTTCATTGTACACCATTTTTTGAGAGGTCGCTGCTAATACTATTTTTCACATAAGAACTAATATTTTTTTCTGCGTTCAAGGGCGTGGTGAGCGGTATTAAACTGTACAATATTTATTGCTGTAAAGTGCTTTGTTCCCGAGAAAATAATTACAATGCAAAGGTAAATTTCTGTCCCACACGTGACGCCGTTTTCCTATTTTTTTTAATAAATCTAAGACAAGTCAACTAAACAAATTGATTTTTGTTGTTTACAGCTACTTTTGGTGGTCTAAAAGCTGACAAAATAATTTCCACTTAAGCACTTAGCAAATAGTTTTTCTTTCGTGATAAAAAGTGTCCCACACGTGACGTCAAGAATTAAGATATCTGAAATCTTTCAATCTTTCTGCCATCTACAAACTATATTTGTAATTTACTGCACTACATTTGTGGCTTATCCAAATATGACTGAAATTCAACCTTCCACCAGAACTGAACAAGCTGATAGAGAAGAATATGTGAGCTTTATAAGCGAAAAAGAGAAAGTATTTCAGAAATCGATTTAAAAACTTTGCAAGTTAAGGAAAAATATAAAAAAAAGCATGCAAAGGGCCTAATAAATAAATCGAGGTCAAAATATTGACAGACCTTCTGTAAGTACCAAAACCTTCTTAAAAGTCCAAACAAACTTTATCGAAAGCTATTCAAAAGGCTTTAAAGCCCTTCCTCAATCGCCAAGCAAAAAAAGAGCGATAACAACCAAATAAGCGCCTAAATTGAATATTGCTCCAGCCGAAAGTTCAAGCTTGGACATGTCAAATGTCAACTCGTATTACGAGGATGTGAAAGCCTTTTATTATTGTCCAGATATAGTATAAACCTGTCCAGGCGCAAATGATTTGGTTGTGGTTTGGGGAAATGGAATTAAAGAAAGGCGTTGGAAGAATTATTTAACTATGTATCTACGGGAAGCTTTCTGCATTTTTACGGAATTTAATCCTTATATAGAAATAAAATTTTAAAAATTTTGTAGTCTTAGACCTTAAGATGTGCTTCCCATAAAAAACACTCCTTCAAATCAGTGCAAATTTATAACACATGAGGACAAACAAAATTACTGTAACGACTGGTTGCTGAAAAATTTATGTGATCCTTATTTAGATTTTAAGTGCTGGAAAAATGAATGTGACTTTTTTCTGATAACAAAAAACTATTACTGTCCATAGACTTAAGCATAAGTCTGCATATGGAAAGAAGGGGAAAAATTCAGATAATAAATCACGTTTGACAACCCATTAAACAAGCTAAGTTGAACTGAAAGACAAACTGATTAATTCAGTTCATATTGTGATGAAACATGTTAATTAAAAAAAAATCCAAGTAGATGAATTTCAAAAAGACCAGTTTAATGAAGGTGTACTACGTACCCTTCAAATTGATTTTGCAATGCCTTTCGCTTGTGAATACCAGAATGAAGTTCAAAGCGCACTATGGTCGCGAACGAGTGTCCTGTTGTTTAAGCTGCAACTTTTTACAAAGAAAATTTTCAAGCATAGAGTAAGTGCGGGTAATGTGGTATACCTATATGTTTTTTAGATTGCCACACTTTTAATTTCGTGACGATTTTGGTATGATTTAACTACTATTTGCTTTACACAGCAGGCATGCCCAGAGACAATTTTACTCATATATCGACTTTTGCTGATGATACCACCTTTCTCAGTATTCATAAAGACCCTAAAGAGGCCTCGAAACAACTGCAGCATCACGTATCCCAAGTAGAAAAATGGGCAAAATTATGGGGTATTAAAATAAACGAACAAAAATGCACCCACGTTACTTTTACTTTACGCAAGGAAACGTGCCCACCAATTTTTATTTACAACCATACGGAGCATCAACGTATTGAAACAAAATATCTTGACATTCACTTGGATCGCCGCCTTACATGGAAGCTCCACATAGATGAAAAGTTGTCACAACTAAAACTTAAAACGGCCCAAATCCATTAGCTAATTGGTAGAAACTCTGTGTTACGCCTTGATTGTAAACTTCTGCTCTGCAACTCAATTTTGAAACCAATTTGGTGCTACGGGATACAACTATTGGGCACTGTTTCCGCCTTCAACATAGAAAAGATTCAAGCCGTCAAAACAAAATTCTAAGAATGATAATTGGTGCTCCTTGGTACATTAAAAACAGCAACATCCACAAGGATCCAGAAGTTCCACTAGTAAAATGCGAAATCCTTAACTATGTGGACAAGTACTTTAATAAGCTGGAAAATCATCCCAATCCGCTAGCTTGAAACATCTTGCAACAAAGCTGACACGCCGTTTAAGGAAAAACTTGTGTTTTTCCACCAGCAAAAAAAGTCGATCACACACCAAAACGATTTCTTGCAACTGACTCCCAAAATTACTTGCAAATATTAATTAAAGTATTGCTTTATTAATTTTCGGAGAGCCGCAATATATTTAGCCGGTTTTTTTTTATTTTTATATTATTAGCTTAAGAAAAAACTTACATACCACATTATCAGTCTATACCACGTTACCCGCACTTACTCTACCTTATATGCTCGGATGCGAATTTTAAAGACAAAGATGCAGTTTTTTATTTCTTAAATAAGCTGTTCGATTTAGTAAATACGAAAAATGAAGATTTACCTTTAGTGGAAAAAGTTTGGAGCAATGGCTCGACATCAGAATTGAAAAACCGCTATATGGTAAAATTAATATCAATGCTGAGCGAAAAGTACGCAAAGTTCTTTTTTGGAAATATTTTGCTACAACTAATGGAAAAGGTGTAGTAGATGGAATCGGCGAAAATATAAGGAGATTGGTATGAGAGAAAATGATAAGCCAAAGCAAACATATTGTCATTCAGTCAGCTTAATTTTTTGCTTATTTGGCTTCTTGATTAGTTTCAAAAACCCAGGTAATTTATGTGCCATCCTCAAAAATCTGAGAAAAAATTTAATCTGAATCACTATGCCATTAGAGGAATTTCAAACTTTTATTTCATCAAGGCCAATCAAAATATCGTGGACTGCAAAATTATAACTTATCTGAAGACAAAACTGCAATTAACTTTTGATTTGTGCGTATTTTATAAAAACAATTTCAACTGTGTCCCTTACGTGACGCCATTTGTCCCTTACGTGACAAAATAAAAAAGTTAATTTTTACCTATTAATATCTTTTTTATTAAAAACTTATTACCATCGTAAGTAAGCGTGGTTGTTAGTTGTAATTTCTTTCTTAGACATCTTTTCTCTATGTGCAACTGATTCGCTGAAATTTGGATTTAAACACTACAATTTTGAATGTTGGTTGACTCAGGCTGTCCCACACGTGACGAAGTTTGTTTAATTTTTTCTTTAATATTTTCTGACTTATTAAAAACATGTTCGATGTAGGATTGAAGACTACCACGCAGTTTAATTAATAAAAGAAAAAAAATTGAATTCTGAATTATCAATTAGAAGTTGTATGTAAAATAAGTGCTAAAAAATAGTTGAATTTGTCTGACACGTGACGGTGGAATGCCCCATTAGGTGGTGGTGATTCTACAACAACAAAATTTGTTGAATAAAATTTTCATTTTTGTTGTAGTTTTCGTTGGCTCAGGTGTCAAAAAACCCCCTTAGGAGGTAGGAATAAGGGGTAAGTATATTTTAGGAATATGTTTCGGGGGCAAACTAATGGGGGTCGGTCGTACACTTTATTGCTCTAAGGCCAACTCTGAGGAAGTTGTAGGCATTTCCATATCATTTTTCGTAAATTTTGTATGGCAACCCCCTTAGGGCATGGTGATAGGGGGTAAGTGTGTTCTAGGAATATGTTCGGGAGAAGAAACTAATAGGGGTCGGTTGTACACTTTATTGCTCTAAGGCCAACTCTGAAGAAGTTGGCATTGCTTGCAGAAATTAAGAAAGAGTGACAGTTTAATAAATTTTTGCAAAATCCCTACATTTTGACGATTTAAAAAAGTCCGTCTTTTTTCCCCACGCTCGGTTTTTTTAGACGAAAATCCTTACGAATAGGGATTTTTCCCTACGTATAACATCACTGCTTCGGCTGAGTTCCGAGTCTCAACTGAATCTTTATTTTTGAAATTAGTTTTAAAATCGCTGCATGTGCGTTGGTTGAAAACAAAAAAGTTGTTTTGTTAGTATAAAAACACCTTAAACTTGGTTTTGTGGAAAATATTTTCAAAAAGCACGAAAAACAAACAATTTTTCCAGCATTTTGCTTCTAAATCATTTTTTTTAATTTTAATTGTTGCACGGGCCTCTAGCAATAATTTGGCTTTTACAGATTTAAAAAATATCAATAAGTCGACGAGGTATAGCCAAAAAACCATATAAACAATATGCTGAAAATCGGCATTTGAATGCAAAGTTTGGAGGTCAAATAAAAAAAATTCGAACTAACATAAACAAACGCTGCGATACGGGTCTTCTAATTTAGCCCATATTTTCACCTCTCACTCTCAGAATCGATCTAACTTTTGCTTACTTGAATTTGTTCCACAGTGATATTTTAAAAAAAAAACAATTTTATACATCCCTAGAAAATTTCATGTCTTGCAAGTTTGTTTGCGCTGCGTTTTTCCTACTTTTCTTCCCAAGAACGTCAGTAATTTCATGAAAATAATTGCATTTAATTTAATCGTGTAAGTCTGGAGACAACCTATTCATACAAAATTAGTGTTATAAGCCCTTTATAAGGCAAGGCAAATTTGTTTTTAAAACACATAATTAATTTTCCAAAGAAGAAAAAAAGAAATAAATAAAAAAAATAAAATGGCTATTGTAGAACTAAAATAAATACATGTTAATCACCTCTTCAAATCGGCTGTTTTCTTCATATAATTCATTATTTTCAATGCTGATTTTTGTTGTGCTTGTTAGATCATATTTGTTTTTGTATTGGCCAATATTTTGTTCATTTGCCGGCAGCAGACAAGTATTTGGTTTAGCACTGATATTGCTTGAGTCAATTTCAACATTACTATTCCAATATTTCTTAAAAGATTTTTCAGACATCAAACTTGTTTATTTTATATGATGCTTTTGTTTGATTTTTTACTATTTATTACTACCAACTCCAAAGTTGAATCTATATCATACGGTTCCTGTATAACTTTGCGTTCATTAGATCAGTTTGAAATACTACTGAATTTTGAACATCTTTGTTTAATTCCAGGACAAATGTCAATAAAACGGTAGTTTTCCATCTTAAATATGCACACAATAATTTTATTTATATGCAGTAAGAATACACAAACTCTAACATATTATCATTATTTCTTTGTAGCCGGTATTTTTCCTATCGGATAGCTTTGATAACGATTTCAATACATCTTCTACTGCTGTTTTTGTTCAAGTTTGAATCATAGTTATAGTTAACTGAATTTTCATTTGCGCATCCTTCACTAAAATTCTTTATACTGATGCGATAATTTGTTTTTCTTCTTGTTTATACTTTATATAATTTGCTATTTACTTTTTACCGTTTAATTGGTCTTGCTGCTATTATTTTATATTATTTATTGTTAGAATAGAGATTATTGTCACCAATAACTTTTTTATTTCATAAACTATTCTTAAGGTTTTTTAATACTTAAATCCGGAAAATCACTTCTATTTAAGGCATTAATTTTTCTACTGAAGTATACAGATGAGTTTTTAATGTAAAGAATCTGAAAAGAAAGAATGGCTTTTTGAGAAAATTTTTTACTTTGGTCCATCCATCGGTTTATGCACAAAAAATAATTTAAAACGTTAAATAAAAAGATATTTGTTTTCACTCGTCATTTACCTAAAGGAAATGATAACACAAAACCGCGACTGAAAAACCAATGTCCTCCCTAACGCTCGTTTTAAATGTTTTTTAAAAAGATTTTAAGTGATACTATGACCCGCAAATAAGACAATTGCAGTTGTATTTGTAATTTATTTGAAAAAATTTATTTAAAACTTAATCGGATATATGTAGGACATCCCTGTCGAGTTGTTAATTTCCCATTGGACGCGTCCCCAAGTGGTGGATAGGGGAGGAATCAGCTATATTGTCGATACATTTGCAAAAATTCAAACCGTTATAGCAGATGTTGAGCTAGTAGAATAATATCGAGATACCATTCATTTAATGGATCACCCTATTCTCCGACTATGTACAGAAGAAACATGAGAATACAGTGCGAGCGGAGTGATGCATAGGGTGCTCACTCGACTCACATTTCAAGTCTCTGGGTATTATCAGGATTCTAGACACATCTGACAAATTGTCCAACACTCTTGATATTATCCCTGTTAAAAGTGGAATTTAGGAAGAGTAGTGCATAGTAGTCATCTCCGGTGCTATAACAAGGGTTGTTTGTAATTTTAGTTGCTCAGTCCATGTACGCCGTCACTCCGCGGATGGTCCTCCCCTTACGTGCATACTCGTGGTAATCATATGCCTTAAGGAAAATTCCGGACCAGCCTCTCAAATCAGTGGTTGCTTTCAAGGCCACGGCAAACTTATAGCATGCAACAACAAACGGTCGGCCAATCTGCTAACACCAGCCATAGCAGCCCTCGGAGAGGTGTGGCCAGCTGCGCGGTTGGACATGGTCCCGGTCTACGATATCCCTCGTCATCCGAAATCTGTAGCGATCAATCCGGCTAAACCACATGATCCCGAGGAAATTCTTAGCTTCATAAGGAATGGCAACCCTGACCTCCCCAAGGTTTCCGATGCTAATGAAGCTACCTCTTCGGCAGAGAAAGGGTGTGATATTCTATGGTTTTGAGAGTAACACGCTTAACATCTACCGAGGCGACGAAAGTGAAAGTAAATTGACCGAGTGCGGTGGCAAAGACACTGGTAGTTTGATCCCGCCCACCCAGCCTCCCAGGAGGATAATCAGTCAGAATCAGGTCTGATTGGTGTTCTTCTTGGTCGCCTGGATGTAGCGGAGGACGAGGACGCTTACCTGGACTCCCATTCAAGAACAAAAACGTAACCATCATCTACGATCCAGATAATTGCGAAGAAGACACCATTTTAAAGCAGATAAATAAACCTATGGACCCCACTCTTAGTCGCCTGGAACCTGTAATTGACAATATGGTTATGCAATTTACTCAGATCATGGCGCAAATGGCTTGCATGATGAAAGAAATGCAAGAAATGCAGCCCTAGGCTATGCTTAAAAGACCATAACCTGCCTCAGGGTTTGTTTCTAGAACGCAAACGACATCCGCCCACAAACAAACCAGCTCGAATACTTTTTACTACACCAAAAAATTATTGTCATGTTGATTACGCAAAGAAACGTGCCCTACAATACCTATTGCCAACCATATGGTGCCCTCCGAAACAAAATATCTTGATATTCACTTGGACTGCCGCCTCACATGGAAGCCTCATATAGATGCGAAGTTGAAGCAAATTAAACTTAAAGCTGCTTTAACCCAATGGCTAATAAGTAGAAACTCTGTTCTATGTCTTGATTTTAAACTTATGCTCTACAACTAAATTTAAAACCATTTTGGTGCTACAGTATACAGCTATGGGGCACTGCTTCCGACTCATAGAAGAAATACAACGCCGTCAAAATAAAATCCTAAGAATGATAACTGGCGCTCCGTGGTATGTCAAAAACAGCAACATTAGTCTTAAAAATTTGAATACCTATTGTTAGTTCGCATAAGCAAAGATTAAATAATAAAATATGCAAAAAAAAAAGGTTGATTTCCGAGACTCATACATATGTCATCTACACCATTTCCAATTGTATTTCAGAACTTTCTAATTGTATTTCAGAAATTTCTAATTCAATTTCAGAAATTTCTAATTCAATTTCAGAAATTTCTAATTCAATTTCAGAAATTTCTAATTCAATTTCAGAAAATTCTATTTCAATTTCAGAAAATTCTAATTCAATTTCAGAAATTTCTATTTGTATTTCAGAATTTTCTATTTGTATTTCAGAATTTTCTATTTGTATTTCAGAGTTTTCTAATTGTATTTCAGAATTTTCTATTTGTATTTTAGAAATTTCTATTTGTATTTCAGAATTTTCCATTTAAAATTCAAATAGAAACTTCTGAAATACAAATGGAAAATTCTGAAATACAATTAGAAAACTCTGAAATACAAAATTTTGAAATACAAATAGAAAATTCTGAAATACAATTGAAAATGGTGTAGAAGCACTTTTAAAGTATACTTATTACGACACCAAGGATCCCAGGGATAGATCATGTGATTGTAGGCACTTCAAATATGTGCATATAGTTATAAAACTTTTAATATTTCCGAATACGTATATTCTATTTTATATTTCAAAAATTATTAACAATAATCAACTCATTACAAAAATTTATTTGATAACTAAATCCAAAACCATAAAACATAAATTAGTGTTTTAAAAACAAGTTTCTACATCTACTCTCCCGCCAGCTTAAAAAAACAAATCAATTTTAATTAAAGCTAAAAGTTACTTGCTTTTTACTCGGTAGCTCAACATTTTTGTAACCAATTTTTTTCGCATCAATAAATGCTGCTTTTAAATGGTCAACAGCAACAGTTATTTCAGAGCTCGCCTTATGAATTGTAAAATATTAACTAGTTTTCTTAAGGGTTTTATAAGGACTTTCAAAATGGTAACTCAATCAAAATTTTCTATTTACCTGAACAAAAACATACGAACAGTCCATTAACTTTGGCGAAATGTAACTATACATTTTCCGTGATGAGATACGTTATGGACTAAGCAAAAAATGTTCTCGTAGTTTTTGAAGCTAAAATTCATTAGTATTTTCTGAATACTGGGAATCTATAACTAATTCGCCAGGGACCCTTAAAGTCAGACCGTAAACCATCTCAGCAGGGCAACACTTCAGATCTTCTATAACTTAGTAACGTAAATCCATAAGTATAATTGGTAATTCATCGGATCAACGCTCAGAATCATTAAGTGATATAATAAATGCTTTTAGTTGTCGATGAAATCTCTCTATCATTCCATTTGCTTGTGGATGATAAGCTAAACTATGAATTTTTTGAATACTGAGTGTGTTTACTAAATTGGAAAATAAGGAAGAAGTAAACTGCGAACCGCGATCAACCGTGATCTTTAATGGAATACCAAAACGTGAAATATAGTTTTGAACAAAAATTCTAACTACAAAGACATATTTTTTTTCATATTTTTATTATTGAATCTTCGCCGTTGGCGAACTAACAATAAGTATTCAAATCTTAAAACTATTTAATTTATATTAGACCACCCAGTATCAGACTAAAATTCAAGTTCTCATAATAAAATTTATTAATTCAGTAGTTTCATCTAAGTGCAATAGTATCCCTTCTTTTCAGACGAGTGTGTCCACTATGTTGCAAAATGTTTCGAGCGATCGGATTTAGATGTGTTTCCAGCTCGTTTAAACACTTGTCCACATAATTAAGGATTTCGCATTTAACAAGTCGAACTTGCAGATCTTTGTGGATGTTGCTGTTTTTAATGTACCCAGGAGCACCAGTTATCATTCTAAGGATTTTATTTTGACAGCGTTGAATTTTTTCAATGTTGGAGGAGGAAGCAGTGCCCCATAATTGTATCCCGTAGCACCAAATTGGTTTCAAAATTGAGTTGTAAAGTAAAAGTTTACAATCAAGACGTAGCACATAGTTTCTACTGATTAGCCAGTGGATTTGGGCCGTTTTAAGTTTCATCTGTGTCAACTTCGCATCTATATGTGACTTCCATTTTAGGCGGCGATTCAGGTGAATGCCAAGGTATTTCGTCTCAATTCGTTGAGGCACCGTATGGTTGTTAATAAAAATTGGGGTGCACGTTTCCTTGCGTAAAGTAACGTGGGTGCATATTTGTTCATTTATCTTAATATCCCATAACTTTGCCCATTTTTCTACTTGGGAAACGTGATGTTGAAGTTGTTTTGAGGCCCCTTTAGGGTCTTTATGTTTACTGAGAAAGGCGGTATCGTCAGCCGTATGAGTAAGATTGTTTGTGGGCATATCTGCTCTGTAAAGCAAATATAGAATTGGACCAAATATACTCCCTTGGGGCGGTTATTGGTTTAGGACAGCTTAAGCAGTTTCCTTCTTTTATCATAAATTGTCGGCCAGTTATGTATTTTTTCACTGGTAAGTTTAGTTTTAACATGTTTAAAGGGACTTCATGCCAAACTTTTTTAAAGGCTTGAGAGACATCTATAAAGAGCGCGGAGAAGTATTTCTTTTCCTCAAAGGCTTTTCTTAGAACCTGTACCAATCTCTGGGTTTGTTCGATGGTACTATGTTGATTTCTAAACCCAAATTGGTGATCTGGAATGCAGTTGTTTTCATTCAGGACCGGAGGTAGCTTGTTCCTAAGCAGTTTTTCAAACAATTTGGACATAGTTGGTAACAGAGTTATGCGTCTGTAAGACTTCACCTTCGAAGGATCTTTTCCCGGCTTAGGAATCATCTTTACCGGGGCAACTTTCGATACTGGTGGGAAATGTTTGAGCAGTAATATGGCGTTAAAAATAAGAACAATTATTTTTTTGCTGTGCTGGGCAGCTCTAAGAGCATTTTGTTGGTGATTTCATCAAAGCCAGGAGCTTTTTTAGCATTTAAATTATTGATAGCCTCTACGACATCTAACAGTTGAAAACGTATTTCCATAGGACATCTAGTAACAACAGGTAATTTACTCAACTTGGCTTTAAGATGGTGTGATATTTTGCCATTCTCTTCGGGCTCTTCTTTTTTCAGATAAAATCTGTTGCACATCGGCTGAAAAAATTTTGTTGTATTTAGTCTGACGATAGTAAGAAGAAGCATGATCAACGGCTTTTTTTATGTTCTCATTAAGGATGCTCAGACAATCCCGCAGAGTTTGTAGCGGTTGGTTTTCCGAGCAGTGGTTGCTGACAAAATTTTTGTATTATTTTAGGCAAAATTCAAACCATTATAGCAGAGGTTGAGCTAGTAGAAGAATATCGAGATACCATTCATGTAGTGGATCACCCTTTTCTCCGACTATGTATAGAAGGAAACATGAGAATACAGTGTGAGCGGAGTGATACATATGGTGCTCACTCGACTCACATTTCAAGTCTCTAGGTATTATCAGGATTCTGGACACATCTGACAAATAGTCGAACACTCTTGATATTTCCCTTGTTAAAAGTGGAATTAAAGCAGAGTAGTGCGTAGTATGCCATATTTCGCTTACACTCTATATTTAGGTAGTACCAAGGTTCTGTATACATATAACAAACTCTCTAGCACTACTGTTAACGCCTTATACACTACTATCCCGCAGACCAAAAGTAAGTGGTTAAGGTTGTGGACGTAGCACCTTAAAACCTGAATGGCTAGTTAGTGGTAAAAGAGGACTAGTTCTAATTGTAGTCATCGCCGGTGCTATAGCAAGGGTTGTTTGTAATTTTAGTTGCTCAGTCCATGTACGCCGTCACTCCGCGGATAGTCCTCCCCTTACGTGCATACTCGTGGTAATCATATGCCTTAGGGAAAATTCCGGACCAGCCTCTCAAATCAGTGGTTGGTTACAAGGCCACGGCAAACTTATAGCATGCAACAACGAACGGTCGGCCAATCTGCTAACACCAGCCATAGCAGCCCTCGGAGAGGTGTGGCCAGCTGCGCGGTTGGACGTGGCCACGGTCTACGATATCCCTCGTCGTCCGAAATCTGTAGCGACCAATCCGGCTAAACCACATGATCCCGAGGAAATTCTTAGCTTTATAAGGAATGGCAACCCTGACCTCCCCGCACATGACTGGAAGGTAATCAAGGTTTCCGATGTTTTCAGAACCATTTTGAAACTATGAGAGTGAAATGGAAAAAGTTTATACAAGATTAAAGTTATTACAAATAGTAAGGGAATGTAAAGATAAATTTGTTAAATAGAAATTGCGATTTTTAGGTAGAAAATTGTGTGAACTTTCAAAATGTTAAGGAGGTGGCGACATGTCAGCGGTGAAACAGTGTTTATACAGTTTTAGAAAATTTTTTAATATACAATGCACAAGATTTTAATACATGGATTAATTGCCTATTGGGCTGTTACCAGAAAACTTTTTCGGATTTACAGGCAGAATTTTGCAAGACAGTTCAGTGTAACGTAGATACTATTAAAGGACTTTTGCTCAGTTCTAGCCCACCGATGACTATCATAAGACCAACTCCAAAAAATTAGTCATTACCATTTACGAAAAATGCAGTTTCTTTAACGCTTCAAGAGGATTCAGATTCAGAAGAGGTCTTTGAAGAAACAGACGAAGAAGAACAGTAGCACTCCTGTTCTTAGTGCAAAAGGGATTTTTTCAATTAAATTAGTTTTTGTTTTCATACTGTAAATTACTTGTTGCATTTGTAAATAAGTTATTGTTCTATATAAATTACTTATTTTCAGATAAATTTTACTTTATGCCGCCGCCTACGAAAGGGGAGAGGACGACACTGTCCAAGTGTAGTTTTTTTAGCTTTTTCTTACGTTTAAAGTTGCATTTGCATATTAATAGTTTTAAAAACTTAAAAAAAATTTTAATTTTTCAGAGGTAGTATAAGTTCTTCTAAGGGGAACTTTTTCCCCCTTGGTTCGATTTTTATTATTTTTTAATCCTTAATGCCTATGACTCCAATACATCAATTCATCAATCTAAAAGCACTCAGTAATTTTTAAGAAGCTTTATTGTAAAAAATAAAAAGTAATGTCCGGCTAGAATGGCAAAATACCCCTATGTGCATCGATTAATTTTTACCGTTTGCAGAATTTATGAACAAAAATAATTATTCAAAATTGAAAAGGTTTATTTGGGCTTGTTGGCTGAAGACTTAATTTCAGGATAAAAACTCAACGATTGTGAAATTAACGAATATTAAAAAACTGTATTAATCATACAATTCACATAATGATAAGGGTATATCTCAGTTTGTCGTCCCGTTTGTAATTTCTTTATTATCCATTTTCGATCCTATAAACTATATACATATGTATATTCTGAATCCTTATAGATAGGAAAGTCCGTCTGTATGTCTTTTAAAATCAGGTTTACGGAGCCAGTTCAAGTATAACGGACCAGGTTTCAAATTATCAGAAATATCCGATATACCACGGAAATAGATATAAGCAAAATACTGCGACTGCCTCAGATTTTTAGGGCATACACGTGTGTAGAAAATGTAAACAACTTTCAACTCTGTTAAAGGTGGTTTTATACGGAATGTATATTACATTTGACCCTTCACTTTTGCAACACATATGTAAAAATTGCAATTCTACAGACGGTTCATAATTTTGCTTTCACATGCACATACATATCTGTGGACATTTGACAAAACGTCTTCCTTATAAATCAACAACTTTTCAGTAGAGCGAAAAAACAGTTAAAACCGAAAATGGAAATTATTGCTTATAAAATTAAAGAAATTTTAAACTTGAAAATTATACACAAATACTTAATTAACAATTTGCGACCATTTTTTTCCCGTAAAATCAATAGTTTTCTTTAAAACGACAAAAAAATTATATAAGGACTTTTTGTCGAATAGATTTAAAACAAAAAAAAATTAGCTTCTACCACACAAGTCGTTTTGTCAAAATTGTTTTGAGTAAATCAGAAAATGATCTCTAGTTATAAAACTTTTAGTCTTGTTGTATAGGAGCTTAATTAAATTAAATTAAATTAAATAAATAAACAATTTCTTATAAATGTAAATGATCTTAATCGCTTAAGTCAAGACGAGTTGTTTTGTTAAAATGGAATATGAAAAAAAGGTTGAAAGAGGTTGATCTGGAAAAAATATTTCGGTTTTATTAAAAAAAAACTTCACTTTTTCGTTAAAATATGCAAATAATGAAAAAAAAATTATAATAATACAAATTTTTGGTTAAGAATAATAAACTTTTCAATAAAACGACAACTATAATGGCTTTCATACTTGGGAATACTATTTATGTGTTCTATTACTTAATTGTATTTTTGAATCAGCAGCTTGTGGTGTGGCTCATGTTGGTCACATAGGTCATCCGGTACGAGCCCACCAAATAGTTGATTTATTTTATGCCTCTTTACGGTTTTAATGCTCGAGTCCGTTTCTCCAAATATTTTTAAAAAACACCTTTTACACACACGACTTCTCTGTCCATCTTTCTCGAAGTGGTACAAATAAACATATTGCCGATTCCGGGGAATCGATGCTTTCATTAAAGTCTCGGATTTCTTCATTTGAATATCGATCATGCTGGATATGTAATATTGTAATATGTAAATATTTCTTCTTGTTGCTGAGAAGTAATTTTGTTGTGACACATTTTTTTGCACTGCGCCATTGGATCAAATGTCTTTTCGGGTACTTTTTTATTCCGATACGTGTAGTATTCTTTTCCTAAATTTTTATTTAATTTATTTAAGCTTTTTGATGTTGTAGGTACATCAACGCATTGTTTTTTGCTACATTGTGGCAAGTCTGACTCGCTGAGATTGGATTCTAATATAGCCGCCATATCTCTAATGCTCTCCGATGTTGTATTCAGATGTCAATCTTCTGACGGAATATAATCAGAATCATCGAAATCCGTTTCGTGAAAAACATCCTCATCACTTTCGACATTTTCTGAGCTCTTAGCCTCGTTACTTACTTCGAAATCGGCCATAGTGGCTACTTTTTTACCTTGGTTAATTTACACAATTTTAAATTTATTCTTAAAAAACAGCTTCTTTTTCCCCTTTTTTGGTTTTAGGAAAACACTTGTGTTAAGATAAGACTTAACTTTTTTAACACTTTCGTTTTTTAAAAGTAACTTCTTTTGATAAAAGACGTTTTGTCGCAAGGAATTTCGGTGGCCAACTGATTAATACATCAACTTGTTCTAGTCAAGTGGGCAGTTTTTCAAACTTTGCTTCTCACAAAACGACTTCTTTCAAAAGTAGTTGTTTTGTAAAAAAGGAATTGGTAGAAACGTGGGAAAACTAAATGGAGACAAGCTGTTTTGTCAAACGACTGTTATCAGTTTTTTCTTATAAATTTTTAAATGATTCTTAATTCTCTGAAAGAAGTCGTTTTGTCAAATTGAAATTGGGGGGAAATCTGAAAGAAGTCGATTAGTCGACTCCATATCTTGCGTTCCAAAGATCCTAGAAATGCGGGGTTTAGAGCAAAAGACGGACAAAAAAACTCTATATTTACTATAAAAATCTTTAAAAATTGTCTTATTTCGAGAGAAGACGTTTTGTCAAATGTCCACAGATATGTAATTTCGCCTGACAAAACCTCCAACCAAAATTAATAACATTATTTTCCTTGTTGTTTTCAGCTGATGCCAAATGCTTTGCAAATGAAAAGTAGAGTGCCCTCTAATCGAAAATTTTGTTATCTATTACATATGTATTTATAATAAGCAATGTTTCAAAGCGTTTAGCTATATTTACACTACCTGAGTTGTCATCTGAGTTTTAAAACGAAGTCTCATTTGTACAGCGTAATAATACGTCTGTTTTAATTTGTTAATATTTTTGTCTAATCTTAGGTAAAAATAGAACGTATTCTATTTTCAAACTATTTTAAATATATTTTATAAAAATTAAATTGTTTTTTGACACTCATAAAAATTTAAAGTTATTTTTTTGACACTCAACTCAGATGAGAACTTAGGCAGTGTAAATATAGCTTAATAATAAATAAAAATAGTAATATGTACACAATTATTTTGACGACATCATAGCTACATGGCAACTTAACTACAGTTTTAGCTGTGGACAGATTAAACTAATTTCTGTTTAAGTAGGCGGCAAATGAGACAACTGAGAGAAAATACATAATAGCATAAAACAGTGCTGCCAATCAAGTTTCTATTTTAATTTAAATCTATTTAATGATTTTGTAACTACAAATTAAACAAAAACAGGAAATTTTTATTTAAAGATAATACACTAACTTGTATAAAGAGTTTTTTCTTTCTGCTTTTTAAGTTTCAATTTGCTAAATATCTTTTTAATTTGCAGAATTACAATATACAAATTTATTACAGATTTTAATCTCAGAAACTATTGACTAATAATACTGTCTAAAACAATTTAAGCTTTTTATATATACACTATATATATTAAATGTTTATATTATTGTTCATAAACCTTTAAAGTCAAAATAATGACACGCTTTTTAGATCAATGAAGCTACATATATTTCCCAATAATAATATAACAAAAAAAAAAACTAAATATTTTACTGTTTTAGGGCACTGCTACACGTTCAATATATATTGTGATATTTGGATCGCGATCCATTTAAGTGGATTGATGGATCACGCTCGTGTGCTACATGTTCAATATTTATCACGTCAGTATGTACGTTATTTTTGGGCCGTGTGGGTTAATTCCGATTCCACCGACAGAACCCTTTACTACAATAAACTTTACACAGATTTTGTCAATTGTTTTACTTTTCATTTGTTTAATTTTTTCCACTGCGTATTTTATTTTATTTCTTTTATTTAAAACTTTTTACTGACGTATCATGATATAATATATCATGAAAACGCTACACGTTCAATATTTATTACGCGATCCACGATCCAGATTTTGGATTTCATAGTTTAGGCCTTTCTGCGATATGAATCGCGATCCATCAATATTGCATGCTACACGTTCAATAAATATTGTGAAACTAGAAATATCACGATATTTATTGAGCGTGTAGCAGTGCCCTTAAGATTATCAAAAAATTTAAAATTGTACCATGATTGAAATTAGCAACACGGGTGTATGTATGCAGCCGTCGCCTTCAGTATAATTGAGTAGCATAGTACATGGCAATGATTGCAGCCACCTGGGCGCTAATTCTGAATTGCGATGCGATAGTCAATGCGATGCGAAAACTTGTAAATGCGAATAATTGGTAATATATGTATGTTACGCTGTCCCGGTAGATCAGTGGTAAGTGCACGAGTCTACCAGTCTGGGGGTTGTGGGTTCGATTCCCACCAGAGACCCTGGTAAGTCTGCTTCATTCTTCTGTTCTTTCTTTCTTATCCTTCTCTTAATTTATTCTTTCCTTCCATCTTAACCTATTCTATTTGCCTCTCCAGGTAACACAAAGGGACCGAATTAAGCGGACCCAAGTGAGCTGTATCTTTTCCTTCAGCGGCTGCCTGTTCTACCTAACCTAACCTACGCTGTCCGCAAAGTATGTAATTTGTATACGAAAAAAAAAAGAAAAGAAACGTCAAATGTACAGCAAATTCGCAAAATTTATTCTACAGCTAATCATCAATCGTAAAGCACAAAAATGTGAGTAAAAATCTAATTTTTTTTTTTAATTATTTAATATGTAGTATATTTAAAAATAGGGATTTATATAAAACTATAATTTATAAACAAAATAAATTGTGATGGAATTTTTTCAGGGAAAAAGTTGTAAAACCACGAAATACCGCTAGTTAAAATCAAGATTAATAAATAACAAGGTTACGACATCCCAAATTGAAAACTTCCATTTTCTGCGCACGTGGTCAAATGACGTCATGAAACAGTCTGACATTTAAAAATTATGTAAACATAACAGTGGAACAATTTTCTAATTTTTGGAGAAAATGTTTTCGTATTATGTTTTTTATTAATCGTGTTATAAAAAAGTTAAATGTTCAAAGAATTTATAATATTAAATAACATTTAGAAAACAAATTTATAACATTTAAAATTAGTTTATTGTTTTACTAAATTTTCGTTTTCAGTTATTTGTGTTTTGCTTGATTTCCGCATTAAGCGATCTTATTCTAAGGTATATCCACACAAACCAAAATACTTCTAGCTTACCCATTTCATATTTTAAATTTTATTTCAAAATCTTCCTGTTTAAAATGTAATTAACAAATTCTCTCCCTATATACATATATTATTCGTTATGACCAGATTTTCAAGTAAAGTTAAAGCTAAATCACGTTTAAAAAACAGCTAAAAAGAGCTAAAAACAAAAACTTAAAGCCGAAAAATAAAGCTAAATTTTTTAATGCGTTTTTAAAAAATTTCTTCGTTATTAAGATATTTTTCATTATATGGACGAAACGTTTGTGTGCTAAAAATATTTAAAAAGAAAATTTGTTTTAAAAATTTTGATTTTATTTACAAAAACTTGGTAGACCCATACCTTAAGTAAGAAGAAAAATAATATGTGTTCATATAGAAGAGATTTTTAAAAAAGTTTTTAGAAGCAGGTGTTAATTTGCTGCCTGTTTTGGTAAAAAAACTAAGTTGTAAGATACCTGCAGGAAACGTCAATAGAGAATCACTAGAAATTCACTACTGACATTGTCACCAGTACTACTGTTAAGCTATACCTCAGGCAATGCTCTTTGCTATGATAATTTAGCATTTGAGTGCCATTAAAAATCCACTACTGACATTGGTACTATTGACAAGGTAGTTCTTTTGGGGTCATATGTACACATTGGAACCAGTGAATAACTAGTACCTTTTAGCAATTTGAGTATACAGCACTACTGATAAGCTAAACCACTGGCAATGTGTTTTTGCAATAGACATTTAGCATGCGTCTGTCATTGAAAATAAGTATGATTTGTGTATATAAATAACTTTTATAGCACAACAGAAAAAATAAAAAAATAAAAAAGACCATTATGTTGCTGATACATTTTTGCATTTGACGGCGAACTGAAGCATTAATTTCCCGCTGACAGTTTTCTTTTCTTTTTATCAAAGCTAAATATAAAACTGTAGACGTACTGTTGACAATGTCGCACTGTTGACATGGGGACACTTGTCCCCAAGTTTCCTTCAGGGATATATATTAAAAAAAAAACAAAAATTTGTTTTTGTTTTAAATATAAATACTCACACACAATTCGTTAATTTTTTTACAAAAACACGTACAATTTAGTAGTTTATTTAAAAACTTTTTTCATAAATACAAACACATGAAAACAATAAAAAATCGAAACTATAAGATTACATTTACATGATGCAAATTTTTTAATATTCCTTCAATAAAATTTTTGTTTGTTGACAAAACGAGTTGAAGAGACTACTTTTCTACACAGTTCGTTAAAAATCTAAAATGTTCATTCAAGTTACATAATTTTATACTTACATAAATATATCATGAAAAATGCCTTCATTTAAATTTTCTTCAAGAAAAGAAAAAAAGATAATCTTTAATGTAAAAAGTTACATTGTAAGAAAGCATTTATAAAGGTATTTTTATATTTACATGTGTGCCTCAATAAGTATTTAAAACCAATGACTGTTAAAATGAAAAAATGAAAATCAAAAAATAAAAAATATTAATTTTTTTTTAAACCTATTTATAAAAATAATAATTATCGTTGTTAACCGTTTTTATCAAAACTAAAAAAATGAACGTCCTACTAAAAAAAAACAAAATTTACAGAGAGCATGATATTCAACAAATATAGTTTAATACTATCAAAATGGTGAGCTTTACTTGACCCTACGATGTCTCATTGTGCCTCCATTTTTCTTGAAAAATTATTTCGGTCCTGTGTGATTTATTTTTTGATAAAAATTCACTTTAAAATTCTTATTAAATAAAAATATTAATATAATAATTTGTTTCACCGAAAGACATAAGTGTTTTTACATTTTTGAGCAATATATCATAAGATTTTTTAATTTAACCAAAAAAATTTTTTATTACTGTCAGGCCGATTGCAAATTTTTATCCAAAGCTTTTTTTGTTGTTCATGGTTTTTTGGGAAAGAGTTAAAGGACACAGCTAAAATAAGATTTGTTAAAAACACGCTCACAATTAGTTTTAGCACAATTTCTCACTTGAATTTTTCTTATCGTTTTGCATGTATTTCCCCACTGCACACTTCATGTTTACGTTTTGCTTCAAAATTTTTAATAAGTTTTTTTTGCTCTTATAGCTTTTAAATACACTACGCACACAATTTTTATAATAACTATTATTTTTTTGCACTATATTTAATAAATTTTTATTTAAAATTCTTTTTAATTAACGAAAATCCACAAATTAATTTTTTGGAGAAATGTCAAAGTGATTTTAGTACAGGGTTGTCAAATCGCACATAACATATAAACCTTTTCCGGCAAAATTAGGAATTAATCTAGAGCAATAATAATTTCAATTTTAGTTTCAAACTCCATACAAAAAAAGCAAAGAGTAAGAGAATGACTGTCTTAATTTTTTAGGGATGTTGCACCTAATGAGAATAACAGACAAAAATTGGCGCCATGCTCATGGTTTAACGTTAGATGACGTAGTTGTTTCTCTTTAACTTTGCCAGCCGTGTATAACAAGGCTTGCTAGAGTTCTTGTCATAATTCTTGTTTGGCACTAAAGGTTTCAAAAACAGTGCTAAGTGCTGGTTTTCTTGTGGCAATAAATGCTTAAATAATTGTGTTAAAATTGATTCAGCATTATGCATAATTAACAGCAAGTCTATATTATTTTAAACGTTTATGCATAAAAAAAAACAAACTTTTTTTTGGGTAAAATTCAAATTAGATGATGTAGTGTGATTTAGTTGTTTTTCAAATATCTAGCGCTTTGTTTTTAAGCAATTAGAAACTTTGTAATGTCAACTTATGACAACACTGATATAGCTTTGACAAAAGTATTCACACACTGAATAAATTCACAATGAAAAAATTCATGCATTGATCAAACGAAGATAATTTTATTCGAGGCAGATTTTTGTTCAACTCACTCAAATCGCTTAAGAGTTTAACACCAGATAAAATCAAGATAAAACCTAATTATGCTACTCTCTGGTACGTAAACATACTACTACGCCATTTTTCATTGTTAATGAGAAAATTCCAAACGAAATTGGCAATTTTCATTTGAAATTCAGAATTTTTATTTGTAATTGAGAAAATTCCAATAAAAAGTGAGAAAATTTTACATGATATTGAGGAAAAAACCAAAAAAAAAAAAAATACGAATTTGAAATTAAGAAAATTTTATATTAAAGCAAGATTTGTTTTTAGACAATGCCTTCTACCACCATCGCATTCAACTAATTTTTAAAACGCTTCATCGACGCTTTAAAAATAAAGCGCATTCTTGCAGTGCTTAATTTAATAAAATTATATGGTTGGAGAAAAAAACAATGTTTAGGCAAAATGTACCACACGTCAATCTTCTCCAGTGTGGGAGATCAAAAGCTCGCTTTTTAGAAGAAATTAAAAACGTGTGTTATTACCACAGATTGCATATCACAACATTAAATTAGTTTAATTTGGATCTGGAAGATAGGCCAGAATATATCCCTGCTACATATTTAATAAAATTGCCTGCATAGATTTGTATTTACCTTTCCATATTTTTATTTATGTTGCGTTATGAATGCATTTATGTTGTACGTATTGTATGTACGTTCATACTAATTTAAAATAAAATTTTATTTAGAATTCTCAAGTTCAATATAAATTTTCTCATTTACAGCAAAAAATGAACAAACCTATTATATCGAACATTTGTTCTTGGCTTCCAAGAGGGCTTTTTATAAATTTAATATTGAGTAAGTAGCCAGGTAAACACCGGCTTCGGGAATGTGTTATCTTAATTTCTGGGGTATCTTCAGCTTAATATATTGTTGATTAGTTCCAAATATATTTTATCCATTATACCTATATAGACATGCATGCATACATCCATTAGTTCATTAAAATTAACGCATTTAAACTTATTACGCTCATATTCATATTTAAAATTTAAAATATTCTCATTTGGACCATTCAATACAAAGAAAGCCCTAAATGATTTAAAAACACAAAGAATAGGCAACCCTTGCATGGGTTAAACTACGTCATCAGAGAGGCAAACATGCGCAAGTCGCAATCTAATTGTCTATCATTCTTGGTTCGAAATAATGGTGGAATTTATGAATAATCACAGCCAACTTGCCAAAGGCCATTTAAAAACACCAAATACGCGGCAATCAGTAAATGCTTTGTGGCAAACAGTAGCCGAAGAATTAAATAAAAGTGGTCCGACATATACAAATGCTTGTTTATTTAATCTAACATTTTTATAAAGCTAGGAAAAGAACTATTGTACGTATGTAAACACTTTTTTTAAAAAAAAAGTTAAAAAATAAATTACATACCTTTTGTCATTCAAGCTTAGAATGTCGGATTTGCTTCTGAGCATCTTTCTTTGAACTCGTTCGTTTTGCTCATAACCTTCTTCGTCGTCCTTAAACCATAGTGCCACAGAATCAACATTTTTAAATAAAATTAAACAATTTAATAAATAAATGCACTTATATATATGTACTTATGTTACCGAAATCACAACTTTTTTGATCTTCAATTTGCCAATTACACCATTTTCTTAGCAGTCATACTTAAAAAAAAATGCGCATGCAAATTCAAAGGACTTACAGAATACCAATTTCCTTTCGCATCGCATTGACTTTCGCATCGCAATTCAGAATAAGCCCCCTGCATTTGTAGTCGTGTACCTGTGTTGATTCTTGTCGTCTGTGTTTAAGGCTTTGGTTTAGTCTGGCCACAGCCACAACTGTATTCATGTTGCCGTGTAGCTGTCTTCAAAATATTTACGTGTATGCATGTATTTTAATTTTGAGTGAATCTACAAAAATCACATTTTTGTTGATTTGTGCATGCACACAAATTTTTATATATGTATAATCGATCAAGACACTCGACTAAAAAGTTACGGGCAAAAGCATGCACAACATGCAGTTTAATCATACCGAGTGCTAACCACATTTTCAACTATGCATGTTGGACACTCGGTTTTAATATGAATGCTTTATTTAATCATTTAGAGTTATTAATGAAATTTTAAACAATGCATGTTTGATACTCGATACAAATCAGTGTTGCAAAAGTTGATACGATCGTACTTTTTTTGATACTATTGGATGGTGGAAAATACCGTGTTACTCCTCTGGCTAATTTGATACCCTCTTTTGCTTTTTCTAATTAATATTTTAAATGGTTTAGTTTTTGCTCCTGTCAACTATCTTTTCATGTGATTTTCTCTAATACTTGAGTACGTAAATATGCTCCCTTTCACGAGAGGCTGTAAATTATATTTTTTGTAATATTATTTTACAATCAATTAAGGTTTCAAATAGTAAAGATAAACAGGTTTAAAAACGTTCCTTTAGATTAACTTAAAAAAACATATATTTTTCTCAAACATTTTTAAAAATTGTAAATACAAGTAACATAGAAGTGCAATCATTTGATTTCTGTTAAGAAATTAAAAGATCCTAAAATTGTTTTAAAATTTTTAATGGTAAATTACGTACAATATTAATACCCATGCAAAAGGTTTATTCATTAACAATTTTGAAATTTAAAATACAAATGAAATACTGATTTTATACGAAAATTTTGTTTAAAAAACCTATTTTAAAATAAAAAAAAATAAATTAAAAAATTGCAAAAAGGTAGCATGTACAGAAAATATAGCTTCGAGAATTTCCTCCACAACAAAATATGTTTTTACATTAGTCAATGGAGTTTAAACCATTACTTCCAAAAATATATTATACTTAGGTAACAAAGTAATCATTGGTCGTCTTTTGTATCATTTTTTAAAGCATAAATTATTAAACTAAAGGTCGTCGTTTGTATCATTTTTTAAAGCATAAAATATTAAACTAAAGGAAGTTGCCTTCAAATATTTTAATATACACATTTCTTTGGCATAGCGTATAAAAAAGTTGTAAATTTTTAATTTGATGCTTGGTAACTAAAGGCGGGCAAAAAACGTATTTCATAGAGATTCGATAAGATAAATTCGACAAGTCAATGAAGAAAACATTTTTTCGAGCTGCTAACGTCAATTTTCCCAAATAAGAAGTCAGATTTTTAAAATGAATTTTTACAATAGCATTGGATAATATTAGCGGACTTGAATCAAAATTTAAATTTTCCAAAAAATAAATACAGTTCAGTTTCGGTTAACTGTTGAGCAAACTAAAAACACTTGATATGTCTATATGACTTTTTTGTAAATTAAAGTAAAACAGAGAAAAAAAATATTTTAATACTATTGCCGTTAAAAAAGTACCCACGAAAAAATTTTTTTATACCAAAATGAAATTCTCATTTTTCATCGCTGATACAAATATACCTACTTTTTGCGTTGTTTGGTATGATTATAGTTGAAAAACGAACTTAAAAGATTTAACAATGCAAATATGTACATACATACTTATGTATACAAAAGGCATGAAATTATATTGTAGACATTTCTGAGTAATATTCTGCAGTAAAACAACGGGCCTTATTATGTACATACGTAAAACGCATCGCATTATAACGCAAACAATTGTATGGAAATAATTAAAATTTAAAAAACGTTTCCATACATTTTGTTTTTGATCTAGGGCGTTGCGTTTTAGGAAATAAGGGGGAAAGTCAGGCATTAATTTTTTTCTCTAAAATAAAAAGCAAATATTAAAACTTATTTTTATTCAAAAACATAAATAAAATGGGTTTTCTTTACATGAAAAGTGTAATAACTACTTCTTATCTTCATGCTAAAATTCAATAAAAATTTTTTTATAAAAATGGGCAAAATATTTTATTACAAAAATTAAAAGATGCTTTATCTAATTTTAAAGATTTTTTACGACGAAATGTTTTTAAACAACTAAACTACCAACACACACTTTAACATTCACTTCTTTTTTGTAGGCAGTAAATTATTTAATGCTAACAATGATTTCTATATATATCTACATATATTTTTGCATTATTGCATGTTGTACTTCGTTTTTCAACTTTAAGGGCTAACTATAATGTGCTTTTGCTTACTTAAGCAAAAGCGCGAATACATATGTTTAAATGTGTATAACTATAATGTTCTTAAGCAACTTTTCGTTAAGTTTCGTCAAGTTACATTTGTTTAAGCAAAAAGCCAAGGCGAATTCACACAAGGTGGACGCCAGAGACTGGCTTACTCAGAATAAAATTGGCTCATGATTAAATCATGATACGAAAACCTATTCAGTTTGGTCATTTTGTTCAAACGTATCACATGACACAAACCAATGCATGATTTAAAATCATTTCATTCGAGCTGTTGTTGTTGGCATTTTGATTTTATTCAACGTTCAAAAAAATCAACATAAATTCAATCGTATCAACATCAGTGAGTGAAACTGAACAAAAAATCATAGCATTTAAGGGATGTTGTACTTAATGAGGGTTTTCACACAAGACTAATTATGCTGGCATAAAATCGCAGTTTTGCGGCGTTTTCGGTGAAGAGAGTGGTTTTGGTTGGCATAATTTTTTCAACCAGCTTCAACCCCGCACAAGCAGAACAAAACTAACACATACACACTAATGAACGTGAAATAAGCAAAGAAAATACTAACACACACAAAGCTTTGTATACGTGCACAGTTTTATGCCAGCATAATTAGTCTTGTGTGAAAACTAAAGAACAAAATTTGTGCGGATTAAAAATTAGTCTTGTCTGAAAACCACCAATGAGAATAACAGACAAAAAAAATGGCGCCATGCTCATGGTTTAACGTTAGGTCACGTAGTCGTTGCTCTTTAACTTTGCCAGTCGTGTATAGCGAAGGCTTGCCATAGTTCTTGTCATATTTCTTGTTTGGCACTAAAGGTTTCAAAAAAAGTGCTAAGTGTTAGAAAAAACTTTTCTTTTCGCTATAACTGTTTAAATAATTGCGTTAAATTTATCAAAAACTAAATTTTGATACTTTTTAACATTGAATTGATTAAGCGTTATGCATAATTACAAACAAGTTAATATTTTCTTAAACACTTATGCATAAAAAACAAAAAAATTTTGGGTAAAATTCTAAAAAGCTGATGTAATGTGATTTAATTTTATTTCAAATATCCAGCGCTTTCTTTTTAAGCAATTTGTAATATCAGCTTATGACAACATTGATATAGCTTTGGCAAAAGTACAAAAAAAGCAGGGGGCAAATTACGGCGTTCGACTCGAATCGAAATTCTATTCGATCGATAGAGTTGTCAATGCTTTAAATATAGGAATTCTAATAAAAATTTTTAAATTTCGATTCGAATAAATTGCCGTTATTTGCCCCCAGATACACAATTTTAACAGAAAAAAATTCGTTAATGTGCAGTGGACAAATGCAAGCGAAGTACATAATATAATTTGTCCATTATATACGATTTTTAAAACATCTAATCATCCAATTTAAAGAAACGCGGTTTTTAGCTATTTAAGAGATGTTATAACAGCCAGAAATTTAAAATTTAAATAATTTTTGGAAACCGCTAGCCCCCGCATCCGTAAAAAACGCCCAGTACTGGAAATTTATAAAAGATCCTGAAACAATATACTTTAAGCTTTTAAAATAGTCAGCACTGTTCAGTTCTTTTAGGTTTATTTTAAACAGAGTGAAAAAATTTAGTTAATTTTTCTGTAAGCTTGTTATATCATTAGACTTGTAAACTTTTTATAAAAACTGATTGCCAATATTGTTACAAAGGATCAGTTTTTTGAATAAAAATTTCTTTGCAAACGTTTTACAATAGCTTTCACCATAAATTTACAAATTTAAGGCTTGTATTAACAAACTTATTAAAAGGTTGATTTTTATTTTATAAAGCTTTTGGTTTATTTGTAAAATAAACAGAAAGCGTTCAGGTCGATGACTTTAACAAATTTAACGCGAAAATTCATCATAAAATACGTAGAAACTTTAAAAGAGAATTAATAATAATTTAATAAAAAAAATTCATTATGTAAATCTGGAAATAGTTAAAAAACAGTTTATAATTTCCCCTTTCTGAACTTACAGTTTTCAATTAAAAATGAGTAAAAAAATTATAACTACTTATTTTAGGTGTTATTTGTATAAAAAAGTATCCTAAAAATTTACTAAATATATGTGTCGTTCAAAACTTATACGACGGCAACTCTGCTTCTTGCACAGTTTTGTTTACTCTGATTTATTCACTAGCAACCGTTTATTTGTTAAATTCAATCATGTGAGTAAAACTCAGACAATGAATAAATTCACAATGAATAAATTCACAATGAATAAATTCATGCTTTGACCAAACGAAGCTGATTTTATTCAAGGCAGATTTTTATTCAACTCATTCAAATCACTTGAAATTTTAGCATCAGATTAAATCAAGAAAAAATGTGATTTTGCTATTCTCTGGTGGACGCAGGCGAAAAAGTCGTACCTAAAATGTCAAACACAAATATGGCATCATTGAAAAAAAAACACAAATTATTTATATATGGCATCATTAAAAAAAAAAAAACAAATTATTTGCAGAAGAAAAACGTGAGTAAAATTAATTTTACAGTGTTTTTTTTGCACAAAGCACAAGAACGCATCATTTTGTTTTACTATTTGTTAATTAAGAACACTTTTTTAAATTTTTAGTTTAATAATCTAACCGACGCGTAATTGCTTTTAAATAAAGAAGAAGCACATAGACAAACTTTTGACACATTGCGAGGAAAATTGCATGAGCAAAAAATAGTCAGCTGATTCGTCGAGACCACCTTCTACGAATTCGCCTTGGCAAAAAGCGAACCTGGTCGTACTTTGACTAATGGATCAGCTGTGTATACATGAGCTGGGCGCACAGTTGCACTTTTAAGTACACTTTTATTTATGAAAAAAACATTTTTTATTTATTAACTTTTATAATATAATTTTATTATTTATTTGCTAATGGTTTAATATTTTTAAATTGTAGATGTTACTTAAATAACATTTTACGAAAAAAAATTCATATATTTGGAATATGAAAGTAAAACAGTTTTTGCAAAAGTACAAATATTTGCAACTGAGTTCTGTAAATATTTAAGTTCAAAAAGTACAATATAGCCACTCAAAAGTATCCAATAAATTGCTTAAGCATTTGACAGGCTTTTCGTTGATATTTGACATTAGCATGAGTTTGTTTAAGCACAATATAGTTAGCCCTTAACTATATTGTGCTTAAACAAACTTATTTTTATGTCAAATATCAACGAAAAGCCTGTCAAATGCTTAAGCAATTTATTGGAGACTTTTGAGTGGCTATATTGTACTTTTTGAACTTAAATTCTTATAGAGCTCAGTTGCAAATATTTGTACTTATGCAAAAACAGTTTTACTTTTATATTCCAAATATATGGATTTTTTTTGGCAAAATGTTATATAAGTAACATCTACAATTTAAAAATATTTAACCATTAGCAAATAAATAATAAAATTACGTTATAAAAGTTAAAATATAAATTTTTTTTTTCCTAAATAAGTGTACTTAAAAGTGCAACTGTGCGCCCAGCTCACGTATACACAGCTGATCCATTAATCAAAGTACGACCAGGTTCGCTATTTGCTTAAACAAATGTAACTTGACGAAACTTAACGAAAAGTTTCTTAAGTACATTATAGTTATATACATTTGAATATGTGTATTCGCAGTTTTGCTTATGTTAGATTAAGCACATTATAGTTAGCCCTTTAATCATACCAAACAACGCAAAAAGTATGTATATTTGTATCGAGTATTACATTAGTTACATGTTGTACATGATTTTTTTGTGCAAAGTTGACACACAATCATTATTCTGATATATTTAAAATGAATATATATAAGGAGTGCTACGGCATATTTAAGAGATAAAGTAGAAGTAATTCGTTTTTTTGCGTGTTGAATAATGGTGTTTTCCATTCTAAAAAAAAATGTTACAATAAGTATGTGTAATATTTTTATCAGCTTACACCCACACTTATAAAGTTGTCCATTTTTTTTTTTTTTTTGTTTCAATGGAACAGAAAAATGTCTTGATTTTAATAAAAACTGCACTCTTTGTTAAAAACTCGTCTGCATAAAAAAGTATTTACTTACATAACACAGCTGTAAAAAGTGGTACTTTGTTACACTGCAATATAATTGGGGGTAAGATATGTTAAACTCTTGCCAGTTATTTGTGCAACATGTTCAGAAAGGAAAACGAAAACTGTTTTCACTTTTGCATGTATTTTTAGAATGGAACATGAAACCGCTCGAATGGTAGCATTAATGTAACATTTTTGCCAGAAAGGAAAACACCATAAGGGCACTGCTACACGTTCAATAGGTTAGGTTAGGTAGAACAGGCAGCCGTTGAAGGAAAGGATAGAAGAGCTCACTTGGGTCCGCTTAATTCGGTCCCTTTGTGTTACCTGGAGAAGCAGATAGAATAGGTTGAGATGGAAGGAAAGAAGAAATTTAGAGAAGGATAAGAAAGAACAGAAAAATGAAGCAAACTTACCAGGGTCTCTGGTGGGAATCGAACCCACAACCCCCAGACTGGTAGACTTGTGCACCTACCACTGATCTACCGGGGCACCCCCGGTATTCACGATATTTATTGAACGTGTAGCATGCAATATTGATGGATCGCGATCCATATCGCAGAACGGCCTAATATATGAAATCCAAAATGCGGATCGCGTGATAAATATTGAACGTGTAGCATTTTCATGATATTAAATCATGATACGTCAGTAAAAAGTGTAAAATAAGAGAAATAAAATACGCATTGAAAAAAATTAAGCAAATGAAAAGTACAATTGACAAAATTTGTGTAAAGTTTATTGTAATAAAGGGTAATGGCAGAAGACAGTGAAAGCGAGTGGGTTCTGCCGGTGGAATCGGAATCAACCCGCACAAAACAAAAATAACGTAAATACTGACGTGATAAATATTGAACATGTAGCATACGAGCGTGATCCATCAATCCACTTAAATGAATCGCGATCCAAATATCACAATATATATTGAACGTGTAGTAGTGCCCCAAGACTTACTTGTTTTTGAAACACCGGCTGCAGTACTCTGCTACATAAGTATGTGTTTAAAGCAATAAGCTGTCGAGAGATTCGGCCTATTCCGAATGTGCCGCTGTTGTTTTCTTTTAACTTGTTTGGTGTAAAAACTTTTTGACATCAACAAAATGAGTGGATTCAAAAATTTTTCGACATTTGAAAAATATTACCCAAACGAAAGTGCATAAAACACTGCAATTTTTAAGTTTCCGCTCCATATACAAAAACCTGATTTGCAACATACATACATACTTATGTATGTATGTATAGTGTTACCATTCGAACGGAAGATTAATACCCGTATAAAAATTGTTTTCAAATTTACAACTTTATTAACTACGCTAAGTACTTACCGCTTGTTTCAATTCCTTCTTTGCTATTTTATTATATTAAAGAATTTACTCGGTGTAGAAAACGACACTGGATCAGGGACTTGCACCGAACGGCTGACAGCCGCCTCGTCCAGTTCGCCGATCAGTCTTATCAAGCCGCCGCCGCCGATGATTTTTTCGGCTCCATGTCGGCTTAAATTTAGCCGCCGGTTAAAATTTTTCATGTTGTTACTTATAGTCTACACGAGACAAAAGTTTGGAAATTTTTATGTTCGCAATTGTCAAAATCTGTTACTAACACAAAAAATGACCGCGTGGACCGCAATTTTTAGTGTTAGAAAATAAGTTTTCCAACACAGAGCTGAGCAATTATGTAGGGACACAAACTGTCAAATAACGTAGTTGTTGTTGTATAAATTTGAGTAAATAAAAAATTATTAGGAAAAAAAGAAAAATTTTAACACAAATGATAGATAAACAAAATAAATTAATAAAGAAACAATTTTAATTAAATAATAAGTGAGAAAAATGTTTATTACAATAAATATTATGCATTTTTTGTTGTTGTTTACAGCAACCTCTCTCAACAAAAATTTTTAATTTGTGTTTTTGCTCATTGTGTTTTTCCCCATTCTGAATACAAACTTGAACACAAAACATTTTTGTGACGTCATTCGGCCAACGTTATTGCTTATGTTCAGAAATAAAAAATGTACGTCTAGCCCCAGCATTATAACTAAACAACAAAGCAATGTAACAGCGTTGCCAGAAGCTTTGTAAAGAAAATCATCATTTGTCATTATGAAAATATCATTTAAAAAAAAAAAAAATATATCATCTAGTTTTTTCGATAAGGCGTACCAAATATCCTTAAAGGATAATCACCCCCTTTTTGAGGGAAGCTTCTTGGAACTGTGAGTTTTTTTTTTGGATTTTGTTTTGTAGTTATCAAGGAAACCAAAACTATGAAAAGCAATATTGTTAAGAGGGATGAAAAGTTGAGAAGACAAGAGAATGATACATTATATAATTAGTAAAAAAGACTTGTTTCTCCAGCCTTAACTTATTTTATTTAAATCAGCTAACAGAAAAAATTTTTTTTACTTCATAATTTGCCTGTACTAATTTTGAACGATTAAAAGATTTTGAGAAAGTTCTAAAAAGTTCTCGAAACTGCTCACGGTGCTATAAGGGGAGGAGTTTAAAAAATAATTTTCTAATAATTATTAAAACCAACAATTTTAAGCGTTATAATTAAAGCAAAAAAAAAAATTTTTAGGTATCACTAACTGACAAACTTGTCAAGCGTGTCATTGGGTGAGCGTAAGCAAAATGTCGAATATATCAACCAAATCGTCCTAGATATTTGGATGTAACTAATTTTTGTCAAATAACCAATTGTGCATATGGAATCCAATCAAACACAAATTTTTGTTTATTGGGTTTTTTAAAATAGTTTTTTATGTGTTGAAATATTGTATATTCATAATAATCTTCCAAGTTTCTTGAATTTCTTCGACCTTTATTGTTTAATAAATACACAATCGGTTTCTTCGAGCTTAAGGTCAATAATAATTATTCTTTATTTGTTATTCTGCCAATATTTCGCTACTCCTTTGTGTAGCTTCGTCAGGGCTTTATTTTTATTTGTTTACAAAAAATTACGGTTATTTTTCAACAAAAAATTACAAATTAATTAACAAAAAACATTTGACATTTGTTTGTTTTTTGTTAATTAATTTGTAATTTTTTGTTGAAAAATAACCGTAATTTTTTGTAAATAAATAAAAATAAAGCCCTGACGAAGCTACACAAAGGAGTAGCGAAATATTGGCAGAATAACAAATAAAGAATAATTATTATTGACCTTAAGCTCGAAGAAACCGATTGTGTATTTATTGTATATTCATGATAACTGTCCACTTCATTTTATTTTGAGAATAAATAATCTATTCTGCAGTTAGTAGTTACGTGGATTACTTAACAGAGCGATTTGGTTTTACCTAAGTATATCAGTAGGCTAATCTTTACATAACGAAAATTTTTGATGGCTGCTATTCAAAGATGGGTTTTTAGGTATTCTAATACCCAAAACAATAGGGAAGTTTGGTTTATGCAGAGCCCAGGGTACATATGTAAAGTGTACAAGAGCAGTAAGCAAAAAGTTGACACAAGCCTTTTTTATTATTTCCTATGGATAAAGCTTGGAGACAAATTATGGTATAGCATTTTCTTTAAAAAAGCCTAATATAAAAAATCATAATTTTCAAAAATAAAAAATCATGCTTTGAGGAAAAAAATCATCAAATCATATTTGTGGCAAAAAATCATTAAAAATATGATAAAATTATCATTCTGGCAACGCTGCAAGGTAATCTCTAAATTCGAATGAAGAATTTACCGTTATTCCTGTTTGAATGGTTACTCTTATAAAGTAAAAGTTAAAAAAGTAACGCTTGGAATAAAGTTAAAAATATTAAAATGGATGGTAAAATTACATATTATATTAAGGAAAAAAGTTCGATTCTAAAAAAATACTTTTTTTGTTTTTCAAAAAACAAAATATAAATTTGAATTTCTAAAAAAAAATATATTTTAAAAGAAAGTTTTAAAACCTTTATTAATAAATATTTAAAACAAATAAATAAAATTAATTATTTGTTGCAACTTTTGTTATTTTAATTAAAAAGTTAAAAAATTAACAAAGTCGTATATAAAAACTCTCCCAAATTTTATGAAACTTACAATTACATAATTTTAATTTAAATAAAGTTCTGTAAATTTTAGTGTATATGTAAATAATATTTGGATGTAATATTAAAAACCATTCATACACATAGATTTAATGTAAAGAAATTCCCCCAATTCTTCTACACGAGAAGTGAAAATCTTTTTTAAGTTAATACTACGGACATCAGAAAAACATGCATCGATTTGTCGTTCATGCAATTTTTCAAACAATTGCCCAAGAATACCATTTTATTATATTTTTTTGAAAAATGCAAAATGGCTGAAGCATTAATTAAGCAAGCAGCTTGTAGTTAAGACCTCTTGTTGTAGTTCAGTGACATTCACAACCATCAATAAAAAAATTGATTTTTAGTTTTTTTGTTAATAACGCCATTTTGCATGTTATCTAACATATGCATGGACGTATGTATGATATAATAACACTGTGTGTAATATTTTAAGTCATGGAAAAATAACCATATACGGACATCACTACGTGAAAGAAGACCAAAAAAGAAAAGACCCCTGTCTTCCAGTTTTGCCCAAAGTCATGCACTTTTTTTTTTATGGGCCCCCAAAGATTTGGGGCCTTGGTGCCATTTTTGTAAAAAGTGCTAATTTTCTCAGGCTCATATCTTGCAACCCGTTCGGAATTTAAATTTACTCTTTGAGGCAAAGTTGTAGCCCTTTTTATAAAGAACAAAAGTTATGAACATAAAAAATTAAAAAAATAATAATTTTAAATGAAAATCGCAAAAAACTTTAAAATATTCAAATTTTTTTACCCTTTTCGCCCTGTTCAGGTCCATAGGTAGCAAACCGTTAAAAATTCAAGGAAACCGTCAACTACAAAAATTTACCTAATATCTTAATTAACAACTTTTCAGAACATATAAACTTCCTAGGAATGATTCTTAACACCGTTTAGGCAGCGCATAGGTAGCTGCAAATTCAGAACTTATTGTGTCCACAGGCACGTTGCTTCCAGACTGCCTTCTATCATTAGCTTTTTCTTTTCCACATACCTTATTAACATCATAAAGGGTTATGTTGTGACTTCCCCAACATACCTGAAATGAATTAGAAAAGAAATCAAAAATAATGCAAGACCATGCATCAATAAAATTGATATTATCTCTGAAAGCAATGCGTCGAATTTTTTTGCCTTTGTACCGTTTTTTCATGGGCATTGTGGTTTGGTGAAACCGTTCTCCTCGCTCATCGGATTCGGTAGAGAGTTCTTTAATAAAGTCGTCAGAATGAAAATGAAGAAAATGCAGCTTTAACGTCATCGATACGCCAATTTTCTCAAAATAATACAGCATTTCTTTCACCCATTCTCTTGCTTGCCGTTCCGCGTCTTGATCCCCTCCCAAGACTCTGGTGCATACACGCTGAAGGTTAATCCATGCCATTGAATGATTTTCATCAAGCGATGAATCAAATTTGCTCTTGAATAGCTTCTAATGTCAGGGTCATTAAGTACGACTATTATAAGGGCAGAAAAGAAAACATTAACATAGTGTAAA
The DNA here is from genome assembly GCA_963583895.1 of Melanophora roralis. Classification (NCBI taxonomy): domain Eukaryota; kingdom Metazoa; phylum Arthropoda; class Insecta; order Diptera; family Rhinophoridae; genus Melanophora; species Melanophora roralis. The sequence goes on along the minus strand of OY757191.1, from coordinate 34,469,647 downwards.
TAGCTATAGTACAACGAGGTGTACTATTTTACTATTTTTTTTTTTAATTTTGTCATCGCTACGCTTTGGGAAAACGCTTTTCAAATAGTCGAATGCGCTTGAACAATTTACAACGGCCACTTCAAAGAATTTTTTTTTTTTTTTTCATATTTTTATTATTGAATCTTCGCTTTTGCGAACTAACAATAAGTATTCAAATCTTAAAACTAAGTAATTTATATTAGTCCAGTCAGTACCAGACCAAAATTTAAGCTCTCATAACAAAGTAAATTAATTTAAACAGTTTAATCTAAGTTCAATAGTGTCCCTTCTTTTCAGACGAGTGTGTCCACTATGTTGCAAGATGTTTCGAGCGAGCGGATTTGGATGCGTTTCCAGCTTGTTTAAATACTTGTCCACATAGTTCAGGATTTCGCATTTAACTAGTGGAACTTGTAGATCCTTATGGATGTTGCTGTTTTTAATATACCAAGGAGCACCAGTTATCATTCTTAGGATTTTGTTTTGACGGCGTTGAATTTTTTCTATGTTAGAGGCGGAAGCAGTGCCCCATAATTGTATACCGTAGCACCAAATTGGTTTTAAAATCGATTTGTAGAGTAAAAGTTTACAATCAAGACGAAGCACAGAGTTTCTGCCAATTAGCTAATGAAGTTGTGTAGCTTTAAGTTTCATTTGCGTCAACTTTGCATCTATATGCGTCTTCCATGTAAGGCGACGGTCCAGGTGAATGCCAAGGTATTTCGTCTCAAATCGTTGAGGCACCATATGGTTGTTAAAAAGGATTGGAGAGCACGTTTCTTTGCGTAAAGTAAAAGTAACATGGGTACATTTTTGTTCATTTATTTTTATTCCCCATAACTTTGCCCATTTTTCAACTTGGGTTACGTGTTGCTGCAATTGGTTTGAAGCCTCTTTAGGGTCTTTATGAATACTAAGAAAAGCAGTATCATCAGCAAATGTCGACGTGTGTGTAAAACTATTGGTTGTCATATCTGTCGTGTAAAGCAAGTACAAAATTGGACCTAGGATACTCCCTTAAGGTACACCAGCCCCTATTGGTTGGTAACAACTTATTTGGTTTCCCTCTTTGATTTTAAATTGTCGACCGGTTATGTACTTTTCTAGTAGGTTGAAAATATTAGCTGGAAGGTTTAGCTTTAGTTTGTTTAACAGGCCTTCGTGCCATACTTTATCGAAAGCTTGAGAGACGTCTATAAAAAGTGCGGAGCAGTACTTTTTTTCCTCGAACGTTTTTCTTATAACCTGCACCAGTCTGTGAGTTTGTTCTATCGTGCTATGTTGACTTCTAAAGCCAAATTGGTGATCTGGAATGCAGTTGTTTTCATTCAAGATCGGCGTAAGGTTGTTTTTAAGCAGCTTTTCAAACAGTTTGGACAAAGTTGGTAACAAACTTATAGGCCTATACGACTCCACCTTCGAAGGATCTTTACCAGGCTTAGGAATCATCTTTACTAAGGCAACTTTCCATATTGGTGGAAAATGTTCAAGCCGTATTATGGCATTAAAAATAAAAAGAATTATTCTTTTTGCTGTAAAAGGTAGCTCAATGAGCATTTTGTTGCTTATTGTATCAACGCCAGGAGCTTTTTTATCATTAAGGTTAGCTATAGCTTCTACCACATCTGAATATCGGAAACGTATTTCTATAGGACGTCTAGAAACAACAGGCGGTAATTCCCTCACGTCAGTGCATGTATTAGGAGTGAATACGTTTCTTAAATGGCTTGCGAGCAGATCGCATTTTTCTTCATCATTTCTAGCCCAGGATCCTCTTAGATTGCGCAGTGGTGGTTTTGCGATTACGGGTCTTTTGAGACGACTGTCTGATCGCCATAGAGAATAATTTGTTTGAGGAGTCGCGTCTAGACCTTCCAAATACTTCTTAATTGATGCAATTCTGTGTACCTCCAGCAAGTATTTTAAGCGATTTGTACACTCTTTTAGCTTCTTTTTAAGTTGGGGCGATCTATGCTGTTGCCATTCTCTTCGCGCTCTCCTTTTTTCAGATAAAAGCTCCTCAACATCGACAGAAAAAATTTTGTTGTATTTGACCTGACGGTATGTTGAAGAAGCATGTTCAACGGCTTCTTTAATGTTTTCATTTAGGATATTTAGGCAATCATCGATTTCTTGGGGAGTTTTTAGTGGTATGTGTTCCGAGCAGTGAGAGCTGATATATTTTTTATATTTCAACCAATTTACTCTTTTGGATAAGAAAAAATCACTAGTTGCGATTTGGTTAGGACTGCAAATAGTGATAATTGTGGGTGAGTGGTCAGAAGATAAATCCAGAGAGGCTTGCGCCTCAATAAGCTCCGGGGATATACCTTTTGCTACGCCAAAATCTATTACGTCTGGAATTTTATTGTGGTCGGTTGGCCAATAGGTTGGTTGTCCGGTAGAAATAACACAAAGACCCATTTCAGATACGGAATCATACAAGATACGACCTCTGGGACTAATTAAGCGGGAACCCCAGTAGGTGTGTTTAGCGTTATAGTCTCCAGCAGCTATGAAGCGGGGACCTAAAGATTTGTAAAAACTGTTGTACTGATCCTTCGTTATGGAGAACCTGGGTGGACAATACACTGACGAAATAACTAGGTTAGCGAAAAATTCATCAATGCAAACGTTTGTTGCTTGAATATAGCATTCGGAGATGCCACCTAACCATTGGTGTTTAATTCTTGATTTGATTAGTATAGCCGAGCCACCACATGATCTATCTCTGGGATCCTTCGAATCATAAAAATTGTATCCACTTATTTTAAAAGTGCTCCTAGATGTCATATGAGCCTCGGAAATACACATGACGTCAATTTTATGGTGTATTAAAAAATATTCGAGCTCGTTTTTGTGTTGGCGGATGCCGTTTGCGTTCCAGAAACAAACCCTGAGGCAGTTCATGATCTTTTAAGCATGGCCTGCAGAAGAGCAGACTGCATTTTCTGCATCTCCTGCATCATGCCAGCCATTTGCGCCATTATCTGCGTAAATTGTTTGACCATATTGTCAATTACGGCTTCCAGGCGGCTAAAATTGGGACCAGTTGGTTCACTTGTTGGCACTTGTTGTTGTGTGGTTGGTTGGTTTGGCCTTTGTGCATTGGACTGGTTTGACTTTAGTGCGTTGGCGTAAGAAATTTGACTAGTAGTTGGCTGTGCTAACTGGGGAATGTTTGTTGTTGGTATATTTAACGGCTGGGGAGGGGCAGGAACTACCTTCGGCTTGGATGAGCGTTTAACCAAGTCAAAAACAGGGCAACCTCTATAGTTGGCGGTGTGGTTTCCCCCGCAATTACTGCATTTATTCATCCTAGGATCTTCTTTTGACTTGTCGCAGTTAGTCGAATCGTGCAGATCCCCACACACAACACAAACAGAAGGCAATTTACAATATGCTTTGGTGTGGCCATATTCCTGGCAGTTTAAGCACTGTACGGGCCCAGATCGCTTATGTGGCACCTCCACTATAACTCTACGGTGCATAATATATCCAAGATCATATATCGGATGTGTTTCATTTTTTTTCAATTTAATGTCACTGGGCTCAAGCTCCACCCGGAATAATGGTTGAGGGTATTTTTCCCTGTTCCTTATGTTTGATACATATTTGACTCTAAAGCCCTTCATGCACAAATTGGTTTTAATTTCCTCCGGGTCAACATTAGAGTCAATACCTTTTATAACTACCTGGAGGCCCTTAGCGTTCTTAAGTTGGTAAGTATAGAAATTTTTCTTAAGTTTTTCGAGCTCCGAAATAGTGGTGCGGTAAGCGTTTTCGTCATTCACCTGAATTTTTGTCTCGTATATGTTACCTCGTTTAATGTTAGTGACGTAAAAGTTGTTTTCACCAATCAAACCTACTAAAAACTTGACAAGATCATTTGAATTCCTTTCCCTCAAATAAATCGGAGGTGGCTTAAGGGACTTTTTTTCAGTAACGGGGGCTTCATTATCTTCTTGCAGAATGGCAAAACGATTTTGCGATGAGGTTGGCCTTTCATCGTCTTTCAACATTTTTGCAGGTTGAGATGTTTCTGCCGATTTTGGACTTCTCCCCCTTTTAATCACTGTTACGTACCTGTCCATCCCTACCTGGATCTTAGGAGCACACGCAGAAATTGGGCCTGAAGCGCCTTTAGCAGCTGTAGGTGCGACACCAGAACTTGACAAAGAAGACCGCGATGAAGATGGCACCTCGGTATTTTTTTTATAATTTTTAAACAGAGATTGGGCTAAATTTGTCCCTTGTTCAGTACATTTATTCAAATTAGGCACACTTGCACTTAAATTATTTGTATTTGTTTTCGGTTTTGCACTTAAATAGTTTCTATTATATTCAGGGTCTCTAATGTTTTCATTGCTAACGCTTTCTGAGCTTAACACAATGTAAGCATTTCGGCTATTAGGCCCACTGTCACTACGATTACTGTTACTCATTAACCGTTTGGTTTTTTTGTTTTGTTTAGTTTGTTTTTATTTTCGATTCTCACTTATGTCTTGTAGGTATGTATATTAACAATTTTTTTTGTAACTTATTACAAATACCACCTATTACAAATATACACTCGCGTAGACACGTCCGTACACTACGAGATTAAGAGAGCGACTCTTTAACATTTCTTATTTTATATGGAGTGGTGGCAGCAAAATGTCTTGAGTATTGTCAATTAGAGGTGCATTCTTAAGTCTATGTTTTTTCATTTTTTCCTGCACACTTCCTCTTTTGCTCCATGAATTACATTGGAATTGATTTACAGGTGAGCGCAAGTCCCAATTACAAAGAAAACAAAAGAATTTTGGAAAGCCGCCCTCGTCGATAATTCCTTGTAAAATATTGATGACTTTCAAATCACAGCAAATCTTCCATTTATTTTCGCAGAATTTGATTTTTTATTAGTTATTAGTTTTGGTACATCTCTTTCCTGTTGGGGCTCATAATCGGTATCAAATTGATCTTGATTAGTAACACCACTTGCTGTAGTCATTTCTGTAAATTCTGTCCTACGATGTGGAGTTTGCGGCCTTGGGAATACAAAATTTTCAGGTGCAAGCACTGGAAGGGTTGGCTGTTACAGTTGCTTTATAAATTTTGTTCTTCTCATCATGTCTATTTAATCACTATGTGTAATTAACGCATGCATAAGAACTGGTTCCACCATGATCACCGGGGCGATTAATCCAGTTTACCGGCTTACAATATTTCATACTATGTTTGCCTCCATTCAACCATGCTATGAGATTATTATAACATTGGCGACACACTGCGTTAGGTGTGTAATTTTCAAAAGTCAAATCTATTTCGTCCAAAAATAACTTATATGCTCTTTTAAACTCACTTGTTAAAAGATTTCTCTTTTGAAATCTTGTAGAATTATTTTTTCTGATTTGATGACCGCAAATGTAGCAAAAGAAATAAATATTTTTACACTGCATATTGAAATTGTCAGTTGCCAATGTTGTGTGTGAATTATGCTGTAGAACTTTCTCTATAACTTTCACCGCTGATATCTCGTTGACGTCGCGCTGTGTAATGCCTCGATGTGGGAGTCGCGTCGCTTTTATATTGTGATCTGCGTTCCTTGATGCGTGTGCGGTCGGTGCGTGATCGCGTGAGTTGTTTACTGAAATCTAAGGTAAATTTTTGTAGTTGATTTCTTGATAAGAGTGGGTGCAATGATTTCTTCTTTTTAAATTTATCCAATTGCAATTTTATTTTGGATTGTCCTCACTTATTAAAAAAATTGGTAGTAGGTACATATGTAGGTAATTTATTGTTGGTATAAACAATTATTATTAAAAAGTAATAACAAAGCAATAAAAAAAGTATGTACATAATTTAATTAAAGGTCGATAACGATCATTATTACTATTTGTGTATGATGTATTTTGTTGCTTAGGGTTTCCAGCAATTTTAATGTTTGCCTACCTGTTTAGGTTGCAAGACTTTTCGCGGCTATCTCACATGCATATACACATATTTATATGCACTAGAGTTCTCTATTACACAAAAGACAGATACAATTGGCGAATTCACAAGGTACGATACAATAGCATATTGTATTATTGTCATATAATTTCACAATAGCATAAAAATTTTGTTGTTGCTTTTCATACGAAACTTGTTGTGAAACAATACAACTTTGTTTGATATGTTTATTGTGATGTCATATTATATACAAAGTCATGCACCAAGCGCCTTAACCCTTTCAATACTGACGGGAGTTTTATAGTTAATTTTTGGAAGCCGCTAGCACTCGCCACCCTAAAAATGTATAATACTAGAAACATAGGCAAAACAATTGTGTTTTTTTAAGTTTAAGTCGTTTTAGCTGATTTAGATTTTAAAGCCACCCTTATATATGAGAGGTTGTTCACAACAGTCATATTTTTTGGTTCTATTATTTTACAACATATGATTTCACAAGACCTTGTGAATTCGCCAAAAATATGTAATTAAGGCAATTTGATTAAACGTAAGGAAGAGATAGCTTCATAACTACATGTATGTACATACATACATACATTTTGGGGAAATTTTTAACTTTTGCGGCTACCTAAGCGCTACCTAAACGGTGTTAAGAATCATTCCTAGGAAGTTTATATGTTTTAAAAAGTTGTTTATTGGGATATTAGGTAAATTTTCGTAGTTGATTGTTTCCTTGAATTTTAAATGGTTTGCTACCTATGGACCTGAACAGGGGGAAAAAGGTAAAAAAAATTTGAAGTTTTTAAAGTTTTTTGCGATTTTCATTTAAAATTATTATTTTTTTAATTTTTTATGTTCATAAATTTTGTTCTTTATAAAAAGGGCTACAACTTTGCCTCAAAGAGTAAATTAAAATTTCAAACGGGTTGCAAGATATGAGCCTGAGAAAATTATCACTTTTTACAAAAATGGCACCAAGGCCCCAAATCTTTGGGGGCCCATAAAAAAAAGTGCATGACTTTGGGCAAAACTGGGAGACACGGGTTTTTTCTTTTTTGGTCTTCTTTCACGTAGTGATGTCCGTATATGGTTATTTTTCCATGACTTAAAATATTACACACAGTGTTATTATATCATACATACGTACATGCATATGTTAGATAACATGCAAAATGGCGTTATTAACAAAAAAACTAAAAATAAAGTTTTTTATTGATTGTTGTGAATGTCACTGAACTACAACAAGAGGTCTTAACTACAAGCTGCTTGCTTAATTAATGCTTCAGCCATTTTGCATTTTTCAAAAAAAATTAATAAAATGGTATTCTTGGGCAATTGTTTGAAAAATTGCATGAACGGCTAATCGATGCATGTTTTTCTGATGTTCGTAGTATTAACTTAAAATAGATTTTCACTTCTCATGTAGAAGAATTAAGGGATTTTCTTTCCATTAAATCTATGTAGTTTTTAATATCATCCAAACATAATTTACATATATAATAAAACTTACAGAAATTTATTTGAATTAAAATTATGTAATTGTAAGTTTCATAAAATTTAGGATAGTTTTTATATACGACTTTGTTAATTTTTTTAACTTTTTAATTAAAATAACAAAAGCTGCAACAAATAATTAATTTTATTTATTTGTTTTAAATATTTATTAATAAAGGTTTTTTAAACTTTCTTTTAAAATATATTTATTTTTAGAAATTCAAATTTATATTTTGTTTTTCGAAAAATAAAAAAAAAGGATTTTTTTAGAATCTGAACTTTCCTTAATATAATTTGTAATTTTACCATCCATTTTAATATTTTTTAACTTTATTCCAAGCGTTACTTTTTTATTTTTTACCATTCAAACAGGAACAACGGTAAATTCTTCATTCGAATTTTGAGATTACCATGCAGCGTTGCCAGAATGATGATTTTACCATATTTTTAATGATTTTTGCCACAAATATGATATGATGATATTTTTTCTTAAATGACGATTTCTTATTTTTGAAAATTATGATTTTTTATATTAAGTTTTTTTTTTAAAGAAAATGCTAATACATAATTTGTCTCCAAATTTTAACCATAGTAAATAATAAAAAAGGCTTGTGTCAGCTTTTTGTTTACTGCTCTTGTACACTTTCCATTTGTACCCTGGGCCCTGCATAAACCAAACTTCCCTATTGTTTTGGGTATTAGAATGCCTAAAAACCCATCTTTGAATAGCAGCCATCAAAAAATTTCGTTATGTATAGATTAGCCTACTGATATACTTAGGTAAAACCAAATAGCTCTGTTCTAGGACGCGTTGATTGATTTTTTCGACATTATGCTTACGCTCACCCAATGACACGCTTGACAAGTTTGTCAGTTAGTGATACTATAATTTTTTTTTGCTTTAATTATAAAGCTAAAAATTGTTGGTTTTAATAATTATTAGAAAATTATTTTTTTTAACTCCTCCCCTTATAGCCGGCGGCGGCTTGATAAGACAGATCGACAGCCTGTGTGAGCCGGCTGTCAGCCGTTCGGCGCAGGTCTCTGCAAAGTAGTCGGTGACCACAAATCAGTGATACCGGGAGTTTTTTTTAGAAATCCCTACACTTATGGGGAAATAATCCCTTTTATTCCTTGCACCCACTTGTTGTTTCCCTACATTTTTCCCTACACTACTTTTTTTAAATATAAAAAATTATTTATATTTTATTTTTTAAAAATTTAAAGTTTGTATTTGGAAAGCATATTATTTTGAGTTGTGAACAAAAAATTGCAATTGAAAAAATCCCTACAATTCGACAGAAGTAAGAAATCTTTCCCTTTTTCCCTACATGTAATATATTTGAAAAAAATCCCTACAAAAAGAGAAAAATCCCTGCACTTGGCATCACTGCCACAAATACAACTGGCCACCAGAGACCTGCGCCGATCGGCTGAAAGCTGGTCGACCCAAGCCGCCGATAAGTTTTTGATAGCCGCCAGCTCCGATTTTTTCTCAGCGTTTTGTCGGCTGAAAAATAGCCGCCGCTTGAATATTTTTTTAACATTTTTATGTCGTTCGTGGAATTTACCACACTAAATAATGCATCAAGCAGAGATTTTAAGTGCACTCTAAACTAATAAGTTAATAAAACTTTTATCTGGCTATCTACCATTAGCATTTGCGTCGTGTTTTTACATATACTTCCAATTGATGATATCCTGTTGAGTATAATCATTTTATAAACAATTTGCATAGGCTTTTAATTAGTGCCAGAAGTCAGAGTTGCATAAGGAGTGCCGTCTGTCTTGGAATAGACAGCAGTTAAATATTTACATATGTACACCTCTTACGGCCATTTTCACAAAGTCCGATTATAAATTAAAAGGAACCTTAACTGTAAGTTAGGCAAAATTGCATTTCACAAAGTACGGTTAGCATTTAACCGGTAAAAATTAATCAAAAAGTCCCTGTTTAATATAACTGAACAAAATCTTCCGGTTAAATGTTTTACTAAAATAAAAATAAAAAAGAAAATGGAGAGATGAAAACAACATTTACATTTTTGTAATGTTTTCAATATTCTAAGCTTTAAAGCCAAAAGGTTTTTACACGACGGGAGCATTTTTCTTTACCTGTATAAAATGTTTTTTTTATTTTCCACAATTAACATATTTGTATGCATGCACATTTAACATTTATACTTACCAAGGAGCTGTATATAAACTATTTTAAGTAAAAAATTTATTTTAAATATATATTTCTCTTGCACCAAAAAATTGCTAATAATTTTTGTATAACCATGGTACAATTATTTTAAGGTAATTGTACCATGTGTATAACTTTTTTTGACTCTTTTCTTTCATTGCACGATTTTTCGTAAACAATAAAAACCAATACTTTTTCTATAATGTTAGTGTTAACTAACCGAATGATGGTGAAACGCAAAATACTAACCGTATGTTAAATAGTTCCGGTTAACGATATCGGCGGTTTGTTAATGTTCCTGTTAAATTAAAATAATCACAGATTGTGATAATGCCGTTGCACGTATAACCATTAAAAGTTTAGGGAAATAGGTATGTCCATAATCTGTCTGGTACTGTGATCAAAGAATAGTACAAAAGTTCACCACCATGAGTAACAACATAACCCCTTGAAAGAAGCAACTTATTAATTTAAAAAAAGTAGTTTCAAAATATTTACGTTCAAAATTAAATAAATAATATTTAATTAAATATACTCCTTGCAACGTTTTGTAAATAAGTATGTGCTAATGCATTGTACTAGAGACCAGCCCAGACGACACTAAATAAGGCATCATCTCGAATTTTCAATTCATTTCATATACCTTTCGTGTGCACACACAAAAATAAGTACTGCGTTGTATTGTTCGCCATCTCTTTTGTTTACTTAACTTAACTTAAATGAAAAATATATTCATAGTTAAGCGCACTTAAGTAAACAACAACGGCACATGGTTTCATCATGATCACACACTTTAATTTCAATTCATCACGAAACTTTACTGTTGGCGGGATGTTCCTGGTGTGATAGTTATAAAAAACGGGGGTTGGTTTTGAATGTTCGTATGTATGTTTGTAATGTAATGTAATTACGCATGAATTTTATATTGATTTGCCTGCTTGTGTATAAGTTTGTTTATGTATGTACCCATTCAACATTGTGTGTATTATTATTTGTTAGCATAACCATTATGCAGAACTTTAAATAATTGGAATTGCATACATGTAAATGGATTGTTGTCATTTTTTAAGGCATCCGCTAGTTAACTTAGCGTGAGCATAATTATATATAATTTCTTATAATACACTTTGTTTTGAATCTATTCTTATAAAAAAATTATTCAAAATTATTTAAAGCAATATATTTCGATAATGAATTACATATATATTATTCAATTTATATATTAGGCATAATGAATGTACCAAAATGATTTAATTGGTAGTTATTTAAAAAACCAGTGTAAATAATTCTTTCAAAGCTCTGGTATGTTAATAGAAGCAAACACATTAACTTCTCATATGAACGATGCTTCTAGGTTTTTTGTTTTTTCTGTGGAGTTTCTTTTTTGTTCATACATACACAACTACATTACCCTTAAGTCTTTGTTGTTGTTGACCACACATAAGCACAGTAATTTTTTTATCGACCACACCTCATTACAGTACATAAGTTGCGTCAAAAACAGTGCCTGACACCACTCTTTATTCTTAACTACACTACACTGCAGCACACAAACTGTGTCAGCTACTCTACATTACAGCACTTAAACCATTTAACCCCACAATAACACAAGAATTAGAAAATTATGCGGTTCTTGAATCAGCTTGAAAAGGACTTGATGCAGGTCACTACCAGGGTACACTTATCAGGTAGGAGCGATTCTACAAAAACAAATAAAACCGTCATAAGAATGTCAAAGACAAATAACAAAAACTCACAAAATCTTTCTTCTTTTTTTTTACCTTTTCTTACGATACTACAGCTGGTTTTTGTGTAAAAGGAAGAAAATACATAAACATAAACAAAATTTGACATTAATATAACGAAATACCGTTACTCAGCTGTTTATCTGAGGCTACCTGATATACCTGTACCCTGGTCACTAGTAAATAGGAACTCCCGTTTCTAATTCAACTTGACTGCGCCGCCTGGTTTTAATAGTGTATGTGATTTGTTTGTGTCTCCGCTAGCAGCACCACCGCATGTTTAAGGGTGTTGTGAATGGTTTGTGTCTTGACTACGTAACTATTTCTGCTTAATTGTATTTATTGCCGCAAGGTGGCGTCGTTGTTGATCTGATGTAAATATGGTAAATGTCTATAATAGGCAATATTATACCATAAATACATGTGGCTTTCTGTCTTCGCTAAGTAACTTAGTTGCACTTATTACTGCAAGGTGGCATCCTTGTTTATTTGACAACTATTGTGTAAACTTAGATATGCTCCATGTTTATATACTTTCAGTGTTGTTTTTATACTAGAGATCTTCTTTTAGTGTGTTTCAAAATTCATTTTAAACTAATGATCTCCAGTTGCATTCTTAATCTCGTAGTGTACGGACGTGTGTACGCGAGTGTAATATTGTTAATAGGTGATATTAGTAATAAGTAGCAAACAAATTTATGAATATACATATATATATACACAAAAAGTGAAAAAAGAAAAACAATAACAACAAACTAAATAAAAAAAAAGCGAACTGTTAATGAGTAACAGTAATCGTAGTGACAGTGGGCCTAATAGCCGAAATGCTTACATTGTGTTAAGTTCCACAAGTGTTAGCAATAAGAACATAAGAGACCCTGAATATAATAAGAATTATTTAAATGCAAGACCAAAAATAATTACAAGCAATCTTAGTTCAAGTGCGCCTAATTTAAATAAATGTACTGAACAAGGGACTAATTTAGCCCTATCTCTATTCAATAATTATAAATAAAATTCTGAGGTACTATCTTTGTCGCGGTCACCATTATCAAATTCTGAAAATGAACCTGCAGCTGCTAAAGCCGCATCAAGCTTAATTTCTGCACCGGCACCTAAGATCCAGGTAGGGATGGACCGCTACGTGACAGTTCTTAAAAGGGGAAGAAGCCCTAAATCGGCAGAAGTATCTCAACCTGCAAAAATTTTAAGAGACGATGAAAGGCCAACCTCATCGCAAAATCGTTTTGCAATTTTGCAAGAGGATAATGATGCCCCCGTTAGTGAAAGAAAATCCTTTAAGCCACCTCCCATTTATTTGGGGGAAAAAAACTCAAATGATCTCGTCAAGTGTTTAGTCGGTTTGATTGGGGAAAATAACTTTTATGTTTCAAACGTTAAGCGCGGTAACATATTTGAGACAAAAATTCAAGTGAACCATGAAAACGCCTACCGCGCTACGGTTTCGGAGCTCGAAAAACTCAGAAAAAACTTCTAAACCTACCAACTCAAGACCGCAAAAGGCCTTCAGGTAGTTATTAAAGGCATTGATTCTAACGTTGACCCAGAAGAGATCAAGACCAGTTTGCTAAGCAAAGGGTCTATGGTTAGGACGGTATCCAATGTGAGAAACAGGGAAAAACACCCCCAACCATTATTCCGAGTGGAGCTTGAGCCTGGAGATATCAAATTGAAAAAAAGTGAAACTCACCCCATCTATGATTTAAAATATATTATGCACCGACGAGTAACTGTAGAAGTGCCACATAAGCGATCTGGGCCCGCACAGTGCTTAAACTGCCAGGAATATGGCCACACTTAAACTTATTGTAAGTTGCCTTCTGTTTGTGTTGTGTGTGGGGATCTGCACGATACGACCAAGTGCGACAAGCCAAAAGATGATCCTAGGATAAAGAAATGCAGCAACTGCGGGGGAAACCACACTGCCAACTATAGAGGTTACCCTGTTTTGAATCAGTTAAGTGCTCATCTAAGCCGAAAATAGTTCCTGCCCCTCCCCAGCCTTTAAATATACCAAATACAAATATGCCTCCATTGGCACAACCAAATACAAATCAAGTTTCTTACGCTGCCGCATTAAAGTCTAACCAGCCTAGTTCACGCAAGTCTACCCAGCCTGCAACACAACAAGAAGTGCCAACAAGCGAACCAACTGGGCCCAATTTTAGCCGCCTGGAAGCCGTAATTGACAATATGGTCAAACAATTTACGCAGTTTATGGCGCAAATGGCCGGCATGATGCAAGAAATGCGAAAAATGCAGTCTGCTCTTCTGCAGGCTATGCTTAAAAGGCCATGAACTGCCTCAGGGTTTGTTTCTGGAACGCAAACGGCATCCGCCAACACAAAAACGAGCTCGAGTATTTCTTGATAAACCAAAAAATCAATTTAAGTTGATTTCTGAGACTCATATGACATCTAGAAGCACTTTTAAAATTAGTGGCTATTCTTTTTACGACTCAAAGGATCCTAGGGATAGATCATGTGGTGGGTCGGCTATTCTAATCAAATCAAGAATTAAACACCAATGGTTGCATCTCAGAATGTTATATCCAAGCTACGAACGTCTGCATTGATGCATTTTTCCATAACCTTGTTATTTCATCAGTTTACTGTCCACCCAGATTTTCCATAACGAAGGATCAGTACATTAGTTTCTACAAATCATAAGGTCCCCGCTTCATAGCTGCTGGAGACTAGAACGCTAAGCACACATACTGGGGCTCCCGCCTAATTAGTCCCAGAGGTTGTGTCTTGCATGATTCCGTGTCGGAAATGGGACTTTTCGTTATTTCAACTGGACAATCAACCTATTGGCCAACGGACAATAATAAAATTCCAGACGTAATAGATTATGGCGTGGCAAAAGGTATATCCCCGGTCCTTATTGAGGCTGTAGCCTTCTTGGATTTACTTCTAACCACTCACCCACAATAATTACTATTTGCAGTCCTCACCAAATAAAAATATAAAAAACATATTAGTACCTACTGCTCGGAAAACCAACCGCTAAAAACTTCGGGAGACATAGATGATAGTCTGAGAGTTCAAAATGAAACATTAAAAAAGCCGTTGAACATGCGTATTCCACCTATCGCCAGGCCAGGTACAGCAAAATTTTTTCTGACGATGTGGGAAAACTTTTATCTGAAAAAAAGAGAGTCCGAAGAGAATGGCAAAATCATAGATCGCCTCAACTTAAAGCTAAGCTGAAAGAATGTACTAACCAATTAAAAAGCTTGTTGAAGGTTCACAGAATGGCTTCACTTAAAGAGTACCTAGAAGGTCTAGACGCGACTCCTCAGACAAATTATTCCCTATGGCGATCAGCCAGACGTCTTAAAAGACCCGACAGGGAGTTCTTCCAGGAGTAAGCGGCACATATTATGAAAGTAGATAATTTTTGCAATCGAATGAGCCATTCGCAACAAAAAGCCGTTTTACAGAAAACTGGCTCCATCCAAATTGGTCGAAAAAAATCGACGCTGATTTTTCCTAGCTGGCAGGGTGTACTGCCAGGGATAAACGGCACATATTATTAAAGTCCACAATTTTTGCCATCGACTAAGCTATTTCTGATAAAAAGCGTACGAGCTGCTTTCTAGAAAAGTGGCTTCATCCAAAATGGTAAAAAAATCGACGCTGATTTTATCCAGCAGGGGTAAGCGGTACATACTATGAATGAAGATAATTTTAACAATCGAATGAGCCATTCGTAATAAAAGGCAGTTTTCCAGAAAACTGGCTTCATCCAAATTAGTCGAAAAAAATCGACGCTGATTTTTCCAGCCGACGGGGTTTATTATTGTGGGAAAACATTCTAATTCCACTCTATATAAATATACTAACATTCATAAATAAATATTGTTATATAATTGTTCAAACCATTTTGTGGACCTCTAACAGGTTATGGGCTTTTAAGCAATGGATATATTAAGGACTTCGTTTGCTAAGCTTAATGCAGATAACTACCATCTATGGAAATTTAAACTGGAGTTGATTCTGCGCAAGGAAGGTTTGTGGAATCATGTTATTAGTGAAGTACCTGAAATGCCTGATGATGTTTGGAAACGTAAGAATGAAGAAGCTATCGTAATAATTGGCTTATCAGTTGAAGATAACCAACTGATGTTAATTAAAAAGGCAAACAATGCTCATGAAGCGTGGATTACTTTGCGTAGTCATCATGAAAAGGATACACTTGGAACTAGTGTACGTTTAATGAAGCAGATTTGCAGAATGAAGTATTCTCAAGATACAAATATTTCGGAGCACATAATGAACATGAAGCTGTTATTTGAAAAATTGGAAGCTGTTGGTGAAAAATTTTCTGAACGATGGTTAGTAGCTATGTTGCTAAGCAGCCTCCCATCTTCCTATGATTCGCTTGTAACTGCTTTGGAAGCTAGAAAGATGGATGAACTTACACTAAACGTGGTAGAAACGTGTTTAATGGAAGAAAATCAAAGAAATTCATCGCAGACGGCAGTAAATTCTGTGTTGAAGAGTTCAAATTACAGTGATGGTCGAAACATAAAAACCTGTCATTATTGTAAGGCAAAAGGTCATATTAAACATGACTGTTGGAAATTTAAAAAGACAAAGAACAACAAAGCAAATGAGGTAAAAGCATCTTATAACAGTGAAAATAATTATTGTTTTTCCTTAAGTAATGGTTCAAAATCGTGGGTCCTTGATTCTGGAGCAACTTGTCATATTTGCTCAGATCGTTCAAGTTTTTATGTGTTGGATCCTAATGTTCGTGAAGAAGTTACAGTAGCAAGTGGGCAAAGTGTTTTAAGTAGCGGTAAAGGAAAATGTAAGATATCGTTACGAAATTCCAATGGAGAAATTTTTGATATAAATATGGATGATGTCCTATTTATTCCAACGTTTCATGGAAATCTAATGTCTGTGAACAAAATATTGAAAAACAGTTTTGAAGTGAATTTCAAGGAAAACTGTGTCACTATTTTTGCCAATAATGGTAAAGAAATAGGTATAGCTGTTCTATCTAATGGGTTGTATCAATTGCAACAGAAAAACGAACAAAAAGCAATGGCAGCGACATGCAATATGAATAACTGCATACATTTCTGGCATAAGGTGTTTGGACATCGTGATGTTGATGCAATAAAAGAAATGGAGAAGAAGCAACTGGTAAGTCATTTGAAAATTCGTGGTTGTGGAGAGAAATACGCATGTGAAGTTTGCATTAAATGTAAAATGACAAAGGCACCTTTTAGAAAACAAACTCAGTCCAAAGCTAATAAGATTTTAGATTTAATACATACTGATGTTTGTGGGCCAATGCAAACAATGACCCCAGGAAAGAAACGCTATTTTTTGACGTTTATCGATGACTACAGTCGATATACAGTAGTTTACTTACTAAATTCAAAGAGTGAAGTTTTCGATAAACTGAAATGTTATTTTGCAATGGTTAAAAATAAGTTCTCTAGATATCCGTTGGTTATGAGGTCTGATAATGGTGGAGAATATACCGCCCAATATGTCCGAAATTATCTTGATTTAAAAGGTATTCAGTACCAATATACTGTTCCCTATTGTCCGCAACAAAACGGGATTGCCGAAAGAAAGAATAGAAGTCTAACAGAAATGGCCAAGTGTATGATTACCGAAGCAAAACTAACAAATACATTTTGGGGGGAGGCCATAAATACAGCTAATTATATTCAGAATAGATGTTATTCAAAGTCAGTAAATTGTACTCCATATCAACTATGGGAAGGAAAAGCTTTTGATGCAGATGATTTAAGAATTTTTGGTCAAAGAGGGCATGTACTCGTTCCCAAGGAGAAACGTAAAAAATTTGATAACAAAACAAAATTGTTAACTTTTGTCGGGTACGATGATCACTCAAAAGGTTATCGTATGGTTGATTTAAGCACTTTTGAAGTCACAATTAGCCGTGATGTCAAGTTTTTGGAGCAAGAGCCATATATAGAAAATAGTTTAGTTGAACCGCGTAAGGAATCTGAAGTATATGTCGATTTATTAAATGGAATCTCAAAAAATGTAGAAAATTGTGCTCATGAAAGTAATAATCAAAACGTAGTGTCTGAAGATGATACATCATTTCAAAGCTTGGAAGGTAGTGAACTTATTTGTGTAGATCAAAGTGAAGAAAATAATCAAACTGAAAATCAAAATTTGAGCGAAACAATTCCCCAAGCAATTCGTAAATCATCACGAAGTACCAAAGGCAGTAAACCTGATCGTTATGGTTATAATGTTTCTATATGCAACGATATTGTTGAGCCAAAATCGTATGAAGAAGCTCTTAAGTCGAAACAAAAATGTAAATGGATTGAAGCAATGAATGAAGAATATGCTTCATTAGACAACTCACAAACATGGGAATTAGTACCTGCTCCAAGCAATGCCAATCGTCATATACGAAGATAACCAAAGCTGTCTACATATGATAAAGGAACAAAAGTTAAGTGCTAGAACTTAACATATAGACACCAAGGTTCATTTCGTAAAAGATCATATTGATAAAGGGCATATTTGTTGCGTTTATTGTCCTTCAAACGAGATGTTAGCTGATTTGATGACAAAGCCGCTATCGAAGCCTAAATTTACAAGATTGCGATCTCTAATTGGAGTGGAATCCGATTGAGGAAGGGTGTGGGAAAACATTCTAATTCCACTCTATATAAATCAACTTTGTTAATTTATTTTAATTCAAATCATATTATATTTGATTCTTAAATTAATTTTGTAAGAAAAAAATTAAATTAATTTTTTATACTAACATTCATAAATAAATATTGTTATATAATTCTTCAAACCATTTTGTGGACCTCTAACAATTATCAGGGGAAAACGGCACAAATTATGAAAGAAGACGTTTTTTGCCATCGAATAAGCTATTCATGACAAAACTCGTACGATCCGTTTTCCAGAAGTGACTTCATCCAAAAGTTTTAAAAATCGTGGTAGCTGTTTTTTATCCGAAAAGTGGCTTCATCCAAAATGGTAAACGGAACATATTATGAAAGAAGATAGTTTTTGCCATCAAATGAGCTATTCGTGGTAAAAATCGTACGAGCCGTTTTTCATCTAACATGGTCAAAAAATAAATGCTGATTTTTCCTAGCCGACAGGGTACATTTCCAGAGATAAACGGCACATATTATGAATGTCGACAATATTTGCCATCGAATGACAATTCCTTATAAAAAGCGTACGAGCTTCTTTTCAGAAAAGTGGCTTCATTTAAAATGGTAAAAAAATAAACGACGCTGATTTTTCCCAGCCGACAGGGTGCATTACCAGTGGTAAATATAACATATTATAAAAGCAGATAGTTTTTACGTTCGAATGAGCTATTTGTGATAAAATAGTAGGAGCGGTTTTTCAAAAAAGTGGCTTCATCCAATAGTCAAAAAAAATCGACGCTGATTTTTCCTAGCCGACAGGGTGCACTACCAGGGATAAACGGACCATATTATGAAAGAAGACAATTTTTGCCATCGAATGAGCTATTTCTTATAAAAAGCATACGAGCTGCTTTACAGAAAAGTGGCTTCATCCGAAAACGTCAAAAAATCGACGCTGATTTTACCCAGCCGATCGGGAGTACAACAGGGATAAACGGCACATATTATGAATGTCGACAATATTTGCCATCGAATGACAATTCCTTATAAAAAGCGTACGAGCTTCTTTTCAGAAAAGTGGCTTCATTTGAAATGGTAAAAAAACGACGCTGATTTTTCCCAGCAGACAGGGTGCATTACCAGTTGTAAACAGCACATATGATGAAAGAAGACAATTTTTGCCATCGAATGAGCTTTTCGTAATAAAAATGGTACTAGCCGTCTTCCAGAAAAGTGGCTTTATCCAATATGGTAAAAAAATCGACGCTAATTTTTTTCCAGCCGACAGGGTGTATTACCAGGGGTAAACGGCGCATATTATGAAAGAAGATAGCTTTTGCCATCGAATGAGCTATTTGTGATAAAAATTGTAGGAGTCGCTTTTCATCCAAAAAGGTAAAAAAAAATCGACGCTGATTTTTCCTAGCCGACAGGGTGCACTACCAGGAATAAACGGTACATATTATAAAAGTCGACAATTTTTGCCATCGAATGAGCTATTTCTAATATCAAGCATACAAGATGCTTTCCTTAAAAGTGGCTTCATTCAAAATGGAAAAAAACGTCGCTGATTTTTTCCAGCATGCAGGGTGTTTTACCAGTTGTAAACAGCACATATTATGAAAGAAGACAATTTTTGCCATCGAATGAGCTGTTCGTAATAAAAATAGTGCTAGCCGTTTTCCAGAAAAGTGGCTTTATCGAAAATATTAAAAAAAATATCGACGCTGGTTTTTCGCAGCTGGCAGAGAGCACTACCAGTGATAAGCGGCACATATTATTAAAGAAGATAGTTTTTGCCATCGAATGAGCTATTCGTGGTAAAAATCGTGTATTTTTCTGTGTTTGGGGAACACAAAAAATAATAAATAAGCAATTGTAGTTAGCCAAACTGTTGGGAGAGATATTGGGTGGCTAACTACAGTTGCTTATAAAAATTATATTTACTCGTCCGTAAATACAATTTTGAGTTGGGTGAAAAGAAAAAAGAAATAAAAAGAGGGTTTCTTTTCAATTTCAGGGTTATTTATTATTTTACTTTAGAGTATAGAGCAAACACGACGTTGCGAGCACCAGTGATAAAACGGAAGTAAGTATCTTAGAGTTTCTTGCAGAACAAAACCTTCGGTTTTCTACGAAACTTTCAACCGATTGGAAAGTTAGCCAGTGTGGGCAACGTTACATTAAAGGTAAGTATTGTAGGGTTTTAAGGTAAGTTTATAATTTAATTAGTATAAGGTAAGTATAAACATGTAAGTATTATAAGATAAGTATTATAATTTAATTATTATGAGGTAAGTATTATAATTTAAGTGAAATTCATTTGTATTTAGGTACAATTCAACAATATGTGTAACTTACTGATTTATATATATGACAATTCATTGGTAAAGTTTATGTTTAATTCATGTAACAGCTTGTATATACAAAAAAAATAGCTACATATTTATGTGTCCAACGATGAGTTTGGACATGCCGCCGGGCTTGGCCTCAGGCAACAGCTGCCGTCTTATCGGTGCCACAAAGTACCTGAGCCAAAGACTTAATGGCTTCGGCGAGGATTTTGGCGTTCGGTGTGGTTGAAGAGCCATCTTGGTGATGCTGTGGTGCTGGGCTTGGACGTCTAGCTTTTTGACGTCTTGGTGGAGGTACTGGTTTACTAGACCTAGGCTGCTCTGATTGCTGTCTTCGATGTTTGGTTGACGATTGATGGCGGTGACGATGTTGGTTGCTGGTATAAAGGTTAACCCGGTTTGGGTGAAGTAGGGTATGGTGCAACGAGTCGCATTTCTTGCACGTGTCCATCGAGGTGCACGACCGTATAGTATGACTTCGTGCCAAACAGTTTGAACAGTACTGGTATTTTTCCACCATTAACTTTCTTTTAATTGGGCCCATAATAAGGAACTTCCTGCAAAACCGTAAAGGATGGTGCCTTTTGCACAGCAGGCACGTGAATAGGTCAGACTTCCGATAACGATTCAGTAGTGGCTTACGATGGCGACTGGAGCTGTCCTGCTTGTTGTTTTGTTTGGACCTAGAGACACAGTAAAAAAGCGTAAACAAAAGGATATCGTTAGTAAAGTAGAGAGCTTGGGAAGCTTGGGTTAAAATTTGAACAGATTTATAGGTATATGTAGATATTTCAAATTAACTTCAAATATACCAACTCGCATGAAGGAGCGGTTAGCGGAACATGCACGTAAATTGTATAAATCAAGGGGACCTATCATCAAGTAATGGAAGGTAGCACAGTTTTGCAATAGGTCTAGTGATCACCCCCGAGGACACCCGTACGTCTGCGACGCGTACCTTTGCATCACTCCCCGGATATACCCTCTGAATTCATCCCAACCGCCACTCGTGAGGTGGCAGTAGGTCATCCATAACAACTACAAGATCCCCTACTCGAATATTGGGAGCGGAGTTCCGCCACTTGTAACGCTTGTGCAGAGTTTTAAGGTAGTCTTCCTTCCACCGAATCGAAAACTGGTGGTGAATGGCCTTTAGTTTTTCCCATCGATTTAACACAGCCATATCATGAAAGCCTTGTTCTGGGAAAGCCATAAGGGCGGCTCCTCGCAGGAAATGCCCAGGAGTAAGTGCGGTTATGTCCGAAGGGTCTTCAGATTGCGCAGAGATAGGTCGAGAATTGAGAACCCCTTCAATTCGCGCTAAGACAGTACAAATTTCCTCGAAAGTAAACTTCTGGGATCCTGCGACTCGCCTAAAATGAAACTTGAAACTTTTTACAGCGGCTTCCCATAAGCCGCCCATATGTGGTGCGTGGGGTGGAATAAACTTCCATTCGAACCCGTGAGTTAAATACTTCTGGGATACATCCTGTGCTGAGCTTTGCACAAATGCAGTAAATTCACGCTCGAGCTCCCGGCTGGCTCCTACAAAGTTTCGGCTATTGTCAGATATAACCCTTTGGGGGAGCCCCAGCCTCCCAACGAAACGGGCGAACGCAGCCTGAAAGGCCGCTGAGGATAAGTCCGAACATGCCTCCAAGTGGATGGCCTTGGTACTGAAGCACACGAAAACGCTGACATATCCTTTTATAGTGGGCGATTTTCGTAAGGGCGAGGACTTCAAATCGAAGGGTCCTGCGAAGTCAATCCCAGTTATTTGAAACGGTAAAGACAAATTACATCTGTCGGGGGGTAAAGGGGCCATAATTTGTGAACAGGGTTGTTGTTTATGAACTACACAAGTTTTGCAGTGGCGTATTATCTTCTTTATTCGGGGTTTAAGTCGAGCAATGTAAAATTCAGATTGCACCATTCTGCACATTTGAGAACATTCGGCATGAGCCAAAAAATGATGCAGATGAGTAAGGTACAATTGGCAAAATCGGGAGTTGCCAGGCACTATCACCGGGTATCGCTCATTATATGGCAGAGACGATTGGGTTAATCGGCCATTTACTCGCAAAATTGAGTTAGAGTCCAGAAATGGGTTCAAGCTCCTCAAAGGACTCTTATTGGGTAGAGGTTGTGACTCTAGTAACATTTGATACTCCTCGTGATAACATGTTTTTTGAGCTATGGTGATAAGTTGCCACTTTGCATACGTCGTTTCTTTCTGCGTTAAGCTTTCACTAGCCGGGTATTCTATATTTGGCTTTGAGGTTTTCCTACATTTGCCCAGAAATCTAAAAACGTAACACATTACCCGAAGGGCTCGAGTATATGACGAAAACCTATTTATAAGTTCATTCCCCTCAACTTCTGCATGTAATGTTTGTACTTCATTAATAGGAGTCTCTGTAGGTTTCAGATTACTCCTTTTGGGCCAATCTGTCGGAGGTCTGTGCAGCCATGGTGGTCCATGCCACCAAAGGGAGTTGCAAACAGGATCTTGAGGCCTACAGCCACGGGTTCCAAGATCTGCTGGGTTGTCATGAGTCGAAACGTGTCTCCATGTTGCGTGTGGGACTAAGCTGTGAATTTGACTGAATCGATTGGCAACATACGTTTCCCAAGACGAAGGGTGTTTTGATAGCCATCCAAGAACGATTGTCGAATCAGTTCACAAATTAATCTTTTCAATGTTGAGATTCAAGGATGTTATGACATATTTAACTAAATTCGCAAGTAACACTGCGCCATTAAGATCCAACCTTGGGAGACATATTGTCTGTATAGGGGCGACTTTACTTTTTGCTACCAGTAGATTCGTAAAGGTATTGTTGTTTCCGTTTCGACATTGAATATATAGAGTGGCGCAATACGCCGCCTTGGAAACATCTGAAAACCCATGAATTTGAATAATGTCCGACGGATCATATTGTACCCACCGAGGAATTGTGATCTTTTCTATGTGCGAAAGATCCTGTACGAGATTATTCCAGTTATAAAGAGATTCAGCCGAAACCTCTTCGTCCCAGCCCAGGCCTTCTAACCAATGCTGTTGCATTATCATTTTTGCTCTAATGACTACGGGAGCGAGCCAACCAGCGGGATCAAACAGCTTGGCAACGGACGAAAGGATCTGACGCTTTGTAACCCTCTTGGATTGATCATTGGGGGAAACTTTATAAGTAAACGCGTCCGTGAGTGCATTCCACCGAATACCTAGCGTTTTTGTTGAACTTGTTTCGTGAAAGCGAAGAAAATCTGAATCATAAAGATCTTCTTTTGGAAGATGTTCGAGAAGTTTCTGATCGTTTGCCGTTATTTTCTTCAAAGGGAACCCCGCTGATCTTAACGTTTCAATAAGCTGAGTTTGGGAAGTAAGGGTCTCTTCTATCGAATAGCCTCCAGTCAGTATGTCATCTACATAAGTTTGGGTACGTAAAATGTCTGCTGCTTTAGGGAACCCGGATTCGGAATCGGAAGCGAGTTGTAGTAGGGTCCGAATCGCAAGGTATGGAGAACAATTGACTCCAAAAGTTACGGTCTTCAGTTCATAATCTTTTGTGGGGCCATTAGATTCAGGTTGATATAAAATGCGTTGAAAAGACCTATCAGATGGGTGCACCAATATCTGGCGATACATTTTTTGTACATCCCCACTGAAAACATATTGATATTTTCTCCAATTGAGAATTATCGACATCAAATCATTTTGTAGAGTTGGGCCTGTATGTAGAACATCATTGAGTGAGTAATTCGACTTTGTTTTCCTTGAAGCATTAAAAATCACCCTTACTTTTGTTGTCTTATGTTCCGGGCGAACAACTGCATGGTGTGGCAAATAAAAAGAGCTGAATTTTTCCTGAGAACTTATCTCCTTCGATGGAACTTCTTCCATATGATCAAGAGTCAAATATTCTTCTAAAACTTCCCTATACTGAGCCTGAAGCTCCGGGTTTTTGGCCAGGGTCCTCTCCATGCTAGAGTACTGAGCTAGAGCTGTGAACCGTGATGTGCCGAGATATATTTTCTCAGGAAATTCCTCCTTAAATGGTAGCCTAACAACGTACCTGCCGTTTTCATTTCTTATGGTCGTTCGGGTATATAACTCTTCACAAAATTCCTCCTCAGCTGATTTTGGGCGGCCTACAGGAATTTCCTCCTGCTCCCAAAACTTCCTCAAGACATTGTCAAGAGCGGGTGTCTCAGATGTAAACACCGAGGTCGTAAAAGCCTGAACATTTTGAGTCTTTATGGGCCCACTTAAAACCCAGCCGAAAATCGTGTTGTACGCTGAAGTTTGACCACATATATTCTTTTTCATGCCCTCAATATTAAGAAAGTGTTCATAATCATTTCCCAGAATCAGATCTACTTGGGAGGCCTTATTAAAAGTCGGATCTGCCAGATCCAACTCTGCGAGTTCCTTTGTAATTGTCACATCGAAACTGTGAGCCGGAAGCTGCTTCGCAACTTTAGGCAACACAATGGCTTTTACGGGAATGCGTAAATCATGCTTTTTAGCATACAAAACAAATTCACATTCTTTGTTAGCACATTGTTTTTGCCCACCGATGCCAACAATTTCAAATCGAGAATTTTCATAGGGAAGCTGGAGGCGATTTCGCAATCTCTCAGTTAAAAACGTTCTTTGAGAACCAGGATCAATTAGGGCCTTAACTGTGAATAGTTCACCCCTGTGCTCAATCTGGATTATTGCCGTACGCAACAAGATATTCTCACTACTAGTAGAATAGTTAGATTGAACTTGTTTTGAGGTATGGGGAAGTTCATCCTGTTAGTAAGTTTTCTGCGACTATTAGAAATTTCATTAGGTCGAGAACTGTCAGGGGTTTGCGCTGTACCAACAGGGTTTTGCCTCATATGCAGCAACGTGTGGTGAGATTTCCTGCAATAAAGGCATTTGTGTTCAACGCTGCAGTTTGCTTTGAGATGGGACGAGGCTGAACAATTATTGCAAAATTTGTTTCTAAAAACGTAGTCTACTCTCTGTTGCGCACTAAAAGTTTTAAATTTGGGACATTTTCTCAGCGAGTGATTCTCGCTGCAGAGTTTACAATTTGGAAAGTTTACGCTCTCATGAGAAGCATATGTTTGCACGCTAGATTGCCTGTTAAATGAATTTGATAGCCTGAAAGAATCCTTCGTGTTTCTTATACTCGTAAGCCGTTCTACGGCCTCAAATCTACTTATCAGAAATTGTGACATTTGGGACCACTTCGGAAGATCGCGGGGGGATGTAAGCGATTGTTCCCACAGTGACAAGGTTAAATTTGGCAGTTTTGTTGAGATTAATCTAATTACAATTGGGTCCCAGCTTTCCACGTCTACACCTAGTGTCTTAAGAGTCGCCAAGCAGTCATTAACGGTTGATTGAATCTTCCGTATTGATTCACTATCCTCATTCTGGGCCGCCTGAATATCGAAGAGTATCTTTATCTGAGTATCCACTAGGACCCGTTTGTTCTCGTATCTTGTTTTCAGAGCGTTCCAGGCTAGGTCAAAATTGTCATGAGATAATGGGTAACGTTTTACAATATCACCTGCTTCTCCGCTAGTTTTGCTTCTAAGGTGATAAAGCTTTGTGACTGGGGAAAGTTTCGCATGATTAATATATACTGCCGTGAACATGTCACGGAATGAGGGCCATTGTTCATAACTACCGGTGAATACTTCCGTATCACACGGCGGAAGCTTAATGCAATCATCAAAATTATTTTGTGCAAAGTTCTGGGCCATAGCCTGTTGGGGTAATGAGTTGCGCGTTGATGCATTAAAGGGTTGTATATTGCACGATTCTAGCCTAAATGTTTTCATTAGTTCAAGCATTTGCGAGGTGCAATAGTAGTAAGCTTCTACGCATGCATCGAAATTTGCCTTTGCCTCCTCTTTGAATTCAGGTTTCACGGTTTCCGTCTGAGCTAGCATAACTTTTTCATAAAAGGATTCAGCTTTGGCCCATCTTGAATCTAAATCTTTCATTTTGACTTCAAGAACTGATTCAGTGTGATCTTCGACGTGAGTGGTATTGAATTTCTCACAAAACTGAAGCAAATATTCACAATCGAACACAAATCGTTCTTTGATTGGGGGGCAAGGTTCAGCTTTAGAGGTAGTAGCCATATCTGCAGTAACAAATTTAAAAAAAATTTAAATTTATCGAGTTTTTTGGGGACTGGGGGTGCTAACCGTATAAAGGATGCCGAATGTGACACTTGATGTCAAAGAATCAATAAAATATCAAGGCCAAAGAAATATGCAATACGCAACAGAGTAGTTGTGAATCTTACGCAAGCTGAACTACCAAAATTTCATAGAAATATTGTCCGATTGACCGAACCTTCTTTTTTTTTATCAGTGTTATAAAAAAACACTGCCGGTAAGCCCGAATTGAAACTATGTATTCAGGTATGGAGCGTTGTAGTTTTACATTTCTTTCAATGTTCGGTTATCAAACTTTACTTTCCGGAAATTTATTTCAAGGAATTTAATCTAATTCTGGTATTCCTCTAAAATTTATTTTATTACAGTTGGAAATTACAGTTAAAATTTTGACAAAATTGTGTTAAAAGGGATGATACGGCTTTTCAAAATTTGAGGTGTCCCTGAATTAGTGATTAGCAAAAGCAGACTCTTAGAGAAACGTTTGAGTGTATTAATTGAGAAATTAGTAATAGATAAAAATTTACTTTGGTCAAACCTCTTTATTTTATATTATTCAACAATCAAAATATATTGGACTTTCCGTCCCTGGCTTATTTTATTTTCTTTATTTAAATGTATATAAAGAAATTAACTTTGTTTTGTTAGTGAGTGGGTATTATCAGTGTTGCCGTGTTTCGTGTAACACTCTACCTACGTTAGGTTTCAAATTGATATGTTCCTTAGTATCAGCTTTAATTTCTCTACAATTTTACTGTTAAAAGCAGTAGTGATTTTATAGAAATTTAAGAACTTTCCGAACCAATTTATATGCGAGAGTTAATTTTGTCACTTATCTTGTAGTAAACCGACTTTAGACTACTACAAATTTACATTAGGCTTTATAAGTGATTTTTTCCGTTTTCTTTTTGTGAAATATTTTTCCTTTTTCCTCTGTAGAAAAATTTGAATGTTAAAAATTTTTCCGTTTTAATTTTGCTACTTCAAATAGCATCACAAAATCTAATTAACTTTAAGTTGCAAGTTAATTCTTTCTTTCCTTTTCTGGTTGTAATTTAAATAAACTTTTCGGGTAACTAAATTAAATATATATTGTTGTAGGGTTTTACAATGGGTATCTAGTTATTTTAAGTAGAATTTCTACTTAATTTACATAAAAAATATTCTGAGCAAATGTTTAAAATCCCGTGAAACCCACTTTTATTGCGCAACTAAACGTTATTTAAAAATCACTGCAGCTGAGCTTTGCAATCAAAATAACTTCCTGGCAACACTGATTATATTAGTAAATAAGGGTTGAAATATTTAAGAGAACAGGTAAATTTTTTATTTTGTTTCAATTCACCTATTCTTCTTTTTTTTTTTCTTTAGTGGACTGTATGTATGGGAATTGTAAATATCTCTTAAGTGAGTATGTAAAATCACTAAAGAGAACGTAAGTATGCAGATGGTAAGTATATATATATACATATATATTCATATATTTTATTAAATTTATGTTAAAGCTTAAATCTTCAAATACCTGTAGGTTTGTTTTATTCCGTGTAATTTCATGTATGTATATGACTTTTGTTGTGAACCCAAAATTGTGTACATATATACCAAAGATATATGGATGTATGTATGTAAGTTAACACAGACATACATGCATGAGCCAAATGCATGTGCAATAAATTCCGCTGACGTTGCACACGCGCCATCTGAAGGAAATTCAACACCGGATCATATTTCGTCTGGATAAGTGCAACGTGGGAATGGAATGTGAATGACTTAGGAATAAAATTAATTATAAAGAATTGTATTTTGAATGATTAAGTTAGTCTTATTTGGGTGGCAAGGCGAACTAAAACGTTAAATAAAACTTATAAAAAATATTTGTGTGTTTGTTTAATCAAGTGGACAGTGGCAGTCCACTATAAAATAATTTTTTTGGTGAAAAGTAAAAGGAAGAATTTAGCTGGCGCCCGAGCAGGGACCGGGCTGTTTAAATAAAAAAAAGGAAAGAAAAAAACCCTTGTGAATTTTGAAACAAAAATTTTAAACAAAAAACAGTGAATTTTTTTTGACAAATTTTATAAATAAAAAAAAAAGGAAAGGAAAAAACCCTTGTGAATTTTAAACAAGAAACAGTGAATTTTTTTGACAAATTTTCTAAATAAAAAAAAAAGGAAAGGAAAAAAACCCTTGTGAATTTTAAACAAAAAACAGTGAATTTTTTTTGACAAATTTTCTAAATAAAAAAAAAGGAAAGGAAAAAAACCCTTGTGAATTTTTAAACAAAAAACAGTGAATTTTTTTGACAAATTTTTTAAATAAAAAAAAAAAAAAGAAAAGGGAAAAACCCCTGTGAATTTTTAGATAAAAAGCTCCTGCCAATTTTTGAATTAAAATACTGTGACAAAATATTCTGTGAGCTATTCCAAGAAAAGCTAAAGATAAAATAGAAAACAAAATACTGTGAAAAGAATAATAAAATTGAGATCAACCCAAATTCCTAAGGGTATACCAAAAGTGTGACTACATATAAAATTTTTTTTTTTTGTTGTTTAACCGCGTTAAACCGGGTGCGCAAAAAAATTAAAGGGAACTTTTATCCGCTCCCCACATAGTTAAATCTTCTATGCACCTCTTCAGATCCTCTATAATACCACTGTAAGTATGGAAACCTTGCAAAGTAAAGTAACTGAATTAACAGGCGCTCTAAATGCGGTCCTTACCCAATTAAAGACCCTTGATCAAAGAACCCAAAGATTGGAAAATAGGCCTGAAATTTCTCCAACTGTCAGGGAAGAGGGACCCTCATCTTGTCCCCCTCCACTGCGCGCCCCGGCAACAGAGGCGGAATTGAATGAAATCGGAAAGTTGCCCGACTGTGTAAAAGATCTTCAGCCTTTCGAAGGCGATCCTACGCAATATGTATCCTGGATACATAGCGTAGAAAGTATTCTAAAGGATTACGAAAATGGAAAGGAAGTGCCGACGCAGCTCTTACCTCCTACAACATTTTTGACGACGACTGGTCGCTAATCAAAAATTGCCTCTCTCTGCATTGTGCAGACAAGCGCGATGTTCGAACTCTCGAGCATCAACTGACTCAATTGGCCCAAAGATCAATGACTGTAGATGAGTTTTATTCCAAGGTGAACTACCAATTCTCTCTAATTATTAATAAGTTAAAAACGGAAAGCTATTCCGCGGAGACCACTGACGTCCTGATTGAAACATACAGAAATAGGGTCTTAGAGGTTTTCGTTAGGGGACTAAATGGCGAACTTTCAAAAATTATCATGCTCATGAAGCCAAAAACCCTCCCAGAAGCGTATTCGCAATGCATAGAATTAAGAAATACCAACTATAGAAGCCAGGTTAACCTACACCCGACTAATTTTCAAAATAGAATTCAGGTCCCAATTGGTTTTGCTTCCTCTGACCCAAATAAGACTCAACAAAACCAGAATTCTTTCGGAAAATTTGTACAAAGAAACCGCTACCAACCCCACATTAATCCTTTTGTCAATAGACAATATGGTCCACAGCGACCTACACAGCAGTCCGGTCCCGATAAACCTGAACCCATGGACATAGATCGCAGCACACAATTCAGGAGTAAGGCTAACCATGCATGGAATAACAAAAGGCGGGCCTTTTCAGAACAAGTGCGCTCTGGATAAGCCCAACGTCCCATTAAGCAACAGAGGATGTTCCACATAACGCAAGAGCCGGAGGCAGACGATAATAGAAATATTCAAGCAGTCGATGAAGAAGTAAATTTTATGACTCACGCCTCTCCGGCATACCATACATAAACTACAAGTTACAGGATGGCTCGACCTTAAAATTTCTCATAGATACCGGGACCACAAAAAACTTCGTCGAGCCAGCCCTATGCCCCATCTCAACTAAGTTAGAGAAACCATTCTCTGTCCGCACTGCAGCAGGAAGTATACAAATTAATAAAAAAAAAAATGGAAAATTTTTTGCACCATTTGGCAATAATACGACAGTTACTTTCTATGTATTACCGGGTTTCACAGCTTTTAACGGTATAATAGGTGATGATACCCTGCGTGAGCTCAAAGCTATAATCGACCACAAAAACAACCTTCTAACAATCAGTCCGGGAATCAGCATTCCCTTCAAAATTCAGGAAGTAAATGGATTGAATAGAGTTTCCTTAGTAAAGAATTCCTTAAATAAACTAATCACCGAATTTAAGCACATATTTGGCCCAATAGACCACGAACAGGCGATAAAGACCTCAATTAGGGCTGAGATTCGGTGCACCACCGACGAGCCGATATACTCAAAACAATATCCTTACCCGGCTTGTATGCGCTTAGAGGTAGATACGCAGATAGAGGAACTTTTAGAAAATCATATAATCCAACCATCCAGGAGTCCTTACAATTCCCCCATCTGGGTGGTTCCGAAAAAACCAAAACCCAATGGGGAAAAGCAATATAGGATGGTGGTAGACTTCAAGAGACTAAATGCTGTCACCATACCTGATACTTATCCCATCCCCGACATCAACTCAACACTAGCAAGCCTCGGAAAGGCAAAATATTTTACAACCCTCGATCTCACTTCAGGATTTCACCAAATTCCCATGCACCCCAAAGACGTTCCAAAAACAGCTTTCTCGACAATGAACGACAAGTACGAATTTCTGAGGCTACCATTCGGCCTACGTAATGCACCTGCCATATTCCAGCGTATGGTCGATGACGTTCTGCGTGGCTGTATAGGAAGAATATGCTACGTATACATAGATGACATAATCGTCTATGGAAGCACTCCTGAAGAGCACTTGGATAATCTGAAAAGGGTATTCCAGTGCCTACAAGAATCTCACCTCAGAGTGAATTTGGAAAAAACGGCGTTTATGAGGACCGAGGTCGAATTTCTCGGATATGTAGTGACAGAAAGAGGTATCTTGCCCGATAGAAAAAAGGTAAAAGCAATCCTTGACATTAAACCCCCCACAACTCTGAAGGAGCTTAAAAGTTTCCTCGGGTTAACCTCATATTACAGAAGGTTTATCAGGGATTTTGCGAAAGTAGCCAAACCACTAACCAACCTTACTCGCGGCGAGATGGCACAAGTGAAAGCCAATCAGTCCAAAAAAGTTAAAATTATTCTCGGGGAAGATGAATTACAAGCATTCAGTGACCTTAAGGAATTACTAACATCATCGGAGGTATTAGCTTTTCCAGACTTCGACAGGCCATTTAATTTAACGACAGATGCATCTAACAGTGCACTAGGTGCCGTACTTTCCCAGGGGGAGATGGGAAAAGACAAACCCATAACCTTTATTTCCCGATCCCTCAATAAAACAGAAGAGTCGTATGCCACAAACGAGAAGGAAATGTTGGCGATAGTCTGGGCGCTGGACAACCTACGTTCCTACCTATACGGCGCTAAGAAAATACGCATTTTCACTGATCATCAACCCCCGACCTTCGCCCTTAGTAACAGGAATTATAATGCGAAGCTGAAAAGATGGAAGGCCAGGATAGAGGAATATAACTTTGAACTGGTTTACAAACCTGGAAAATCGAACGTAGTAGCGGACGCCTTATCACGTCTAAAGGTAGACTCAACAGACTCAGTGGAAGCTGAGCAGGGCTCAAGAGCTACATCTATTGATTTTTGTGCCCACATAGCGAATGAATCTTCTACGGACACAGCTAGCGAGGGTAGGATTGAACATGAAGATTCGGACACAATTATAGCTAGTGAAGGTAGAATAGAAACCGGGGACTCAAATACGGTAACGGCTAGCGAAGGCGCCGTACACAGTGCCGAACAGGATAGCACAGATTTAATTCCACACGTCGAAGCCCCAATTGATGTTTTTCGCAACCAGATTATAATTCGACCATTTAAATCGGATATGGTGGCACATCTCAATCCCCATCCTGGCTATGAACGTCACGTGGTATCATTGGAAGAGATCAACAAAGAAAATCTCGCTCGAGTTCTTAGGGAAAAACTCAGGCCTGATGTCCTCAATGGAATTAAAATCCCTGAAGAATATTTATGGCTACTACAGCAGGTTTATTTAGAACATTTTTCGCGCTATAAGCTACGAGTCACTCAAAGATTCGTGGAAGATGTGACCTGCCCAAATAGAGTATGTTTCTTGATAGAGGAGGAGCATAAAAGGGCACATAGAAATGGAAACGAAAATAAGTTACAACTCTTGGAAAAATACTATTTTTCTAAAATGAATAACCTTGTTAGAAGGTATACGAAGAATTGTGAAATCTGCAAAGCTAACAAGTACGATCGACACCCCCCAGTGCCTAAGCTCCAGGAAACACCGATTCCTTCTTATCCTTGTGAAATATTGCATATGGACATGTTTGTACTCCAAAATGAGTATTTTATAAGCGTTTTAAACAAATTTTCAAAATTCGGGAAACTTTTCCCTCTTAGGAACCGATCAGCCTTGCAAGTAAGGGAAAGAATAGTCGAAGTCCTTAGTTATTTTTCAACACCACGTATTCTTGTGACTGACAATGAACGTGGTTTCATAAGTCCAATCGTGATGAATGTAATTCGGCAATTCGGTGTCAGGGTATATTTAACTCCAGTAGGCCGTAGCGAGGTAAATAGGCAAGTGGAACGATTCCACTCAACCTTGTTGGAAATTTATCGATGTTTAAAGGCTGAATATAAGGACTTGGGAGTTCGGGAATTGATAGTAATTGCGACCGATCGATATAACAATACCGTACACTCAGTCACTAACAGAAAACCGGTTGACATTTTTTTTAACAGGTCCCAGAGAATTAATTACCAAAATGTACAGAATTTTCGTAGGAAGTTAAACAGGGAAGTCAAAAAATCTATAAGGGAAAAACAAAGGGCCACCCTGGAGCGGCACAATACCAGGCGCCGGGTGACACCGAAAGAATATAAGGCGGGCGACATCGTTCATGTTAGGAACAAGCAGATTAAAGCGAAACATCGACCACTTTATAAAAAAGCGGTCGTTAATAAGAACAATCGGGTCACAGTGCAAATTAACACTGGAAGAAAGATTCACAAGACCCACGTTAGAAATTGATAGCTTCCCTAGTGCGATTTCTCTTCTTTGGGACAACGGTCTGTTCCAGTGATGTCCTCACAGTTACGGGTCGTAGTAGATCTTCGTACCATGAGTAGGTTTCTTTCAATTAGACCATCAACGATTGAGACTAAAAGGGATCAATACGGAATCTACAGTCCATACAAAGAATGTAACAAATGGGCCCAGAATTTCAGTGGAAACCGCATATTCGCGGAGGGGTTCAATTCTCCATGGGTACCATGAGAGTAAAGAAATCGTATTGGTGGAAAAGCTTCAAAATACATATTTAAAAATAAAAAAGGCATAAACGGGAAACTGTTAAATATTAAGTATAAATATGCCATAAAAAAGAAAATTTATTGCAAAATTTTAAAATGCCAATAAAAAAATAAATAATTTTCTAAAATTCCTTTATTTTTTTAAGAAAAGAAGGAAAAATATGGCCTTCAGCCACAAAATTGCGCAAAAAGAAAAAATTATAAAAAAAAAATGAGAAAAATTAGGTACCTAACATAAGAATACTAAAGCATAAAACCTGGCCAGGACTAACTAATAATAAGAAGAAAAATGGTTAAAATAAAAGAGAAATTAAATCCGTAGAAATACAAAGAATCATGTAGAAAAAAACACTAACTTAGAATAAGGAATTTCTGTAACAAAAATTAACCACGCTAACCTACAAAGTAGAAGTAACATTTGTTGTAGATTAAGGCATGAACATAACTAACATACTAATAAGCCACTAAAACACTAACGGTAGAATTAGGAAAAACAAAATTTTATCATTCCAGTCTCACATGGGTCGCTGTCGTGGCCGGTTTGCGGATATTCGAGTACCACTCCCCTCTGGTTACATTTAAGTATGGCAAAGCTTGGCTAGTGGATGGACACTTCAACCTGGTACACATCATCAACCTACAAGAGTACGAACGCTTGTTGGGCCAAACACTGGAAATGTTGAACAAAACCATTGTCGATGATAAAGAAAGGATGGTAATTGATTTTCACGTTAACACAATTTCATCTCAGCTAGAAATGCTCACGAATAATCATAAAAAACGTAAACGTTCCATCAACTGGATTGGTTCCGCCTGGAAATGGCTAGTGGGAAGTCCAGATGCGGCTGATTGGGATAAGGTGCTTAAGTCCGAGCAAAGCATTGTCGAAAATAATAACCATCAATTCATAATAAACGAACGGCTATTCAAAACCTCACAAGAAGCAATATCCAAGGTGAATAAAATGTTGGCAGGGTTCTCCAATGAAATTAAGGCAACGAATTCTGAGAAAGTCACAACCCAAATCTTACGTCAGATAACGATTATAAAAGAGGAAGTAAATGAGATCGTAAGGGCGTGCCAAATGGCCAAAGGCGGCTTAGTGAATTCTAATTTGCTCGACAGAGGCGAAATCCATCGTATAGTTGACGAAATCACCACGCTTCCTTATGCCAACGAGTTGGAGGCAGCTGAGTATGCAAAACCTAAGGTTCTTTCAAACGGGACAACACTTCTCTATGTCCTGTCCTTGCCTAAGGTAAGAAAGGTTGAGTACAACTACTTAATCGTCAAGCCAGCAGTACGAAATGGAAAGAAAATCAACTTGCCCTATAACACGCTAATGGTCAACGAGCATGAAACCTTCGGGGTACTTCAACCATGTCTTCGAATTAACGACAACACAGTATGCGAAGGAAAAAGCCTGAAGAGACTTTCAGAACAAGACTGTGTTCCAACATTGATTAAAGGCGGTGAAGCAACATGCACCTACGAATCCTGCGATGACGAGATCATCGAACTCGTGATGGAAGATACAATCTTCATCTCCAATTTTGAGGGTAATTTATACGGTAATAACTTCACTAAATTGCTTTCAGGAACTTATGTTATACGCCTAAACAACGAAGAGGTACGAATAAAAAATGACACCTACTCCAGTCATAGCGAGACCAAGGTACAGATTTTGCCACAAGTAGTAACAACTATTGCCAAGGAAAAACGGCTTTTGGATCTTGGTTACCTACACAACATCAGCTTGCATAATATAGAGAGATTGGAGAATCTGGCCATTGGGCATCGTTTCTCTCTGGCAGCCGATACCACAATTTTTCTGGTATTGTCATTATTAGGGTATATTTATTGGAAGGTCCGATACTCTAAGCGAACGTTTCCCCCCATTCGAAGTGTCACAAATCCAACCCAAGAAACTGCAATCTGCGGGACGCAGATTTTTGGCGAGGGAGGAGTTAACACAGACATATATGCATGAGCCAAATGCATGTGCAATAAATTCCGCTGACGTTTCACACGCGCCGTCTGAAGGAAATTCAACACCGGATCATATTTCGTCTGGATAAGTGCAACGTGGGAATGGAATGTGAATGACTTAGGAATAAAATTAATTATAAAGAATTGTATTTTGAATGATTAAGTTAGTCTTATTTGGGTGGCGAGGCGAACTAAAACGTTAAATAAAACTTATAAAAAATATTTGTGTGTTTGTTTAATCAAGTGGACAGTGGCAGTCCACTATAAAATAATTTTTTTGGTGAAAAGTAAAAGGAAGAATTTAACTTGTATGTATTTATTACTATGCTCTTTATTGTAAGGTATTTAACTTTTGCTAGCTATTAGCGGTACTTTTTTTCTGTATGCCTTATTTTTATGTACTTATTTAGAACTGGGGCATATGCACTTGGTTTTACACACGTACTTACATATGTATATTCAGCAAATATGTATTTATATTAATTTTGCTTTTTAATTTAATTTTTCTTTCGTATTTTCTTATATACTTTCTTATATTTTCTTTTGCGTAATGGTTCTTTACGCAACTTTTTACCTTTTTTGACCACTTTATAAAATTTTTAACAATTCTTTATATGTTTTATTTTCACTGTGCACAATTTCCCGCTTTTTTATTTTTCACTCTTTGTACTTGTTTGTAAAAATTTTTGCACAAATTTATAAACATACATACATACATATACTTTCTTTTTATTTTTTAATAATTACGTGCTTTTTTGTCGAATTATATGAGTTCAAATCCCGACATTACCTACTAAACAAGGTTTTTCCTTCCATTTGTGCGTTTTTAGTTTGTTTTAAGCTGATGGCTGTGGTGAGCGCAGTTTACCAAAGGTGACCATGAATTTTTACGGCTGCGAAAGGACCATGTGGACTGTAAATCCATAGGTCACTGGTTCAGATCCGGTTCGAAGGACCATGTATTTTTCTGTGTTTGGGGAACACAAAAAATAATAAATAAGCAATTGTAGTTAGCCAAACTGTTGGGAGAGATATTGGGTGGCTAACTACAGTTGCTTATAAAAATTATATTTACTCGTCCGTAAATACAATTTTGAGTTGGGTGAAAAGAAAAAAGAAATAAAAAGACGGTTAGGGTTTCTTTTCAATTTCAGGGTTATTTATTATTTTACCTTAGAGTATAGAGCAAACACGACGTTGCGAGCACCAGTGATAAAACGGAAGTAAGTATCTAAGAGTTTCTTGCAGAACCAAACCTTCGGTTTTCTACGAAACTTTCAACCGATTGGAAAGTTAGCCAGTGTGAGCAACGTTACATTAAAGGTAAGTATTGTAGGGTTTTAAGGTAAGTTTATAATTTAATTAGTATAAGGTAAGTATAAACAGGTAAGTATTATAAGATAAGTATTATAATTTAATTATTATGAGGTAAGTATTATAATTTAAGTGAAATTCATTTGTATTTAGGTACAATTCAACAATATGTGTAACTTACTGATTTATATATATGACAATTCATTGGTAAAGTTTATGTTTAATTCATGTCACAGCTTGTATATACAAAAAAAAATAGCTACATATTTATGTGTCCATCGATGAGTTTGGACAAATCGTACGAGCCGTTTTTCATCCAAAATGGTCAAAAAAATCGACGTTGATTCTTCCTAACCGACAGGGAGCACTACCAGTAGTAAACGGCACATATTATGAAGGTTGACAATTTTTCCCCTCAAATAAGCCTTTCGTAATAAAAATCGTACGAGTCGTTTTTCATCCAAAATGGTCAAAAAAATCGACGCTGATTTTTCCTAGCCGACAGGGTGCACTACCAGGGATAAATGGCCCATATTATGAAAGTCGACAATTTTTGACACCGAATGAGCTATTTCTAATAAAAATCGTACGATCCGTTTTCCAGAAAAGTGGCTTCATCCAAAATGGTCAAAAAAATCGACGCTGATTTTTCCTTGCCGACAGGGTGCACTACCAGGAATAAACGGTACATATTATAAAAGTCGACAATTTTCGCCATCGAACGGCGGCTAATAAAAAGCAAACGAGCTACTTTCCAAAAAAGTGGCTTCATCCAAAATGGTAAAAAAACGACGCTGATATTTTCCAGCCGACAGGAATACTACCATGTGCAAACAGCACATATTATGAAAGCAGGCAATTTTTGCCATCGAACGAGCTATTCCCAATAAATAGCGTACGAGCTGCTTTTCAAAAAAGTGGTTTTATTCCAAAATGGTCGAAAAAAATCGACACTGATTATAGTTAGCCGACAGGGTGCACTACCATGGATAATCGGCACTTATTATAAAAGTTTACAATTTTTGCCATCAATTGAGCTATTCGTGATAAAAGTCGTACGAGCCATTTCCAGAAATATTGTCCATCCAAAATGGTAAAAAAAATCGACGCTGATTTTTCCTAGCCGACAAGCTGCACTACCAGGGATAAACGGCCCATATTATGAAATTCGACAATTTTTGAAACCAAATGAGCTATTCGTTATAAAAATCGTACAAGCCATTTTCCATAAATCCATCCAAAATGTTCAAAAAAAATCTACGCTGATTTTATCCAGCCGACAGGTAAACGGAACATATTATGAAAGTATATAGTTTTTACGATCGAATGAGCTAGTCGTGATACAAATCGTACGAGCCACTTTACCCAGCCGACAGGGTGCACGACCAGGGATAAACGAATGTCGACAATTTTTGCCATTAAATGAGCTATTCCTTATAAAAAGCGTACGAGCTGCTTTCCAAAAAAGTGGCTTCATCCAAAATGGTCGAACAAAATCGACACTGATTATACTTAGCCGACAGGGTGCACTACCAGGGATAATCGGTAGTTATTATGAAAGTCGACAGTTTTTGCCATCAAATGAGCTATTCGTGATTAAAGTCGTACGAGCCATTTCCAGAAATATTGTCCATCCAAAATGGTGAAAAAAAATCGACGCTGATTTTTGCTAGCCGACAAGCTGCACTACCAGGGATAAACGGCCCATATTTTACAATTCGACAATTGTTGCCATCGAATGATGGCTAATAAAAAGCTTACGAGCTGCTTTCCAGAAAAGTGGCTTTATCCAAAATGGTCAAAAAAATCGACGCTGATTTTTCCTAGCCGACAGGGTGCACTACCAAGAATAAACGACCCATATTCTGAAATTTGACAATTTTTGCTATCAAATAAGCTATTCGAGCCGTTTTCCATAAATCCATCCAAAATGGTCAAAAAATCGACGCTGATTTTACCTAGCCGACAGGGAATACTACCAGTGGTAAACGGAACATATTATGAAAGTATATAGTTTTTGCGATCGAATGAGCTATTCGTGATACAAATCGTACGAGCCGTTTTCCAGAAAAGTGGCTTCATCCAAAATGGTCACCAGGGAAAAACGGCCCATATTATGAAAGTCGACAATTTTTGACATCGAATGAGCTATTTCTAAAATAAATCGTACGATCGGTTTTCCAGAAAAGTGGCTTAATCCAAAATGGTCAAAAAAATCGACGCTGATTTTACCCAACCGACAAGGAGTACTACCAGTGGTAAACGAAACATATGAAAGTATATATTTTTTGCGATCGAATGAGTTATTCGTGATGAAAATCGTACGAGTCGTTTTCGAAAAAAGTGACTTCATCCAAAATGGTCAAATAAATTGACGTGGACTTTTCCATATATATTATGAAAGTCGACAATTTTTGCTGTTCGTAATAAAACTCGTACGAGCCGTTTTCCAGAAAAGTGGCTTCATCCTGAATGTTCAAAAAAATCGAGTAAAGTAAAGTGGCTTCATCCAATTTTTTTTTTATTATTGAATCTTCGCCTTCGGCGAACCAACAATAAGTATTCAAATCTTAAGGCTATATATTTAATATTGGTCCAGCCTGTGTCAGACTAAAATTTAAGTTCTCATAAGGAAATAAATAATTTCATCTAAGTGCAATAGTATCCCTTCTTTTCAGACGGGTATATCCGCTATATTGCAAGATGTTTCGAGCTAGCGGATTTGGATGAGTTTCAAGCTTATTTAAGTACTTGTCCACATAGTTAAGGATTTCGCCTTTTACTGTGGAACTTCTAGATCCTTGTGGATGTTGCTGTTTTTAACATACCAAGTAGCACCAGTTATCATTCTTAGAATTTTGTTTTGACGCCGTTGAATCTTTTCTATGTTGGAGGCGAAAGCAGTGCCACATTGTTGTACCCTGTAGCACCAAATTGGTTTCAAAATTAATTTGTAGAGCAGAAGTTTACAATCAAGACGTAACACAGAGTTTCTACCAAGTAGCCAATGGATTTGGGCCGTTTTAAGTTTTAATTGTGACAGCTTTGCATCTGTGTGGGGCTTCCATGGGTGGCGGCGATCCAAGTGTATGCCAAGGTATTTTGTTTCAATTCGTTGAGGCACCGGATGGTTGTTAATAAAAATTGGGGGCACGTTTCCTTGCGTAAAATAAACGTAACGTGGGTGCATTTTTGTTCGTTAACTTTAATACCCCATAAGTTTAACCATTTTTCTACTTGGGATACGTGATGCTGCAGTTATTTCGAGGCCTCTTTAGGGTCTTTATGAATACTGAGAAAGACGGTATCGTCGGCAAATGTCGATGTTCGAGTAAAATTATTTGTGGGCATGTCTGCTGTGTAAAGCAAATACAGAATTGGACCTAATATACTTCCTTGAGGTACCCCCGCCCCTATTGGCTGTGGACAGCTTAAGCAGATTCCTTCTTTTACCATAAATTGTCGGCCAGTTATGTAACTATTCAAAAGGTTGAAGATATTCACCGGTAAGTTCAGCTTTAGCTTGTTCAACAGGCCTTCATGCCAAACTTTATCAAAGGCTTGAGAGACATCAATAAAAAGCGCTGAGCAGTACTTCTTATCTTGAAAAGCTTTTCTTTAACATGTACTAGTCTGTGGGTTTGTTCGATGGTGCTATGTTGACTCCCAAAGCCAAGTTGGTGATTTATAATACAGTCATTTACATTTAAAATCGGGGTCAGCTTGTTTATAAGCAATCTCTCAAACAATTTGAACATAGTTGGTTACAAACTTATAGGCCTGTATGACTCCACCTTTGAAGGATCTTTTCCAGGCATAGCAAACATTTTTACCAAAGCAATTTTTCATACTGAAGGGAAATGCTCGAGCCGTAATATGACGTTAAAAATAAAAATAACTATTCTTCTTGCTGTACAAGGTAGTTTTTAAAGCATTTTGTTGCTTATGCCATCAAGACCAGGAGCTTTTTTTGCATTTAAACTAACGATAGCCTCTACGACATCCAAGATATGAAAACGAATTTCTTTAGGACACCTGGCAACAATCGGCCAAAAAATGGTCAAAAAAACCGACGCTGATTTTACACAGCTGACAGGTAGTACTAGTAGGGATAAGCGGCACATATTATGAAAGTCGACAATTTTTTCCATCGAATGAGCTATTCCTAATAAAAAACGTACGCGCTGCTTTCCATAAAAGTGGCTTGATCCAAAATGGTAAAAAAATCGACAGATTTTAGCCAGCCGACAGGGAGTTCTACCAGTGGTAAACGGCACACAGTATTCGTGTTAAAAATAGTCTTCTTTCACAATATGTGCCGTTTTTCACTGGTAGTACTTCCTGTCAGCTGTGTAAAATCAGCATCGGTTTATCCCTAGTAGTACTCCCTGTCGGCTGTGTAAAATCAGCGTCGGTTTTTTTGACTATTTCGGATGCAGCGATTTTTCTGAAAAGCGGCTCGTACGATTTTTAGCGCAAATAGCTCATTTGATAGCAAAAATTGTCTACTATCATAATAGGTGCCGCTTATACCTGGTAGTACTCGCTGTCGGCTGGGAAAAATTAGCATTGTTTTTTTTACCATTTTGGATGAAGCCACTTTTCTGTAAAACGGCGCGTAAGATTTTTATTACAAACTACTCATTCGATTCGTGATTTTAATCTCGTAGAGTGCGGACGTTTCACGCGAGATGTAATAAGAGCGAGTATTTGTAATAAGTGGCAAACAAGTTTTTTAATATACATACATACATATGAAGATACATAGGTGCTTTCATTGTGTTAAGCTCCACAAGCGTCAGCAATGAAAACATTAGAGACCCTGAATATAATAAGAACTATTTTAGTGAAAAACCAATAATAAATACAAACATTATAAGTGCAAGTGCACCAAATTTAAATAAGTGATTTGAACAAGCGGCAAATTTAGCCCAATATCTTTTTAAAAATTAAAAACAAAAAAAATACCGAGGTACCATCCCCATCGCGGTCTTTTTTGTCGAATTCGGAAATTTAACTTACAGTTGCTAAAGACGTTCACAGTAATTTTTTTTCACAAGTTCCAAAGG
Source organism: Melanophora roralis (assembly GCA_963583895.1). Lineage (NCBI taxonomy): Eukaryota > Metazoa > Arthropoda > Insecta > Diptera > Rhinophoridae > Melanophora > Melanophora roralis. Next base: position 34,427,342 of record OY757191.1, on the reverse strand, counting down.
TGGATGTAGAAATGGACCGTTATATAAAAGTTCTTTAGAAGGGAAGAAGCCCCAAATCGGCAGAGGTTACCAACCTAGCAAAAATTTTAAAAGATGAAGAAAAACCAACCTCGTCGCAAAATTGTTTTGACATTCTGCAGGAGCAAAACGATGCCCTTTTAAGCTTCCTCCAATTGATTTGAGAGACAAAAACTCATATGATCTTATTAAGTTTTTAGTTGAGTTGATCGGTAAAAACGAACATAAAACGTGGTAGCATCTGTGAAACTAAAAATCATTTCCATCGCAAAAACGCTTACCGTGCCACTGTTTCGGAATTTTAAAAACAAAAGAAAAACTTCTACACCTACCAACTAAAGAACGCAAAAGGCCTCCAGATTGTTATTAAGGGTATTGATTCAAGTGTTGACCCGGAAGAGATAAGGGCCAGCTTGTGACGCAAAGGCTTTAAAGCCAAATCCGTGTCAAACATTAGAAAAAGAAAAAGGTATCCCCAACCATTGTTCCGAGGATAGCTTGAGCCCGGTGATGTAAAACTGAAGAAAAATGAAACTCACCCTATCTATAACCTAAAATACATTTTGCGTCGTAGACTTGTTGTTGAAGTGCCACATAAGCGATCTGGTTCCGTACAGTGCTTGAATTGTGAAGAATACGGTCACACCAAAGTTTATTGCAAATTGCCTTCATTTTGTGTTGTGTGCGGACATCTGCACGTTACGACCTAGTGCGACAACTCGAAAGATGATCCTCGGGTGAAGAAATGCAGCAATTGCGTTAGAAATCACACTGCTTACTATAAAGGCTGCCCTGTTTTTGATTTAGTTAGGCACTCATCAAAGCTAAAAGTAGTTCCTGCCACTCCTCAGTAGTTAATATAACCACTAGTACCATGCCCCACTAACGCAACCAACAATGGGTCAAGTTTCTTATGCTAGCGCTTTAAAGTCTAACCATCCATACGGAAGTAAGCCTAACTTGTCAACAGCACAACAAAAGGTGCCAAGATATGAACCTACAGACCTGGAAGTCGTAATTGACAATATGGTTAAACAATTTACGCAGATCATGGCGCAAATCACTTGCATGATGCAGCAAATACGAAAAAATGCATTCTGCTTTTCTGTAAGTTATGTTTAAAAGGCCATGAACTGCCTCAGGGTATGTTTCTGGAACGCAAACGGCATCCGTCAGCACAAAAACGAGCTCAAATACTTTTTAGTACACCCAAAAATTGATGTCATGTTTGTTTCCGAAACTCATTTGACATCTAGAAGCACTTTAAAAATAAGTCGATATACTTTTTACGACGCGAAGGATCCTAGATATGTAGATCATGTGGTGGCTCTGCTATATTAATCAAATTAAGATTTAAACACCAATGCTGGCTTATCCGAATCTTATATCCGAGCAAGAAACGTCAGTATTGATGAATTTTTCAATAGCCTAGTTATTTCGGCAGTTTATTGTCCAACCAGATTCTCCATAACGAAGGACCAGTACAACAGTTTTTACAACTTCACGTAATTTCAACTGGGCAGCCAACCTACTGGCCAACGAACCACAGTAAAATTCTAGACGTAATAGATTTTGGCATAGCAAAAGCTATATCCCCGGAGCTAATTGAGACCCAAGCCCCTTGAATTTTTTCTCTGACCAATCACCCACAATAGTCACTATTTACAGTCCTCACCAAAAGGGTAAACTGGTTTATATATAAAAAATATATCAGTATATCAAATATCACAGCTCAGAAAAGCAACCGCTAAAAACACCCGGATGATGATTGTCTGAGCTGCCTTAATGAAAACATTATAAAAGCAGTTGAACATGCTTCTTCTACTTATCGTCAGACCAAGTAAAACAAAATTGTTTCTACCGATGTGGAAAAGCTTTTATCTGAAAAAAGGAGAGCACGTAGAGAATGGCAAAAGCTAAAAGAATGTTTAAACCGATTAAAAAACTTGCTGGAGGTACACAGAATGGCATCACTTAAGGATCACTTAGAAAGTCTGCATTGTACTCCACAGACAAACTATTTTCTATAGCGTTCAGCTAGATATCTTAAAGTCCTATTATCGCAAAACCACGACTGGGCTAGAAATGATGAAGAAAAATACGATCTGCTCGCAAGTCATTTAAGGATCGTGTTTACACCCAATGCATGCGCTGACGTAAGGGGATTATCGTCGGTTGTTGCTAGGTGTCCTAAAGAAATTGGGTTTCCTCTTTTGGATGTTATAGAGGCTATTGTTAGTTAAAATTAAAAAAAAGCCCCTGGTTTTGATGAAATAAGCAACGAAAGGCTTTTAGAACTGCCTTATACAGCAAAAAGTTATATTTATTTTTAACGCAATATTACGGCTCGAGCATTTCCCGTCAGTATGGAAAATTGCATTAATAAAAATGATTCCTAAGCCTGAAAAAGATCCTTCGAAGGTGGAGTCCTACAGGCCTATAAGCTTGCTATCAATTATTTGAGAAATTGCTTAAAAACAAGCTGACTCCGATCTTGAATGTAAATCACCAATTTGGCTTTCGGAAACAACATAGCACCATCAAACAAACCCACAGACTAGTACAGGTTATAAGAAAAGCTTTTGAAGATAAGAAGTACTGCTCAGCGCTTTTTATTGATGTCTCTCAAGCCTTTGATAAAGTTTGTCATGAAGGCCTGTTGAACAAGCTAAACTTACAGGTGAATACCTACAACCTATTAAATAGCTACATAACTGGCCAAAAATTTATGGTAAAAGAATTAAATTGCTTGAGCTGTCCGCAACCAGTAGGGGCGGGAGTACCTTAAGGGAGTATATCAGTAGTGCGATTCAGTAACTTTTAACGATTCGACAATCGTCGTATTTATCGACAGAAATTATTGTTTGCTGCTACGGTTAAGTGATTCACTAAGACGTTTTTAACGATAGTGGACAAGTTGATTTTTGTTTGTATTTTATTAGTTGTAAAATGAATTTAAAGAAAGCGATAATCATAAATATAGTAAAAATAATATATAATATACAAAATAACCTTTTGTCGATACAACTAACAACACAAAAATTATTGCCGTTAAATTATCAAGTATAATGATTGTAAAAATTGCTAAAAAGTTTTGCTGTTTACTTAACAATAACAGCTGACTTTAACAGAAGTGAATATCGTTAAAAACTTTACTGAATCGCAAAATCGTTATATTTATTGTTAACTTATTTTAACGATGCGAATATCGTAAAAATAAGTTACTGAATCGCACTACAGGTCCGATTCTGTTTTTTCTTTACATAGCAGACAAGCCCACAAACAATTTTACTCATACATCGAAATTTGCTGACGATACCGCCTGTCTCAGCAAAGACCCTAAAGAGGCCTCGAAACAACTGCAGCATCACGTATCCCAAGTAGAAAAATGTATAGGGTATTAAAATAAACGAACAAAAATGAACCCACACTACTTTTACTTTACGCAAGGGCTACCCCTACCCCTGCTCCGATTCAAATATTTTTTGTCACTATTGTAAAATTGTAAACAATAACGGAATATAATAATTTCTTCCAATAAAAAGATATTATATGAACTTAAGCCAAACTAAAAAGCAAAAATTTTTATTAAAACAATTAGCTTAACAATAAATAAAAGATAGCATATAACTCACACATGGCACGGTGCAAAATGATCTTTAATAATTTCTGTCCATTTTGTCGTTGACAAAAAAAGAAATTAAAAATGATTTACCACCCCTTGTATATAATATACAAGAATAAGAAGCGTTTCGTTCAATCTAAGAGATGGATGATGCTCGACCGTTAGTCAAGTGTTGCCAAAGAGACTTTTAATAGAAAAAAAGCATAGTGTATGTGAACAGTAAACTTCGTCCTTACTTACAAAGTTAAAACGAAAGAAAACAGTCATGCCGTATCCCTTTCTATATTGCGTGTAAGTTAAATAGGTGGTGTTTACAACCAAATACACTTCTACCGTTCAAAGAGTACTAATGATGCTTTCGAAAATGCATTCCACTCGGCTAGTATCGGTAGAAAAATCTGCTTTTTTCAAATTAAAGTTTCTTTCAACATTAACGGAAAATAATAATTTCTTCTAATAAAAAGAAATTATGAACTTAAGTCAAACTAAAAAGCCAAAATTTGTATTAAAACAATTAGTTCAACAATAAATAAAAATTAGCAAAATTACGTTTTGTCAAACAATTGAATTCTATAGCTACTGTTTCGCAGATTTAGCGGTTAAAATATTTCACAAATTTTTTGCAATTGTAGGGGAAATACCACTTTCCTCCTATCTGAAATATGTTTTCCCTCAATTTAGGTTCTTATCTTTAAAGTAACCGTTCCTAGCTTTGTGGCAAGAATAAATATATTATATATATATATATATATATATATATATATATATATATATATATATATAGACCGAATTTGCTGATTTAAATAGCGATGGTCTCAGGGATATTTCTTTCTGATTGTTTGAAACCAAAACATTTTCTGTGTGACTATATTTAGGTCCGGAACTTGAAACAGTCACAACGACGGATAGACGGGCATGGCTACATCGGCTTTCCCATCTATAAGGATTCAGAATATACTTATATTCTTTATGGGGTATCAAGTGAGTATTTTAGAAAATACAAACGGAATGACAAACTGATAGTATAAAAACATGAATTTGCATTATTTCTTTAAAACTAAAAGGTCACAGTAGAATATTGTAGAGGACATTATCAGCAGAAACATAGCATAGCTTTTTTTGAACTTAAACATTGATGAATTCAAATCAAAAATGGGAGTAAACTGGTCCCATCGCTTAGAATGGAATTGCCCATAAGTAGATAGGAACTGCGGGTTCTAATCCAACTTGACTGCGCTGCCTGGTTTTAATAGTGTATGTGATTGGTTTGTATCTCCGCTAACAGTACCACCGCATGTTATGATTGGTTTGTATCTTGGCTAATTAACTATTGCTGCTTAATTGTATTTATTGCCGCAAGGGGCGTCGTTGTTGATCTGATGTAAATATGGTATATGTCTCTAATAGACAATATTATACCATAAATACATGTGGCTTTCTGTCTTCGCTAAGTAACTTAGTTGCACTTATTGCCGCAAGGTGGCATCCTTGTTTGTTTGACAAATATTGTGTAGGTTCAGATATGCTCCATGTTTATAATGGACGATATTATACTGTGAATACATAGGGAAATGTATACATGTTTAATGGGATTGTAAGAGTGTAAGGGGCGCTCATTCCTTTCAGTGTTGTTTTTATAGTAGAGGTCTTCTTTTTAGTGTGTTTCCAAATCCATTTTAAACTAATGATCTTTTTTATGCTTGTGGCGGAGCCAAATCACTTTTTGTTTTCTTACAAATCAATTTGTACAAAATTGAGGGAGGTGTTTAGTTAATAATAAAATCTGTCTTTGTATTAAAATGTAAAATAGATGCGCTTTTCATAAACTGCATACCACTATACCCGTTTTTCTTTATTAAAAAAGAAGAAACGTTATATTTTTAGTGTGTAGCTGTATATGTTTTTTATAAGGCATGTATCAGGAAAAAAGGCAAAAAAAATTATAAGAAAACTAAGTGTGGGAAAAAAATAATTTTCAAGATACATAAGGTGTACAGCTAGTACATACATAGGCAGACAGATCGACAAATAGGCAAAAATAAAAAATGCTTAAGAGTCAAAATCAGCAGATGTAATTTTTTCTGCTACTTTTGGTATGGACCATTACAAGTGAAAATTCTATTGTTTATTTAAGCGGTGCTTAGCATGCGTTTATTTATAGAGTAATTGAAAATCTATGCTAGTTTTATGATTTTGTAATGTGCCTGTAGGTATATGCTTCAGCAAGATGTAGATTACTTTGCGTGTATGCTGTATGATTTCATTTGTTTTAGATTTTATGAGTGTTGATATTTTATTTTTTATAGTTAATATTAATGTGTCAGTGTATATCGATAAAGAAAAAGAAATTAATATTAGTTTATTGATTTTAATAGTTTTTCGTTTGAAAAATTCTTTTTCGCTACTTTAAATAAAGTGTGGGAATGTACTTGTTATATTAAAAGGATGAATGTAACTATTTTTTCCTTAATCTTTCTTTTCTCAAAAATAAAAATTATGAACAATACAATTTCAAATATTCCTCTTATGAAAAAATTTTATATAAATTTAAGGTATTTTTTTAAATTTTAAACATTATTCCTTAAACTATTGTAAGACCAAACGGTTTGGAAAAATTACCTATATGAAACTATATAAGAAGATGTCCTTAAGTTCAAGCAATCGCAAAACCATTTCAGAAAATGATGAATTATTCAATTTGGATGAAGATACGAACTCCCTACTGAGTCCCTTACTCTTTCCAATGAGTGACATATGTAGATGACGGAGACGTATGCTTCCAAAATGATGTGGAGAACATTTTATTAAATTACATAACCAACACTAATTTCAGTCTAGAGGAGAGTGAAGAGTTGGAAATTCCCAACAATCAGTTAGGATATTTCAATAATATTAATTATTTAGAAGACGAGGTGTTTGAATTTTTGTATGATGAGGCAGGAGACAAGAAGTTGAAAGAATTTAAAAATGATTTTTGGTTTGATTCCGAAGGGGATCAAATACTTTTAGATGTGAACTTAAATGTTATTTAAAAAACTAAAAGATTTATTAAAATCTATTTTCTGATGTTTTTCTTACTTCTTGTTTTAGGGGTTTGTTTTTTTTTCTATTTTTTTTTTTTCTTTCCTTAAAATTTTCTTTCTAGTAAGAGTTTATTTGAGATTTTATTGTTTAAGATGAGTAATTTTTTTTACCTAATTAATCTTTAAACAGATTGATTTAGAAACTTATCTATAAATTATTAGATTGATTCTCTTTTTAAACATTAAATAAGAAAGATTTCAACTATGAACATCAATACGGACTTGGTATCAACCTTTAACCAATTAAATTTTAAACACATCCTAAGTCTTAAGGATATGAAAGATGGACAGGACTATTTCATAATACAAGCAAAACGTGTAAATATCAAATATGGAAATGTAATTATTTTGGAATTGGACTCAAAAATGTTATATCTTCCAAGAGATTTAATTCTCTCACTGATAAGGATATAGAAAACCTATCTACTGGTATTTATTCAATCCCCAAAATTGCATCAAATGATGAAAAAGGAAATGATTCTTATAAATTAGAGATAAAGGTGGCTTATACTATAAGTGATTATTATAATGTAAACGAATTTAAAACATTTAAATAAAACTTAAAGATTTATTAAAAACTATTTTCTGTGTTGTTTTTTTTCTTTATTGTTTTAAGATAATTAATTATAATATTATATAAAAGGTTGAAAACTTATGATATATACAGTCTCAACCATAACATTCACCAAGAAAGATGGATAATATCAATGATTTTTTACAGAAATTTGAAAACTTAATTTTCGAAGAAGATTTAGAATTTATTAATGCGTTCAAAAAGCAGTATTCGAATATAAATGTATTTGAGAAACCTTGCCCCCCCAAAAATTCCGATGGAGATATATACAGATATATTAAACAGCTAAACAGCTATATTAAAACAGCTAAACAGGTATATCAAACAGCTAAACAGATATACCAAACAGCTAAACAGCTATTTGAAATAGCTAAGCATAAGAAATGGCAAAAAATTGTTGGCTTATAAATATTATGAATACACGTCTGATTAATGTAGCTATACGAATGCAACTAAACTTGAATGAAGATGTAAAAACCTTTTCTATAACGTCCATTATGTATTTCATCATCCTTATTAATTACTAAAAATCTTTATTTTTCCTTCCAGCATTCTTCACATAGTTTAGAAAATATATTAATGTTCATATCACTTCCAACATGATATTTATATATATGCTTTAAGTTTAAATCTATAATATAGTTTAAATACTATAATCATATATGCATTATTACGTATCAAATGCTTTGGAATGTGTGTATACGTTTGACATAGGTAGAAGGCATTAATATTATTATGTCTTCCCATACAGAAGTATGATCTTATATTACTCTGCTTTTCACATGCAACGTCATCAAATATCATTACTGTATTTGATTTTGCTTCTTGGGGTGGTATTACATTGTAATTTTCTGAAAATGTGTAAAGTCCCATACCTTTTATAGAGGAAATTAATTTTCTTAGATATTGATATTTTGGTTGATGTAATGATTTTGAGAATAAATATATATTTTTAAATTTTAACCCATTAGGGCTTTCAAATAAACTAAGCATAACATTTGTTTTTCCACAATTTGATGGGCCTACTATTATTGCTCTTATAGAATTTGGTAATAAACAACTGTGTTTAATGTCATGAACATCTTTTACCAAGTCTATATTTCTTACTGTAATATCTTTATGTTGCCTTATAAAACGCATGCTTTCAACTGATACGGTGTGGGTATATAAAGAATTACTTAAAGTAATGTTTACTCACTATAAAACAGGTTATATAAATGATTGTATATAAAATAAAACATTTAGTAAAAAACAACACGTTCGAGGAAAAGGACTGATAAATAAAATAATTAATTCACTACCAATTGAACTACACCTTCCAGGGTATCAATACGGTGGACCTGGGACAAAACTTGAAAAGCGATTAGAAAGAGGGGATAAGGGAATAAACCCTTTGGATGCAGCTTGTAAAGTTCATAATATTGCTTATTCTCAAAACACTAATATTAATAAAAGCAAACAGAGAATTTTTTGTTTAATTTTTTATTTATTTATACTATATACTTTTACATCAGTTTTTATTTTATCATTCATCTTTTTGGAAAATTCATAACATAATCGTGTTAAATCAATTTCTATATCTCTGTCAAATGGACAATTTAGTTCACAGATTTGTGTAACAGTTTTATTTAACTTAGAGCAAGATGGTATATAATATTCATAGTAGAAATGAAGAATTTGTTTTTTTAATATGCTATTCCAACATAAAATTGATGAGAAAAATGATCCAATCCGAAATAATGATCGCCAAGTGTCTGGATCAATCTTAATTTCGTATTTACCTTGCTTGATCATGAAATAGCAAACCCCTTTTTTAAATTGGAAGCTGTAGAATGTTTTCCTTTCACCTTCCCTCTCAAGGAAATTTATAAAGCCCACAAATTTAACTTGGTTTATAACATTACTTATAGCTCATTAGATGTAACCATTCTTCTCGATCTAATCCCACAAAATTTTTGTCCTTGTAGTGTATCCATATAATTGGTTTGAATCCGTATATTGTTGAAAATCCACATGAGATTTTAAACCTTAGATCCAAGAAGTACTCCATTTCAAAAACAACATCATGTACCGGATTCTTTCATCCTTGACTTAATTTAAATATTTTTTTTTTTGTTGTGGGTTCCATCTTCAATGAATTTTTAATTTAAACTGATGATCCAGCTTCTTTAAAAGTACTTTATGTAGCGAATAATATTTTTTTTTTACTTATTTTTTCCATTTTTTTTCTCCAACATTAAAATTTTTCTGATAAATTTTACTCAATTTTATCATAATTTTTTAGCCTCTTAATTAACTGTTGATATTTTTCAATTATTTTGAAAACTCACTCCTTTCTCATATGGAAAAAGTAACATCCACAGAGTCCAACTACATCTCCATCGGAATTTTTGTGGGGGCAAGGTTTCTCAAATACATTTATATTCGAATACTGCTTTTTGAACGCATTAATAAATTCTAAATCTTCTTCGAAAATTAAGTTTTCAAATTTCTGTAAAAAATCATTGATATTATCCATCTTGCTTGGTGAATGTTATGGTTGAGACTGTATATATCATAAGTTTTCAACCTTTTATATAATATTATAATTAATTATCTTAAAACAATAAAGAAAAAAAAACAAAACAGAATATAGTTTTTAATAAATCTTTAAGTTTTATTTAAATGTTTTAAATTCGTTTACATTATAATAATCACTTATAGTATAAGCCACCTTTATCTCTAATTTATAAGAATCATTTCCTTTTTCATCATTTGATGCAATTTTGGAGATTGAATAAATACCAGTAGATAGGTTTTCTATATCCTTATCAGTGAGAGAAGATATAACAATCTCTTAGGAAGATATAACAATTTTTGAGTCCAATTCCAAAATAATTACATTTCCATATTTGATATTTACACGTTTTGCTTGTATTATGAAATAGTCCTGTCCATCTTTCATATCCTTAAGTCTTAGGATGTGTTTTAAATTTAATTGGTTAAAGGTTGATACCAAGTCCGTATTGATGTTCATAGTTGAAATCTTTCTTATTTAATGTTTAAAAAGAGAATAAAACTACTAATTTAAAGATAAGTTTCTAAATCAATCTGTTTAAAGATTAATTAGGTTATAAAAATTACTGATCTTAAACAATAAAATTTCTAATAAACTCTTACTAGAAAGAAAATTTTAAGGAAAGAAAAAAAATAGAAAAAAAAACAAACCCCTAAAACAAGAAGTAAGAAAAACATCAGAAAATAGATTTTAATAAATCTTTTAGTTTTATTTATTTATTTTATTATTTTATATAATTTTTAAATAATTTAAATAACATTTAAGTTCACATCTAAAAGTATTTGATCCCCTTCGGAATCAAACCAAAAATCAATTTTAAATTCTTTCAACTTCTTGTCTCCTGCCTCATCATACAAAAATTCAAACACCTCGTCTTCTAAATAATTAATATTATTTAAATTTTAAATATCCTAACTGATTGTTAGGAATTTCCAACTCTTCACTCTCCTCTAGACTGAAATTAGTGTTGGTTATGTAATTTAATAAAATGTTCTCCACATCATTTTGAAAGCATACGTCTCCGTCATCTACATATGTCACTCATTGGAAAGAGTAAGGACCTCAGTAGGGAGTTCGTATCTTCATCCAAATTGAATAATTCATCATTTTCTGAAATGGTTTTGCGATTGCTTGAACTTGAGGACATCTTCTTATATAGTTTCTTATAGGTAATTTTTCAAAACCGTTTGGTCTTACAACAGTTTAAGGAATAATGTTTAAAATTTAAAAAAAATACCTTAAATTTATAGGAAATTTTTTCATAAGAGGAATATTTGAAATTGTATTGTTCATAATTTTTTTTTTTGAGAAAATAAAGATTAAGGAAAAAATAGTTACATTCATCCTTTTAATATAACAAGTACATTCCCACACTTTATTTAAAGTAGCGTAAACGAATTTTTCAAACGAAAAACTATTAAAGTCAAAAAACCAATATCAATTTCTTTTTTTTTTATCGATATACACTGACACATTAATATTAACTATAAAAAATAAAATATCAACACTCATAAAATCTAAAACAAATGAAATCATACAGCATACACGTAAAGTAATATACATCTTGCTGAAGCATATACCTACAGGCACATTACAAAATCATAAAACTAGCATAGATTTTCAATTACTCTATAAATAAACGCATGCTAAGCACCGCTTAAATAAACAATAGAATTTTCATTTTTGATTTTTAAATTTGTTTTGCCTATTTTCCTGATACATGCTTTATAAAAAACATATACAACTACACACTAAAAATATAACGTTTCTTCTTTTTTAATAAAGAAAAAGAAAAACGGGTATACTGGTATGCAGTTTATGAAAAACGCATCTATATTACATTTTAATACAAAGACAGATTTTATTATTGACTAAACACCTCCTTCAATTTTGTACATATTAATTTGTAAGAAAACAAAAAGTGATTTGGCTCCGCCACAAGCATAAAAAAGATCATTAGTTTAAAATGGATTTGGAAACACACTAAAAAGAAGATCTCTAGTATAAAAACAACACTGAAAGGAATGAGCGCCCCTTACACTCTTACATTCCCATTAACATGTATACATTTCCCAATGTATTCACAGTATAATATCGTCCATTATAAACATGGAGCATATCTGAACCGACACAATAGTTGTCAAACAAACAAGGATGCCACCTTGCGGCAATAAGTGCAACTAAGTTACTTAGCGAAGACAGAAAGCCACATTTATTTATGGTATAATATTGTCTATTAGAGACATATACCATATTTACATCAAATCAACAACGACGCCCCTTGCGGCAATAAATACAATTAAGCAGCAAAAGTAACTTAGCCAAGATACAAACCAATCATTGCATGCGGTGGTGGACCAGTTTACTCCCATTTTTGGTTTGAATTTATAAATGTTTAAGTTCAAAAAAAGCTATGCTATGTTTCTGCTAATAATGTCCTCTACAATATTCTACCGTGACCTTTTAGTTTTAAAGAAATAATGCAATTCATGTTTTTATACTTTTCACATATGTATATGTATATCAGTTTGTCATTCCGTTTGTATTTTCTAAAATACTCACTTGATACCCCATAAGGAATATAAGTATATTCTGAATTCTTATAGATGGGAAAGCCGATGTAGCCATGCCCGTCTATCCGTCGGTGTGACTGTTGAAATCAAGTTTCCGGACCTAAATATAGTCACACAGAAAATGTTTTGGTTTCAAACAATCAGAAATATCCCTGAGACAATCGCTATTTAAATCAGCAAATTCGGTCTACTTATGACCGAGATTTAAGCGAAACCCCCAAATAACCATTTTTTCGGACGAAATTAATACATATATTATAATGAGACAATTAACAAAAAGAAAATTTAAATAAAAACAAAATTGTATTTTAAAGCAAAGAAAAAAAATTTATTGAGTTCTATTTTTATTTCACAAGTTGATAAAAGTAAGTATTATAATAAAAAAAATTATATAGCTTTATGAACAATTCCAGTTAATGGGGTATACTCCATCAAGCGGTCGTTTCTAATCATACAATAAGCATTTGTATTTGTTGGAATTGGGCTATCTGTTTCAAACTCAATCTTTACATCAATTGGCCCACTTTTAATGATCTCATTTTGATAGGTTACATCAATTACTGCAATTGGAATATCTTTGAATTTTTCACAAGAAATAAGTGGTTGTGCTTCCTTCATAGTAATGTTGTTGAAATTTTGCATACATCTTATATATAAAAGAACAATTTTTTTTTGTTAGTGACACCGCTTATAACTCAAGAACGGCTGCACCGATTTTAATGAAACTTGAAAAAAAGACATACCCGATATCTGCGAATGCGTTTTAGGCTAATTTGTTTTTGGAAATTCCGACTGGGCGTGGCACCTCCCATACAAACTGAATAGTTTTTTTCAAATATCTCAATACCTATTAGAGCTGAAGTCTCCGAATTTGGTGCAACTAAATTATTTATTGATGTGCATAGTTGAGTTGTGTATGGGCGGAAACAAATAAATGGGCGTGGCACCTCCCATACAACGAAAATAGTTTTTTGTATATATTTCAACAACTGTAATAGCTGAAGTCTCCAAACTTCGTACGGATGTTTTTAGTGCTAATATGCATAATTGAGCTTTTTATAAGCGGGGAAAAATAAATAGGTGTGGCACCTCCCATACAACGAAAATAGTTTTTTGTATATATCTCAATAACTGTAACAGCTGAAGTCTCCGAACTTCGTACGGATGTTTATAGTGATAATATGCATAATTGAGCTTTTTATGGGCGGGAAAAAATAAATAGGCGTGGCACCTCCCATACAACGAAAATAGTTTTTGTATATATCTTATTAACTGTAACAGCTTAAGTCTCCAAACTTTGTACGGATGTCAATAGTGCTAATATGCATAATTGAGGTTTGTATTGAGTAGAAAAAATAAATAGGCGTGGCACCTCCCATACAACGAAAATAGTTTTTTGTATATATCTCATTAACTGTAACAACTTAAGTCTCCAAACTTTGTACGGATGTTAATAGTGCTAATATGCATAATTGAGCTTTGTATGGGCGGAAAAAAATAAAAAGACGTGGCACCTCCCATACAACGAAAATGGTTTTTTGTACATACATATCTCAACAACTGTAATAGCTGAAGTCTCCAAACTTCGTACGGATGTTTATAGTGCTAATATGCATAATTGAGCTTTGTATGGGCGTTAAGAAATAAATGGGCGGGGCACCTCCCATACAGCGAAAATAGTTTTTTTTTATATATATCAATAACTGTATTAGCTGAAGCCTCCAATCTTCGTACGGATGTTTATAGTGCTAATATGCATAATTGTGCTCTGTATGCATACAACTAAAATTTTTTTTATATATCTCAATAACAGTAACAGTTGAACTCTCAAAACTTTGTAAATATGTTTATAATGGTAATATGCATAATTCAGCTGTGTAAGGTTAAAGTCTCAAAATTTTGTGTAGGTGTTTACAATGTTGATGTTTACAATTAAGCTGAGTTTGGGCGTAAAGAAAATAATAGGCGTGGCACCTCCTTTACAAGAAAAAATCTTTTACATATATATGTCAATAAATGTAACAGCTGAAATCTCCAAATTTAATATAGGTATTTATTATGCTAATATGCATAACTAAGATGAGTATAGGCAGGAAGTGAACTATGGGTGTGGAACCTCTAATTGCATGGAAATATTTATATGTGTATCTCATTAACTGTGACAGCTAAGGTCTCCAAACTTTTTGGTGTGGCACCTCCCGTACAATTAGATTTTTTTTACATGTTTTTCAAAAATTCTTATAGCTAGAGTCTCAAAATTGTCTATGGATGTTTATGTTTGCTAATATACATAATTGAGGTAAGTATACTTAGGAGAAAAGGGAATAATGGTCATGGCACCTCCCATACAACAAAAATACTTTCTTATATAAGTCTCAATACCTGTAAAAAAAACTTCAAAAAACGTGTTTATATTTTTCTTAAACCAGTTGAACGTAATTTAAATTATTAGTTTAAAAGTAACAGAAATAACCTAAAAATTACCAATAAAATGTTTATCAGTTTTTACTTCTTAGGATCAAAATTATCAAAATTTTATATTTATATATTTTCGAGACCTGTCGAACGCAATATGATATGATTTGAGCCCCTTTTTATCTTTTTCGGTGTCGAAGGTACAAAAAAGATATAGGCGGTTTCAAAATATGGTTTTTACCCTGTCTCGCCTAATGGTCTAATATTTCAAAAAAAGTACGAAAAATGCATTCATAACTTTGAAACCTGTCGAGCGTAAATTAAAATATAATTCTATATTTTTTTAGTTCAGAAGCTACAAAATTGACCAATACATAGTTCAAGTCTTGCCCTAAGCATTTAGGCTATGCAATGATGAATCTGTCTGTCAGATAGCGAGTCTTTAACGCAATTTTTTTTTTCTACATTGTTTTGTAAGCCAAACAAACATTTAAAAAAATAAAAACAAATATTTACAATTGGCGGATGCGATAGGCTCAGCTTCTCTATTCACGCTTTATCAGCAATTTTCAGTACTTATCAAAGAAACAAACAAAACATGTTTATCACGTTATTGACATGCTATTAAGGATAATATTTTCTGAATTGTGTGTGTTTAGGCAAAAAATTCGTTTGCTAATTATATATATTGTTAGGCAATACGTGTTCGGAGATACTCGATGCTGGATGTATTCAATAAAATGGCAAAAACGAGGCTTGCCGCATGCACACATTCTTATTTGGTTAGTCAAGAAGTTCGACCAGGCCAGATAGATGATATTAAAAGTGCCGAGATCCCTGATCCCGAAACAGATCAAGAACTACATGATGTAGTAGATGATCCACTGTATCGGCGTTGATCGCCCAATGACAACGGTCAAAATATTACAAAGAAAGTAAAAGGAAGCGATATTGTGATTGACAACAGTTGGACTGTGCCATATTTGACACTTCTTTCCAAATCATTTAAGACACATTGCAATGTTGAATATTCTAATTCTGTGAAGTCGATCCAGTACATCTGCAAATATGTCACGAAAGGAAGCGATTTGGTTGTTTCGAGCATCCAAACCTCCAATGGCAACGATGAAATTACGCGTTATTAAGTTGGGCAATATGTGAACTGCAATCAGGCGGTTTGGCGTATATTCCCATTCCCTATTCACGAATGTAATCCCACTGTTGCACATTTAGCAGTGCATCTGAAAAATGGCCAACGAGTATATTTCACTGCGGCAAATGTTTTCCAACGTGCTGAAATACCTACAGCGACAACATTGACAAGTTTTTTTGCTGTTTGTCAAAGCAATCCGTTTCCACAAACTTTACTTTACTGGAATATGCCACGGTATTACACTTGGAACGCTTCTTCAAAAAAATTTTAACCTAGAAAGAAGGGAACTATGGTTCCTGGGCATCCGGATGTGCGTTCAAGTGATGCTCTTGGTCGCATTTATACAGTTCATCCGAAGAATGATGAATGATTTTTTTGCGGTTGTTGCTGGTGAATGTTCGTGGTCCAACATTATTTGCAGCATTACGTGCTGTTAATGGTATAGTCTGCCCAACATTTTGTGCTGCATGTCAAGAACTCAATTTGCTTGAAAACGGTACTCATTGGGATACGACAATCGCTGAGGCATATATGAACATTATTTGCTATTGTCATTATTTGCAATTGACATGCTTCCCGTCAAGTCCAAGTGACCTGTGGAACAAATACAAGGACAATGTGTCATTTTACATCAATATCGTGTCAGCTCGAGAAATACAAATCTTGAAGGTAATGCGAAGATGCATAACCTTATTTACCTTATTATGAGAACTTAAATTTTGGTCTGGTACTGACTGGACTAATATCAATTACATAATTTTAAGATTTGAATATATATTGTTAGTTCGCATAAGCGAAGATTCAATAATAATAATATGGAGAAAAAAACAGATGCATAACCGGGCCTTGCTCTTAATTGAAGATATGTGCCCCCGGTGGAACTGGGAAGATATTCGTCACGTCATTGATTATAGCCACTGTTCATGCGAGATCCAACATTTCTGCAGCGGTAGCTTTATCTGGAATAGCGGCCATATTGTAAGAAGGATGCCGCACAGCTCACTTAGCGTTAAAATTGCCATTAAACTTTCAAAATATAGAGCAGCCGACATGTTACATTGCGAAAAAATCCGCCATGTCCAAAGTTTTAGTAGCGTGTAATATCATTTTCTGGGACGAATGCCCAATAGCGCATAAACGCGCAATAGAAGCTCTTAAAAGAACCCTAAAAGATCTGCGCAATGACTCAAGATGTTTTGGAGGTGCAATGGTTTTACTGCCTGGTGATTTTCCCCAAACACTGCCAGTCATTCCAAGATCGACGGCTGCTGATCAAATAAGTTCTTGCTTTAAATCCTTATTTCTGTGGCGTTTTGCAAAGATATTGCAGTTGACAGAAAACATGAGCGTTATATTGCTCAACGATTTATCAGCTCAAGATTTTTCCAACCAATTGTTGATTATCAAAGTTTTTGTAAGTTTGTATCGTCAAAAAACAGCTCATCCAGACAGTTTTCCCCAACCTAATTGCTAATGGGAAAAATTATGACTGGTTGAGTGAACGGGCAATTTTAGCAGCTAATAATATAGATGTTGATGATGTAAACTATGTATATAGTTCAGAATCAAATCGTTGATACTCTGCATTCTTTTAAATCAATTGATTGTGTAACAAATGAAGATGAGCCCGTATCCTTTTTTAGTTTAAGATAATTCAATTTCCTATTCGTCTTGCATTCTCAATGATTATTAACAAATCCTTGAGTATTTGTGGTCTTAATTAAGAAAATACATGTTTTTCTCATATCCAAATATAAGTTGCATTTTCACGTGTGGGCAAACCATCTGCTTTTTTTGTACTTGCACCTGATAACAAAACAAAAAATGTCGTATATCACAATGTACTGCACTGAAGGAAATTAACCTAAACGTAACCCATGCACGAAAATACATAGCTTCCTTAACAGCTTTTACCTGAAACGCCATATTTTTAAAATCTTTTTGAATTTTTGTTTTCTTTATAATTATTCGACTAAACAAACTTTGTACTCTTTTAAAAAAATCCATATATTCAATAACTGTTAGGTGGTACGAAGTTCACCGGGTCAGCTAATATCATATAAAATAGCATAACGATTCTCTTTAAACTTTAAATTTAAGTCATCATATGGATACACATCAGAATTTAAATGTACTTTAATATTTTTCAAGTCAGAGTGAATATATTTATTATCTTTTTCCAAGACAAAAACCAAGAGACGTGGTCTTTCTCTATTGACTAACATCTTAACATTCCAGTAATGATTTCTCCCACCAACAAATGTAGGATTTAAATAACAGTCCCAGCTACGAAAAGCTATAGGTAAGGAAGTTGCATCTTTTATAATTTTCATTATTTGTATTTTTTTAGAATCGGATAAGTGAATATGTGGAATTCTCCATGTAATGTTTGTTATTGTTAACTGAAGATTTTCATTTGCATCTGTAGAGTAATATGCGTTTACATCACTTAAACTACGTAAAAGAATTAGCTCGTGTTTACTGTTTAATATTATTTTATTAAAATCCTCGGCAAATCCCATTAAAAGTTTCAAGGGAATATAAAAGTTAAAATTTGATATCGACAAGTCTTGAGATATAGACCAGCCAGCATTTCTCAACATATTACTTTCAAACTCATTTAAAGATATATAATTTTTTAAAGTGCTTGCTGTTCCCAAGTATCGAGTTCGATGAATTTTAACACCTTTAATCTTGTAACGTATTTCTTATAATAGGTACGCTACACAATTGTTCCTTAGGCGAGCATTTATTGATGCTTCACCATTTACTTTTTTATATTTCCTTCTATATATAAATAGCTTTCTGAGGGAAGAACATACAAGTCTTGATTTTGTAGTGTAATTCGAATTTCATCATTATTTCTAAATGATTGAATATAGGGTAAATAGCTATGATAATCTTTTTTAATTATATTCTCATCTGAATATGGTTTTTCCAAAACATTAAGTATGTCAGACATCGTTTTTTACTTTAAACTTGAGTAATTTTAAAAATTCTTTATTTTTTCAGTTAATTTGGGTTTAAGTACTTTGCTAGATTAAGCTGTAATGTCTTGATTGATTTTGTTATGTTTTGTTGTTGTATTGTAAATTATCATATTCTTTTTGGTCTTAGATGTTGCCTTAGTGTTATTTCCTCACCTCGAAAATTAATTAATTTCCTTGACGTTTACTGGCAAATAAATAAGATTATTGGGGATCACGTCTAATTTATAACCTGGAGGAACATCCAGTGCAAACTCATGAAGTATGCGTGCTGGTAGGTTATTCATATATGCCCCCCTTATGATATTACATTTAACTGGAATAGCATTAACTTTAAAAATATTTACTGGTTGATTTGATAAATGTTTGAAATTCGACATTAAAGATGTTTTGACAAATCCAAATAAACTACCAATAGAACGATTCCGATCAAAGAATATTGTATCATGTGAAGAGGTTATTTCAACTTGTAAGGTATTGTTATTAGCTTCAATTACAACTGATTTGCTAGAGTCCACTGCTTTATACTGTGTGGTAATATAATCAGCAATACCTTGTAACTCATACGATCCAATAGGAATTTCAATAACTTTATCTCCTATATGAAAAAGATTATTATCATAATCTATATTTGGAACAGAATTGTATGAATGAAAGTCAATTAGACAACATTCGTAATCATCTTTTAATTGTATGGGTGGAAAGTACTTTGCTGTTAGGATTGAAGACTTTCCGCTTAATGCTATTGTTATTGACATACTAACCTCTCAACTAGTAATGAAAATAAAAGTAGTATATTTGTGGGGATTCTGGAACAAAAGGATTGCTCCGTACACGTTTTCCATAAGGAGTGATCCGTAAATGGTTTTCCGTAAGGAGTTAGCCGTACACGTTTTCCATAATGAGTGATCCGTACAATTCCAATTAGAAGAATCTAATTAGAATCCAAATGTAATTTTCTTAGCGTTTGCAATTAGAGTTCAATTGGAGATCAATACGATTTCAATTAGAAGGCAATTGGAACCCAACTTTAATCCAATTAGAACTCAATTAGGATTGATGTGTGTATGCGTTCCTTTAAGCATTGATCTGTATAGGTTTAGCAATACCAGTGCATATATTAATCTTAATCTCGTAGTGTACGGACGTGTTTACGCGAGTGCAATATTGGTAATAGGTGATATTAGTAATAAGTGGCAAAAGAATTTATTAATATACTTACATACACAAATTAGTGAGAAAAGAAAAAAAAAACAACAAACTAAATAATAAAAAAAAGCGAACGGTTAATGAATAACAGTAATCGTCGTGACAGTGGGCCTAATAGCCGAAATGCTTACATTGTGTTAAGCTCAAGCGTTAGTAATGAAAACATCAGAGACCCTGAATATAACAAAAACTATTTAAGTGCAAAACCGATAATAATTAAAGACAATTTAAGTGCAAGTGCTCTTAATTTAAATAAGTCTACTGAACAAGGGACAAACTTAGCCCGATCTATTTTTAAAAATTATAAAAAAAAATACCGAGGTGCCATCCTCATCGCGCTCATCCTTATCAAATTCTGGTGTTGAACCAGCAGCTGCTAAAGACGGTCACGGTCATTTTTCTTCACAAGCTCCAAAGGTTCAGGTAGGAATGGATCGTTATATAACAGTTCTTAAGAGGGGAAGAAGCCCCAAATCGGCAGAGATTAACAACCCAGCAAAAATTCTGAAAGATGACGGAAGGCCAACGTCATCGCAAAACCGTTTTGCCATCTTGCAGGAGGAAAACGATGCTCCATTACCCGAGAAGAAGACTTTTAATCCTCCCCCAATTTATTTGAGGGAGAAAAACACCAACGACCTCATTAACTTTTAGTAGGATTGATCGGTGAAAACAACTTTTTTGTGTCGAACATAAAACGTGGTAACATCTATGAAACCAAAATTCAAGTTCATCATGAAAACGATTACCGTACCACTGTTTCGGAATTTGAAAAACAGAAGAGAAATTTTTACACCTACCAACTAAAGACCGCAAAAGGCCTCCAGATTGTTATTAAGGGTATTGATTCAAATGTGGACCCGGAAGAAATTAAGGCCAGTTTGTGCAGCAAAGGCTTCAAAGCCAAATCTGTGTCAAACATTAGAAACAGGGAAAGGCATCCCCAACCATTATTTCGGGTGGAGCTTGAGCCTGGTGATGTAAAATTGAACAAAAATGAAACTCACCCTATATATGACCTAAAATATATTTTGCATCGTAGAGTTGTGGTTGAAGCGCCACATAAGCGATCTGGGCCCGTACAGTGCTTAAATTGCCAAGAATATGGTCACACCAAGGCTTACTGCAAATTGCCTTCTGTTTGTGTGGTGTGTGGAGACCTGCATGCTACGACAAAGTGCGACAAACAAAAAGATGATCCTCGTGTAAAGAAATGCAGCAATTGCGGTGGAAATCATACTGCCAACTATAGAGGCTGCCCTGTTTTTAATTTAGTAAGGCAATCATCAAAGCCAAAAGTAGTTCCTGCTCCTTCCCAGCAGTTAAATATAGCAGCTACTTCTATGCCTCCACTAGCACAGCCAACTACGAGTCAACTTTCTTATGCCAACGCGCTAAAGTCTGACCAGCAATGCAAGTCTAACCCGCCAACAACACAAAGAGAGGTGCCAACAAATGAACCAACGGGCCCCAATTTCAGCCGCCTGGAAGCCGTAATAGACAATATGGTAAAACAATTTACGCAGATCATGGCGCAAATGGCCAACATGATGCAAGAAAAGCAAAAAATGCAGTCTGCTTTTCTGCAGGCTATGCTTAAAAGACCATGAACTGCCTCAGGGTTTGTTTCTGGAACGCAAACGGCATCCGCCAACACAAAAACGAACTCGAATATTTTCTAAAACACCAAAAAATTGATGTCATGTTGATTTCCGAAACTCATATGACATCTAGAAGCACTTTCAAAATATGTGACTATACTCTTTACGACTCAAAAGATCCCAGAGATAGGTCATGTGGTGGCTCAGCTATATTAATTAAATCAAGAATCAAACACCAGTGGATGGGTGGTCTCTCCGAAAGTTATATACAAGCAACAAACGTCTGCATTGAGGAATTTTACCATAATCTCGTTATTTCGTCAGTTTATTGTCCACCCAGATTCTCCATAACGAAGGATCAGTACAACAATTTTTACAAATCTTTAGGGCCCCGCTTTATAGCTGCTGGAGGCTATAACGCTAAGCACACGTACTGGGGCTCCCGCCTAATTAGTCCGAAAGGTCGTGTCTTGTATGATTCCGTGTCTGAAATGGGACTTTTCGTTATTTCAACTGGACAACCAACATATTGGCCAACAGACCGCAATAAAATACCAGACGTAATAGATTTTGGCGTAGCAAAAGGTATATTCCCGGAGCTTATTGAGGCCCAAGCCTCCTTGGATTTATCTTCTGACCACTCACCAACAATAATCACTATTAGCAGTCCTCATCAAATAGCAACTAGTGATTTATTCTTAACTAAAAAAGTAGATTGGTTGAAATATAAAAAATATATCAGCACCCACTGCTCGGAAAGCCAACCACTAAAAACACCCGGAGACATCGAAGATTGTCTGAGCAGCCTTAATGAAAACATTATAAAAGCCGTTGAACATGCTTCGTCTACTTATCGTCAGGCCAAGTACAACAAAATTTTTTCTGCAGATGTTGAAAAGCTTTTATTTGAAAAAAGGAGAACCCGAAGAGAATGGCAAAAGCAAAGATCGCCTCAGCTTAAAAATAAACTGAAAGAATGCACAAGCCAATTAAAAAACTTGTTGGAGGTGTACAGAATGGCATCACTGAATAAATATTTAGAAAGCCTAGACGCGACTTCCCAGACAAATTATTCTCTATGGCGAGCTGCCAGACGTCTAAAAAGACCCGTTATCGCAAAACCTCCACTGCGAAATCTGAGAGGATCCTGGGCTATAAATGACAAAGAAAAATGCGATCTGTTCGCAAGTCACTTAAGAAACGTGTTCACTCCCAACACGTGTACTGACGGGAGGGAATTACCGCCTGTTGTTGCTAGACGCCCTATGGAAATACGTTTCCGATTTTCTGATGTTGTAAAGGCTATCGTTAACCTAAATGATAAAAAGGCTCCTGGTGTTGATAAAATAAGCAACAAAATGCTTTTAGAGCTACCGTTTATCGCTAAAAGAATTATTCTTTTTATTTTTAATGCCATAGTTCGGCTTGAACATTTCCCGGCAATATGGAAAGTTGCCTTAGTTAAGATGATTCCTAAGCCTGGTAAGGATCCTTCGAAGGGGGAGTCGTATAGGCCTATAAGTTTGTTACCAACATTGTCAAAATTGTTCGAAAAGCTCTTTAAAAACAAGCTGACTCCGATCATGAATGGAAACAATTGCATTCCAGGTCACCAATTTGGCTTTAGAAGTCAACATAGCACAATCGAACAAACTCACAGACTGGTACAGGTTATAAGAAAAACATTTGAGGAAAAGAAGTACTGCTCCGCGCTTTTTATTGATTTTCGATAAAGTATGGCACGAAGGCCTGTTAAACAAACTAAAGCTTAACCTTCCAGTTAATATTTTCAACCTTTTAGAAAAGTACATAACCGGTCGACAATTTATGATCAAAGAGGGAAATCAAATAAGTTTTTCTCAACCAATTGGGGCTGGTGTACCTCAAGGGAGTATACTAGGTCCAATTTTGTACTTGCTTTACACGGCAGATATGCCAACCAACTGTTTTACGCATACGTCTACATTTGCTGATGATACCGCTTTTCTCAGTATTCATAAAGATCCCAAAGAGGCTTCGTGCCAATTGCAACATCACGTAACCCAAGTAGAAGAGAAGTGGGCAAAATTATGGGGAATAAAAATTAATGAGCAAAAATGTACCCACGTAACTTTTACTTTACGCAAAGAAACGTGCTCTCCAATTCTTATTAACAACCATATGGTGCCTCAACGAACCGAGACAAAATATCTTGGTATTCAGCTAGACCGCCGCCTCACATGGAAGCCTCATATAGATGCGAAGTTGACGCAAATGAAACTTAAAGCTACACAAATTCATTGGTTAATCGGCAGAAACTCTGTGCTTCGTCTTGATTGTAAACTTCTACTCTACAAATCGATTTTGAAACCAATTTGGTGATACGGTATACAATTATGGGGCACTGCTTCCGCATCCAACATAGAAAAAATTCAACGCAGGCAAAACAAAATCCTAAGAATGATAACTGGTGCTCCTTGGTATGTTAAAAACAGCAACATCCACAAGGATCTACAAGTTCCACTAGTTAAATGCGAAATCCTGAACTATGTGGACAAGTATTTAAACAAGCTGGAAACGCATCCTAATCCGCTCGCCCGAAACATCCTGCAACATAGTGGACACACCCGCCTGAAAAGGAGGGATACTATTGCGCTTAAATGAAGCTTGATAATTAATATGAGAACTTAAATTTTAGTCTGGCACTGGCTGGACTAGTATTAATTACTTAGTTTTAAGATTTGAACACTTATTGTTAGTTCGCCACAGGCGAAGATTCAATAATAAATATATGAAAAGAAAAAAAAAAAAAATTGTGTGTTTTTCTCTTAAATAACAATCATTTCTTCTCTATGAATTTATTTAAACATTGAGTTTTTAACGCTTTAGTTAAATGAGAGTTTTATTGTCTGTTATAAACTTGATATAAAAGGCTGTAAAGTGGTTTACTTAAGTTATTTCTGTTATCATCGCTTCAAAGTACACGTAATAGAATGGTAAGAATAAAATTTCTTAAAATAAAGGTTTTCGTTTATTTATATACATACATTAATTTTCAGATGTATCAACAAATAATTAATATTGCAAAAGGTATAAAGCCAGAGTACACCAGAATTGATGATATTCCATTGAATCAAACTTACGAAATTATAAATTTCGAGTGGAAGGTCACACAGCATGGATCAAAAGTTATTATTTATTTAGAAAACAATAAATGGTTTTATCTTCCACAAAGGATTGTAAAATATTTGAACAAAGAGGATCCTTACTTAGCCAAAATAAATGAAAACACCTGGACAGTTATTTACAAAGGACGTCAATCACCGAATGGTTTTGCAATATTTGAACTTAAATATAACTTACATTTTTAGGAGCCTGTACTTTATATATAGAAAATAAAAAATTTTTTACAAAGGAAAAGTCTACAATTTATTTTATAAATGTAAGAATTTCAAGGTAAGGTTTTACTTAAAACGCAACTAATTCAAGGTCACAGTTATATATTCTTTTAAGAACAAATTACATCAAAAATATAAGACAGGCATAAACATGCAAAACTCTTAATGATCTTTTACATTTAACACCTGCAAAAAATTAAAAATATCTCCTGTTGCTTATTCGGTATCTTTGTTTTATTAATGAATGCATATACAAAACTAAAAATGACCTTTTTAGATTTAACAAATACCTAATATGTATCCCTTAATACAATAGTTAACAAAGGAATTGAAAAAATTTTCTCAAACAAAGCAATGCTTTCATATAACGTTAATTGAAAAAAGGTAGCAGTGTTTTTGCTAGTTTTGGTTACACTTATTAACCGAGAGGATCATAAATTTATTTTTTTTTCTATTTATTGCTTCAAAAGGATATTGAAAATTCCTTTGTTAAGTACCTTTTGTTTTAGGGATAAAATATACATTTAAAACTATAAATGACCTTCATAGATTTAACACCTGCAAAAAATTAAAAATATCTCCTGTTGCTTATTCGGTATCTTTGTTTTATTAATGAATGCATACACAAAACTATAAATGACCTTTTTAGATTTAACACCTGAAAAAAAATTAAATATCTAAGGTTCTACTTAAAACGCAACTAACTCAAGGTCACAGTTATATATTCTTTTAAGAACAAATTACATGAAAAATATAAGACAGGCGTAAACATGCAAAACTCTTAATGATCTTTTACATTTAACACCTGCAAACAATTAAAAATATCTCCTGTTGCTTATTCGGTATCTTTGTTTTATTAATGAATACATATACAAAACTAAAAGTGACCTTTTTAGATTTAACAAATACCTACTATGTATCCCTTAATACAATAGTTAACAAAGAAATTGAAAAAATTTTCTCAAACAAAGCAAAGCTTTCATATAACGTTAATTGAAAAAAGGTAGCCGTGTTTTTGCTAGTTTTTGGATACATTCGTGAACTGAGACGGTCATAAATTTATTTCTTTTCTATTTATTGTTTCAAAAGGATATTGAAAATTCCTTTGTTAAGTACCTTTTGTTTTAGGGATAAAATATACATTTAAAACTATAAATGACCTTCATAGATTTAACACCTGCAAAAAATTAAAAATATCTCCTGTTGCTTATTCGGTATCTTTGTTTTATTAATGAATGCATATACAAAACTATAAATGACCTTTTTTAGGTTTAACAGATACTTGCTGTGTATCCCTTAATACAATAGTTAACAAAGGCATGGATAAATTTTTTCAAATAAAGGAATGCAAAATGCATTCATATTATTGTACTTATGTATGTAGTAGTGCACTTAGAAAAATGTATATAAACTCTACTCTTTTAGAGCAGTGATTCAGTATTCTGTGCTAAACAGTTAAAAAAACAATTTAGTATTCTGGGCTAAACATTTCAAAAATCAATTCAGTGTTCTGTGCTAAACATTTAAAAAATCACTTCAGTGTTCTGTGCTAAACATTTAAAAAACATTTCAGTATTTTGCGCTAACTAAACATTTTAAAAAAACCATTCAGTATTTTATGTTAACTAAACATTTAAAAAAAAAAAACAATTCAGTATTCTGAGCTCAACTAAGTATTAAAACAATCTTATTTGGTAAGTTAAAACTATTTAGTGTATATTATTTAAATATTTATTCAAACCAAAAAATAATCATAGCATTAGTGTTTAAAAAAATTTATTTTATGTTTGTATTCATAATAATTAAAGTAGGCTTACTAAGAGCTTATTTGACAATTATGCTAAAAACATCTGTCAAAAAAGCCCTTAATAAGCCAATTTTAATTATTATGTATATGATGGCTAGTTTATAAGTATGTTATTTTGATTATTTTTAGATCATATAAAAAATATAATAGAAAATTGGAGTCAAAAATAGTCTGCCCGGAATGCAAAAAAAGTTTTTTTAATCATTAATTTTTAAAAATGCATGAGATGACTCATTCTTCTAGTTCGAATAAAAGTGCAATGAAAGTGGTACAAAGGGCATTTAAGAATAGAATAAAGACCTATTCATATAAAAATACGAAAGAAGAATGTCTACTACCAGAGTTATTTTTGGAGGAAGCTAAGAAGCCGTTCGAAAAAGAAGTGTTTTCATTTTTAAATTGCAATTTAGCTTTAAAGTTTAACATAGAGTTGTTTGGTTTATATGCTAAAGGGGACCTAAATGATATGGAAAATATTGCGATGGAGGTGAAACCAAAATGAAGGAAATTTTTCACATTGATGGTTTTAATAATGAATATAATAACAATGTTGATAGTATTAAAAGTAAAATGGAAGAGTTGCAAGAACGAGATAGTGGATGGACCCTTATTCAACTCATTAAAATCCATCTAAATTTAAATATATATCAACCATTAAAAGGTTCAACATATATTCCGCTTCCACCTAAACTCACACTGAAAAAAGCATGCATAAATGTGCAGAATAATGACGATTTCTACTTCAAATGGTCTCTTCTTTCTGCTGTTTCAAATCAAGCTAATAGTCATAGACCAAATAACTATGCTGTTAACATATCAGATGCAGTAATTGACTTAAATGGATATTCTTTTAATTTCAATGTTTTGTCACGGCCCGGACGATACTTTCTGTTAACATACCACGTCCTGTGCACCCGACGAGTTCCCACGCTAGCTCCAAGACTCTCAGGAGGTTCCAACCCCTCGCCAGGTCACCCGTCAACACAATAAAAAAAAATACGTTGCTAACAACAACACACACAAACACAACTTTCATCTATATCGAAGACATATTTCTGGAGAGAGGTGTTATTCTACAGGTTGTCCACCCAACCATGTCGTAAATCATCATCCTCATCACACTTTCTGTTCCTTCTACGACCCAATATCCGCACGACTGCTCTACCACTTACCTTACACCATTGTCATATAAATTAGTTTACTCAATCATTTTTGATTCTCTCTGATTCAACTATAAAAAATCATTGTTTTATTAAATAATATTATCTTATAACTAATTACAAAAATTCTCAATATTTTTCTAAAACAAACACCAAAACATAATAAACACAACAATCTTAAGTTAAATATTTTCTTTTCTCTATATAATTTTATGTATCATTAATTTTCTTAACTTTCTCTGCTTTAATTTTTATTTTTTCTAATATTCTCTATATTTTCTTTCTTTTCAGATTTTTTCCTGCTCAACACAAAGTTCTCCTCACTTACGGATCTATGTATCAAGTTTTCAAATTCAATACGCCTGAAAGAGCTCTCTAAGGACGTTACACGGTGCTTTTTCTAATAACACTACACTAACTAATTACGCGTTTTTGTATTGAGCTTCAACCTGAACTTGTCTATAATTAAATATATCTTTTCAGTTTTCTTAGTTTTAAAAATAACGCATTTATCAACAAAAAAAAAGGAAATAAAACTATCATAATTTAACAAATAATACATATATTCACAATAACACACAATTTTTCACGATTTATACAAAAATTTTTACAAATAAATAAAACAAACTCCTAAAACTACACTATGTTATTGCTCTTGTTGGTAAGTATCTTACAAATCTCAACAGACACGGTGGTGCTATTGCTTGGAATCTTCTTGTTTTCACTTGAGGAAATATTGGTATTTCAAAAATAACTTTTCTAATTTAAACTTTTATAAAAACAGATTTTTAACTAATCCTATGGGATTTTATTTCACTCTGTGGTACTTGCTTTGATTTTCGCGTCACAGTACTTATTTGTTGTGCACAAAACTATGCATATATATATTTGTATGAAAATAAAACTCCTTACCTGGCTATTATATATTTTTTGCTGTTTGATTAGGGGACTTTTTAGCTTTTTCCTTACCATCAAGACGAATAGCCAGCTATTTTAAAATACAAATGTAATTTAATATATTTGTCTTTCAAGGCACTTTACGAAAAACTAACGTAAATATTTTTATTATTTATTTTGAACTTTAGTTTGGACACAGTTAAAACTGTCGCCTTGGCCACCACTTTTCTTCTGTTAAGGATGCACAAAAAAATTTTTAAAGCTTAACATTAATTTTCAATTTTCTTTTTCCCATTTAACTTTTTTTTCCAGCAAGTGTTTTTTTCTTAACAATTTATTTAGGTTGTACTAACTTCTGCACCACTTTTAACTATGAATAATCTGTTAACATTTTTATTTGCCCTTTTATGCTACAGAAATCCAACAAATTTTTTCGTTTAAACCCGAAAACTATCCCGCTAAAATTTTCTCTTACCCAATGTAAAACTACTTTTATTGGTGTTAGAGACCAATTTTCCGCCAAGATTTTTTTCAGATACTACCTACACATGATTTATTATATTAATAAATAAATAAAATAATTCTTTGCGCCTACTTTTCGCGCCTATATTATTTATGTTAATTTTCAGGTAGAGAAATTATATTAAAATCAGCCATATTTTGATTTCTTTTGCCTCATGAGTTTTTCACCTATCAGGGTATCATGAATTTTAGTAAGCATGTATTTTCATTCATATTTTTCAAAATTTTTAAATTATTTTACTTTACTCTATTTCCTTTTCCATGAATGAAAATACAGCTCTGTTTTTTTAATTCATTATGTGTTTTACCCTGTTGCGCATACTCTACACTAATAACAAACATGAGCAGGCGTACCAACATCTTAATTGTTTTATTTCTACATTAGATTATTTGGCAGCATGATGGTAAGTATAATTTTATAAATTAAATTTCCTCTTTTTCTTTACTTTCAGGTCTTGGACTGTTTTTTCTGGTGCATAAAAAGGGTAAGAATGTATCGTTTTAATTTTTTTATAATGAACATATTTAAATCTATATTTCTTTTCAGGTTTTAAAATCTACAAACATAAAACTACAAAAAAAAAACAACAACAAAACAAAAATTACCAAAGAACACATACTACGAACAAACAAGAAACAAAAATCTAATGAAAAACAAAATAACTGAACAGAAGAAAAATTAACAAAAACTACATTTACAAAGAAAATTACCAAAAAAAGTTACAAACAAAAACGAGTACAATAAAAACAGAAATTCTCAAAATAAAAACAAAACAAAAAAAAAACAACAAACAAAACAAAAAATTTAAAAAGTACAAAAAAAAAATTAAAAATAATTCACTGAGACTCGGGCTGGAACTAGTGGTTCCATTTGGCCGCATGCTCCTCCCCGCTACTAAATTTGTAAAATTGGGAGAAAAAAAATATAGGCGAATTTGCCCTCTCCCTCATGCTTTCGTCCCGCCGTCATGCCCAAATTTTCATCGGCGGCTGGGGCATATTTTTATGGGGTTAATTTTGCCCTTAGGACCCCCCGCAACAGGTTTATGCTTCCCCCTTAAATTAAAAGATATAGATTTATTTGAAAAAATAATGCAAATACATATAAGCATTAATGTACTTGGATATGATGATGACAAAGATTTGATTGTCGGACCTTATTATAAAACTAAAGAAATCAAGCCACTTCATATTAATTTAATGTTTATACAAAAAAATATAATGGACGCAACTATATCACACTATGTTTGGAAAAAAAATATGTCAAGGTAAAATTTATTATAAATTTATATTTAATGTGTGTTTTAATTAGTTGTATTTTTTCTAATTTTTTTTTTTAAAATTAACAGATTAATAAGATCACAACAAAGTAAAAATAAGAATAGTATTTTCGTTTGTGATTTTTGTATTCATCATTTCCAGGAAAAGCAAGATTTGGAAAAGCATGTGAAAAATTGTAGTAGAAAGATAAGTTATGTACCCTAAGCAAATAAGGTAAAACTAGAATTTAAGAATTATAATAATTGTATGAATGTACCATTTGTGGTATATGCAGACTCGGAATGCATATTTGAAAATATTCAAACATGTGTTCCGAGAGGGGATATTTCGTCGACAACATTAGTTGATAAACATATCCCCTATGCTTTTTCTTATTATATTAAGTGTAGTTTTAATAATGATTTAAATAAGCTATATAGCTTTAAAGGATTAGATTCACCGAAACAGTTTATAGAGGGTTTGGTTAAAGATATTAAATATTTACAGGATAAATATTTATCTTTGGTAAAACCCATGATACCCTTAACCGAACAGGAAAATTTAGAATTTCTTTCAAACAATATATGTCATATTTGTTCTAAAGAAATTTTACATGAATTAAAGGTGAAAGATCATTGTTATTTAAGTGGCAAATATAGAGGACCTGCTCATAATTCATGTTATCTTAATTATAAAATACCTAAATTCTTTCCAATAATTTTCCATAACTTTTCGGCATACGATTGTCATTTATTTGTTAAAGGGCTTAACCAAATTGATGATGGTCCTATTAATATAATTCCTCTTAATAAGGAACTATACATATCCCTTTCAAAAACCATTAAAGGTGATAATATTGAATTACGATTTTTAGACTCATATCGATTTATGTCATCTAGTTTGGACAACTTGGTTAAAAATTTAACAAACAGTGATTTGAAGTTAGTTAAATCAATATATTCTAATGAAAGCCAATTTAATTTATTGGTAAGAAAAGGTGTGTTTTCTTATAGTTATTTAAATTCTATAGGAAAACTTAATGAGTCTAGTTTATCAAGCATTGAACATTTTTATAATAAATTGACAGACACAAAATGTTCTTCTGAAGATTATAACCACGCTCAAAAAGTTTGGAAAACATTTGATTGCAAAACTTTGGATGACTGTTTAATGTTATATCTAAAGACTGATGTTTTATTGTTAGCTGATGTTTTCGAAAACTTTAGGACAATTTGTAAAAACATTTATCATTTGAATCCATGTCACTATTACACAGCTCCGGGACTTTCATGGGATGCCATGCTTAAATTTACAGGCATCAAATTAGATTTACTGACGGACATAGACATGATAACATTTCTTTAAAAGGGCATTAGGGGAGGTATTGTGCAATGTTCTAAAAGGCATTCTATCGCAAATAATAAATATTTATCGAACTATAATAATGAATTACCTTCTAAATATTTAATGTATTTAGATGCAAACAATCTATATGATTGGGCAATGTCTGAAGCTTTGCCCGAAGGTAATTTTCAGTGGGTAGAAGATGTTGATAGTTTTTGTTTGGATTCAGTTTCAAACGATTCAAATATTGGATATACATTAGAAGTTGATCTGATATAACCAGCTGAAGTTCATGACATCCACAATAATTTACCATTTTGCTCAGAAAATAAAAATCCTCCAAACTCTAAAGAAAAGAAGTTAATTA